>OX438743.1:16272510-17000880 GCA_949316235.1 Oegoconia quadripuncta
TGTAGACCACAAATTTACAGCAAAAGCAAAAGGTGTCAATAAAAATGTGACAAAGAATTTTAATATGGAGCAATATAAAAGTTGCTTATTCCAAAAAAAGATTCACATTTCTGAGATGTTGCGATTCAAATCTATTAAACATGTAATTTATACCCAAAAAATTAATAAGATTTCTTTATCGCATAATGACACCAAAAGGCATTTACTGGAAAATTGTACTGATACTCTAGCTTGGGGACACTATAAATTAAGAAAAAGTGAACACTTTTAAGTTATTTTTTACGTCAGGAACATTTTTTAGTTTTATATAAAAAAGTTATTATTCACACGTCGTAGCCTTATATAATTAATTAACCTATTGTGTCAAATTTTTATTACATGCGTATGTAGCGTGTAGCACTATTTTTGCAATTTGTTTCGCTTCATTGTATGAAAATAGTTTTGTAGTCGTAGTATAACGTATATAGTATTTTGTGGGGGGTCCTAGAACTCAGGTTGTTGAGCAACTAATGTGTATAGAAAATCTAAAAATGTATAAGTAAATTAAACATAGTTAATTATTATTTTTGTAATTTTAAAATGAAAGATAATACTAATTGAGATGTTAAATTGATTTTATTGTTTTTTTTTTTTTTACTTTGATAATATGCTGATATATGAGGGAGAGGAGGCCTTTGTCCAGCAGTGGGACATTGGGAGCTTATAATAATAATATATGCTGATAAAATCAAAGTAAAAATTAAATGAAATTTCTGTGTATATGTGGGAAGTATATGAATATATTTATCGACACTCATATAATAATAATACTGTATGATGACTAATTTTAAAAGATGTGTTGTTGTGGAGTTTCTTAGGTCGCTTCTTCTCCATAGCCATAACACCTTTTTGAAGCGATATAGTAAAAAATTTAAAGTTTATAATAAGTGTTTTATTGTTTTTATTCCATTCCCCCATTCTACAGCTTGCAAGTAACACGCTCAATAATGAAAAATGATTCATTTCATACACCCCTTCACAGCTATAGTAGCAGGTCCTAGTGGGTGTGGTAAATCAAACTTTGTCACTAATTTTCTTAAATTTATGAAAGAAATATGTAACACTAATTTTTCACGAGTAGTATGGTGTTACGATGAAATGCAACCTTTATATAATTTGAACAACGTCGACTACAGTCAAGGTATACCGGATTTAAACATGTTTGATGGGAAGCAACCACAATTACTTATAATAGATGATCTTATGAGAGAATCCGATGGTCGTATAGTGGACATTTTTACTAAAGGTAGTCATCATAGAAACCTTAGCGTGTTTTATATAACACAAAATTTATTTCATCAAGGCAGAGGACAACGTGACATTTCTTTAAATTCAAGTTACATAGTATATTTTAAAAATCCCCGGGATAGAACACAAATACGCCATTTAGCGCGCCAAGTGTTCCCAGATAACTCTAAGTTCGTAGAAGAAGCTTATAAAGATGCTACGTCAGAAGCACATGGCTATCTAATGATTGATTTAAAGCAAAATACAGACGATATGTGTCGTTTTAAGACTAAGATATTTCCCCTCAATAGCAATTGTGTAGTTTATGTATCGAAAAAGGGTTATAAATATAATACGTATCGTGATAAAATTACAGTTAACAGTAGATAATGTCTGAAGAAGCAGTGACACGAGATCGAGAGTTAGTTTTACAAGTACTAACACCTAAATATCGCAAAGCTCTATTAAAAGAATGTACTGATGACAAAATAAATCGTATCTGTGAAAGTATTTTAGATACTTTGGATGAAATCCCCATAAAGGAAGTCCGGGAATCAAAATTTAGCTTCTTAAATCTACATTGTTTCTTTTCAACAAACATTGCTTAGTATTTGCTTCTAATATTAACAACATTGTAAAAATATTATCAGTCGTTTACAATGGTTGGTAGAGTGACGACGCATCTAGACTTATTAAAAGCATTACATACACTCAAACCTAAGTATTGTACAGCTTTATTGAAGGTTTGTAAGGATGAAGAAATAAATTGTTTATGTGAATGCATTTATAATATTTTAAATGGTAAAATTCCTCTGAAGAATCAAGATAAATCCAAGTTGAATAAATACAAAACTATATTGAGAAAATTGGTGTCTAAAGGTAAAAGTAACTCTCGAAAACGAATTATTATACAGAAAGGTGGAGCATTCCTACCCATTATTTTAGGTTCCGTTCTCAGTGGATTACTAAGTTCGTTTCTAAATAAGTAAAAATTACAATGGAACATACAAAGAAAATGATACTTGTGGAACCCCACATCCTAGAAAGGATTAGAGACAGTAACCATGTTCATGAAAAGCCCTTATCCCGTCTTGATGAGGAAATGAGTAAAATCTTACACAGTAAAATTGATGATCGTGAGAAGTGGACACAGTACTCGCAAATTTTACAAAGATATTTACATTTTGCTAATAAAGAACGTCATCCCATTAAATTACCAATAGTTACAGATGACTCTATGTATGATGTTTTTAAGACTATTAAAAAGGAAGAAAGTGATGTTAAAACAATAGTTCCAGAATTGCCAAGAATAGAGGAAGACGTAGCAGCGGAAAAACATATCTCATCACGTTACACTCCAAATTATTTATTTAAGTATATACCAAAAACATATAAAAAGAAGGGCGAGTTGTTATTGGAAGGTATATTGGATCATGAAAATATTATTAAATGGGATACCAATGGTCATGTTGTAATCAATGACGAAGTTATTGATAACAGTAATATTGTGGATTTAGTGAACGATGCCCTAAGACCATTACGACGCCCAAAACCATTAGGCTGGGAGAAGTTTGCTTCAGCTTTAAGGGATATAAAAATACCGTTATCTTGTATAGGTAACCCAGAAACGCTTGAATATATTAATAATATTCATTCATCTGATTTAGAGAAAGACGATCCAGCTCAAATTAAAACGCCAAAGCAAAAACCTGGTGGCTTGTTTCACAAAAGAAAACTTGACTGGGAGAAATGGACTCCCATATAGATAATATAAATAAAATTTATTATGATGTCTCTCATCCAGCTGGATACAGTAGCATTGAAAAATTGACGAAAGCTATGCAAGGGAAAATGAATGAAAAGGATGTAAAGAAGTGGTTACAATCCCAAGAAACTTATACTTTACATAAACCTGTCAATAGGCGATTTCCTAGAAATAAATATATTTTATCTAATTTTAATGAACTCTGGCAAGCAGATTTAAGTGACATGCGAACATACAATCAATATAATGATGGATTTAATTATATTCTCTGTGTTATTGATGTGTTTAGTAAGTATGCATTTGCGAGACCTATGAAAAAGAAAAATTCTAAAACTGTAAAGATATGTTTTGAAAGCATATTTATTGAAGCGAAAGCTACTCCTAGACATATACAATCTGATAAAGGTACAGAATTTGTTTCAAGAGATGTAAACCAGTACTTCAAAAAGAAAAATATTAATTACTATACAACTAACAATCCGGACATAAAGGCCAGTATTGTGGAAAGATTTCAAAGAACCCTAAAAATGAAAATGTGGCGATATTTCACACATAATAATACGTATAGGTATGTTGATATTTTACAAGATTTATTATATTCTTATAATCACAGTGTCCATTCAAGTATAAAAATGTGTCCAAGTGATGTGAATTCCAGTAATATAATGACAGTATGGTCTAATTTATATGATAGGTACAACTTAAACACTTCAGACCGATTACCATTTAAAGTAGGTGATTATGTTAGAATAACGAAATATAAACACATTTTCCAGAAAGGTTATGAAACAAATTGGTCCGATGAAATATTTGTAATAGAATCCATTGTAAAAAGACTTCCTTGGTTGGTTTACAAATTAAAAGATCTACAAAATGAATCAATAATTGGTACATTTTATGGAAGGGAATTACAAAAAGTAATCTATGACCCCACTATTACCTACAAAATAGATAAAATAATACGCACTCGCTATTCTGGCAACAGAAAGGAAGTGCTAGTCAAATGGAAAGGATATCCTAATAAATTTAATAGTTGGATATCCGCATTAAACTTAGAAACAATATGACGGAAGATAGTTTTTATCTTACTTTGCCAAGCAATAGTTCAACTGCATATTTCCCCCAAAATACAACCGCCAACTTTGTAACAAAGTTACCTAAAACTGTTCAATTGGAAGGAGAATGGGTTGTAGGATTAGCTGAATTTCATTATCCCTGTGCTATATTTAACGTCCAAGAAAATGAGAATATTCTTTTCGTCAAGAAGAAAGTAATAGTCGAAGGAGATGACGAATCATTAATATCAGTGGAATATAAATCCCAAATTCCTTCATTTCCTTATGATAACATCAACAATTTTCTAAAAGTATTTAATGAAAATAGCCTCCTACAAAATCAAGTGGCATTCCAAATTGATAACGACTCGAAACTTATCACTGTTACGAACTTAACTCGCAGTGTATCATCGTTGATTTTGTCACCTACATTAAATCTTCAACTCGGTTTCGAGCCATATACAAATTTAATTGCGGATCCATACGCTAAATACCCAGCGAACTTACAATTAGGATTACCATCACAGCTATTTATTTACTCTGATATTATTCATCCTCAAATAGTTGGAGATGTAATGACCTCATTATTTAGAATCATACCGCTAGATCCATCAAAATACAACTATGGTGCTTATAAAATGCACGTATTATCTCCAATTCATTATCTTCCAGTAATGCGCAGAGAATTTGACATAATCGAAATAGATATAAGAACAAGCATTGGTAATAGAGTTCCATTCCAGTTTGGAACTGCATGTGTTAAACTACATTTTAAACGAATAAAATGAATTATAAGCGTGATAATATCGTTTGTCCTTATCATCATTATTATTCTAATCAAGCTGGATCAGGTGTAGGTATCATATACAGAGGTGTACCGCATCAACGTGGTCACGGCATTGGAAGTTTTTTGGGCGGACTATTTAGATCTGTATTTCCACTCATAGCAAGTGGTGCCAAGACAGTCGGGAAAGAGGCATTAAGCGCAGGAGTAGGTTTATTATCAGATATGGTCAGGGCACAACCAATGGGGGAATCAATTAAGTCTCGACTCAAAGAAGCAAGTGCTAATTTAAAACGAAAAGCGGATAACAAAATTGATTCGCTTATGTCTGGCTCAGGGTATAAAATCAAGAGACTTCGAAAGAAACCTACCATTTCATTGAAACCATCTAAGCGAAGAGGAGTTGACAGGAAGAAAAAAAGTAATATAAAAGATATATTTTCAAATTAACTATGTCGTTTCTTCATAATAATTCTTGTGAGTGTGTTAAATCAGAGTTAGATCTTTTTGCTATACCATCAACACAGACAAGTATTGAGAGTGGGCAATGGATTCATTGTACACCGATATCATCGCTAAGTGATGAAGGACCAATTGAATTTGTTATGCCAGGAAGTGGAGATGACTACATTGATTTGTCACACACCCTCCTTCATGTTAAAGCTAAAATTATAAACCTAGATTCTACCACTCCTCCCCCTGATGAGAAGACAGCACCTGTTAATAATTGGTTGCATTCACTTTTCAACCAATTAGATGTTTATCTAAATCAAAAACTTGTATCACCTCCTAATAACACATATGCTTATCGGGCTTATATTGAGACTCTACTTAATTATGGACCAGCGGCAAAACAATCACACTTGACTTGTGGTATGTGGTACGAAGATACAGCTTCAAAGATGGATTCATGTGATGACAACAACAAGGGCTTTCACAAAAGACATCAACGGGTAAAAGACGGCAAATCAGTTGAAATGATTGGACATTTGCACGGTGATCTATTTAATCAAGAAAAGTTCTTAATAAATGGGGTAGAAATACGTGTTAAATTAGTACGTAACAAAGACACTTTTAATTTAATGTCATCATCAGTGAATTCAAAATATAAAGTTCAAATTGATAGCGCTACTCTTATATTGCGAAAGGCAAGAATAAATCCATCCGTTTTACTCGCTCATCAAAAAGTTTTAACCACTACAACTGCAAAATATCCAATTACTCGCGCTGAAGTTAAAGTTTTAACTATTCCATCAGGAGTCCGTGGAAAAACAATTGACAATGTATTTCTTGGTCAGGTGCCGAAAAGATGTATTATCGGATTTGTTGATAATGTTGCTTTTAATGGTACTTTCAATACCAATCCATTTAACTTCGATAATCATGATATAAATGTATTTAGCTTGTATGTAGATGGGCAACAAATTCCTTCTAAAACCCTAATGCCATCATACCGTAGCGGTGTGTTTACGAGTAGTTACCATACGTTATATACTGGAACAGGTATTCACTTTTTGAATGAAGGCAATTCCATATCGATTGAGGACTATGCAAATGGATACTGCTTAATGGCATTTGATTTAACTCCTGATCTATCTGCTAACTCAAGTTCCCACTGGAATTTGATAAAACATGGGTGTGTTAGAATAGAAGTCCAATTTGAATCAGCTCTTGCAAAAACTCTTAACTGCATTGTGTACGCAGAGTTTGACAATGTTATAGAAATTAATAAAAATAGAGATGTGAGTGTAGATTATAATAGTTAAGTATTCAGCATTTTTGTATCTATTATAGTATATAAGATTTCCATATAATATTTTTCATCATTATCCGTTAAACTACCTTAATGTATGTATTTAAGAAAGTATTTCAATAATGGATACACACGAAATTAGACTATTTATGAAAAAGATAAATCACAGTCTAGAATTTAACGTGTTCCCTGCTAACAGAATACCAATGTACATAGAAGCACCCACTTACTTTATTTCTAACTTGGATCCTGATACAAAATCGGGATCACATTGGGTAGCCATTCATATCAATGCTAATGGTATCGGTGAATATTTTGATTCATATGGTAGAAAGCCTACCGGCCACCATAAATCGTTTTTGAAAAGAAATACTCGGAAATGGTTTTACAATAATAAAATTCTTCAAAGTCACTTAACTTCTGTTTGTGGTGAATACTGTTTAGTGTATCTGTACTTTAAGTTTATGAATATGAGCATGTCAGAGTTTTTAAGAGATTTTTGCGATATTCCTTTGTATAACGATATATTCATAAATAAAATATTTAAAACCATTTTTTGAAATAAATTTATTTTACCAATTATCTGTTTTTTATTTACATTATCCTATTTTGATATAGAAGAGTGAAGATAATGAAACATCAGAATTACAGTTTTACTTTATTTATTTTCTAATTAAACATTATAATACAATATTGTAGCTAACTAATCTATCTGCGGGGTTGGACTATAGACACCCGGTGATAATGAAAACAATTTTTCAGACGCCCACGACGTTTCATAAACTTCTTCTTCCTGTTCCAATGACATGAGTGGGTTCGCTGGCCGCTGCAGAAATGTTAGTATAGGGGGAGGTGAGGGTCTTGAATACCCACCATAATCGTAATTGGCCCACTGGCGGAGATTATTTAGGTTTTCTTCATGGAATTCATAGAGTTGTCGGTCGATTTCGTCTTGTTCGGCTTCGAGACACAGTCGTACCAGTTGGTCATCGTATTGAGTTTCGAAGTGTGCCATCCTTCTGCCTGCGTTAGACAAATGTATCTCTCGGTGGCATGTGGCTTATATGAGGTGTATCTTATAGACAGGTATAAAACGGTGGGGAACGAAAAATTTATTGCTGTTTTTCAGTAGAGTCTGCGTCGCGACAGTTAATGTGCTAAGAAGAAACCCATAAATTATAACGTTGCTCTATTGGGAGTCGCAAGAAACGGGCTATTCCAGGAATTATTTCTTATCCGCTGTTATGTAGTACTTTGTGCAGTCGGTCTTCGTTGCCACCTGTTTTGTTATATTGTAAATTAAATCTCTTACATTTCGGTAATGCTTGTCGTCTTCTGAGGCGTAATATTTAACACGAACATCTGCATATTTCCAGTAATCAATTGGTTGAACATCTTTCAACTTTTTCATCTCATACACTTCTATTTTAATGAGATGACTCGCTGAGGATCCGTCATCATTATTCGATGAAATGTATGAAGTTCCTTCTCCGTTAGCTTGGGCAATATTGGAAGACTGTAGTCGGACCCTCTTTTTCTTGGGCTTCTCAAAGAAACAATCAATGTTTCTCTTAGCAATGTTTTGCTTGACCTTCAAGGCAGTAGGATCTTGAGTTTCATCATCGTCGCTTAGATCGGCAGTAGGAAAGTAATAGTTCTTAAAGGTGTAATCACTGTCAGGAATCGACGTCTGAAACGAGCAGAAAACGAAGGTTAGGTCAAGCAATTGCATCGAAACAGATCGTCCAGGTAAAGTAGACAACACATAAACAATGTAGTTACAGACAAAAACTTACCGACATGACAGAAAGCGTAGTTTAACACTTTTCACTATGAAATGTACGACTGTGTCTCGAGGCGAGGCGGGCGATCGAATTTGGACTGTGGTGCTGTACAAGCCGTCTCGCTTTAAATACCCTATCCAGGTAGAGTGGTGATACCACATACGTAGTAGCTATTAAGAATTAACCCTACATATTTATTATTGAATCGAATTAAAAAATTAAGAAAAAATACTGCGTATGCCGCAGATGGCGATCTAAAGAATAACTAACATAAATAAATTTGACAGTGGGTGATCGTTATCATTTCATCTAAAGGCGTACACATTCCAACGTGACGAGCAAAAAAGTCTCACCTGTTTCCAAATCTTACTAGGAAAAAATGGTATACTATAATGAAATAACTTAAATTACGAAGTTTCTATTCACCGTAAAAGGTGCATGTTTTTTGTCGACTACTGCCATAAATATAAATTGATCATAAATTAGAAAACTAAATAAAAGAATAATGGAAAGGCAGTTTCATTGCTGACAATAAATTTAATTTTTTTCCATATTAAAAACATACACCTGCTGTAATCGCTATGCTTACCATGAACAAGTTCAGACTTGTATCAGTTGTAGGTACACAAAAGCGCCAAAAGCCGAGGAGTTATCGTCCACTTGATTTATGTGTGAACCTATTATTAGGTTAGATAAGGACAATTTTTTACTATCCATTATAATTAGCAAACAAAGTTAACTGGCAAATCCGTCAATAACGACCCAATTAAAGCCGCCAATGAGACCGTGAAAGGGGGAACACACCGTGGTGACCTTTTTTTAGGGGGAGGGCCCGGGGCTGGTCCAGAACTCTCGAATACGTACTACTAATAATGTACACAAAAACCAGGAAGGGCATCAATGAAGAACCTGCAAAGCCAGTAATGCAAAATAAACTTTACGTTGGTTTTCTGTCACATCCGTGTGGGATGAGTTGGCGCGAGAAACTACAACATATTAGGCATTGAGATTATTATAGATTTATATAAGGTATTTTGCATAATTAAAAAGTATTTTGTTAGTGACGATGTGTGACGATAATGTGACTATAATGGCTATCTAGCACTATCACCCATCAATGCTACTATGACTACCTACATCTTTTGAAGTTCTAATAGTCATTTCTTATAGTGCTGAGACAAGCAGGCGGTCTTATCGTTACCAAACAATAATTACAAACAATGCAATGTTAACACAATTTCCATTCATATCACCTTCACAATATGAACTTCACTTACAAGGCCACTTCGTTATGAGAACCTTATCCGACTCGAGAATTCCAGATACATGAAAAACGAATAAAACCAATTTTTAAAGGTCCGACTTCCAAAGGATTTTGTGACCCATTTATCCGGGTCGAGCTTTCTTTACATCTTGGGTTTCGTGTATCCTTGATAGATTGCCCGCCCCGACGTTCGATGTTCAATAAGCCTGAATAATTTGTGCAAAAAAATACCCAAATAAATAGCCCTAGAGCCTTACTGAACAAAGAGAGCCGATCCAATTTCGGCGCAAAGGCTTTTAATTAAAAAAAAAAAAGAATTCAGTAATCACTCCAGATTAAGGGATGTGTACACGGAAGCTGTAAGTTTTTGTGCGCCGAAGGAAGATTAGTACAATAAACATTGTGCCTTGATCCGTTATACTCGACATAAGAGTAGATGGACAATGACATAGGATTAAACACATCTTTGCTCAACCTTTACTGTGAGTTTCATCCATAAATGGACGACCGATTTTTTTTTATGCACCACGGGTTAGCACTTGACCTCAATCGCACCCGATGTTAAGTCAAGATGAGGCCGAAAGTGGAAGCGTATACTGACCTGGAAACCCTATCTTATATGGGGGACTAGCTATCTTATCTTCAGAGATAAGTGCTAAGTGCATTATTGTGGTCTGGTTGTCAGCAACCAGGCGGACATTTAAATTGCCCTACCACCGAGAACTAAACATACCTATACTAACATGTCGAACCCGCGACCGTAAACCCTATGTTGTTTACATTGAGCCACGGTGGCGGATTAGTGTAGTGGATACTACTCTGCTTTCGAACACATAGTTACGGATTCGAATAGAGACAAATTCTTGTGAGATGAAAACAAACATTTATTCCCGAGTCATGGATATATAAATAATTAGTTAAATTATGAATGTTTAGCCGTTATCAGCTATCCAAGGCTTGGCTTAGTTTGGGACTACGTTATTGTGTAAGAGTCCCAAATATTTATTTATAAAACTTACGCATTTTTCGTAAAATAATTTACTGTTTCACACTCCTACTTCAATAATAGTCGCTTAATAAAAAAATCATATTTTAAGGTTATCAATCTTGTCGGAGACTCCAAGACATGAGAATTTCTCCTATAGAGACACTTTACGGCAGAGTACCTCGTTCCCGATGGAATAAAGGTGGGGAATAGGCAGGTTCAATCGCAGAACTGATAATTTGCTGGAGCAAGCAGGTTCTGAAGTAAAAGACTACGATATAGTATGGCGTCCCATACATCGTCACCCATAGCTAGATGATGATGTGTGTCATACAGATTGGATTTGTAAAGCCGAAGATCTGGCGATATGATGCTCCATGTTAAGGGTCTATATCCGTTTGAATTGACAATAAAAATTAAGTCTGAAATGTACGATGAGAATACAGAACAACTGCAAGGCATAACGCTTTGATGTAATTCATTTCTTATAGATACAAACAGCAGTCTTATTTGTAAAAGGAATAAAACGCTTTTTACACACACATTGAAAACACACACGTATGAATTATGAATGTAAAAAAACTTCTGAATTACTTAATGACAACACACTTCTTCAGTCAGAAAGAAATAGTGTACATGTCATAATGAAGCTGCGGGATAGGTATCACGGATTACAATGTTGTTGCCCACTTGTGGATCTATGCTGTCATATGACAAAATCCTTTAGCCATTTTTTACGTACCGAAGGAACGAAATGAGATGGTTTGATATTTCCTAAGCCGGGAACCATTCAAAGGACAAATAAACAAAACAGAAATCTTGTTTACCCACAATATGCTAATTCAACCGTTCGAAGTCTACGATATCAGTCGAGCCCAAATAATACCACAGCTAGAAATAACCAGGTTTTCCACCTCGTATTTTGCGTATTAAGTATTTCGCTGAAAGCCCTCTTACCGAACCCTCTTTGTATCGGATTCGATATCATCCCCTCAAAATTATGAAAGTGTATAAACATTTTCACGCCCCTGTTATGGTCTCACCCCCTCATTTCCACATTTTCCGTCTAAAAGTTATTATTATCAAATCAAGCTATAGATACCTGTATAGATAACAGTTGCATGTCGATTCACTCCCCTACGCTAATGGAAAAATAAGATCGAATTTGAGATTCTAAATCATTGTTTTACGATACTGTAATTTTGTTGCGAAGGGCCAGGGTTGATTCTTTAAAGGAAAGTTTACTGATCCTTCCTACCTATCCTTTACTCGGATTTTATTAATATCAACTTTAACAACCTGCTGATTCTTTTTAACCCGCGACGAAAAACGAAGGGTATTATGTGTATAACGACGTTGTTTATGTGTGTGTGTGTGTCCAATCTTTGTCCAAACGCATCTCAGTAGGAGTCCATGTTCTTCATTTTAATATTTGTTTTACTCCTTCGTACATCTATTTACTCTAATATGTATATACGAAATTAACTCTATCTGTCTGTCTGTTACCTTTTCACGACGAATTACGTCGACTTTATTAAAATTTGTTTAAGAGGTAGTCATCGTCCAGGAGAAGAACGTAGGCTACTTTAATCCTCAATAAAGAAGCGGCTCCAGAAACTCATCATGCAAGATCTGCAAAGCAATAGATGGTTTACTGATTTGTTGAAGGGAAAGTATAAGAAAACGAAGAACTTTAGACTTCGTGCCCCCTTTTGCTTGTGCCTGCCCCCGTATCATGACATCGTTTGCGCGCGACGCTATATGAAAGTGGGATAGTTGTATATTTCGTCCAAACGAATGAGCAGGACAAATATTATCTTGTGCGACGTAAACGTTTATCGCGCCCCTCATTCTATCAGTGCTGGTGATCTGTAAAATAGGTGTTCACCCTTTCACAGACACCAGACCCTCACAAGAGATACCATGTATAACTACTATGGTTTGCAGTCTTTTGTGAAGTGAATAAATGAATATTGCTATTTTTATTATTATTTTTAATTAGACTTACTTATAAAATATGATATAAATAAATAAATATCTTTGCACATATACACAGCGCCATCTAGGTCCACAGTAAGCTTGTGTTATGGATCCCATATGATTGATAAACTACACAAATACATTTTTTTTTGTAAATAAATACATATATAAATGAAAAACATCCATTTTTCGGAAACACATATCCTTATTCATCATACAAACATATGCCCCTGGCGGGATTCGAACCCGCGACCTTTTGGTATAGCGGTCAGAGTTTTTAACCACTACACCAAACAGGTCGTCATCGTGATATGTTGTTGTTATTTTCACAATGCGCAAAATTTTCGATATAATTAGTCGGCACAATGACGACCATAAAGCAACTAGAGTAAGGTGACCGTGCAACGCTATCGGAGATGTGAACGCAGCGAGACCCGCTTATACTGGAAGTATTCGGTCGCCGTCGTATACAGGGTGTAATCGTTAAGTGTGCACAGGCGATTATTCCGTAACTATTATAGATATCAAAATACTTTAAACTGATATTGAAAATACTTTACCTAATGAGTAAAATGATATTAATAACTTTTTAAAAATAAAACGAGAAATATCCAAAAAAAATACATTAAATACTCCCATACATTTAGCATGAGATAGTAGAGATTTTAGTTTCCTTATTTTAAGTGGAATAGTATCAACTCATTTTACCCTTATCATTTTATAATTATGTATTATGATAGTGATGAATTTCAAGTAGATACACGTGTAGGTTAATTATCTTACCACTTCAAATTAATAATAAACCTTGTTTCAATATCGCATTGATTTGAACTGGCTGAAAAGCAACATACTAAATAAAAACAAAAAGAAAGATACTATTTGATGTTCGTTTGAAATTCAAATTCTTTATCGCGGATTCTCGTTCCCGCCAATTTATTGCGCGACGTCACTTCGAACATCTGCTTTGAACAGGTACAAAATTTTGTACTTACTAAGTAATAAAATGTATGGGAGTGTTTAATATATTTTTTTTTGGATATTTCTCGTTTTATTTTTAAAAAGTTATTAATGTCATTTTACTCATTAGGTAAAGTACTTTCGATATCAGTTTAAAGTTTTTTGATATCTATAATAGTTACGGAATAATCGCCTGTGCACACTTCACGATTACACCCTGTATACTATACAGCGGTCATACATTGATTGAAATCAGAAAATAGTTCAAATTGTATATAAAAGTATGAATTAAACAGAATGCGCTGTGGCAATACCATTGTTTTTCCCGATTAAATGAAAAGGAGCACCTATCAATATATATTCCAAGTACATATACAGGTACATGTATATTATATAGTATACCTACGCCGTGCAATATTATAAGTTATACCTATCTTAATTAAAAAAATGTGGTGGCATAGCTACAGAGCATAACACCTTTATTTGACCCATTTAGAAAACATGATGTAGAATTACATTATGTAATCAAATCATATTTCTAAGAATAAACCTGCGACCTCATCTTCACTTAACATCAGGTGTGATTGAGGTTATGTGCTAACCCGTTGTGCATAAAATGAGACCGAAGGTGGAAGCATACTGACCCGGAAACCCCGTCTTATTTGGGGCACGGGCTATCTTATCTCTGACAACCGGAACACAATAATGCTGTTAACATTGTTGTTTGGCGGCAGATTTTAGATAAGATGGGGTAGCTAGCTAGGCGGATATTTAATGCCCCTACCAACCAAACCGCGTACTAAACATGTACCCCGCCATCGAACCCGCGAACTCCGAATCGTAAACCCGTTGTTTACATTAAGCCACGGACGCGATGTTTTCTTTCAGTATACCTTCAAATGTTACCACCTATTACTTTTCTTCTGGATTGCGTCTATTTTCCCATAACTCCATTCTGCTTTAAAGCGTTCACAGCCTCATTCTTTTACAATTCTACATCTTTTCAGTTTTCCAAGTATCGTCTGTAGTTACAAAACCTAATGCGACGTCGTTTAGCGAGAATCAAGTGACGACGGGCGTCTGCTGTTTGCATTCCTCTGCAGGCGGCGTGCATTAAAAGAAAATTAACGGCATTTGATGCATGGATTATGCAAATTGACGCATATCCGCCTCGGTTCTTTGTTATCACGTACACTAAATGAGTTTTAATGGCATATTTCGGAATATTCCCACTTCATTCTTTATTGCTATCATCAAAAACAGGTAACAACTATAGACTAGTATACATGCAGTAATTCTTGGCGCTATATTTACTCACAATGGGAATAATATATTTTTAAGAAAAGTATATAGTTTGCAGAACTGAAGAATATACATGGAACTTAATAATAAGATAAAATAAAATTCTAATCTATACCTAATCTATCTGTTTGGTGTAGTGGTTAGAAACTCTGCTGCTATACCAAAAGGTCGCGGGTTCGAATCCCGCTAGGGGCATATGTTTGTACGATGAATACGGACATGTGTACCTGAGTTATGGATGTTTTTCATTTATATATGTATTTATTTACAAAAAAAATGCATTTGTGTAGTGTATCAACCATCTGGTATCCACAACATAAGCCTAGTTGCTTAGCGTGGAACTAGATGACGCTGTCTGCATATGTCCAAGGATATTTATTTATTTAATTTATTTATTTATCTATGCTATTACTTACCAATTTTACAAAATAAGAACACTTATAAACCTAACGTGAACAACTAATCAAAAGAGCCTGTTCCACCTCAGCACGTAGTTTAGAAGGTGAGGTTCGGCCCATGTGGGAGAGTGTCCAAGATGCTGGCTGCACTATCTCGCTGGATGCAATCCTTTATCTTTGAGCAAGACAACTGCCGGCTCTGGGGTCGCCTGAGACGTCGACCAGTCTGGTCGCCAGCTCATTAGAAAAATATAGAAATCCGGGGACATAGGAATCTCAACCCCAAAAGGAATAAAATTATATTTTATGATATTGACCTTTTCGGCTGCCTCAGCCGCCTCGTCAGCTTTAATGGTCGAGGACTAGACTGTTTTAAGTAACCTTTAAACAAACACGCTTTTAGAAACCAAAGATTTTCTATTACCTACTAAAGTAAAGTTATATTCAATGGCACCAGATGAAGGAAGGCTGGCAATCTGTGATCTGATAGCTTGGAAAAACATCTAAGGCATAAAAGATGTCTATAATAAGTGTGCCTATCTTGTTATTGTCAATAATAGTACCTAATCAATATAAAATTGAGAAAGTTATAGTAGAGTAGAAGAACATTGAAAGGTTAATTATTTGATTACCTTCAAGATGTCAATGGTAAATTAATAAATAAAAATCTTTGCACATACACCCAGCGTCATCTAGTTCCACACTAAGGCAACTAGGCTTGTATTATGAATATAAACCAAACGTGGTTGATAAACTACACATAATACATTTTTTTCCAATAATGCTTATATAAATAAAAAACATCCATAACTCGGGAAAACATGTTTGTATTCATTATACAAACATATGCCCCTAGCGGGATTTTTTGGTATAGCAGTTAGAGTTTCTAACCAATAGACCACATAGCGTCGGTGGCTCAGCGGTTAAGACGCGGTCTCCCAATTTAGGAGGTCCGGGTTTGATTCTCTGGTAGGTAAACGTGGAAGGAAAACATCGTGAGGAAACCTGCATGCCTGAGAAATAAAAATTCAAAGGCTTGTGAAGTCCTCAACCCGCATTGGGTCAGCGTGGTGGACTGTGGCCCATACTCCCTCGTATACGACGGAAGGCCTATATCCCTGCAGTGGGATGTCTACGGGCTGATGATGATGATGATGACACCAAATAGACCGTACATAGGTTGTACGTGAATGTAGTATTAAATGGCAGTGTTGGTCTCTATATTGTGTAATCTGTAGTGTTGTAATTTGAAAAATGGAAATGAAAAGTGATTTTTCCTGTAACTTCCCACTTTGTTACAAATTAGGGCTGACACACTCCTTTTAAGTGAAGAACGCTTGAACCAGGACACCTCGCTCTTCCGAAACAAATAAAATGAATCAAACGTAAAACTTGGCTAACCTGCCATACTTGGATAATTGGTGATACTTTTTAAACATCTTGTAGGTACCTTCGTCAAAATTTCGGCTAGCCCTAACATTTTTCAACTCTTTGAAAATTTCCATAGGTTTACTTCCCGCTTCGTGTAGAATAATCACATTATATTATATTATATTACACATAAAATAAATTTTATCATTTAGGTAATATACTTCTAAATTCATATTCTGAAAAGGCAAGCACCAAGTTGCCAGCGCTTAATTATTTAAATTTAATTTTTACGTCTCAAGATATAATGAGATCACACGACGTAAGTGGGCGAGGGAGACACGGTAAGCTTTACTATACTGCAGCTCGCTTCTCAGTTAAGGGGTACCTTAGACCTACTCGTAGGTACTTGGTTATATGTGAAATTTGATAACCCCAGATCCGTCTGATAGCTATCTGCAGCTTGTCTATGATGTCTTCCCACTGTAAGGATAATATTACGCTTTGATAAAATCTTATTTGTCACCTAATTATTGGTGAAGATGAGAATAGACCAGCAGCCGACGACACGAACGATTCATAAGTTCCTGTAGAATATTCAGTGTTTTGCAAGTACGTTAATTAATTCCAAGCTGTGGGGATTCGCCAGTTCACAGTAAATAGACTTGGATGTTTACCCACGAATTTAGTTCGATGCTCGTTTAGTATACTAGGACTGCGTTTATTATTGCAAGGAGATTATGAGGGGAGTCTTGGATGAAGTAGAAATCTTGGATATGTAAGTACCCATACTGCACCGACAGGTTAAATACCTCGGTAACTTTGTTGGTTGGTGCAACTTCTTACAAATGACTCTGTAATTTCATCGACATCGTCATCGACTGCGTTCGGATTTGGAATTGGTTGGCGATTGCTTGCTCGGCAATTTGACGTTTTCTTATTGGAGCACGTTATCGATGAAGTTCCATTATTAATGAAATAATTCAATATCTTAATTTGAGGCGAATAGTTTTGGAAGTAGGTGTTAATGTTGTTGAATGGAATATGATAATGGAATATAGATATAGATATAGATAGACATAGTGGCCTTCCAATACAAAGTGTCCGGTCACGTGACATAACTTAGTATGGGATATCCAAATTTTTTTTTCACATTTCGACCTATCTATCTATATCTATAAAAAAAGCTGGCGATAGTGGCCTTCCAATACAAAGTGTCCGGTCACGTGACACAACTTAGTATGGGAAATCCAAAAAAAATTTTCCCATTTCGACCTACGTTTGTATGGGAAAGTTGTTTGTTATCATATCACGGACACTATTACCAGTTTCTTTTTCAAAGATTGATTACCAAATTAAGAAATACTAAATAGATAATCTTGGAACAATCATAAATAACATTTTTAAATAACTATAAAAATCAAGTAATAAAAGTCATGTAAACTTATACGGGAAAAGAAAAAGAGGAAGACCGGGAATAAACTACATGCAGCAAACAAAAGAGAAGTTGAACGTCGTGTCGTATCAGGTGGTCAAGAGGAAGGCGGAGAGCAGAGAGATATGGAAAAATCTCCACCGACAAGAGCATGGCTCTTAAATCAGATGATGATGATGAATCTTAAACAAATCTTTGTAGGCTAAATAGATAATCTTAAAATAATCACAAATAATCATAAATAATACTTTGTATTTATTTTGTGGTTATATTGTAGTAATTCTCTAGTCTAGCCAGTATACATAGAAGCTTATTTTTTAGTAAAAAAAATATTTTTAACGTTGAGTATATTTACTTCTTTATAATAATAAAAGTAAAGCAATCTATTAGGTATGTTAAAAAAATGATTTATACATTTTTACTTACTACTTTTCTATTTACCTAGGTGAAATATTTTATTATGAGTCCGAAACAGAATCAACTTCCGAATCAAAGGTCATTTACCTTGTGGTGCGAATCGACCCATTCAAAATTTGCAGGTGGCGATTCACACCACTGGTGCGAAAGGGGCTCTTCAAAAATTGAATGGGTCGTTTCACACCGCGGTGCGAACCGTTTGTGGTGTGAATCGCCACCCGACCCGTTTCAACGACCATGGGCTCACCTCCTGTCACGTATATATTTCTGTATACACAGTACACATAAGGTGAACCGTGGATACTGCTTCAATCATTAAAAACTATTGTTTGAGATATCTCTGATAACCCCGTTTGGGATAAAGATCGTGACGTTATGAATGTGTTATGAAATTTAACGATATCCTATTTAGAATCCATGAAGCCGTCGGATATACAGGATGCAATAAAAGAGAGGGAATTTACCACATCGTTCCATTAAGTGAGATTATGGCAAAAAAGCGTGATCAGTCAACTATATAAAAAAACCGTAGATAAACCTGAAAAACATTACCATCTTGACGCAGTCGTTTAAAAAAAACGCTCCAACAACAGATCACTTTACAGAGATCAGTTACTAATTTCCTACACAATTTAGCAGTCTTCGCAGACTCCTACATCCATATTAACTTATATAGGAAGGAGATAACTTCAAATACAGTGCACACAAGCTGCCGGCTCCCACAGTCTGCAGGATGTTAATATTCATTACGCTTCGCCTCAAGGGAACTCCGGTTCAGACAAATCGACTGTGTTGTCGCAAACTCGTCAGGCGTCAGCAAATGTTAGAATCTCAAACCACAAGGCAAGGGAACTACAGGGAAGTAATATCATCACTTAAAAATTAAAAACAGTAAAAGCCTACACCCGAAATATGGACACTGATGGTCCATAAGTTCAAAGTAGTTCAGCGAGCTTTGAAATAGCTATTATCCGAATTTCTCTGAGGGATAAGATCAGAAATGAGATGATTCGCCGCTGACATAGGTCAAGGAATTGATAACCTGACGTGGTAATGGGCTGGTAATGTTTGTCGCAGAACCGATGGTCTTCTGGAGTTCTGGAGTGAGGTCCACGTCTATGGAATGCCCACCTGATAGATAGTGAGCCGATTTGGAAACGGAGAACCGAAGATCAGGTTCAGTGGCGCGCAGTGAGGGAGGCCTATGTCCAACACTGGACTAGGATTATCATAATCAGTCCGCAAATATCCCACTGCAGCGATATAGACCTTCCCTCATATTGAGGGAGTATGGGCCATAGTCCGCCACGCTGGCCCAGTGCGGGTTAGGGACTTCATACGCCTTCGAGTTTTTTTTTATATCTCAGGCATGCAGATTTCCTCACGATGTTTTCCTTCACCGTTTAAGAGCAGCCGAAATGCACGTACGTATTTAAATTAAATTTAAAAAGTCATTGGTACATGACCTGCCTGGTAATCGAACCTGGACCTCCCAAATTGGGAGACTGTGTCTCCTTCACTGAGCCACCGACGCTCTGGACAATGATAATTTCGCATGGAAGTGTCAACATTTTTAAAGCAGTGTTAGTTATAGTCACTAACGCATACACCCAACTCGAAGCTCTCATTGGCCACTCACACTAGATCCACATGTATAACATTGAGGAGTATTCCTTAATAAAGAGTATTCTTTATACACAAGTTCGTGCTTACCTGGGCTTCATGCGCCTCCTTAATCTGATCTCTTGTTTGATCATCTGAGGTGCGGTCATTACATTATATTGATTTGATTAGTTGCCTTCTGAATGTCATTAGGTGCCGTTTCAGTCTGAATCAGATGAGAACTATTAGATGTTTTATTGGTATGTACTTCTAAAGATGTTTGAAACATATGTAAATTATGATAGTTATGTATATATACCGGAAGAGTTTTTTTACCGTATGGAAAAAAATAGGGCATATTAGGTAAGTGAAATAGAAGTTACTTGCATAGGTAGCTTAATTTTTTTTTTTTCAAAAACGTCCGCTGCGTCCAGAGATTGATATGCGACCGGCGTGATTTGTAGGGCATCATTCGAAATTTATTTGGAACTCATATTTTCTCCAAGTTTTCTTTATTTATTTAATTTAATTATGTAATTAAACTACCTATGCCAATACCTTTACTTACCTACTATGCCCTATTTTTTTCCTTACGGTTAAAAAAACTAATCCAGTACATAAGTTTGGTATAAATATTATTGATTACGTTCTTAATTACTAAATAGGTTATAGTTGTCCATAGTCTTTCGTATTACGAGTTTATTTTCATCTACCTACCCAAATCCCATTGCCAGTACTCAAACCCAATTTCTACCCACTCTTATTTTATAAAATATGGAAAAACCCTACATTGGGATATCTCTGACAACTCCATTTGGGATAAAGTTCTTGACATTAGGTATGTATGCAAAGAATCATCATTAAAGTACCTACTTCCTATACAGAATCATTTAACGTGACGCATAATAGCCGCTGGCAACAAGTAAATTATATATCAACCTTAATTTAAAACACAATTTCATATCTTTATCCTCATTCACCAAAAAAACACTGCTTCATTCTGATGAAGCTCTATTATCGCCGTGAATCCAAAAAAATTGTACTAAAAATGATTTCCAGAATAAACGTAGAATTGTATCTAATGAGAGACTAAGTAATGAGTAGATAAAATATTCATTAATCCAAAGTTGAAATTACTACAGACAAGTACTTACCTAATCGCTGTTTATTCTTTTTTAATATAAAAATGATAATTTTAATTTCCATCCCATTTTGTACTAGCTTTCCGCCCGCGACTTCGTCCGCGTGGAAGATTTTATCAAAATCGGTTCAGCAAAGAAATAGCATGTATGTTAATCCAGGTCCTAATCTGTCTACCCACCAAATTTTATCCAAATTCGTCAAGCCGTATAAGCGTGAAGAGGTAACAAACATACATACAGATATACACACAAACTTTCGCATTTATATGATATTAGTTGGGATAATTACTGTGAATTGTATGTTCACGGCTGTACACTAACATGTACTCTTCAGTCACTCTTGACGACCGATTGGTGTAGTGGATAGTGACCCCATCAGCGATACCAACGGTTGCGGGTTCGAATCCGGGTTTATGTGATGAATACGAACATTTAATCCCGAGTCTTGGATGTTTATATAAATATTTATGTATGTTTATCCGTTATCTAGTATCCATAGCACAAGCTTTGCTCAGTTTGGGACTAGATGATTGGTGTAAGTGTCCGAAACATTTCTTATTATTATAATTCATCCCAAATTAAAAGGTGCATCGTCTAGTGGCCTCACTAAATAAATTAATAGATTTTTTTTTAATCGTCATCATATCAGTCCACTGAACGTACGTCTACCCCATACATTTCCAGACCGACCGGTTGGAAGCGGCTTGCATCTAGCGATACATCTGCACTGGTAACATGACAGGCGCCATAGACGTTTATGTCGCGCTAGATAACGTGTCCTGCTCATTCTTTTGGCTGAAATATACAACTATCCCACTCTCACGCCTACGTCGCGCGCGACAAACGATGCCATGCTTCGGGGGCAGGTCGTCCGTCCACCTTGTGACGACGTCCTACGCTGCGCTTGCCAGTGCGTGGTATCCACTCGTAATTCCCCTCCGCCATCAGTTCTTAGGCTTATGTGCCTTTCCCATTGCCTTTTCAACTACAACCCAATGGGCTTTGTAGGTAATTTTTGTTCCTCAAGGATTTCTTCATTCCTTATCACTTAGTGAAAGGCGTACATCGCCATCTTCAAAGCCAAAGTGACCATGAATTTCTTATGACGCCCATAGTGAGAGCGGTGAGAGCACATGAATAAATATTTATTCTTATGCTGATAGACTTCGTTTCAGTGTCATAAGTCATCACTGATAATTCAAGACTTTCGTCTTCAAGACTTTTCAATATTAAGTAGTTATTATATAAAATTTTATATCGTGTTGTAGGAATGGTTCTCTAAGAAATAAAATGGAATTAAATTTTAATATATTTTTAATAACCTGTCAATAATTTGAGAATCTGTTTGGAGAAACGCTAACTGCTACATCATAAGGTCGCGGTTCGAATCCCGCCAGGGGAATAAGTTTGTATGATGAATATGGACGTGTATACCCGAGTTACGGATGTTTTTCATTTATATACGTATTTATTTACAAAAAAATGTATCAACCGACTGGGTACCATAATACAAGCTTGCTTAAAGTGGAACTAAATGGCGATGTGTGTATGTCCAACGATATTTACGATCTTACGATAGATTTATCTTTAAGGTCATGACTAAAGTTATTACTTAATATGGGGTAAATGTATAATTCGAAATCCTAAAGGAGCTTTTGCATACTCTGGCCCTAAATTTTCCAGGTATCCCATAGATAATTCACTAGCAAATACGGTTAGGAGAGGCAGGTCTGTATTAATATTCATTACCATCAGTCTTAGATAAACCTCGGGAACCGTGTAGCTTTGAGACGAGGTGCGTCTCGATGGGGCGAGGCATTGATATGGGTAAGGAGTTTGTAACCGACATGCCCTGTCGGTATTACCTACCTACTATCGGTAAAATAGGTACGCATAATAAAAAGGTCATTTATCGAATCAATTTGTAAAGGCCCGTGC
Source organism: Oegoconia quadripuncta (assembly GCA_949316235.1). NCBI lineage: Eukaryota > Metazoa > Arthropoda > Insecta > Lepidoptera > Autostichidae > Oegoconia > Oegoconia quadripuncta. The sequence continues at coordinate 16,295,706 of OX438743.1, forward strand.
TAAGAATGGGCACAATACTGATACTGCTTGTCCCAGGAATGACATATTGTTTTGAACTTTTCCATTTATAGATATTGTTTATCCACATCCAACACAGTTCAAAAATTGAGTCAACAATTGAAGGTTGAAATTTAAAATGAACAACGAAAATAATAGCCATATCATAGAATTATACACGAGCTTTCCGCCCGCGACTTCGTCCGCGTGGAAGATTTCATCATAATCCGTTCAGCAAATAAATTTGCCTACATGTTAATACAGGTCCTAATCTGTCTACCAACCAAATTTCATTCAACTCAGTTCAGCCGTTTAAGCGTTAAAAAGTAACAAACATACGAACAACATATACAAACTTTCGCATTTATTCCATCCCCCCGTACAGAATTGCCCGATTTGGATTTTTTGTCTGGCCGAAAAAGATCTTTCAGAAAGATATTTACACAACTTCGTTATATAAGAAGATCTATTTATGGATCTTGTGTATTTCGGTGGCACTATGAATGCACATTTTTTAATATAAATTATAATCATAGGTAAATCAGTATGGGAGTGAGAATTTCAGCAACACGTGACGCCGGAATGCTGACTTCAAAATATTGAATAACTAATTTATTCCTCTGAGTACAGAATTAATAATAGTACTAACATGCTCTGGGGACTGTTTCAACTTTTTGACTATCTAAATTTCACGGTGTGAATTCTAGCATCACGCACGTGATTACTAGTCGATTACTTTCGACCAATTTTTTTTGAATTTTTTTATAAAATAATTAAAATCAAACACTCGGCTACACAACACAAGGCTATAATGTCTATGAACGAATGGTTTGCAGTCTTTATTCTTTAGACACTCGCACCATAAACCTCAATAAATCTCTTAGGGACTGTTACGATGTATTATTGTTATGGAGTACTTGATTGGTTTAGTCGTCAAGATAAGTAGAATATAATGTACCTATACCTTAGTTTAATGCCTTTGCAGAAATTAGAAATTAAATTATTATAAATGGGGTGGTCAGTTATATCCCAAATATTACGATACACTTTATTGCACAACAGAAAAGAAAATACAGTTAAACAAAATGGTAAGAGTAAACGTACAATTTGACGGTGTTCCAAACATTAAGGATCGCATTACAGAATGTTACTCAAGAGATCTTCGCTTGAGGACAACTACAAAGGGACAGCTTTATGTAACTTGTATAGCGGTATCTCTTTCTAACTATACTTATAAATATATATAAATAATATCCACGTTTCACCTTACGATTTATAGGTACAGAAATGCACTGGCAAATATAACAGTGGTTGAACCGATCGCCATTGAAATTGAAATCTTGATGTTTAATAGTGGAAAGACCCTTAGTCGCCTTTTACGATACTCACGGGATGAGACGAGTTAGTTTTCTTCTTTTAACGAGCCGAAACCATCAACCAAATATATATCACGATTCGTGCAGTTAATTTATAATTTGTTATATTTTCTTGATTCGTACATTTTTATTGCTTCAACTGAATTCAACACATAAACCGAAAATAAAACCCGTTTTCATATTACGTCGTAACAAATACACAATATACGTACTATAGTGGTCTAATGCAATAATTTTACAAAACTACCAATTTCATTATCCACAATAAAGATAACATTCGTCATATACCGGGTTTTACAGCTCGCCAGCCGAGATGAGCACTCAACAGTTGTAATAACACGATATGGGGACGTATAATTTGCAATCTCTTTTTGGCAAGGCTTATCGTTGCGCCATTTTGTGGCTCTGCAGAAATAGATGGCACATTAAAGACATGTCATGTATCACTACTGTCCGCTTATACTATCATCATAGTATCCCCCATAAAATCTATATAGAAATTCAATAACACGATATGGGGACGTATAATTTGCAATCTCTTTTTAGCAAAGCTTATCGTTGCGCCATTTTGTGGCTCTGCAGAAATAGATGGCACTTTAAAGACATGTTATGTATCACTACTGTCTGCTTATACTATCATCATAGTATCCCACATAAAATCTATATAGAAATTCAATAATCATCACATTGTGCTGTGTGGTTTCGACACAATGGGATTTTCCACCAGGAAATATCTATGGATTTACATGTTTCAATGGCGATGTCACGTGTGTATTTCTGTATATTTCGTAGGGTGAACCGTGGATGTTGTTTCAAGCATTAATTTGTGTAATTTAAAAGCCGACTATAGGACTATTCGCCATAAAACATCTATAGATTTGCAAATTTTAACGGCGACGGGCTCATGTTACGTGTGCATTTCTGTATATTTCGTAGGGTGAACCGTGGATGTTATTTCAATCATTAAACGTTTGGAAAAATCAAACACAAATGTTTCGGATATCTCTGACACCCTATTTGGGACAAAGGTCGTGCCGTTATGTTTTTTTTTTTTACCTTCCATCCAGGTGTGGAGTTCTTGCCGTTTTCTTCTTCTTAGCAAGTCGATGGCAAAAATGGCCGTGTATATGTTGTTTATATGTTTCCGTTTTGAATAGATTAGACAAGGCTACATGATTGAGAATGTAGGTACAAGGATAAATTGTGTTAGCTCTCGGGCCACCACTCACGCATACGTAACAGGGAGAGAGGCTGAAAACTAGCGCTTTATGACAACTTGTTTGTGATTCAGAACAAGCTGAGACATTTCCTATTGCCCAATATTTAAGTTTGTTGGTGGTAGGGCATTTTAAATGTCCGCCTGGCTAGCTACCACCAGACCGAAAAAGGGATGATGGGAAGAGCTGAATAAGTTCCTCATCTAGTCAGAGGAAGCCTGGGACAGAGAGGACTGGAGAGAGAAGAGGGAGGCCTTTGCCCAGCAGTGGGACGCTATGGGCTCCTAATAATAATAATGCGAGTTCACTAAGTATGTCAAATATAACAAATACATAAATATTTCATGCACAAGACGACTAAAGACTTTTAAGTACCTAATTTCGCCAATAACAATAAATACATAACGTTTAAAGTCACTGCTAATTAAATAATATACAATTCCTTTAGCATTTCGAACATATAAAATTTCACGAGCGCAGTATTCAGTGAACTCCAATTATAGGAATAGAATCCCAGTGGCCAGCGCAAAGAATTCTCTGGGTAAAAAAATAGTAGGGGGTAGAGCGGCAAGCGCGTGACGTCACGAGCCGTTGCAACGGAGCTAATAGGAAACGCGATCGTTGTCTTTAATCGAATCTGTGCGGACTAGAGTAACATGGAGCGACAAAGGCGGTTGAAAGTAGGAAGTTAAAATTCATTACTCTGCCTTCAATAAAATTAGAAATAGAAAGAAATATACTGACACTTCGTAAGCAATGTGGTACGTGATACTAGCTCCTATACTAGGACCTGACCAACGGTCTCTTTACAAGCCTATTCTAATTCAAAGGAAATGTTTATATTGTATTTCGAGGCATCTTAATAAATTTCAGAAATATGAAATCACAATTACATTTCGTACAATCCAACCCGTATCTTCATTCTTATTTATTTTTTGGACTACTTATTGAATACTAGCTTAACTTTATATAAGATTTCAAAATAATATTAGACTTACTCCCATTCTTTATACATTCATGACAACAAGGCTAGGAAAGGTACAATGTTATTGCTCGATTTAAATTAAATTATTGCTGCAAATACAATGTCTCTTTGCAGTCATTTGTTTTTCTTAATTCAATTAAGTTAGCACAGACTCGCAATTCAGTGAAGATAATGTTTTCATTCGTACAATATGAGGTTAACATATTTCTTCAAAAATGTTACAAAATCCGTACCTACTCAAATGATTCTAGAAGAGCTAAATACATTGATTTTGAATTTGAAATTATAAATCTCCAGAAGAAATTACATTACAAATTATTTGAAATTAAAACTATCAATGACTGACAATTTTGATAAGACTAAAGAGGTCATATAGGTAAAGTTGTGTAATTGTCAATTAAAAAAAAACAAATGCGATAAAATAGGCGGGAGTCTTTGCCAATTTTGAATTCTCGTTGCTTTTCGAAGGCCTTGCTTTAGAAAAATAATATACCTACATGCTTAATTACTACCACTAATTACTAGTGCAATTATGAGAATTCGTCCCAGCTTTCATTACGATTTATTGCTGCTTATATTCTGTAAGTACATAAGTAAAGCATCTGCTCCACAATTTAAATTTTTTTTTTACTTCAGACACAAAATAACTTTGTTCAGAATTTATTTTTGATGAATCGCGCTAGATACGCACTTGATCACATTATGTAATTATATTACTGTCAAAAAGTGCGACAATTACTCGTATTACCAAAACAAGAGAAAACGCAATGAGTACTTTAGTCAACGGATTTTCAAAGGTCATATTATGTTAAACTGTAATCGAAGTAACTGATCTGTCAAATACCTACAAAATTATTGTGTTTCTTCATATTCGTAACAATTTAGTCTGCAGGTAGGAAGATAACTAAACATGTTTAATAATTAGGTTGCAATTTATAAAACAATTTCTCTTCTGTATTTTGCGAACGACTTATTACATAAAAAGTTGCAAAATAAGCAGCTCAAATTAGTATAAGGTTACAAAGAGTATGCCATTAATTGCCGTTTAAGTAAACAATGATGTAGTGGATCATGATGTAGTAAAACTAATCTATACACTTACGCCATTTCCCTAGATTGTATGAGATTAATGGCTTAAGGTATAAACTTATAGCGATAATGTTGTAAACGAATGAAATGTCATTAAATTGCTACTCGTACCAAGGTATTTTATGTAGTAATAATAGATAAATAAATAAATATTTCGGACACTTACACCAATCACCTAGTCCCAAACTAAGCAAAGCTTGTGCTATGGATACTAGATAACGGATAAACATACATAAATATTTATATAAACATCCAAGACTCGGGAATTAATGTTCGTATTCATCATACAAACATTTACCCCTCGTGGGAATCGAACCCGCAACCATTGGTTTCGCTGATAGGGTGACTATCCACTACACCAAAGTAATGACTTAGTCTAATTCCTGTTTTGTAACACCAAAAATTACTCTTATACAATTAGCGCGGCCACCACCGTTGATAAGTATCAGTACTGGCAGGACACATAGTTCGTTAAACTGATGCGCGTCCCGTATAAGGGTGCGGAACGTGTCCTGGCAAGTGCAGTATGTGATATATCAATAAGAAAATTACAACACACAAACAACTGGCCTGGATAGCTACCACCATCTTATCTAAATCTGCCGCCAAACAGCAATGTTAATAACATTGTTGTGTTCCGGTTGTCAGAGACAAGATAGCCAGTTCCCCAAATATTTAGGTTTCCGGGTTAGCTTCCACCTTCGGCCTCATCTTCACTTAACATCAGGTGTGATTGAGGTCAAGTGCTAACCCGTTATGCATAAAAAACAACAGAGATGTAAGTGCAGTGTGATGTCAAAAATGGATACCGTTTCAGCACTAACACTGCTGAGGAGCCTAACGTGAAGAGCCTCCGAAGTGATTGTACAAATTGTGCAAATGTGGGTCATTCTATTTTTCTTACGTAACCTCAAAAACGCTACATGTTGTAACTTGTTCGACGTCCGATAAAGAGATTTTCCGTCACCGCTCCTCCACCATCCCCGTGTTTCATATACCTGCTAAGCTATAAAAGTGTAATAGCACTAATGGCATTCGCATGTCTTTATTTATTTAGTATCTAATTAATATACAGGGTAATTTATTAAGGTGTGCTTTGTTTTAATTTTAATAGATATTATTTGACGACCTGTTTGGTGTAGTGGTTAGAAACTGACTGCTTTACCAAGAGGTCGCGGGTTCGAATCCCGCTAGGGGCATATGTTTGTATGATGAATACAGACATGTGTTCCCGAGTTATGGATGTTTTTCGTTTATATATGTATTTATTTACAAAAAAAATGTATTTCTGTAGTTTATCAACCATCTGGTATCCATAACATAAGCCTAGATGCTTACTGTGGACCTAGATGGCGCTGTGTGTATGTGTAAAGATATTTTATTATTAGAATTTTAAGTATTTCGGGAGAGTATTTTCATACCACTGCACTCTTGAGGATGTAAAATTGTTAGAGGTAGAGTTTTTATTTTTATGCACGACGGGTTCGCACTTGACATTTAGGTCAAGACTAAAGTCAAGAAGATGAGGCCGAAGGTGGCAGCGTCGTCACCCCGAACTCCAATCTTATCCTGACAACCGGAACACAGACTTAGCCTCATCCTCACTTAACATCAGGTGTGATTGAAGTCAAGTACTAAAGCGTTGTGCATAAAAAAGGCTACAAATTGGTTATATAAAAGAAATTAACGAATTACAACCCGGAGGTACGTAAATGTCTACATCGAGGATGCAGTAAAAGTGCAGAGGTTTAGCTTATGAATCTCCATTAGGTTTTAATAGAGATGAAATGCGGAACGATGCTTTTATAACCCCCTGTTTCATGAATCCTACCGTATAACTCGGACCTCCAAGTACATTTTTGCATCCTTCTCTGTCGCCCGAGAAATGACGTAATTTGGTGAACACGGAAGGTCTTGTAACATTGGTACGTTACAAGGAAGAATTTTCTGAAAGATCCGAACATTACTGAGATATACATGAGTGTAAAAGCCTTAACTTGCATTAACCCGGGTCGCCGGGGGTCGGGCTATTAGGTAGTTTTATACAATGTAACAACAGTTTGCTGTATTCTTTTTATTATTATGCGCATAAGGTTTCTTTTCCCTCGATTAGCGAAGTTAAGCAATATCTGGTGCGGTCAGTTCTTGGATGGCCTAGTGGCACTTTAATACGAGTGTTTCCGTTCTTCGGGGGGCTCATTAAACAATCGATCCCGGTTGTCTAGGGGCTAAAAAAGAGTAGGGACTAGGGTTGTCTAAAAACACTGACTGTCAGGTGACCACTACTCTGACACAAATGGACCATACCCTGTCTCAGTAAGAGGAAGCTGTGCCCCAACAGTGGGGAAGTGTAAGGCTGTTGATGAATTAACACAGAATACATAAATAAAAACGTTATATGCACTGGGAGTACTCCCAGTCAGTCTTGGTGTACATCAAGCAAGACTTTTAGCGATGGGCGATGGGTTTTTTATTTAAAGTTATGTATTTTGATCTTAACGCTTTTTAATTTTAATCAAGTTCTTGTACAAAGTATACTGCGTCTAATTAATGGAACTGCTCACACTGTGGGTAAGCTCAGTGCGAATACGTAAAGTCTCTTGGTTTCACGCTGTGTAAGAACAAATTACTCCCAAAGTTCTTTCTTGCACCGTTGTACAGATACTTACAATGCTAAATACGTGAATGTAGACTTATCTTCCTATCCAGAAATAATGAGGGAGTATAGGCCATAGTCCACCATGCTTGTCTAATGCGGGTTGGGGACTTCACATGCCTTAGAATTTTTATTTCTCAGGCATGCAGGTTTCGTCACGATGTTTTCCTTCCCGTTTAAGAGCAGTCGGATTCAGGTATATAAGTAATTAAATTTAATTTGAAAACTCATTGGTATACATGGCCTACCTGGAAATCGAACCCGGATCTCACAAATTGGGGACCGCGTCTTAACCGTTGAGGCACCAACCCTCCTAGAAATCTATAGAGTTGCAATATTACAAGACTGCCACTACTCTTACATATTTATAATCTCGTTTAATTTCAGATCGTGGCTCAGAATATTTAATACTTAACCGGCCACCAGTGACGTCAATTTGACTTACATCGTTGGTGACGCCGGTGTCACACACCAGCATTTTAAAACTACGATTTTACCAGTAATTAACTATGCATGCTAATTTTACTTGATCTAGTTTAAAAATACTTGGTCTATTGACAATAAAACATAGGTATTTCATAAATCATACTTCGTTTATTACACAAAATACAATAGAACTGGGAACTCTAAAAATTACCAAGTTATAAGACTTCTATACTAAAATTTAGAAATACAACAATCTTTAAATTTTAATGGTTAAATTAGTCTTTGTCAGACATTTATGACATTAGGAACTATTGTAAAATCAATAAAAACACATATCCTACTAATAAATAACAAAAAAAATCACTCTTCTTCAACAGCCAATCAGTTTCTGCAAGTAGGCACTACATGCTCAAGACACTAATATTTCTTGCAAATTTGGCAAGCGTAGCTAACTTGGTTTTTCTGTTTTTTCATCATCCACACTCATAGTATCAATCATTTCTTGAAAAACCAGCCGACCCGAAGACATCATCAATGTTCAAAATTTCTGAAAGTCTTTTTATTTTTATGAAATATCGATGAAATCATACAAAATGGTCACTGTTCAAAAGATAATATTATCACACCATAAAAATTAAATTAAAAGTAGCATATAATTAGTTAAATCAAAAATTCAATGATGACCATTTCACTTACATAGTCGGTGACGCCGGTCTCATGCACCGGGTTGGTGACAAAACTCTGGAAGAAGCTCCCGCATCGCTGTCGGGGAATCGACTAACGGTGGGAGACGTGCAATTAGGCAGCTATTCGAAATCACAACACATACGACGTCGAAGTTATTCGACTTTATTGAACCACCCGGGCTCACAGACATATACGATACGACACCAGTGGCGGGTTAAGAGCATTAATAAAAAAAAAAAAAAAAAAAAAATTTATACGCATACGGCATTCCATACAAACTTTCATATCCAATTTTTTTGAAATGCATGAACCAATTCTAATTAAACTTTATAAGTAGGATATATAGCTCTTAAAAGTTAGTAGAGAATATTTACGACAAATAGTAAAATTACTAAATTAGAGCGATTTTAACGCGGAAGGGCTAAAAGAACCCGGAGGGTTCGATTCCCAGGCAGACCATGTACCAATGAGTTAAATTTAATGCATTTATTCGACTGCTCCTAAACGGTGAAGGAAAACGTCGTGAGGAAACCTGCATGCCTGAAAAATAAACATTCAAAGGCATGTGAAGTACCCAACCCGCATTGGGCCAGCATATACGAGGGCTATATCCCTGCAGAGGGATGTTTACGGGCTGATGATGATGATGATAGATTTCTAAAAGCCAAATTGTATTATTGGCACAGCCAAATTTAAAGTGTTTTTAGTATATAATTATTGTACTTATAAAATAAAATAAAAAAATAATTGATAATATTTGACGGTTTTTTAAGTAATGTGCAACATAGCCTTCGGACGGTTCAAAAGTCACACACGGAAATGTTTCCGATCGTGATTCGTTGAAAGTTAAAAGATCGCACCCCTATTCAACCGTAAGCCAGAAATAAATCTCATAGCATTTTACGAGTATGTGACGCAATAGAGGAGGTGTAAGTCAAGATTCGTTCTGTTGAATATCCATCATAAGGTGCATTTGTAAATAGAAAATGCAATAAACTACGTAATATTTACGGTCCTCATATAACTCTCAATCACATTCACAGTTCGCAGAAATTCTATATAAACTTGAGATTAATACGCCAAAGACATGCTACTGATATAGCTACTAGAAGCCTTTGTGTCTCAGATTGCGTTATTTAGGGAGCCATTGACATGTAAATTCCTTTAGGCTATTAAATTTGCATTCTAATTAAAACAAGAAAGACGCCACGGTTTTAGTTCTACTCCTTTTACCTGCTTTTAGGGTTCAGTAGGAAATATTTACAAGTGCAATCTGGGTGTAGCATTTGCCTTGATAATGAAGCTAAGCAGGGACCGTTTGCGCTCATAGATTTGTATGAACTCACACCGAGGTTGGTGACGTAAACTTCGGCCAATTAAAATAGGCCCATCATTATCCTGCATTGTGAGATTTAAAAAAAAATTAAGGTTTAGACTACAGTAGAATTTTTATAATAATAAGTAAAATATAAATAAATATCTTTGCACATACACACAGCGCCTTCTAGTTCCACACTAAGCAATTAGGCTTGTATTATGGATACCAAATGCTTGATAAACTACACAAATACATTTTTTTTGTAAATAAATACAAATTGAAAAACATCCATAACTCAGGTACACATGTCTGTATTCATCATACAAACATATGCCCCTAGCGGGATTTGAACCCAAGACCTTTTGGTATAGCAGTCAGAGTTTCTAACCACTACACCAAACAGATCATAAACACTTTTATTTTAACCAAAACATCCAAACGCACGCAACAAGCAACGTCTAATCCTGACCACCAGTCGCGTTTTCATTTCAGTGTTCTTATGCCTCGGACGTCACCTGAATTCAAAACAGTCGTTGACCAAGTCAGTGGCATGCGGGCGGATTGAAGACACCGATTGTTAGGTCGCCACAAGTCTAACACAAATGGCACCTATCTAGCACAGATTCAAAAAAATTAAAAACAAAAATGTTTTATTTTGTAAGTTATAAGAATAACATTTGAAATCGTCATGACATACAGTAATCGCTCATTCACTTGGCAGTCTCCCCAGAGAAGAATGAGCAAGAAACTACGGGGTTGCTCTTTTTTAATAATTTAATACAAATATAATTTGAAATCATTGTAAAATTTATGATTCGACAAAGAAAAATAAGAATAAAATATACTGGATATTGCCGAGCGGTTCAAGTCCACGCATTCTTATCATCCAGATAGTCAGAAATTTTATAATAGGCTTTGGATTATGACCAGTTTCCTTTCCAGAGAGCGAAAGTTGTACCCCTGCATATAAGGGTGTAGAAGACTCCAAATACGATTCGTTTCTTTTGCAAACACGACACGGAACCTTGTATTTAAAGCAAGAAGCGCGACGATTACGAGCAGATGTTTTTAGATGTTTAACTTAAACTTTAGGTGTCATAAAATCTACCCAGTGCAGAGTCGGTAGTTTTAAAACCACAACTCGTTTAGCTATTAAAGCTCGTTGGCTTTACGACATGACAATTTTAGTTTATACACAAATAGAACCTTCCGTGCGCAGAGATAAAATAAAACAATACTTATACAGAATTCATTTGCAGACTTGTAGAAATCAGGTTGTAATAAACCTGTAATAAATAATAGTTTTATAATTAATTTTTTGTAATGTTCGTTTGGCCACAGATTTATGATAATAGTTATATGAGGTGTCTATGAGCTTGGAATTTCTAGAGCTGTCTAAGAAAAAATTATACTGCTGCATATAAATATTGCCTATCACCCAACAATTTGCCTGAACAACGTGCCCTGACGCGCTGTCTAATATCTAACTGCCAATTACAGGGTGCGATATTTTGTTTGTACTTTTTTTACATCAAGTAATGGAATACGATATCATCTAGCATATTACACCACAGGCTTTCGCCAGCTGTGATATGCGTGCGTCCGAGGAAGGAATTTAGCATTCTATTTCGATGGAATTCTACATGCCTAGGAAGAAATGGTCACCAATCTGCACACAGCAGCAGCAAATTATATCAAAATTCAATACTTGGTTCAGGTTTCTGAAGTGGCTGAAAGGGTTCCTCGAAATGCATTGTCAAGACAGCTGATTTATACTAATGTGAACAGAAATATTGTGAACAGTTCTGAGGATTACTCTGAGAGTAAGTTATTTTGTAGTTGTATTTTGTCTTATTTAATAGCAAATTTTATCACTCTTCCTACCCTGTGATTTTGTTTAGCTGGTTCGTATAGTAGGTTCAATAGCCGGCAATCTGTTACCGGTGCCTTCGGCTTCTTCTTACGCAATTTCAAATTATAGAAACTGGTAATAAAAGAATAGTATAATCAGGTTTAGGAACTTGAAAATAAAAATTTTCTGTGCAGTGTACAAGCTATAGTTATGAAAAAGAAAATGATACATTCGGTTTAGAAACTTTAAGAAATATACAATATATATATATATATATATATATATATATATATATATATATATATATATATATATATATATAACAATGTTAGATACTGAGAGGATTTGTAATAGGTCCTTGAAAAACCAAACATCTTTTGCTGAACCACTTTTAAAAATTCCCAAAAAATATTTTACCATGCATATACCTACAGGGTGAATTTGAATTCGTGTAATTTCTGTTTACTGGTGACTCCACTCCTGATTACGAACAACTTTCCCCAGGAAACCATAGACGAATTCGATCAAAAAATTTTGGATTACCCATACAAAGTAACGATTCTGAAATCAACTTTAGTTTGGAAGTACAAAAATTTTCGGCTGAATTAGACTATTAGTTCCTAGTGGAAAGTTGTTCTTAATCAGGAGTGGAATCACCAGCCGAAAATTGTTGGACTTCCATGCTAAAGTTGGTTTCAGAATGGTTTACTGTACGGTAATCGATTTTTTTTTTATCGAATTGGACTATTGTTCCTTAGGGAAAGTTGTTCGTAAGCAAGAGTGGCGTCACCAGTTAAAGGGAATTACCTATATCAATGCAAATTCACCATGTGTAGCAAATCCCAACAAATATTATAAATGCGAAAGTTGGTGTGTTGGGTTCATTCATACAAAATGAATATTGTGTTTGTTACCTCCTAAACAGCAGGACGAGTTGGTTACAATTTGTTTGCTAGACAAATTAGCACCTGGATTAATTGACATATAGATTACTTCTTATTCTGGAAAAGTGACTGGTTCTATAAGATAGGTCTTATTAGTGGGATTGCTGAATGTCGCATTTGGTAGTAGAACGAATTCCACGCAGACGAAGTCAACATTTTTTTTCATAAATTTCTAAAAATCATGTTTGCTTTTTGATTAACTGCCCTTTGTGGGCCCACACGGTTTCATTGCTTGTATATGTAGTTTCATAGTAAAAAAAATATATAAATAAATTTCGATATAAAAAAAAAGTGGCGTTACCGATTTCAAGTTTATCAAAATATGCAAACATTTTCAGTAGTGAAGTACAGATATCTTAGATAAAGCAAACACAGAGATGGGACAACATTACGAATTGGGGATCACATTACGGCCGTACAGGTTAATGGGCACTGTACATAAGGCTGTGCATGTTTTTGCACAACAACGTTTAAACAGAGAATCGGCTAGTGCAAATAATTTTATTCTCTCTGCCCATAGCAGCGACAGCGACCCTACGCGTGATAATGCATTATTTATACGACCTAAGACGACCAAAATGAATGCAGATAGTAACGAAAAGGAAGGTGGGGATCCTTTTGTCTCAACGACAAAACGTGCCTCGTGAATAAATAACACAAATAAAAATCCTATAAATATTGAACAACCGTATATTTCACACTTACCAAGGGGCAAGTAACTGAGATATATTATGACATGGCCTTATGTCGATGCCGAGGTTTTGGGTGGCGTTTTTACGTATCTTTGTTTGTAAACGAATCTGAACAATGCAGAAGTTTTTTATCGTGCGTTTTATTTTTCTTCAAGACGCATCCGCGGTGCCACAAAAAACCTTCGGGGAGGCACAACGAATAAAGCTGGGATGACATGACGTAATTTTTTGCCGAGGGCCAAGAGTCGCGAAAGCGAGATTTTTTATCAGACTCCGATATGGACATGAAATATCAACGAGTTTTTTTTCAGATTCCCATAAAACTGAACTTGATTATTGAAATCACTTGTCAATTAACGGTAATTTATAATCATCTTCTAAAGATCACACACATCATTAAGTCAACAGGTCAAATATATTTACAAAAAATACAAGGCATGTATCTCCATGAAAAGTATATTTTGATAAAATTAATACTTAATATTTTTACAGAATTATGTCTTTTGCGATAGACATTATTCCAAGAATTAAAGTCACTGTAAAGCAGTGATCAGTTTCTGATTAGTATTTCATCTAACGTAGGTATTGCAAAATGGACAATGGAAGAGGATGGAGATATTTTTTGTATCTAAATAACGAATGCAAAATAAAAACTGTTCACCGAAATTGCCTAGAAAACAATCCGACTGTAATACCGGATTGCAACGTCAAAACTGCGAATGATGCCAAGTTGGCAGTATAACTTTTGCGATAGCGTACTTTGTGGTCAAAAACTTTCGCGGTAAAGTACGTTGCGATTACATATTACATATTACCTATTACCTTCGCTGTTCGCATATTCGTAGTTTAGAATTTCACGATCCCGACCCGCATTACAGTTTCTCCTGAGAATCGTAAAATGGACTCTAGGTATCAAAATACATTATACTTACCCTCAACTGTAGGATGTGGTATGAAGCGCTTACTTTGACTTAGCACATTTGCTTAACTATGATTATCAGGTGTCTCAACTAAAACAACATTAGTCTGAAACCGCTTCAAGTCAAAGCTAACAATTTTTTATTGATAATATTATCCTCCTTTTTATTGATAAAATTACGTAATTCGAATGCTAGAATTTTCGTCAATAGATGCATTGTAATGGAGGAGCGAGACTCCCTGACACAAGTATTCTAATACTACCAAGTCTCAAACATATTTCATTTTATATGTAATATTGTGAATTGAATCATTTTGAATTTTTTGAATTGTGAAGATTCATCAAATTCTACTTACTTTAGTAGAGTTAAACTAAATCAAACTTATTCACATTTGAAGGTTCAATATATCAGAAAAACTTTAAACTGGACTAAAAGTTGAAATATAATACCGGGGAGACTGCCATGTGAATGAGCGATAACTGTATGTCATGACGATTTCAAATGTTATTCTTATAACTTACGAAATAAAAACATTTTTGATTTTGATTTTGATACCAACATAAATTTTAGTTTTTTCCACTCTTGTTGTGCCACAGAAACTTGGTAAGCATATGAATAACGGATAGATTGCTAACTGCCGCTTCGATTGCGCCAGAATATTAAATGTATGATCAGGATTGTATTGGTTATATACCGAATAATAAAATATTCGCTTAATAGCTATTGAAGAAAGAAAAAATCTTCGGCTACAGATATATTATTTTATAGCATCTGTCAAAATATTTAAAATTAACAAGGAAGAAGAATACAAGTACGTTTTACATATATCTGACCATAAGATAGTTAGGTACACGTTCAATGTGTGAGCTTTCATCTTTATGTGTGCTATTGTTACTTAAATTAAGACGTTTATTTGTATTTGTTTTCAGTTAATATTATCCTACATAAACCCAACAACGAATAGACAACATATAACTTTAGCATGCGTAATTATGTTTATCTTAAATTAAAGCCAAGCAAGCTTATTTCCCTAAAATAACGACAACACACAAATTAGTTTGCGGAAATAACTACTACAAAATACTCGTAAGCACGTTTGCAAAACAGTATGTAATTAAGCATCATATGCCTGTTCGCGCTGATATTAGCATGTATTCAACTATTTGTATCGAATTTGAAACATTATGTGTTAGAGAACAAAGAACGGGATTGATTTTCGTAGCGTTAGGGGTGTATGGTTGTTGGAAAGTTTGTGCATTCAACGTACATAAAAGAATTTGTTCAAACAACTTTCATATCATTTGTCGCTATGTATAGGTAGTTAATTTTGTTTTGAGTAATTTATAACTGTTCTTATCCAAGTTACGTAACCAATAAACCTATTTGATTTCTATAGGTAACTCTTTCTAATTACAAAAATCATCATTAGTATGACTCCTGCATTTTACTAGCATGACTTCATACTCAAAATTATGTCTCCTCCTTCCTTATATAAATATCCAGACACGGTAAATTTTATAAGTTTATGTAAAATTTTGTTCTGCTAAATTCCATTTCATGAATTCACTATAATCCAAGCTCTGGTATATTAATTATGGTTTGTTTATTAATACTCTTCCGAGATATTCTCTTATATATTAATGTTTTCCCTATTAAAACACGAGTGTGCTTAACTAGACTAACCCAGATAGCCCTGAAACTTTTTATCATCACATATTTATAATATTTTAGTATGTTGTTACTTATAGCTCTACAGTTTCGGGAAAAATCATAATAAAATTCGAAGTCACCTAGGAAAGCCGGAAAAGGGATAGTGTTATAATACCTGGTAGGAGGATGTAAAACCATACCAAGTACTGAGGGCTAAGGAAATGGTTGAAAGAAGAAAAAGAAAATAGAATGCAATATGTTTATTTATTCTGGCAATAATATACCGAAACCGGAAACGATTTGGGATGTAAATAAAAGGCACACGTTCTACAAATGAAATTAGTTTTCTTTTTACATAATTTACAAGTTAATTGAATTTCCTTATATTGAACAATATGGTCCGATTGGACCATATGGCAGATTTGCCAAATCGAGAATTTTTCCTATGAATGCAATACTTGGAGTGGCATAATTTCCAGGCTTATCATATTTTTTATAGGTCTCTAATAAAGCCCTTGCAACAACTCTCTGAAAATTAATATGATCGTATTCCCCTCCGTGATGATATAGTTGTCTAGGACTGTGTGTGATCATATCTAAACTATGACAAATGTGTGGAAAATACCACTTTTTGCCACGAAACTCTTTTTTGTTGGTAAAGATCTATATTTTGGTCTGATTTATCCACATTTCCCATATTCTTTTGGTATGCATAAATATTTGTGTAGTGCACAAACAAATCAACGATCTCGTTGTTCATCAAAGTTTCGTAATGTGACTGTAAATATTTAGGGGTTTGATCATTTTGTCACTGAGGATATTCCATAAAGATTAACTTTATGGTGGTATATTAATACCTAGCGGAATATTAACTTTAGGTATATTAACTTTATGGGATATTCTCTCGGATTATGTCGTTTTTGCCATGTACATTAATGATTTTTCGGCACTGTTGTTGTACTTGCCACAGGAGAATCGGTGATGTTGGTTTCTTGCGTGACTGACTCGCTGCATCTCCTTTTAGCTTAACATGATAATGGCATCTCAACTTCTGCTCTCAGTTGCTAACCTAAAAAAAGCAGACAGATAGTTTACTTTAGTCAATAATGAGAATTTAGCAAGGTAATAATCAAAATACATTTGCACCTGGAAGATTGTGCAAATTCACGATGTTTCCGTCACTCGAATCCTCGTCTATTATGTCTACATTTGCATTATCCGGGAACAGAACAGTGATATACTTAGCAAGGGTGTATCAGCATCCGCTTTCTCCAATTCTTCTAATATTTCAGAAAGCTGAAACGCTTTCTTCGGCCATACCCTAAAAATTTTATACAGCAATACATTACACGTTAAAATTACTAACAGATGTTAACACCTGTGATGTTTCAACAGCAAAAAAAAAATACTATATAGGTAAGTAACTAACAGTCCTAAATAATATGTACCAAAAGATGGAAATATATACAAATACTAGCTTTCCGCCCGCGGCTTCTCCCGCGTGGAATAACGTTATCGCGGAGATTTGTTTAATCCGCGGGAACTACTCTGTTATCGGGATAAAAACTATTCCATGTTTTAATCCAGGGTATATTCTACCTATATACCAAATTTCATCCAAATCCGTTCATCTGTTTCGCCGTGATTGAGCAACAAATAAACAAACAAACATCCAAACTTTCGCCTTTATAATATTAGTTAGATATATTTCAGATAGCTTATCGTTTCCAGACATATTAAGCGAAATAACTCTGCTGCTATAAAATACAATTTGTGCTTCAAAATAACTGTGCTCGTTTAGTACCACTACTCCAACCTTGATAAACACTGAATAAGATAATCATAGAAATACTATGAATATACTTTTAAAAACCTTAATTTGAGTATTACTCGAGTTTTTATTGTTATACGTATTTATATCAATTCATATAAAGAATTCACTCAATTTACGGAGCAATGTCAATGTGACTTACAATTCTAGCTAGAGACCAAACATAGTCATAAGCAGACCGAACCCTTGCAACTATAAATCCAGAAGTTACTAATTCCCGATTCCGATATCATAGTTCCAACCGACCCATGTTTTCCAAAGTTACTACATAATCTGCACCCAATTGACCATTATCTCGCGTGCCAGTTCAGTTACAATTGGAGTTTTTGATCCTGTTATACCCTGGTTAGCTTATACCAGGGGTTACTCAAGTTGTTATTTAAAGCCGTAGTTAGTTACCTTTGTTATGTGA
This sequence comes from Oegoconia quadripuncta, assembly GCA_949316235.1. Taxonomy (NCBI): domain Eukaryota; kingdom Metazoa; phylum Arthropoda; class Insecta; order Lepidoptera; family Autostichidae; genus Oegoconia; species Oegoconia quadripuncta. Next base: position 16,313,758 of record OX438743.1, read on the forward strand.
ATCGATAGCAGTTAAATTTATATATATTATTATCTGCTATGTTGGTATATTTTACCACAGAATTAGTGTTAGTTGAAGGTATTCATAGATATTTGTATTGAAGGCACGTGCTGCTTCAATCTTACAGTCGCTTTCAAAGAGATGAGATTGTGGTCAAACGCGAAATTGTGTTTTGTCGAAATATACGGTAGAGGAATTAGAAATGGCAACAAATTCAATATAATAAAATGTGAATATTACATAAATATTAAAAAAAAAAAAATAACTTTATTTTCACACCACATCTGTTCAACAAACAAGAAATCCAAAAATAAAAAGAAAAGATCACAAAATTATTAGATGTGGTGGACTGGAGCCTGAGCTAGACTATAAAAGTCTGTATTTCAGGACGAATATTCACATAGTTCTATTAACTGTGTACCGAAGGCACATATTATAGCGTAATTTGAGAAAATGGTATTTAAAACAAGATTCAAACATCTGTTTACGAAATATAAAGCCAAGTCATGACATTATGTCTCCGATTTATGCTGTTTTATATTGCTTATCATATATATTTTTTTAGCTAAGGAACGAAAGTCAGCGCAGGGATAGAATCCTATTATTTTTGTATGTGTTTCTGTAATATGCAAATAAACGCTTTATTTATCTATCTAGCTACAACCAATATCTACAAAGCTCTAATAGTTGGTAATAATTATTTATAATCGATAACCACTCCACTACCAAGATCGAAAGCTAAGGACTCCATTAAATATATATAATCGGAACTAGCAAAAGCTTGATCCGCTGTATAAATTCCATAACGTTCACTATGTTATTTCCGAACTAAATCATTCACGTTTCGCGATGACTGCGAAAAGGAAAACATAATTTTAACTCACGTCGTGGCAGCCCCTCTATCAATACTTCATCGCAGAGGGTATTTCACCTCGCCGCTTTGGTCGTTCATCACAATTCATTTTGCCTCGCACGATTCCAAATTCGAATTGAATCGGGCATTGAATAGAGCTGAAATAATTCCGTCAGGTGGGTTTGGCCGTCTTGGACAGGGTTAAATGATTGCTGAACGTTATTTACGAGTTTTTGCACTTCGTTTTTCTGTCTCTTTAACTATTCGAAAGCATATACCTACTCCTAAAGTATAGATTCAATTAATTCTTTAGTTTTTGACAACTCTTGGTATTTTGTCAGTAACAGATTCGATTTGATCGACGCTAAAGCTACAGAGACGTTTATTGCAAAATTTAAGACTACATGAATGACAAATATCTATAATCTCAGCTTCCAAAATAGTAAAAATTGTGTTGTATTTTGTATTAAAATGAAAAGAACAGATAAGACGAACCTGTGGGTTTCGTGCTCTGCTACTTTACCCCAGAGGTGTTTTTCTTTTCAAAGTGGTAATTTGGTTATAGGACTTACATGGTATACTCGACGTAGAGGTTACACCTGCGTAGTCAACCTTTAAGAGCTTTGTCCGGAGGGTAGGCAATTTGAAAACATACACGTTGTATAATATTAGTTCGTGGAAAATTGTACAATAATTGAACGTCGAGAGTTCACTTATGTGATTGTAGCTATTCTTGTCATTGAGTAGTTGGAATTTCAAAAAGCTCTTCAGAACTCTCCTCAGTGTATTTGTAACTGGTAGAAGATACACAGCTAGCTAATATCAATGCTAAAACTAAGAAATTGATTAGATGACGCGATTTATCCGCGAATCTCTTATTAGTTCAAGAAAAAGTCCTACCTCTTCCATGTTTATACATACTGGAAACTGCTAAATTCGTCCGAAAGCATATAAGCCTGTATGATCATGTTCAAAGCGCCCGCAGGGGAAATAGACTTGTCCCTCCAGAACCTAAACTCGAACCTATTTAGAAATAGTCCATACTACCGGTCAATACAAATATATAATAAACTACCCAATACCATTATAAACGAAATATACAAGTTTTTGTAAAAAATTAAAATCTCTCCTCTTACAGAAATTCTATTATACTGTCGAAGAATACATGTCAGATAAAATAAAACTACTTTGATCTCATTATTATTATAAGCGTTGATCTCATAACTATAAGTAAAGTACAATAATAATAATTATAATTTATAAATAGTTATCGTATAAGAATAGATAAAAAGAGTAAAATACCTAATATAGAAATAAGATAAACGCCTTTAATTAGTTTTAGGTTAACTAAATTTGCTACACCCTATAAGACAGGGTGCATGTACTAGTTTTAAGAACTTTGCATGTAAGCATGAACGAATAAATAAATGACTTAGTGAGACACTAGGACCCGTATGAATAAACCGATCTCAAGATTGAGATGACCTTAAGTTGACGCTTGAAAACTGTTGCATATTAAAACAGTATCTAAAAAATAGTATTGAGACTGAGACGCGATCTCAATCTCCAGGTCGATTTATTAATACAGCCCTAGGCGTCAATGCATATAGTCCAGATTTGGTCCTTACTGATTAGTGTACATGGGTTGGGTATACTTTTCCTCTAGGTATTGAACGCCGTTTTCTGTGAAGCACATAATCTGAATAACTAAATAATTTTGTTTTGCCAAGCAGTTTAAATTATGACTAAATCCATCCCCGAAGACTTGTATTCTAGAATACGCGCGAATTCAAATTCGCACGAATGAATATGTGTCTTTCCTTACGCACATAAAACGCGTCATCTAGACAAACCCTAAAGGATTTAAAAACTGTTTGACTTTGAAATCGGCGACAATTTGCACAGCTCGCTTTTGAATGGAGTTTAATGGAAGATGATATTACCAGCATATAGCCCTGACACGAGTAGTACTTTATACAGTAGAAGTCCTCGACTTGGCGTGAAATACCGCTTTGCTCTATTTAACACCCCAAGTTATTTAGAAGCTTTTTTTGCAATATCTAAAACCTTCAACGTTCTTTATTTTTTTATGCACAACGGGTTTGGTACTTGACCTCAATCACACGTGATGTTAAGTGAAGATGAGGTCGAAGGTGGAAGCGTACCCGGAAACCCCAACACATTTGGGGGACTGGCTATCTTATCCCTGACAACCGGAACACAACAATGCTATTAACATTGCTGCTTGGCGGCAGATTTAGATAAGATGGTGGTAGCTAGCCAGGTCGACATTTAAAATCCCCTACCACCAACCAAATCGAGTACTTAAACATGTACCCCGCTGGGGATGTAACCCGCGACCTCCGAATCGTAAACCCAATGTTGCTTAGATTAAGCCACGGAGGTGGTTATAAAATCAAAGTTTGTTATTTTAAATTCTATTGTTTGGTGTAGTGGATGGTGACCCTGTCAGCGAAACCAACGGTTGCGGGTTCGAATCGGGAAAATGTTTGTGTGATGAATACTAACATTTATTTCCTAGTCATGGATGTTTATATAACTATTTATGTGTAGTTTATCCATTATCTAGTATCTATAGTAGAAGCTATGCATAGTTGGGACTAGATGATTGGTGTAAGTATCCGAAATATTTATTTATTTATTATTTATTTATAGTCAAGAATTAACAAAATTTTTACATGTTAACATCGTCAATCTGAAACTGTTAAACGAAATACTAACCACAAGCGAACCTCAAACTTGAGAGCAAACAGTCTCGGTCCTGATTGAGATGGAACGGGAGCAGCTGTTTACATTGCAGTCCATTACCATAATTAACTACAAACACTACCTTGCAGCGGTGACAAAGTCAAATAGAGCGGTATCAGTGAAAATTTGTGTGCAAATAATATCTATCTGAAACGCAGTATTTGGTTACATGAGGACTTGTACGGCGATAAAACCTCGCTTTTTCATCCTTGAAGCGGATATTACTGAGTTTGATAATTTATTAGATTTATCTTAGATTAGATTTTGTAATAATACACGCAAATTTTGATAGTTTCCAAAAAATTCAAAGAATGTTCTATGAAATTTTTGGAGTTCTTTGTGTTCTTTGTTCTTCTTTGTTCTGTAATTGTTGAGAAGTAATGTTACTTCTCACAAACAACACGTGGACACGCGTATTAAGTTCAATGCAAAGAGATTCCCCAATCACCAATATTTGATTCCATAACCTAAGAAAGGCGATGCATTTACTTTATGGCTAATCGCATTTCTCCTACGTCGCAATTTTTTTCTCATTCAATGGAACGATTTGCTCTACTCCCTATAGGTACTGAGCAGGCGTGTTGGCGATCACAGAGTTTGGGAATCACTATGACTCTGCTGTCCATCCATGATTTGTGCTATTATGCTGCCTTCATTTTACCTAGGTACTGGAAGAGGGTAAATCAGATCCTTCTAATTGCATAACAAAATTCATAATAAATTTGTTGATGATAACAATAGTACGAATAGAATTAAATTAATAGAATTAAACGACCTTATCACTAAAAGCAACATTTTAAGCCCATATAAATTTGTTTTAATATGAAAATAAACTCGTGGTAAATACCGGCAGTAGCGAATTTGATACCGTTAAGGGGTTCTCAGGAAGTTTTAATGATCGTTTGATAGCGATAAAGTTTAATAAGCATAAATATTGAATTTGACTTTGCATCTTAAAAGCGAATGGAGTTTTATCCTCCAGGGATTTGATATTACCGAAATTCTAATTTTCGTCTTCGATTAAAAAGTAAATAATATGTTTTAATGTTATGGACATACTTAATTAGAAATCTATAAATACATGGCATGGGTCATTTGACGCGGGTCTTAAATTGGTCGACTACTCGACTAGTAGAAGCTACTTCATCATCAACAGCCTTACACGTCCCCATGGTTGAGCACGGTCTCCGCTCAGTTGGATAGGGTTTTGACCATAATCCCCCCTCCCCCCCACGGGCCCAGTGTAGATTGGCGGATTTGTGTCAGACTAGTGGCCATTTGGCAGTCGGTGTTTTTAAGCCGCCCCTGTAGGCCACCGAATTGGCTTAACGACTGCCCTTCAATTGAAAACAACCGGGATTGGTGGTATTAAAATGCCACAAGTGCTCACCTATCCAAAGATTTTTTGGTTGGTGGTAGGGCATTTTAAAATGTCCGCCTGGGTAGCTACCACCATCTTATCTGAATCTGCCGCCAAGCAGCAATGTTACTAGCATTGTTGTGTTCCGGTTGTCAGAGATAAGATAGCCAGTCCCCCAAATGTGTTGGGGTTTCCGGGTCAGTACGCTTCCACCTTCGACCTCATCTTCACTTAACATCAGGTGTGATTGAGGTCAAGTACGAATCCGTCGTGCATAAAAAAAAAAAAAAAAGACTCACTGCGCCAGACATTGCTTAGCTTCGCTATTCGAAAACAAATAGCGAATACGACTGCGCCACGCTTTGTTTACAGCTATGAGAATTGTCCTTTTAATTTTGAAAGACCCATACAACGGTATCCTATACGACGGGGTACAAATTAAAACAAATACTTCAATTTTACAGGTCTTCTGAAAACTATGCAAAAATTTATTCCATATCTTTGGAGGCGTTATAACTGTGTATATCCATACCAAATTTCACCTTCGTAGCATTAGTAGTCTACGAGTAAAACGCCTGTGACATACAGATGGATGAACATGACAAAAATATGAGGTTCCGTTTTTGCGTTTGGCTGGGGAACCCTTTTTCCCCCTTTATTTTTAGGAACTTATTGTAGTAATGATGTGTGACCATCACTACTACAATAAATGACTCGTGTAGTACAAACTTACATACACAAAACGATATAATACCTGGACCTGAAACTTTATTACAACCTGTCTTCATTTGACAGTGGAGAAGACAGATTACTTTGGAATAACCCCAAATCTTTAACATTAAGTAGTAATAATCATATGAACATCTGGCTACGGAACCCTAAAAACATCTGCGCCAGACTGAATCGCACCTTTGACAATATGGACGGAAACTTTGTAAATTCATCTCCTACTGTGTGACGTCAGAAGTGTCCCACTGAACCGATTCAGTTTAATCAACGCCCGGATTGGAACTGTTCGAACTATTCGAAGTGATTGAAGCGAAAACTCGAGTTGACGAGCAATCTTCTAGTAATATCCTTCGCGAGAACTCAATTACAATATGCGAGAGACTTTAATTTCCTCATGTAGTTGAAGTTCTCGATTCCACGTTTTCAAACAAAGCAATAGACTTTGAATGAAATAAATCAGTCATTATTAGTTGCAATTTGTTGCAAATTATTCTTATCACTCAGTTTACACCACATCTTTTATTATAGGGTCGTATGGTGTAAGATGATCCTACCAAAATAGTGTACTTTTTACGGTAATCGGTACAACATTGAAAGTTAAGCATACATTTATTTCAATTAAAATATTTTTTCTTTTATGAATGAAGGACTGGTTCTGGTTCATTCTAGCTTAAAACGTTTACACTATATTCTCTGTCTTGTCTATATACTTTCTTTATTCACAAATAAAGTATTAGAAACTCTACAATACATTTACTTTTATGATAACGCCATCTCTCTAACGTTATTGATTGCTCTTTCCAATAGAACAATATTTTTCCATATTGTCTTTTTACAACTCCGGCCGTTTTAAAAATCATCACAATTAATAAATATTTATATCTCATGATCTGTCAAGATGTTGCGGATTCTAAATGGATCACACTCTCAATTTCGAACTCATTAGCATCAGATGTGACTATAGTAGGAATTAATATCCCAAAAGTTTCACAAAGTCTTATTTGAATGACACTAACTTATCATAAAAATTGGTAGTCAATAAAATCTTATCCTATATACATATCAGTTGTAGCTATCTCCAATACGAATACTCGAGTACATATTCGAGTTCTAAATGTCACCGTTTTGTCTACAATATGGTGGCTGTTCCAGTATTGCCTTCGGTTGAGGAAACTTTATTCTCTCCGATTTCGGCAAATCTAAAAAGTGTATTAATATGCAACAAAATATACGTTGCAATGGATACCATTTCTATATGATATTTACTAAGTTGGTTTTGTTTGCAAAATGCATTTTTTTTTCTCTTACTATGGTATAATTAAAACTCACTCAATTCTATTAGAAACTTGAACGTGGTTGTTGAATAGTCTACTGATGTATATCGAGAAGCTTAAGTACGTCTGGTCAAAACGGTAAATCAGTAATTTTAGTTTATTACAAACTACACAGTTATTTTAAGCAGATATAAAACCTTTATTTTCTGCAGTTTATTGGAAATGAGTAAGATTGTGTATCTCTAACAAAAGATCGTCATGTTTAAATGAAACAAAACTTTATTACAAACCGCGTTCTGAGAACACTTACATACTTTCCATCTGCAGGTAACTTCGCCAAGTATATAGCCGGTTTACAATTTGAATAGAACACGCAATAGGCCGTTGTCGCAAGCTTCCAATGGCCGTGTATCGGGAATAGGCCGCAGGTGCCGATTAAAACAGATCTCCCTGCAGATAGGCGATGCACGAAACTTTGCTTCTTAAAGTTTGCTTCTAAGGACTGTGGAGTCGCTATGTGTAATTTCATTGATGACTGTTATCACTGCGTGGGAAGTAAATCTCAGAACGATTAAAATTTTAAAGAAACTTTTAACACTTCTAATAGGACTAATGTATAGCTTGTAGTACACAATTAACTTTTCATAAAGAAAAATAATACTTTATTGCCACGACATATTTACAGTGTCTATATTGTAGTTTATGAATCTTTGCAAGTATTACATGCAACAGTGAAAAAAATATATTTAATTGCTGGTTACTCCAACCACTTTGGAACTTAAGGAGTGTTCAGCAGAGAGTCAAGTTATGTACAATTTACAGTTCCCCTAATGTCTTAAAAGTGATGAAGTTATTTCTATAGCAGTTGTTGCCATCCTGTTATGTCTCTCATATTTTTCTGAAGCAATAAGTTTTTTCAGTCTAAAAATAATTAAATACCTATTTAAATTTGGTAGGTTAGGATATTGATTGATTGGTAGATTTGAATTAAACTTTTAAAGTGTTCGATCAAATGTATGTATATGAAACTGATATTTAGTGTAATAAATTATTCCGAGTTATCGCTGTTCTTAACAATCCCATCGCTAAGAAGTCTCTGATATATACGGTGGCACAGCGTTAATATCATCGAAGATAACGACTACCAATAACTGGATTCTCTCCCAAGACATATTCTCTACGCAATTTGATCTCAGATAACAATAGAATAAACTTTGTCTCGAGGCGCAAAATAATGTGCATTTTAATTACACTTCCTTGCTTCTAAATTATGCATTGGAGTCGCGTCGTTGTTCTTAATGGCGAGGATAAAATCCCGAACGATTATTCCACCATTATAAATTTTACACGATCCAGATTCAATAGCACTTCAAAACTTAGTCACTTAATTCAATGTTGTTATCTCTTTTATTAAAAAACAATTTTACTTTACAAAACAGGAAAGCACTCTATAACAAAAAGCAACAAAAATTTTCACGGGAAGGAAATAAGAAAGTAAGTTTAAAAACGACAGCGATCCAAATAATCCGGCGGGATGATACGAGGTCGCGTTAGTAAAACGTCATCGGCAGTCAGGGCACGTTCTACCAGGCTGTGACATCCAGCCTCCGGATACAGAGAAAAAAAAAACACGAGCAACTTTCACAAAAGTGGGAGAAGTCATTTATCAAGCTAGCGCTAAGAACTCTCGACAGCGAGAAGTTTTGATACAGGATACGCCACAGGACATTAATATTAAGGATATCATAGTACTCGAAGTGTTTTTAGGATGTCCTCAACGTGTTTTATCACTTAAGCTGGAAACTTTCCTCTTATCGTCGTTGAGTTTTTGCGCTTATACAGTGTTAACCGCGACCTAGATAGAGAAGTTTTAGTTTTCCTATTGTTGCATCAGGGAGGCACTTTGTTGTAAGAAACACGGTATTCTTTGACTCCGCTCTTATACAGTTATTTGTTCTTATATTCCAGGACAATGGTTTGAATTTTCTTCATTTTCTCAAGAGTTTTAACAAAGAAGTATAACGAGACCATTAACTTTGTATTATATAAACAAAAGAAGAAATTAATGAAAATTACAATTACTGTAGTAAACTTCAACTGCATACAAAGTTGTCGAGGGTACTGTAGAGGTATATCTGCGGAGACCGTTTCTGAAACTCCTGCCGTATTCTGTACATAGCCAACTTCCAACGCGACCCGTAAACGACTTTACGTGTCGAACAAGGAAATCAAATTATCAACTCCCACCAACTTCGTACCTCTTCCATCCAACCCGTATGAGACACCGGAATTTGTTGTCCGAAAACGAGGGTCTCTCTATTTGAAAATTCTGTACGTTTCTCTAGACAAAAAATATGTGAAGGGATACCCCACGCCAAACAAGCTTTATTGGGTATCTTCACCAAAGCATGCGAGTTGGGAATTCAATAAGTGACAGAAAAAGGAATTAAGGGGGCCTGTTGTAACATATCTAACGACACCATGTAGGTTTTTGTCAGAAATTATCGATTTAATATTTATTATTCGTTTTTAATATAGCCAGGTTAACCTAGCTTACTTACTTATTGTTACTTAACTACTATTTCAACTGTCAGTCTGTTCCTCAAAGCAACAACTGCTGAAATTAATTATATCTTGCCAACCAATATAAAAGAAAATGGACACCATTAGAATCAGACAACAGGAATGATACTACCGGTTTCTTTGATAAAGAATTCAATAAATCATTATCCTTTCGAGGAATGACACGACGACGTAACAGTAATAATAATTTCTCAGGCGTAGGTTTCCTTTTTTAACCTGATGCAGTGGCTCGATTAAGAAAACATTACATAATTGTGCGAGAGCGGTCGGGCGCGCAAGTGGCGCCATACGAGCGAACGTGTAACTATGTGGGGTGACGGGTGAGGGTGAGCGGGGAGTGGAAGGCAGAGGGGTGGCTAAGAGCACACCACTCTCGCCATACTGACGGGCCAAGCGCTCGTCAGTCGCCCACGAGACACGATGAGGACGGCACGCGGCCGCGTTGCCTCCGACGCTGTTCGTACGTGCGCCGCGACGTAAACACAACCAGTGAAGTGACCAACAAATCATTGATAACATCTCTAAAATATAACATTAACTCTAATTATAGTGAATTAGTGACTGAATCTTTTTACTTACCGTTTCGCTCCGATCGGTATAGACAAATGTGTGGAGAAAATGTTTCAATTGCTGACTCTTTTGTTAGTGACTTTGGGTGTTAATGCCGCGTATGCGCCGACGGGAGTGGATGACTTTTGTCGGAAAAGTGATGACGGAAGCACCTCGTGCCGGGTGCGGACACTGGGAGCCGATGGGGCCATTTTCACATCCGCACCTGAAAACACGAAGCGTATTAGGATCCAATGCAACCAGCTGCTACTCTTCGAAAGTTCTCTTGAAGCGAACTATTTTCAAAGATTTCCAACACTCGTCGAACTAACAGTTCACAACTGCAAACTTCTCAGAATACAAGGCAACGCGTTCGAAGGATTACGTGAACTGAAAAAGTTGTCGATCCGATCTAAAAACTACGATTGGAGCCCGAATAAAAACTTGGAGCTCTCACTTGGAACTTTCAACGGATTACGGGAACTACAAACACTTGATTTGGGTGAAAACAACTTGAAAGCTATACCTTCGGAAGTCTTCTGTCCGTTGGATAATTTACAATTATTAAATGTCACTCATAATAAAATTAAAAGTGTTGACCGCCTCGGCTTCGGGAAAAGTTGTGGTTCCGGCCTTCGAAGTTTGGATTTAAGTTACAACGAAATTAAGTTGTTAACGGAGGAGTCAGAAATCACGGGATTACGAAGGCTTCAAGAATTAAAACTTCAACACAATAACATAACAGATATCTCGGGTGAAACATTTAATGGTCTCATTTCCTTAAGAATATTAAACATTTCATATAATTACCTCCAGTCTATACCAGAGGGCACTTTCGCAAACACGAAAGAGTTGCGTGAGGTATATTTGAATAACAACTTGCTATTTGAATTAGCCAGAGGCGTGTTTCACCGATTAGACCAGCTGCTAGTCTTAGATTTATCGAATAATCAGCTCTCAAGCGCTCACATTGATGGCGGAACATTTATTGGCCTTATTCGCTTAGTCATTCTGAATTTATCCAATAACGCCTTGACGAGGATAGATGGTAAGACGTTCAAGGATTTATTCTTCCTACAGATATTAGATTTAAGAAATAACTCTATCGGATATATTGAAGAGAACACTTTTCTCCCTCTGTATAATTTACATACATTGAATTTGGCCGAAAATCGGTTGCATACAATAGACGAATTTCTGTTCAATGGATTGTTTGTACTTAGTAAGTTAAATTTAAATAATAACCTTCTCATAAATATAGATACAAAAGCTTTTAAGAACTGTTCTGACTTAAAAGAATTAGATTTAAGTTCCAATCAGCTGACAGAAGTTCCATTAGCTATTTGGGAATTGTCTCTATTGAAAACCTTAGACCTCGGTGAGAATCAAATATCGGATATTAAAAATGGATCTTTTAAGAACTTAGACCAGCTAACCGGTTTAAGATTGATAGATAACCAAATAGGAAACTTGTCTGTAGGTATGTTTTGGGATTTACCGAGCTTACAAGTTTTAAATTTAGCAAAAAATAAAATACAAGCTGTGGAGAGAGGCAGTTTTCAGAGAAATAAACAACTGGAAGCTATAAGATTAGACGGTAACTTTATATCCGATATTAACGGAGTATTTTCTGCTGTGATGAGTTTGTTGTGGCTAAATTTGTCAGAAAATCATTTAGTATGGTTTGATTACGCATTCATACCCAGCAATTTAAAGTGGCTCGATGTACATGGAAATTTCATTGAGCATCTAGGAAATTATTATAAATTGCAAGACGAGCTTCATATTAAAACTTTGGACGTCAGCCATAACCGTATTGCCGAAATATCTTCATTAGCAATTCCAAACAGCGTCGAACTATTGTTCATAAACAATAACCACATTAATAACATCCAAGTAAATACGTTTATGGAGAAAAGCAATCTCACTCGAGTTGATGTTTACGCAAATGAGATATCTCATTTAGATATTAACAGCCTCCGGTTGTCCCCAGTACCTTCCAATAAGTCGTTGCCCGAGTTCTATATCGGCGGAAATCCGTTTAACTGTGATTGTTCGATGGAATGGCTACCTTTGATAAACAATATGACTGCAATGAGACAACACCCGAGAATAATGGACCTCGAGAATGTACTATGTAAAATGACGCACACAAGAGGTGTAACTCACGTACCTTTAAGTAATTTAAAATCTACTGATTTCTTGTGTACATACGAAACCCATTGTTTCACATTATGTCACTGCTGTGATTACGTCGCTTGTGATTGCCAAATGACCTGTCCAAATAATTGTTCTTGTTATCACGACCCAACTTGGCATACAAATGTTGTTGATTGCTCCAGCCAGCGTGCAATTGAAATACCGGAAAAAATACCAATGGATGCGACCGAGGTGTACTTAGATGGGAACGACTTTAAAGAACTGCAAAATTATGCATTCATAGGCAGAAAAAATATGAGATCGCTTTATGTAAATTCCAGTGAAGTTGAAAACATACAAAACAAGACGTTCGCTGGTTTATCCTCGCTCATTATTTTGCATCTTGAGAATAATAAGCTAAAACGTCTGAATGGGTACGAATTTGAACATCTGACGCAGCTTAATGAGTTGTACTTGCAAGACAATTTGATAAATTACATCGGGAATTTAACATTTTCGACATTATACTCGTTGAAAGTATTGAGATTAGATGGCAATCGATTAATAGATTTTACAATTTGGAGTTTAAGCAGCAATAGAAATTTAAACACTATAGCGCTTGGTAATAATTTATGGTCTTGCAAATGCAGATATTTGCAAAAGTTTACAGAATTCATATCTGATATTATTCCGAAAATAACTGATATAGCAGACGTTTGGTGTTGGAATTCAGCTACGCAATCTCCACAAAAGAAAGAACTTAACCTTAATGGTACAATATGTAGCGATTATTATGCCGGAGATTCCGTTATAGATAATATGTTAGTCTCAAATTACATGCCTATGATGGTGACTACTTTAACTGGATTTATGCTGATCATGCTAGTCATTCTAGTGATGTTCCTGTTTAGAGACACAATCCGTATATGGTTTTACACAAGCTGTGGAATAAGATTGTTTCCATTCACCGGAGCGTACGACGACACTGATAAATTATACGATGCTTATGTTTGCTACAGCCCAAAGGATGATGACTTCGTTATTCAGACGTTAGCCGCTGAATTGGAAAATGGAAATCCTTCGTATCATCTATGTTTACACTATAGAGATATACCCCAACATAATGTTGCTTATATGCAATGTACATTACCCCTTCCTGAAGCTGCTGAAGCATCGAAACGCATAATATTAATATTAACTAGAAATTTCATAGAGACAGAATGGTCTCGATACGAATTTCGGCAAGCATTACACGAAATTCTTAAATCTCGAATTTATACTTTAGTTGTAATAGAAGAAAGCTCAGTACTCCCTGAAGCCGAGTGCGATCCAGATTTAAGGCCGTATTTAAAAACGAGTTCAAGAATTAGATGGGGCCAAAATAAGTTTTGGGAAAAGTTGCGGTATGCGATGCCTGACAGAAGGTACAGAAAGAAATCATCTAGTTACAGAAGTAATATAAACTCATATACAATGAGAAGTGGTATGCAGAATGGGACAATGAGGTCCTTCTCTTTTACTGAGAAAACTAGAGGGTCTGCAGACGGTGTGAGCACAACCCCGCAGTTCGTTGAGGACCGACATCAACATGTACAAGTTGCCTCATATGGTATTGAAGGAAGGCCGCCATCAGATCATATTTACTCATCTATAGATTCAGATTACTCATCATTAGAACTAGGTGGAACGAATCCCAATCGTAGGCGAGATTTTAGGCATTGGCCCCCACCACCTCCTCTAATTGATACTCAAGCATCAGGCCAAGCCTACCTTGTCTAGTCCACATGCTTCTCTTAAATACAATATTAAAATCATTTAGTCAAAGCTTCTTGTGAATATTGTATTAATCGCATCGCGCGCTTTACCAAATAATTAAGATTGTAATCTATATTTTTGTAATTTCTCGCCATTAAAAAACGGCGTTCGTTTCGTAAATGTTGGTGTATATACATTCTATAAGACTGCTGTAGAAATAATATGTGAATTTGTAAATAGCATTGTAAATAAATGTCCATATTAAGTCACGAGTATACTATTTATATACTTTAATAAAGCCATTGTGATAACTTTGCATAATTTTTTGTTTTTATTTTGATAATATAATACATACAAAGTTTGTAATCCTAATCAATACAAACCACTATTTTAAACTGAATCAATATTATTTAATCTCAGAATCCTTATTATGAAATAATGCTACCTGATTTCGTGAGGATTTTATTTTCGTTCAGTATTGGTTGTAAGTAATGTAACTCAGTAGTGTAATGAATATTTTAAATGGGACTAAGTGCAATTTTGTGAAATTCGGGATTGTGCAGAGTTGCGAGTAGAACAAAAGCGATTGTGTGGTATTAGGGAGCGCGAATAGCTACAATTGCGAATGTGAAAAGTGTCGAATTTCTTTTTCATAATAACACTTCTAAAGACGAAATTAACACCCTCAATATTTAGTTTATGGTGTAAAGTTTTAACAGAATTACAACATGGCAACTAATAGATAGTCAAGTCAAATCATCAACAATTTAAATATAAAATATTTTAAGATATTCTGCTTACCTATTACTACTATTATATTACTACCAAGAGATAAGATCTTTCCTACTAAGTATCCTAAAAAGGGTTCAACCTGCACTATCTAAATCTGACAAAGCACGGGACACTAAACGTGACCTGAATTCAGTGGTCAACGGTCCATATAATAATCGTGAGGCACCTACTGAATTTAAATTGAAATATGCTGTATTTACAGAAGAATTCCGCTTGCCAAATTATGGTTTTGTAGCCTGTGTTTTAGACATTGTTAGGTTGTCAACAAGTAGACGTAAGTATTACGTTATATTTTGAAAGGTAGAATCAAGATTAATGTAGAATCTATGTGACAAATACTTTAAAACTCCTTGCTCTTATTTATTATAACGCCTAAAATATTATACCAACATACTGAATAACTAAATTCTGAAATATGAAAATATTTTAATTTAACGGACAAAACTATCCCATATAATATTTACGAGTAGTACCTGTTGATAGAATAATAGCATTATAATTTAAATGTCAATGAGGAAGAACACTCAGTTTTCAAATCTGTCTTTCGATAAATTTTTGTATATAACTAATGAAATTGATATTGGAGAATTGGAGGATAAAAAAGAAACGATTGGTTTCCGCTAGTGATTTGAAAATAATTAGAAATTTATAACGTAAAAGAAATACCTAAATACTTAGGGCGACTCTCAGACATTCCAGTGTATCTCATATGCAAAATATTTCATGAGAACTCTGACATATCAAATGACATGGCATTGCATGTGAGGTACATCTCGAGAGATGAAACCTGATTACTGATTGATACTGTCTAAATTTCGTGTATTTATCTTTAATGGCTTCGACTCGGCGTTTATAAGTCAGTGAGGACAAGTTCTTATAAATATATATGTAGGCAGAAATAGTTATAGTTTATAGTACCCATAGGTAGATAACAATCTTAAACAGAAACGAACACAAATACACCCTTAAAATACAACAAATGAAGATTCCGCATTACATTTATCAAAGTCACATTGCATAACCCAAATAGCCGTGTACACAAATTTGAATATTGGTAAATGTAAGATTGTGGTTTAAAGTAATTGTTTCATGGCACAATACTACAAGGTATCAAGACAATACAATAAAATCCAGAATCAGACAGTAATTGCGATAACAATGTTGCATGTGAATGACATTGAAAACACCATTATTTGTAATGCTGTACTTGTGACTTGTAAGTTATCTATTTCGTAAGATTGGGTCATGGTCGTGACTATACTTGTAACTGTCTTGGTCACTAAAATTCGTATCAGTAGCCTATAAATACTTCTGGAATTAAGCTTCTCTAATGGTGTCATTTGCATCGCAAATTTGACGTAATCGTCACGCTCTGGGCCGGTGTATTGGCGATAGGACATTTTTGAAATCTCCGCTACAATAAGAACCTCTAACCAGCCTTGGTCTGTTCCAGCATGGCTAGTACCTATATACTCTGCTATTATGGTCACAATCTCTTTGTTGCCTTTAACCACATCCTTAGGAAGAGATAGTACTTGCCTTCACTACAAGAAATTATCGACGCAGTATGGTAGACTATTAGCAACGTCAAAGCGGTGTGGAAGCAGCCGGGGCGACAAGCAACGTATAGCGGAAAATATGACGTCGACGCCTCCATAGATACACGATTTCCGCTCCGTTTTTAGAACTGGCTGGCAAAGGTTTAATAGTAATCATGTAGCATCGACCTAGATGTTCCACTTGCGAAATATTCAACCTGTAGGTAACTGTCGTAAAAAGGTTTTTAGCGGTTCCTTATCTCCACCAAACGTATTTGTGTCCAATGGTGCCTTTAGATTTGTATGTTAGAGATATGTTACTAAATAACATTGCTATTAGCACTATTTCTCGACCATCCATATCCTGAACATGTTAATAAAAGTCACTAATGAAACATATTGATGTAACGTGTTTTGTTAGTAACTTATGGGTTTACAGATTTGGTTAGTTCTTCACATACCCATTGCTAAATTTTTGATGCAGCTTTTTCACACTGTTTTGATTATCAGAATGTGTCCAATTATCAACAAAAAAAAATGTTAACAGATTTCAGTGCAGTTACTCTATTTTTATTAAAGTTGTCATCTTTTGTAAGAGAAAAACATGAACATAAAAATACATTTTCTTCGATCTTAGGAATTTCTGCAAATTCATTGTAGAGCGTGATTCACAACATTTTAAACTTATTTTCCAAAAATATTAAGCAACTCAGTTCACCCCGACGCAAAGAAGAGGTGTTTATGAGTTCGATGCTTATGTCTGTGTCTCTGTATCAATTTTTCTGTTTGTGGCACCAGAACGGTAACTGTTTTTAAAAATGGAACTTTGCGAGACGGTTCTTAGCCACGTTTGATGGAAAGCGTTTAAGCCCAGTCATGATACAATACAATGCAGTACACTTTCAAAATTTGCCATTAAATTTAAAACCACCATTAAACGGAAACTATGTGTCAAAATTTTTGACATCTATCAAATTTTATTTAATGGAAAATTTTGAAAGTGTACTGCAACCTTATAATAGCATATACATTGTCCCTTGAATTACTTAGTGACTTTGTGTAAGCGACTGATATGAACAGCAAGTTTATTTTTATATCTTGTATTTATTTATATTGTACTTAAAGTGGACTGCTGTCTGAAAATTGCTCACAGTGTCTTGACATACAAAGATGAACAAATATTTTTTGGCATCTGCTAGGGTGTTTCGAATTACGCATCACGTAACTCAGGGGTTGCTCTTTTTAAATATGTATTTTTACAATTAATGATTTAACCAAGAAAATAAAAACAAAATAATACACTAGGTATCGCTCAACAGTCTATGTCCTAGGTAATCTATTATTTTATTACTAGATAGTCTATCTGATGATAGCAATACAGGGATATGAACTGCTGAGCGATACCTAGTCTATTATGTTGTTATTTTTTTTCTTTGTCAAATCATAAATTGTAAAAATACATATTTAAAAAGAGGAACCCCTACGTTACTTGCTCGTTCTTCTCTGGGGAAGCTGCCTAACGAATTAGCGATAATTGTATATCATGACGTTTTCAAATGTTATGTTTATAATTTACGAAATACGTTTTAAATAGAAATTTATGCTGTTAGATTTACAGCTTAAAAAACAAATACTAGTCACAAAGTTTTCACCATAGTTACCTACGGCAATTAGTCGATTAATAATCATTTATAAAAGAAAATTTCAAGCAACCCGCAATTTGCTTGCTTTTCGGCCAGTGCGTGTCCCCAAGCACCATATCGATAGTTGGTACTAGTAGATTTCAAAAGCGACAGTGTTGGGATTCCGTATGCATAAGTTCTAGTTGTTCAATTCCAAAATAAGATGAAGGCTATTGTTCTTTTAATGTGGCAAGCTTACTAAGTATATGCACAGAAATAATGGTCCTATGGTACAGATACTACAGGTAGGTAGAGCAATAGAAGGTTGAGGTAACTGAAACTTTACGTATTATATTTTTTTGTTTTTGTGTTTTGTGTAACCCCCGACATTGAAAGAGGGGTGTAATAAATTTGGAGCCTATGACTATCAATGGCATAGCCTTAGTCCCGCCTAATCGGAGCGGAACAATTTTAAAAATGGATTTTTAATGGATGGTTAAGGAAAGTAATTATATTGAAATATTATTATTACTTTTCTTAACCTATTAAGAAGTATGTTATATATAAAGAATAATATCAAAAACAAAGAAAGGTTAAACAACAAAAGATATAACAATTTTGCAGAATATTGATTTCTATTTCTGCATTTTTAATAAGAGATAGGTATGCTTACTTTTGGTTTACAATACGAATAATCGAAATCAGGTGTTTGCGACATAGTTCTTAGCAGTATTGGATGTTTTTTTTTTTTTTTTTTTTAATTAGAATGGGATCGCTCTTGACCTTAATCTGGACTAATGTCGAGATAAGGTCTACGATGGAACGAGCTTTCCCAGAAGATGCCTATTTAACCTGTCTTTAAAGAGCTGCGGGTTATATGCGATTGGAAACACAGACGGAGGCAATGCGTTCCACTCCTTAGCCGTGCGCATGAGAAACGAAGACCTAAAACGCTTGGTCCTTATAAATGGCACGTCAACTAAGTGCGGGGCACAACAACAAGCTATGTAAATCGGTTCAACCATTTGGAAGATATTTAGATACAGTTGTTTTGTTTATCGGGATGATATGTCATTATAAAATATCAGACTATTTAGATGATAAACATCCATGGACATAAACAGCTCGTTCGCATGCCAGGCTATTTCACAATTAATAATGAAATATTATAGTGCCTTTTTGTAATATAAAAACCTGTTTTAAAAAGAGCCACTTCTCGAGTTTCTTGCTTATTCTTCTCAGGAGGAAATTGCCTTTTGAACAAGCAGTACTTTAAAAATGTAAAATCTGACTATTTTAAGTGTACCCTGTGTACCTACAAAATAAAGCATTTTTTACTTTGACTTTGACTTTGATATCTGCTATGTCCGTAGCTTTTCGGTTTTTTTTTTTTTTTTTTTTATGCACGACGGGTTCGTACTTAACCTCAATCACACCTGATGTTAAGTGAAGATGAGGTCGAAGGTGGAAGCGTACTAACCCGGAAACCCCAACACATTTGGGGGACTGGCTATCTTATCTCTGACAACCGGAACACAACAATTCTATTAACATTGCTGCTTGGCGGCAGATTTAGATAAAAGGTGGTAGCTAGCCAGGCGGACATATTAATATGCCCTACCACCAACCGAAATTTAAATTACATTATTATCCCTTACAATAATAAGGATTTATGTCGGATTTCCATCTCCATATTGAAATTTGATGTTCGATTGGCGTATTGGGTAGTAAATCTGCCTTCGAAAGCAGTGTTGCGATTTGAGTCCCGGTATAGGTATGTTTGTGTGATAAAAAAATTATTTCCGATTCTTGACTCTGTATATTGAAATGTTTAAATGTGTGTGTCCAATATCTAGTTATTTAGTTAATAATTTCAATTGGTATTATAACTGTAGGTATTTATATGCTTAAGTTTAAATGTCTGTTTGTTCATTGCATAATCACAACGAAACAGATGAACGGATTTGGATAAAATTTTGTACACAGATAAAGCGAGTAAGTAGATCCCGCGGGATAAAATTATTATACATAAAAACACATAGTAGACGAATTTCACACAACCCAAGCCACGAGTGATTAATTATTTTTTTTATGCACGACGGGTTCGCACTTGACCTCAATCACACCTGATGTTAAGTGAAGATGAGGTCGAAGGTGGAAGCGTACTGACCCGGAAACCCCAACACATTTTTTACTAAAAGTTCTACAGCTATATTTCAATGATGTTTTCTGTATTTCTTTTGTTACTTGTTTTTAAACAAGTCTCATACAAATATTCATATACCACTAATAAATAGGTAAAACACTAGTTTGCTAGGACGCAATGAGTCAGACTATAATCCCACTCCCACGCCTCCATTTGGTCACCCATAGATTAGCACAAATGGCCTGTAATTGAGTCTTCTCCTGCTGAGCATAAGGAACTGTATTCGGAGCAGTAAATTTCATTTGCAAATTGACCTATATATACCATCTAAATAGACAATAGCAAGGATACCATTTGAGGTCTAATCGTTATATGTACTTACCTCAAATTAATCGTGATTTTTAAGGACCTAACTGTGGGTAAACAAATCTGTAACGTGGTCCCATAAAAATCTACATACAATACATTAATCCAGAATTCCGTATGTAAGGTCTATACGGGAACTTGCTCTGAAATCTATAGAGAGGAGCCGATAAGTCAATAATGAAAAGCAAGCACACACCAACAATTACACATGCACACGCAAACATAAAACGCACACCTTAAAAAAGGACAATTTAACTACTTTAAAAGATATCAAATGTCTTTATTCCTTCCATTCAATTATCTATTCCTATAATTTTTAAATGTTAATTAAAATAAACCTTAACAAATCTTAATTAAATAGTCTAGAACTAGGTTGTAGGTATTATAGATTTTCTGGTTATGGAGGAGCGTGTCTGATACAGGTAAATTTCACTTAATACAAGATCGCAACTACGAGAATTAAATCGTATCATTTTTTATGAGTATGGACAACGTCACTTTTAGTTTGTATTAATGTGTAGATTCAAGTCCCCAACCTGCATTGGGCCAGCGTGGCGGACTATAGCCCATACTCTCTCATATACTAGGGAAGGCCTATATCCCTGCAGTGGGATATTTACAGGCTGATGATGAATGTGTAGATTCATAATAATATGTGTTAATCGTAATTTTCTTATTTAAAATTCTCTAAATTGTGACGTTGTCCGTCTATGTATTTTAGACTAATCCTTTTATTAATGTTCCATTTGTATGAAACACTAAAAATAAATAATTACAACATACCCCGAAGGGATTACCGTATGAAGTAAAACCAACTCCACAGGTAACCAACAATGAGGTCAAAGATCAGGGATAGAATATCGAATGGAGCTAACCTGAGAACAGGGTCAGTCCATATTGGTGGATGCCCCAGGGCAAGGATTTAAGAGGGTATGTTCTATCCGCTTGTTCGAATTTCTAACCCAATATCTAATATGGTACGATTACTTCCTAAAACTCCATTTATTCAACGATTATGTATTTGGTCCTCGGTTTGGAGTAAGGTAATTTTAAATAAAAATTTAGGGCGCTTCATGGGTCAAAAGCTAAATTAGAAGCTTAGAAGCTTGGCATTCTAAGGTCAGGCAGTATGTCACTCCTAAACAGTTAAAGTTGCTCTACCATACCCAGGTTATGATGATGATTGTACTATAGCTTTGCCATCTTCGGACTTCTAGGCTCAGGGAAGGTTTTCACCCGTTCGTTGTCGACATACATTCGCATTATGGATTACGCTTCTTCCTTCAGAACACAAACTGTTAGTGTATGGAACTCTCTGCCCGCGTCAGCATTCTCCATATTTACAATCTTGGGATTTTTAAATCTATGATGAATAGGCATTTACAGGAACCTCATACTTAATCGTCGTGTCCACGAGGTGAGATTGCGATTAAACGTGACTTCAGTCCTTCACAAAAAGCACAAATATTACCTCCTGTGTAATTGAGAATCAAACCTTATTCGTTGTATCATGAGTACATCAAGAAAAGCTATAAGTTTAAGTTTTGTGTGATTAGATAGGATTATGACCCAAAACCTCTCCCAGTGAGAAGAGGCAGTGCCCAAAAGTAACGTGTAAGGCAGAAAAAATTTAAAATATTAGATGAAGCATATAGTGACGATCAAATTTTGTCCATGCATGTATGCATTTAGGGGCTAGCTTGGTATAGTAATTGTGGCAGACAATAAAAACAGGTACCACAGGTAAAAGCGTCGGTGGCTAAGCGGTTAAGACGCTGTCTCCCAATTTGGGAGGTCCGGGTTCGATTCCCTGGCAGGCCATGTACCTATGAGTTTTTAAATTTAATTTAATTACTTATATGTGCATTTATCTGACTGCTCTTAAACGGTGAAGGAAAACATCATGAGGAAACCTGCATTCCTGAGAAATAAAAATTCGCAGTATCGATCACATGCTAGAACATCTAGACGTTAAATAAAATCTGCCGCAAAGAAGGATACTGAGGGTAATACAAGTTAGATTTACTACTAAGAAGGCGGATGAGTAGAAAAAACCGTATTGTTTCTTTTTACCTCCAGCTACTGGAAGCAAGTATCCATAGAAACAACAAAAAGGCCCATAAACATTGCGAAACGTTATGAGTCATTGTTGACTCTATTCTCTAATACGACAGGCGCATAAAAGTACCTACCTACTCTGTAACATCAATGGCTTTTGTAGCTTTTTTATACCGAAAACGTTAAGCAGGATATTTCGCCGCGTTTTTTTTCCAGATTTCATAGGTTTTCTTGTATCTACAAACTTTCTAGAAGTACATCCTGTTAAGGTTAGTTTGATTTTAAACGCTTTTTGTAATACGAAAAATTCACATAAGCCATATCCACTTATATTGTTAATGCCGTAGTATATCTGTCTGTCCTGCTTTCACGCCTAAACTGTGGAACCGATCGTATTGAAACACTGAAGAAATTTAGCCTGGAACCTGTAGACAGACGTAGGTTACTTTTTAACTGACTTCCACACGTAATTGTGAGCTAGTAAGCTGTATTTTTTTTTTAATTAGAAACCACCCAGATTACGTCGAATCATTTACGCAAACATACCATTTTTTTTAAATAATTGACTGTAAGCGATTGACCAAAATCGTTCCTGTTGGAAAATGACAATGTGGCCGAAGATCGTTCAAAAGTGAAATATCAGGTGAGATTGTAGTCATACACGAAACCAGTTTTTAATTTTAAAAAAAATCCTAGATACACCTGAACTAATTTTCATATAACATGGTTAATACAAGGCTCACACACATTGTAGTGTATAATCACCTTTCCCCATACGTATTATGGTTCCTGCTTAAACCATATACGATATACCAATAAACGACGATCAACGAAGTAACTTGTATTTAATTTGTATCTCACCAAGCCTCCACACCTCATGGCGATCCTGCTAGTAGCCACTAGCTAGTACTAGCTAGTAGCACTAGTAGTAGTAGCTTTGGGCAGTGCTGTGCAGTGGAAATTTTATAGGCAATATTTTTGTTCTAGAACTGTATTTATGTGATTATATAATCGTCTAACAACCGTATGACGCTACTATTGGCGACAACCTCCTGTCACAAAGTGCAAGAATACAAACGTATTCGATGAAAACTAAATCATTTGAATTTAGTATGATATGCACTTCTAAACCCAAATTGTACATATATAAAATATGACATATCTCTAATTAATAAGTGATACATTTTCTGACAGATTTTTTCTCGTTTCACAAAACCAACGACGGTATTGGCGCACCCACCCAGTTGCCTCAAGGATTAAGCCCACAAATTGCGATATCACACATTGTTACTCTGATCTGATATGTATATACTAATGTTCTAATACCGTTTCGAATAATTACCTTTATGGGTGTTCGACTACTTGCAAATTGCTTGATTGCTTGCCATCCGTACTGTATACATACAGATATTTAATGTAGACACCTTATCACTTCAATTCACACGGATGTTGGGGTTGCTGGCAACATTAAATTAGTAATTAATATATTACATTTCATAGCTACGAATTTGAAGACTTTATAATACAGTCATGGCCTAATGTTTGAGGAAATTGAAAAGTTCCTTTTTCTTTCTCATGAACATGCATTTCACCAAAAGTCAAGGACATGTTCCTGTAAAACTACTTCTTTTATGGTGGAGCGAAATAAAGATTTTTTTTAAATTTAATTAATTAAAGTAATTAATAATATTTTACATGACCATTGTCTGTTTACTTTATACTCTCCCCGAATCAATGACACCTCCATTATATCAGTGCCAACTTCAATAATAAACTGGAAATAACGAACTTTCAGAATTGCAAGAACGCTTGTTGTGACCAGCCCTAAACAGTCCATTCGAAGATTTCTGCAATTGGGAGAGACGATGGATCATCGTCTGTCAGGTTCCTGCTATACAAATAGCACTGTTCATTATTAATATAACCGCATTCGTGGATGTAGTAGGACCGCATTAAACCACAGATCACAAATGACATTGTCCTGTTCGTGACATCGTGACATATCCACAGACATTACGGTATGTCCGTTACGGCCACCCTTCATGTCCGTGGCTGCAGACAAAAGGATAAGGTAGGTATAGATAATATATGGAGTAGTGTCTTACGATAATAAAGTGACTAAAAGCACTCGTAGCGTAGTCGCCTTCGCTATTCGTTTTCGGTTAGCGAAGTTAAGCAATGTCTGGCGTGGCCAGTCCTTAGATGGGTGACTTCTGGTTGCATTTTAATACGAGTCAAAGTCAAAAATGCTTTATTTCGTAGGTAGAATTAAAATAATCAGATTTTACATTTTTTAAGCTACTGCTTGTTCAAAATACAATTTTCCCCTAAGAAGCACAAACAAGAAACTGGAGGGGTTGTTCTTATAAAAACAGGTTTCTATATTACAAAAAAAAATATTTCATTATTAATTGTGAAATAGCCTGACATGCAAACGAGCTGGTTATGTTTCTGACATGTTTATCATCTAAATAGTCTGATAATGCTTTCTTAATAAGTGTCTGCTTTATAGTATCTTTAAATTTATTGAAAGGAAGCTTTTGTATATCAACAGAAATGTTATTGAAGTGGAGTATACATAATCCTTTGAATGAATTACTGAATTTGCGGAGGCGACTTATGTGACCTGCAAACCCTATTTGAACGATTGAAACCAATTTCATTTCATTAGGTATTTACCTATCCTATGCACCTACTACTATTACCAACGGTGGTGGCTCGAATCCAGCTAGGGGTAAATATTGCGTGATTAATACGAACAGTTATTCCCGAGTCATGGATGTTTGTATAAATATTTATGTATATCCGTTTCTAGTATAAAGAGTAGTATTATACCAGATCTGTCTAGTTTGGGATTAGGTAATGAATGACCAGCTAGTAGGCTAATAGGTAGCTATCTATTAGACTACATGGTGACTAGATTGTTATTATCTAATCCTAGATATACCCATCTTTGCTCATAGTGATATACCTATCTTGCTTCAAACATATATCAAACCCTCTGACCTTCGACATAGAATTGAGTGTTTTGGGTAAAACATTTTCCAGCTATATAACAGCCCCACTTTTTCTTCCATCCTTATCTGTTCCGGGCTATCTGCGGACACCTCTTTAAGGAAGCAAAGGTCGTTGCGCATCGCTACTTTCCTATGATTTATATTTTAATATAAGTCACGCCATTTGTCAAAAAGAAAAATGCTACAATAAGCATAATAATGTACTGACAAGAACACCTGACAACTATAATAACGATAATAAAGTAATGATAAATGTACGAATGTAGATATACTATGTGTGTATATTTTATAACACTTGTAATTTTGAGTGATGAAATACAGAAGTTACACGCGACTTTTCGGATTCGAACTCTTACTTCATACATAACGTCACAACCGTTATCCCAAAGGGGGTGGTCAGAGATATCCCAAACAACTCAATCTCTGATCACCCCATTTAGGCGGGGTCGTAAAGTTATGAATTTTATTGTTTTGAAAATTTAAAAATATTATCATCCTCCACTGAACCCATAAAGGCCCCCCTCCAAAAGTTAACTAAAACCACCCAAGGTGCTCCACAGAGCCTGATCTTTGGCTTTACGCTGCGTTTCTACCAGAAATGTGCGAGGATACGTAGCGAGGGATGTGTTTGTTAAGAACCAATAGAGTCGCTTCATTTACCTAGTCTCGCTCAGCGAGGCTCTTGTGGAAACGGCTTAGCGGAGCGAAGTTTTTGTACGTACAAAACTAATGAGGGATACACATCCCTCATTAGTTTTAGCCCTAGTACACACTAGGAATGTGTGCGAGGAATGCGTACGACGAATGCGTGCGAGGGATGTGTGCGAGGAATGCGTGCGAGGGATGTGCGCTAGGGATGAACGTGAGAGAGAAATCTGAAAAGACCCCGCTACACATCCTCGCACCGCTCATCTGTACACAGTTTCAGAGCATCGCTACGCACCCTCGCACCGCTCGGCTACCTCGCGCATCTCTGGTGAAAACGCAGCATTAGCATACAGACGCTCAATATGAGTGACAACTAAATACAATTTTTGTTTCCGTGAGTGGAGCAATTAGACAAAATCGTGGCTTAAAAACATTGACTGTCACAAAAACGGCAATCCGCACTGGGCCCACATGGTGGTTTATCCTCTTCCAGTGTTTCCAGGTTATTTCCCAACAGTAGAGACGTGTGAAGCTAATAATGGATGTTGATTAGGAATATAAGGTTACTTTCTAACTTAGGAGGGAAGCCCTTGACAAACAGTGTTTTGCGGTTTAGCGTCTTTGCTTGAACTCTATTTGGTAGACGACGCTTATTCACAGTATGGAACACGTCAAGTCCCGCCCGGCTCACACTTGGCCGATTTTATTTTAACACAATACCATTAATTAACTCACGATGTTTTAAATTACACATTATTATTAATTACTTTTAAAGTATTTATCCAAACATTGCACAATGACGTGATCGACGTTCGAACCCAATCTAACTATGCATCAATACCTTAAGAAATCTTCTGATATATCACGTATCCATTCATTAGTTTGGAGTCGGCATTTAATAGGCTCGCCTTAATTACACAATGGGCCAACACTTCATTAAATTGTCACTCACACGATGCCTTCTCGTAATAAACCCGAAAGTGTTACGTAAAAGGAGAATTTTCGTCACGAACATGACTTAGAGAGGCGCTACATACTGCAGAAAACAGTAGGACCACTTTAAAATTAATTTGACGTCACGTCGCTTCTCTCATTGTATTGGTTCCTGTTGAGTTACGGCGAGCATATTTTATGTACTGTAAACTTTAGGTTAGGCTCTTGAATTTTTTAATCAAGATTAATAGGGTCCCTTATGAAATTCCTACTCTTTACGGTCTACCTTCATAAATGCAGACATAAATTCAGGAGATAGAGGGAAATTTGTCATGTTATTGTCTTCTAAAGTTACAAAAAGTGTGGAGGCTGAATATATTCATATTTTAGTAGGTAACGTACTTAATTTAATTTTATTTTATTCGGGACACCAACAGCAGAAATAAAAAGGTTGGGTACATAGAATATTTCAACAAAGCCATTAAAAGGTATTCGCATTTAATTTAAACCTACTTACTTTCTTTTTTTAGTTTTAATTACTTACTTTAGTTATAAGTAGCACTCATGGCTCAAAAGCAATGCATTATTCGCTTTCGAGTAATAAAACAACTTTTAATGTGTTGATTTCTTGAATGGGTGACAACTAGTGCTATTTTTTAATTCCCGACGAAAAACGACGGCTGTTAAGTGATTAACGGTATTATGTGTATGTGCAAAAGAGTAAAAGAGCAATCCTTCGAGTTCCTTTCTTGTTCTTCTCAGGAGAAAATTGCCATTTGAACAAGAAGTAGCTTTAGAAATGTAAAATCCGACTACTTTAAGTGTATCCTGTGTACATACAAAATAAAGCTTTTTTGACTTTGACTTTGTGCGTGTGTGGATCCAGTCACCGTCCGGTCGTATCTCAGTAAAACAACGTCCGAATTGAGTGCCGTTTTTTAATGTTTATTAGTCATGTTTGATGAAAATCGGTCAAGCATTTTATTTAGCTTTTAACACAGTTTCTTTTTTGTATTTCAATGACATCATAGTCTTAAGAATGTTTTCTATATATTTTTATATGTTAGACTAGCTTTCCACCCGCGGCTACGCCTGCGTTAGAATAACTTTATCCCGGATATGTTTAATTTATTTATTTCGCGGGAACTGTTCAATTTATCGGTATAAAAAATATCCTATGTCCTACTCCAGAGTATATTCTACCTATATACCAAATTTCATCCCAAATCCATTTGTCCGTTTCGCCGTGATTGAGCAACAAACAAACAAACATCCAAACTTTCGTATTTATAATATTAGTTGGATAGGTTAAATCCGGAGATAGATTCTATAGCAGACCTTGTTTACTGGTTTATTTTTAAATCTAAATCAGCGTCAAATACGAATGAGTGTTCTATTTAGGTTTGAAAAAGCGAATCGAAATGGGTTTTGAATTAATTAAGCGGTGTTTAGTAGTTTTCATTTCGCTCTTATCGACGAGACCGTCTCTATCACTACAAACATCAAACGACGCCGACGCGTGCAGCCTCTCTGGATCAAACCGGTTTCTTAAGGTTTTAAGGTAGCGCTCTGATTTCAGACGCGCTCCGAATAAAACTATTTCAAAAAACCGGTATGTACTTTTATTTACCGTTATTTTCGAAACCGCTTACAACCCATGTTCATAGCAATATTTGATGGAAATCGATTAAACTGTACCGAAGATATTTAAATTTAAAAAAATTTTTTTTTATTTGTTTTGTGTTAGTGATATAATCATTTGTTTTCTCGTGGCTTTTCTTTTCAATTTATAGTTCTCATTCTCCCTTCAAATTAAGAGCCATGCTAACAAACAAAACAAACAAACATCCAAACATTCGCATTTATAATATTCGTTAGATTTTACAAACAATTTGAGCAATACATATACTGAATACCTCAAATCGAGAGAGCAGTGCTACAGTCATTAAAGCTAAATTTATATCGTACCATTCTAATCGTCCTTTTCACACGTCTCTACTTTCCGCCTTTTTTATTTGACTTCCTGATACTTTTATTAAGGCATTTACTTTTTCCTTTACCTGTACCATGTATGTTCTTCTATTCAATTTATAATTACTATACGAGTATTTATGTGCTTAGTGGAGCACGTCAAACAGTTATCACGGTTATCTATTGAAGGCAATTGCAGCTTGAAATGACTTACCCCTTAAATGCCAGTGACTTTGTGCAGTCATTGCCCCATTCAAATGAAACTGTACTAATATCTTGCTAATATGAACATGATACACAATGTATTATATCACAAATAATATTCAAACTATCTTAGTAAACTACCTTAATATTTCCACATAACTTCGTCGCTTCGTCCGTAGGCGGACTTGCATACTTTCCAAACTTAAACCACAGACTCCGGTCCACTTGGCATAGTGGGGCATGAGAGGAAATAGAAAATTGTGTACCACGCTACAGGAGGTACGAGTCACGGAATCTACCTCCAAGTTTTGTAAAAGTTGACGTTCTTCTTCTTCTTAGCTAGCCGATAACAAAAACTTCAAATTCTTGAGATCTAGAACGTGGCCACACGTTGAGCATTGACTGTGTTATCATCATCACATTCTAGTTGATATTAATATAATATAAATAATAATAAATAAATATCTTTGCACAAATACACAGCGCCATCTAGGTCCACAGTAAGCATCTAGGCTTGTGTTATGGATACCAGATGGTTGATAAACTACACAAATATTTTTTTTTTGGAAATAAATACATGTATAAATGAAAAACATCCATAACTCGGGAACACATGTCTGCATTCATCATACAAACATATGCCTCTAGCGGGATTCGAACCCGCCACCATTTGGTATAGTATCAGAGTTTCTAACCGCTACACCAAACAGGTAAACCAATATAGATAATATATACTAAGGATAAAATTATTACAGATAGGTATCTATAATTTGATAATAATATAATAATAATAAATATAAAATAATAAAATAATTATCACAATCATATAACAATTGACGAGGATATCGCGTATTAAACATGCATAACAAAATCGTTGCATGTGGAAATCAATCCTCTCTGTCTACCCCAACGGGAATTAGGCTTGAGCATTTGTATGTATAAAAAAATCTACTTAGTCGAAATCGGAATCTACACATTTGTTTTTAAATTGGTTAAAACTACATCAACGATAATCATCCATGTACATGACCAGCTCGGTCGCGTGCCAGGCTATTTCACAATTAATAATAAAATAAATCGTTCCTTTCCTAACCTTTTTTAAAAGAGCAACCCTTCAAGTTTCATACTTGCTTTGTAAGGGAAAATTACCTTTTGAATATGCAGCTTAAAAAATATAAAAACTCTCTCTTTTAAGTGTCCACAGTAATTTTTTGACTTCTTTGTTGAAACTTTCTTTTTTTCTTTAGTTCCCATAGACATGTTACCTTTCTTCATTCATAATGCGATCTAATAAAGTATATGGAACTTCGGACCAGCGCGGCGTCGGTGCTCTCCGGATTTTATAGTCTGGGATTACGTGCTCTATCTTATTTCTAGATTGTGGTCAAACGCATCACCAGTCCATTACAAAAAAACCCAATAGGTGAATCGATTAAAATCAATTACATGTGAAGTGACGCCGTCGCTGAAGCATTGATGACTCGAATTCGCCATTTGTTTCGGATATGCGAAATAAAGCAACTTATGACGCGGATGGGTAATCTCTATAGTGGCATCATCACATGACGTGCTGTGTGGTTTCGGTACGTAAAAAGAATAAAACCAACCCATCTCTTCCCGTGGGTGTTAGTAAAAGGCGATTAAGAAACTTTCCACAAAAAACATCTATAGATTTGCACCTTTTAACGGCGATATCGTGTTTGCATTTCTGTATATTTCGGATGGTGAACCGTGGACGATGTTTCAAACATTAAACTTTTTATGTTTAGAACACCTATTCCAAAAAAATTGGGATTTCTCTGACCACCCCATTTGGGATAAAGGTGGTGACTTTATATATGAATGTTTCCATGTTTCTGAGTGCAAGTTGTTGTTGATAGACATAACGTGAATCGGTATCACGATTTAAATATTAATTCTTAATGTTTTTCCATCGAATCCCGCTTCAAATAATATCGAAGGTGACACTCCCCATACATGTAAGTACCAACACTTCTATGAGTACGTCTACTCAGGTCACGCGGAGATATCGGAAATAGTTTTAAAGAGGACTCCATCGGTATTCAGTGCGGCCGACTGGTACAGGCCACCACGTTCCAGTTCGAATTTCAATTTACTCGCTTGCAATTCAGGAAAACTGGAAGAGTATTGTTAAACGAAGTTCTACAGTGTGGTCTAGTGGTTTGGTGCTACCGGGGTGGCTGCAGAAAGATAAACAAATGGTATAAGGTATACAAAATACAAGGGTTCGATTTAGTTGGTGGTAGGGCATTTTTAGGAGAGTTTAGGAGCGTCCGTGGCTTAGCGCTTAAGACGCGGTCTCCCAATGTGGGAGGTCCGGGTTCGACTTCCATTCAGGCCATGTGCCATTGAGTTATTAAATTTGTCCATTTATCCGACTGCTTCTAAACGGTGAAGGAAAACATCGTTAGGCAACCTGCATGCCTGAGAAATAAAAATTCAAAGGCATGTGAAGACCTCATCCCACATTGGGCCTGCGTGGTGCCCATACTCCCTCATATATGAGGGAAGGTCTATATCCCTGCAGTGGGATGTTTACGGGCATTTTTATATATCCGCCTGGTGAGCTACCAACATCTTATCTGAGTCTGCCTTAGAGCAGCAATGTAGATATCATAGTTGTTTTTCAGCTATTTGAAATAACCCAAATAAGTACGGGGTTCCAGGTGAGCACGCTTCACGATTCCTTCGGTGTCATCTTCATTTAACATTTATCATCATCATATGATCCACAGGCCGTCAACTGCTGAACATAGGCCTCCCCCACGAATTTCAGAGTGACTTGTTCGAAGCCGCCTGCATCCAGCGATTTCCTGCGACGTTGATTAGGTGGTTTGTCCACCTTATGCATGGACGTCCTACGCTGTGCTTGGCGGTACGTGGTCTCCACTCGAGAGCTTTAATGCCCCACCGGCCATCTTTCGAGCTATGTGTCCTGCTCACTGCCACTTCAACCTGTTAATTCGATCACGGAGTTAAACGCCATCTTCTTCATAGCTCGTGTAGCATTAGTTGGATGAAATATGTTTTACAATAAACTATAGATGTGTTTCATATATTTTTTGGTAATATCAATATTTAGAAACATTGTGTACATCCGGTGGTGTCTTGGAGTTTAAGATAGGACTTACCTACATTTTCGCAGACAAAGCCGCGTGATCTTGGGTAATAATAAGATCACTGATAAACAAACGCTATAATGTTACTAAAAAACTTGAATTTCATTAAACATAATGTTTGCTGTTATTAAAGAACAAAAGGTTTAAGAAAAATGCAAAATTAACGGAGCTTCAGCCAGTCACAGAGCAAACAATGACTAAACCCTTTACTTGTCGCTAGGCGGAAATTCAATGTCCCCGTCAGACGTAAAGACAATCATTAATTTCCCTTTGTCAAAACCGCATCTCGACACTTCAGCGTTATGACGCAGTCGGTTCTTTAACATTTCCAAATTAAAACAAGTTTTCCTAGCATTCGACTCAAACTCGGCCGGCCATAAACAGCCCAAATATTAGACAATGATAACAAACTTTACGATCCAAATGATGGCAGATGAGAATAATTTTGTGACGTAAAAATGGGTCATATCGTACAGCGAGACGTTTCGGGACGGTTTTTTTATTTGCTCTTTGTCGTTCTTTGTTTGGATTGGGCAACTTTCACCGTGTAACGTGGTTGTTACCTGGAACGAGGGAACTGGTAATAAATTACAAAGTGTGGACAGGCCACACGGATAGGACAAGTTAACTTTATTTAATTCTTTTGACAGTGAAATAACCTTATAATGTTTAAACATACCAGGTTAATCTTGAGTCATGCATTACGATGTTTACCATACATGGGTGCATTGGGGGATTGAATTGTGCATGCCGTGTGGTTACGCCAGAATAGAACCAAACCCTTTTACCAGGGGTGTCGTTAAAGGTGATTAAGGGACTTTACTCCAAAAACACTTATGACCTGTCACTGTTGTTTCAAGCATTTGAACATCCAAACGCGTATGTTTGGGATGCTGTTGACCACCCTATTTAGGACAAAGATCGTGACGTTATATATGTAGAAGCTATTTGATCATTTTGGTGAGGCAAATAATGAAATACTTTCGTAGTACATCAGTGCAGAGATCAGTACAGTATGACTCCGAATTCAAAATTACTATCTTTCCTAGAGACTTCAAATTGGCTTCTCCTTTTGTCTTCTGATTACGGATATATTGGCACCATTTCATAGCAATCTTGAGAAAAAAAAATATTGTAGCTTGACTGCGCTGTGTTTGAATACTTTGAGAAAGGAATCCTAAAATTAACACTTCGACAACGATTTATATCGTATATAAGGGCATGCCTTCTATTATTTTTTATGATCATTAAGTATTTATGAGACTCTCGTGGCGCAGTCGCACTCGCCATTTGTTTTGATTAGCGAAGTTAAGCAATGTTTGGCGAGGTCATTCCTGGGATGGCTGACCACTAGTAGCATTTTAATATGAATGTTTTCGTGCTTTGAAGGGTACGTTAAATAGTTTTTTTCATTGGAAGACAGTCGTTAAGTCAAGTCGGTTGCCGATAGGTCCGGCTTAAAATAATGACCCATACGCACTGGGCTCATGTGGGCTGTGCTCCAATAGTGAGGATGTGTAAGGCTGATGCTTTATGAAGTCAAATGACTTATTCCGGATTAACCAATGTATCCTAGCTAAAAGTAATTCCCAATTTTTATTAAAACACCACAGCGCCAACCCTCCAAAATTACTCAACGCCGAAAATTTATATTGCAATGAATACAAGCCGCGAACACATAAATTACAAATTTAATGAACAGTTTTATTTAGTTAATAGTACAACGTCTTTCGGTTGCGAGCTGAAAGCTTCTTTATTTAACGACATTGTCGTCAAGAAAACATTGTTCTGCGACAAAATTTTCTGGTAGTTTGCTCTTAATTACTATAATATCATTCGCGTCCTCCATTGCTTGGGAGCACCTATTATTTCCGTTCACGGTTTGTTGAGCACCTTAAATGGTTAAATTATTTTCACCATCAATTTCTTTGTGCAAATTCCATTTGGTTTGTCATGTTACTTTGTAATTGTTTGAGTGTCTCACCACATATTGGTCGTTATCGTGCCCTGCCTCAATCGCTTGTTACGAGTATCAACAAAATTGTAGGTCTCCTGACGTTCTAATGAAGGTTTTGTTTGTGTCGCACGAAGGGAAAATGTTCAACGTTTTTCCCTAATTAGATTTTAATTTTCATTGAATTGCCTTAGTGTCTCTGTTACTTTGTTTAATTGGTCGAATCTCCAACATTACCCATCTATTCCACCTCTGTTGAGAGACCCGGGCCTCTAATTATGTACTTGTTTTTTCCATTGTAGATAAATTTCTTACAATCATTACAGTGTCGTCGTTTTGCAAAATAGAAAATTGTCGTACGCAGAGCACCTTTACGCTCCTGGGCACGTATGACATTAAACTTTATTTTTAGATCAGTCAACGGAAGACATTTAATTTAAAATAACAGATGTTCTCATCTCGAGTGGTCATGCCTCGTTGCGAATCCTTTGAGTTTGTCACGGGCAGGCTCGAAAGAAAACTGTCAACAAAGGCTTGTTGTTCCAAGTGTGATCAAAGTTGAATAAACAAGTTTGGGAACTGAGCGTGAAGACACTCACGCCTCACAACTCTAAAGAGACTTTACTTTACAGAAAGATATATTATTGTTTCTGTAGTTTTAATTTTGCTACGTACGTACGATTATCAGAAATAGACTAACACATTTGAATAAATATAAACTTTCTCTCCGCAATAAGTGTAGTGGTTAAAAACCCTAACTACTATATCGAAAGGTTGCAGGTTCGAGTCCAGTTAAAGACATATTTTGTATCTCTTGTGCTCGAGTTATGGATGTTGTCATTTATTTATGTATTTATTTACAAAAAAAATGTATTCATGGAGTATATCAACCATCTGGTATCCATAATACAAGCTTAGTTGCTTATTGTGGAACTAGATGGCGTTGTGTGTAAGTCCAAAGAAAAAAAACAAAAACACTAGTCAGTAGTCATTATCAGCCCATCCCAGTACACTGCCAGGCTATTCCAATTCCAAAATCTAACGACACCATGTACCTATTTAGAAATTGGTCAAGCCGTTTATGCTACAGAATACGCCAAAGCAACGGACATACATACCTACATACATACACTGAAATCCATACTAAAGGTGGCTTCAGAATGGTTTACATCGTATGGGTAATCGGAAATTTTTTGATCGAATTCGATTAAGGTACCTTGGGGAAAGTTGTTCGTAACCAAGAGTGGCGTAACAATCAATGGGAATTACATGAATTCAAATTCACCATATATGGTATAGGTACAATTATTTAATAAATTGAACGGAAATGAATAAATAAATTATAAATTCCAATCTACATAGTAAAATAATTTTCTAAAACTGTCTTATTATTTAATAATGCGAGTATATTTTAGTATCATTTCAAAATATACATTACTGAATAAATTCATAGGTTTGCATTATTATTGTTTTAACCGTGGGCTGCCTCCCAAAAATTAATACTTGCGACCCCGTCTGTTTACAGAAGCAACAAAACAGTCCGCTCCGTCTAGATTTGGAAGGTTTGTTTATTTTCAAATGCTGTACCTACCTGTTTTCCTTGCTTGCAAAAATTCGTTTACCATGTAAAATTGAATGCAGAATTAATTACAACTAAGCTGTATGAATAAATAAAATATACCTACCTAATGGCAGGAATTTTGTTTTTGTAGCATTATTATTAATTGCGAAATTGTTTATTCAGTTACAGTAGCTTTTAATCATTTGTTCTTTTCTGTAAAGGCTTACTCACTTTGCTACATTTGATCAAATTACACACAGAGTTTTTCTTTCTTTTTTTCTAAATATAATTTGTGTTCCTTCCATGTAGAAATCTATATGTGAAAACTTGTTAATGGCTTTCTGAAATTAATTTCACTATGGACTTAGTTATAACAAGCTGTAAGTTTGCCGAACGATTAAAATAAAAAATAATCATGTCCGCGACTTCGCGTGGATCTCGAAACAAAATATAAACCATCACTTGGAGTCATCATAAATATTTCCCGCGGGTGTCGTAAAAGGTGATTATTGTGTATTTCACCAAAAACGGCGATGGGTTCACCAGTCGCTTTTAGTCCAGTAAGCGAACGATTTTTATTTCCTATGTCATAAAGTTCCTAATTTTTTGCACATGGTAACCGTACCTGTCAATGATAGAAAAAAATCAGTAACAAATCAATAACTTGCTGTGTATATTAAAGGTACTTATTTTAGTAATAAAACAGGCTATAGATTAAAATTGCCGTGAATATACTTTAAAAAAGTCGATCAATAACTTCCTTTTATTAATGAAATATTTCACCGAGGGCAAATGTCACGATTCAATAAACTATTTTTAGAAAATACAAAGTAGCCATTGATTAATTTTTTATAACATTGTTTAAGAAGAGCTTAGTGTCTTCTACGACCCAAAGAAGTTCACAGTGGTAACTTTAATTTAATAGTGTATGTAGTGTAGCGACTTTGTTTTATACTACTTTGAGACTACATTTCCGCCCACGACGTCGCCTGCCTGAAAGTAGGTACCATATCGCACACTCTTGTCTTTAGTATCTTGTTTATCTAAAAGTTGCTTAGGTCTCAAGCTACCTCAATGTCAAATTGCAAAAAGATCGGTTTAGAGGTCACGAAAATGTAACAAACAGACGGTTTGTGGAGCTAATTTGTAACGTGTTGGGAAGAGAAAGAATAATTTTATTTGCTAGATAATGGATCAACATACATAAACATTTATTAATGGTACGTAAAATAAAGTCACGTCAAACGTCATTCATCCATCCACTTATATTTTTAACGCGCTGACAAAAATTAATGCACACCTCTGCTTTTTTTGGTTGATCAACAAAATAAAGTTTAACTACAAAACTTGTAAGCGCTCGTCGAAAGACATTCAAATTAAGAACATCCTCGCTCGCTGAGGGCGGCACTGGTACTACATTGTTCTAAATTTGAATTAAAAAAGAAACATTGCAACAATAGCAACTTTATGGCAACTTTTAGTGAAAAGTTAACATGAATAAAATCAATTTTATAAATGCTTTTACATTATTTTCTACTCAGTGAAACCATCTACTACCTATTTCAACGTGTTTTAAAAATAGGCAAGTGTACAATTATCGTTAGTAGATAATTAAGTAATTTCGCGTAGTATTTAAATGACAATCCCATCAAATGGTAACGACCGCACAGTGGCCACTATTTCTTCCATAACAATGAAGTAATTAATTCATTCATCACAGAAAACATTGCTTATCGTGTGAAAATCAACCAGAACTAAAAGCGTTACCAATGGGTCGGACTCGAAGCATATAATTTGATACTTTCTACTAACTTATATAAAAGTTGCATTCACAGAAATAATTACACGGTCCGTGACTATCTGACTAGGTACTTATTATGACAGCTCAATATTCATTTGGCACAATATTTTAGAGATACGTTTATAAAATCGAAAATCCTTGAAAACGTGGGTATAAAAGACATTCAGATATAAATTGAGAGGCAATTGTGTCACACAAATATTACACTTATTGCCGCTGACAGCGGTCAATAGGTACGATGCTCGCGCATGTAGGTATAAGGCGGATGCCTCATACTATTTTTTTCTCATAAATAAGGAAGTATTTTAAAAATGTGTTTGGCACAAACCTCGGTTTACTTTAGTAACTTATTAGTAATCTGTGCCTCGGTTTCCACGTGGTTTTAATGTCTGTTTCAAAATATTAAGTGTCACAATTACAGAACTTACTCAGGTGAGATTGTGGTCAAACGCGAATCCAGTCAATCATAAAAAAAAAAGAGTAATTACTGAATAATTATCAAATAATTTTGTCCAATAGTTAGTTTAGGGAAGCAATTTATTATGGACATAAGCTCGCCATATGTACGCCCGATTATTTCAATATTACATAATATTTAGTAATTCAATAGGCCTTATTTATTCAGCTTTTGTGGAAGTAAGGTTAAACATTTATTGATTTGATTGATTGCCTCTTTCCTCCCTGACTATAGTTATCATCTTCTTGTCGTTGTAAAAATTAATTTGGGGTCGACGCAGAACGTGTTTTTCTTCCAATCTCCTTTATCAGCCGTTACCTCATCATTCACCCCCTTTTCATTCATATAACCCTTCACACAATCCATCCATCTTTACCGTGATCTTCCTCTTCCTTTCCAACCAACGACAACCATGTTCATCACTCTCTTATAGTAACATGCGTTTCACCCCTACTCATAACAAGGCAAACGGTTTCCTATAAATTTTTCTGTTACGGGTGCCACTTTTAAACACCCTCTTAAATCCTCATTCCTTGATTTATTCATCCTCTCCTCTCACCTCTCCTCTCCTCTCCTCGTCACTCCACTCATCCATCTCAACATACTCATAATCTGCTGCATGCAATTCTGTTTCATCCGTCTTCTGCATGGTCGTTGGATCCAAGTATTACGACAGGTCATATTACGAATTTATAATGTTAAAAGTACATAATATAAAAGTCATTTCAATGGTATTTACATTGATGGCCTACTCAAGCGAAATTATATTCTACAGGTATATAAACTATAGCTAAAGTGACGATTATTCCCAATATCCAATCGTAATCGTCTTCTGCCAAGCATTACTGAATGCATTTGAAATAGGTGCGTATATTTACATGCAATTTAATGGCTAGGTATATAGCACCGTACAAATACCTATCTTGTTTTAGTCACATTTTACGACCGAAATCGAAATAGGATGGTATTCATTCAAGTTAATTATAAATAATGTGAAATATCAAGAGTTCCACACTCATGTATGCGAATTTGGTCGAATAAAGATCTTTGGACTGTTTCAATCTTTTTTACACCCGAGGAAAAATGGATATTATGTGTTTCACGACAATGTTTATGTGTGTGTTCAGTCTTTGTCCGCATGTATCTTATTAAAGCGTTGTGCGATTTGAGTCCTGTTTTTTTATTAAACTAAACGAAAGGAAATCTTCTTAGCTACGATTGATGGAAATCGGTTAAGCCAATTCGAAGGTAAAGCTTTTAACACAGTTGATTTGGTTTATCTGGATGACGAAATCCTTTGTTTTCTCGGGAGTTTTCCAAATGTTTAATTTACATTTATAATGGCGGTAATTGTTCCGTAAACACAGTCGTCAGGGTATGTAATAGAAAGAATACGACAGCAGTAAATTGTACAATAATCCCTGTCACACTTCTAATTTCTGTTCATCATCATCCTACCTGTGGACAGAGCGACCGGTTGGGTGTGACCTGTATCTAGCGACTGCCCGCGATCTAGAGGTCCGTCCACGTTGTGTGGACGATTTACGCGCCGCTTGCAGATGCGTGGTCTACTAGCAATGTAGTGCCCTAATGGACATTAGTCCTTAGAGGTGTGTCCTGTCCACTGCTACTTCAACTGACTAAGCGCGGGACGTAGGAGTGACAATGGGATAGTTGTTTATTTCGTGAAACCTTATCTCGCGCGACATAATCATTTATCGCGCCTGGTATGCTACAGGGGATGGTGCGAATCTCCCAAAAATCTACGATCGCCAACCAGCCTGACAAGAGTGACCTAATCCTCCCATGGCAAACAATACAAATCGCGCCATGGGAGAGGCTTGCTTCCAACAGTGGACGTCTATATGATATTGAAAATGGTAGTAGTGAACGAGACCAGAGCAATAACTTTAGGAAATATGATTTTTCTAATAACTGTTGCTATATGAAAAAAACATTGAAGAAGAAGAATGAGAAGTTCAAAGTCACCTAAATATAATTGAAACTAAAGAACCGCTTTGAATTTACACTCAAATTTTTGATGAGACGCGAAGACTTGTATATAAAAATCAAGCAAGATCAGATCCTGAATTAATTGGAATAAGAACAATCGTTATGGAACAGAGAGGCGCAGTTAAAATAGTAAACGTAGGGGAAATATTTTTTAAAGATGCATATTTTGAACGCTGCTTATGTAAATGAATTCATAATAAATATTTTCATTTCATGTTAACGAGTAGTTGAAGTCGAAATCCGCTCGTTCGAATCTCGTTAGGGCTGAATATAGAGGTGTATTATCATAATATTGTTATTTATTGCAACGTCTTATTATTTTATGCTCGAGTAAGACTTTAAAGTCGACATCTTATTAAAACCCCTGAATTGAACGGGTAATTAGTTATTATAATTTATGATTTCTTAAACTAGTAAGTTGATGGTCGTTGATTTTTTATATACCTAAATAAGAAATAATTGTATCACAATTTCATACGAGTTGCATAATTCTATTTCAAAATTCTATTAACATTTGAACCGCTTAATCAAAATTGATAAACGTAAACAATCTGAAATTTTTACTAAAACTTTACTTTACTTTTTACGAAAATTTAATTTTCTAATCTAATAAACCATCTTAAAGCTTCAGCTTAAGTCAGTAATGCTAAGGTAAGGATATATAAAATATCTTAGCTCATAAGATTGTTAATTTAGATAACGACAGCTTGTATTGACTGTGCACGCATTGCATCTACATTTGGTGATATAAATTCACAAAGATCATTTTCCAGCATAACTTCCTTTAGTAATACTTAGGTTATAAATAGCGTCGACATTTCAACGCTACGGCTGCAAATTGCTTATAGCGTAAGTCATTCGTTATCAACTTAGTCTTCAGAATTGACAACGCAGTGGCAAGGCACACGCAAACTGCACAATTTGAGTTACAGCATGTATTTCTGCATAACGATTTGAAATAAGGTCATCATTACATCATGAGCACCATCAACCTGCTTAGAAGTCAAAACTTCAAAAGGTCAAAAAGTTAATCGATTTCTTGGCATATTATTAACTTCTGGGACTAAAATAAATGAGGGAATAGTTGTATCATCAGCCTCTATACTCAGTGGTCTACGGGGCATAAGTTTTCGTTCACTATGTGCGGATTGTGATACACCACGCGACTTTGTTTCATTCATGCAGCCTAATCAACATCTAAATCTAATGGGTCTTGGATTGACCACTGTGGCAATTTCATATAAGCGTTTCTTTACTTCGAAGAGTTGTCTGTATTGTTCTCAATTGAAAGCGGTTATTAAACTTTCTCTTTCGCCAAGGTAAAATCCTAAGGATTTTGTCTTATCAGTGATACGAAGCTATTAGTGTGTGCTATCCTTCATCTAGAAGTCAACGATAATACCGTAATGAAATTAAAATTATAACCGTATCTATTCACAATTCAGTAGCGGCCCGTTGGACACAGTTCCTCATACAACCGTGAAAGAAAGAAATACACAATTAACCCCTTCCATGTCCATGATCTACACATCCTGCCACCGTGCAACAAAAACTTGAAATGTAAAACAACCACCGAAATATTATCCCTTTAGCATAGGCGCGTTGCAAAACGAAAATTGGCGTCAGTTCGTGTCTTGATTGACAGCCGAGCTTGTTAAAACTTCGCTAATTCCTGCGGAGCCGTGCCATTATTTTGGTGGAAATAAACTTGTACGTATGTAAATTATTACTTTTTGTACTGGTTGTCCGATTGATCATGTAAACGTGAATTGGAAATAGGTACAATCAAACAAAAAAATATGAATTGTTGTAATAATAAGACATATTTGAGCACTTTTTCAAATAATTTTCACGCTAACTATACATACATTCCAATAGTCGTACCCTCCACCAATTTTATGTAACCATTACTTAGTGAAAAGTTTACAAATTGTTAGACAAATTGTAACAGATACTAAAAACCTCTTTAAAAGCAAATTATTTTAAATTGACCTTTAAAAATCCCTGTAATAATTCGTAACTATATACATTTTTATCGAAGTTGTTAATTAATTTCTGACCCTCATAGCAGCAATATTGTTTCATCTCAATAAGTATAAATAGTAAAGAGTAAGTTTGCGCAATAGACGAAATCAATTGCAAATTATTTCATAATATTTCTGATGATAGTGAAAGAGAGAATAGGGATCATCCATGACATTTCCAATTCGTTTGAGCTGGGTATCATGACAAAAAGGAATGATTGAGTGTGTCTTAAAAAAAAACGTGCTGGAATATGAAGGAACAACAACATCTAGAAAGAAACATGGCCTCAAATATTATGGAGAATATAAAAATATCATCAATTTACATGTTTGTGGAAATGCCACAAATGTTTTGACAATTACATTTAATTTCAATTCCATTTTTTAAATATTTTGGAATATAATCTTTTCTTAAGTTGCGGCCAATGTGAACTAGGTATGTATAGATATATTCAATGTTTATGGCACGCAATGTAGTTTCAAACTCATGACAACTATATGAAGAAAACGAAACACAACTTGTACGAAACTGCGTTGTAGAAACGTCTTTGTTGGCCAACCTGCTTAGCCAATTTAGGTATTTATTGACAGATTATATGAATCTCATGGCCCATTTTATTAGGTAGCTCATAAGAAAAAGTTAACAAATGGGATTACATGTTCAGAAAACACCAAACTATCCCGGTAAAGCAAAGTTATCAAGGCTATCATATTACTACTCGTATATCATGAGTAAATAAAAGGTAACTCAAAGCTCCAGGGAGTAAGTTTCGATGGCTATCGATCCATTAGCCAAGGAGGCCGGCATCAATCTTACTGTGCAAACATTCCACCCATTATATTGGACAAACACGCCTTCTGAGCTTCCACCTTGAAGGTTTCATATACTTGTTAACCTCTATACACTACAGATATCACACACATGGAAAAACATCATC
The DNA here is from genome assembly GCA_949316235.1 of Oegoconia quadripuncta. Taxonomy (NCBI): domain Eukaryota; kingdom Metazoa; phylum Arthropoda; class Insecta; order Lepidoptera; family Autostichidae; genus Oegoconia; species Oegoconia quadripuncta. The sequence goes on from OX438743.1 coordinate 16,356,952, forward strand.
TGTAAACTGATGTAGATGCGAAGCGGTTCCCTCCAATCATTATTATACTCAATTATTACCATCGTCGAATAGTGTCATCATAGTAGCATCATCGGGGCAATTCCATTAAGTAGATCAGAACTGGATTGAAATCCTGCAAAGAAGCATATTGTCATTTAGCTACACATAAAAACATAAATAAACAAGTTTGCCGCCAATGACGACTTCATTCCCAACAGCCATTGGTTCTCAGATGTGGTTCATTGAGGTCATTGGCACTTCAGTTTATCATTTCTCTACACTTTGTCAGCAATTGTCGTTCTCTCACGTATCATTTCATTTCTGATTTTATCCCTAAGAATGATTCCTAGTATAGCTTTTTCGATAGCTCGCGGATAACTTTGAATTTATGGACTAACTGCACCATCAGTCCAATACTTATCAGTGGTCACCTATACCTACCACAGGACGCACTGATTATAGGCTTACGTCTCTAGGCTTTGTATTATGGGCAAGGAGAAGATATGACGCATCTTTCCAAATATGTACTAAATCGTATTTGAAATGATGTCGATATTTTACTTACTTATTCTTACTACAAGGAGTATATCACATTGGAAATTATCTACCATTTTCAACCAAAGTACAAGATTATTTCACAGTAATTTACGCAGTATGAGTAGCATATAATCTTGTATTCTCTCTACCTCTTTCCATATCTACTTGAGAATTATATTTAGACATTAGAAGGCTACATTGAACGCTAATAATATCATTGTTATTTTATTTATTTGTTACACAGTCCGCGATAAAGTTCAGATAGTAAGGATAGTCTACACAAGCGACTAATAGAAAGTATTAACCACTTTGTTCTGAAGCAGATACTTTAATGTCTTAATCGATATTACTTAGTTAACTTCATACTTGTCCATAATTTTCTATACCATCAACTTTTCCGTTTCCTGGCAATATTCAAGGGGCTCATTCATTTCTAAATAAAAATAACAGTAGCCAATAGGTATCCATTACCTAACTGCAGACTACTTGTAATTGTGTTGTTCATCGTTTCATGGAGTTGATGTTGTTGTTAATAAATTTTATACTCTTAACAACACAACATCTGATGTTGGTTTCTGTTACCTCTATTTTTAATTTAATAATGTGATTGTGATATTATATTGTGCCAGAGCGGATTGTAAAAACTGTCTTTGGTATATAGTGAAACCTTCTTTGACTGGTCAATAATTTTTTTTTTAATTTAAAATTTTTATTTTCGGCATTTCTATTGATTACAAAAATTAAAATTTGAGGGATAGATGAGTCAAAGTAACTAGATAATCAACATGTTTATTGCATATTGTTAATCTGTGGTATCATGCTTAATAATCCGTAGTTCTAAAAATATAAAAATAAATATTTTGTCGGTGGAATGTGTAATCATTTTACAAAAATACAATTGATAAAATTCGGTGTTAATAATTCTGTATTCGTAGTGGGTACCAAGCCTAACCCACCATCGAACCATTATCGTGGTGATAGCGACATAATGCCTACGCACGCTGGGAGGCAATGGAGACGTCTGGAGTGCCATAATGACCATTGCAAGCTTTATCTACTATCTGTGGCCGTTACTTATTCTATACACGGACGGTACTCTCAGATACGTCGTTATGTGGAGACCAGTTGAAATGGTCCAATGGATTTGACGTGACTATTTTGTGTAAGTTTACTAAGCTGGTAACCGCGACCGCTTGAACTGTTAAAATAGTGGAAATGAGATAGAAAAATATAAATGGTAGATAAAAAAATATTGCCGTAACAACAAGTTTAACCTTTTCCCCTCCTCCTCCTTCTCCTTTTTCGATTGAAATTTGTTAAAAAAGCCTAATTGTTGGTCTGGTTATTCATTAGTCTCTTCCATTATTTTCATACTTTACACCAAAATTATTTATCAGCCACAGGATGTCCACTGATGAACATAGGCCTCCTCCACGCTACGCTGCTCTTGCCGGTGCGTGGCCTCCACTCGAGAACTTTAATGTCCCACTTCAGTTTTTCGAGCTATGCGCTCTGCCCATTGCGACGTCAACTTGCTAATCCGCTCTATAAAAGAAAATATCGCATCGAACTGAGAACCCGAGTTTTAGAACGCGGCTAAAAAAGAACTTCCTCCGACAAGACAGACAAAAGGATTTTCCTGGTGCAATTTAAAAATACGCACAAATTTAAAATTTTGGAAAAGCACTATTGTGCTATTGCTGTGAAGCTCAAAAATTAATGAGTCAAAAGTAGAAACAGGGCATTGATCTTAAACGGAGCGGCGTCGGACCGCATCCGGCAAATAATTAAAACTTTTACAAGAACCAGTGAAATGTAGAAAGAAAGAAATTTTCCACCCGAACGCACACTTTGGTTTTTATCCTTCTGACTTGTGATTTATTCACCAAAGACACTTACTGTCAGTGATTTTCCTTTTCAAACGTTGTTCCTATCTTTACATCAACGTATATTATTTTACTTAAAAATTTATTGTTTTCTAAACAAAAAATGGGCTGGTTAGTAATATGCTTCGGCCTCATCTTCACTTAACAGTCATCTCAGTCCTCATCAGGTGTGATTGAGGTCAAGTGCTAACCCGTTGTGCATTAAAAAAATCCCAAACGCAGCGTTAGGGTGTTCCAAATTCCAAACTTTAAACGTTTAATCTTTGAAACTACATCCACGTTTCACCTTTCGAAATATTATACAGCAATGAACTTGAAGTCGTCGAAGTTAAAATGTGCAAGTATATAAAGGTTTTTTGGAGTATGAGGCTTAGTCGCCTTAAACGACTTTATTACACCTTCAAAGTTAACTGAAAAAAAATAATGAATAAAATTCACAAAAAAAATTACAACATGAAAGATAGAGGATCGAGCTGTAGCCTAAAATATTCTATAATAACACCTATATAACCATTGCGGAAAAGCTGCCACCAGGAAAAGATCTCCCCTGGCCCACCTGGAAGTCCCTGAATAGACATCGGTCGGGCGTTGGCAGGTGCAGAAAATTCAGAAAGATATGGGGCTTTCTAATGATGACAAGTGTGAATGCGGCATCACGCAATCTATGACGCACTTGTTGTCGTGCCCTGCCTCTCCAGTTTCTTGCACAAAGAAGAACCTATTTGAGGCAAACCTAAGAGCCATCGCCTTTTTGGCCCAACTACTAAGAAGATGAAGAACATGAAATACACTGCGCCTTAATAAGTATTTAGCTAATTAGAAAGTATAATTTACTAGAATTATTAGACGACCCATTGTGGGATTGAATCCCGCTTCATGTAAATATAAGATTCGTAGTATCTGATGAACACGAAGAAACAGATTAATTCTATTATTTTTACTTGCATGCCGGATACCACACACGAACACAATAAATGTTACGAACAAAATAATGAATGTTATTGAAATATGTTGCTGGCATTTGACACGATTCCAAATATCGTCCTTGTTTTTACATTGATGCGGCTATCGAGCCTGAGAGGACATACCTGTTTTATTTTCAAGTTAGAAATATTTCTCTACCAAGTTTAATCTTATTAAGTAGTGCAAATGTAGTTCTGAGTGGATTAAAGGAGCCTTTTGCTACCCATGAATTTTCCCGTGCAAACCTTTAAGTCAAGATTAGAGCAACGGGAAATTACTGAGGAATTACGGTAGCTGGCCTTAGCCAGGCTTAGTCAAAGTGCAGACGAGGTTTGAACAGAAATAGAAATCCTTTGATCTGTAAAACATCACTGAGACGCAATATGGAAAAATCACGAAGTAGTTCCAGTTACCATCAAGTCGTTGCTCTAATAATTATTTCAAGTTTTTCGATAGATAGGCAAGTATATTTACAATTCAGGGGTTAAATTTTTACACATTATTTGTTTACATTACTTTTTGTTTACATTACTTAACGGTTTTTAGTAACGTTTAATAAATTAATTTTCAATTATGTTTAGATTATTACGTAATTTAATATTTGAAACAATAGATTCATCTTTCGAAATATACAATGCACAAGTGATGGGGCGTGAGGGCAACATCATTCAAATGTGCAAGTCAATAGATGTTTTTTGGGGTAAAGTATCTTAGTCCCCCTTTACGACTTTATTACATCTTCAAAATTAGGTAAGTGGAAAAAAACAAACAAAGAAAATATTCTTTATTGTACAACAAAGATAATATAAGAGAGTGATAAATAATAAAAAAAAATCAAGTCATAAACAAAATGCACTAAAAATATCACAACACGAAATAACCTGCGGCATTCTGCGGAAGTCATTTTTATACAGATATACCGGTTACCTAGTATCCAAAATACGAGGTAGACTTTTTATTTATTATATTATTATCCATACTAATTATATTACATTATTATCCATACTAACTATAATATTAGTATGGATACCGCACCATAAAATATTGTATAATTATTTGTAAACAATAGCTACCTACTTCCACGTCTTTACTTTGTGTTCTCTCTGAGGGATTAGAAGGACCTCCCTTCACGACCTCGAACTAAAAGACAGACAAATGGTTGTCAGTGTAAAACTTTAGAGCCAAACGTTGCGGTCCTTGCGGCCTGTTGGAGGTCACTAAATCTTTGTCTTGAGGGTGTAATAAAGATATTTGAAGCTTAATTGTGTGGACACTTTAAGGGTTGAGGATATATTACTTGGAGAGGAAGGTTTGCCCCAATAGTGTGTAGATTTTGTAGACAAAATATACGTACAATGGGGTTCATAAGTAGATACAATCCAGTTCCAGCTCAAATGATTTAGATTTTACCGAATACCTGTATATTTCAGGCAAGTATCAATTACTAATCTTATGTAGTATGTTTCACTAGGTTTCACTGTACAAGGATTAAAAATATTTTCCGTTAATAGTTTACAGTCATCTCAATTGTTGAGCTGGAACTGAATAAGTACTTTTGAACCAAATTGTATCTACCAGATACTATAATTTTATTACATGTAAAATAAACTGGCTTATCCGCCTCCGTGCCTTAATGTAAACAACATTGGGTTTACGATTCGGAGGTTGCGGGTTCGATCCCCAGCGGGGTACATGTTTAAGTACTCGGTTTGGTTGGTGGTAGGGCATTTTAAAGTTGTCCGCCTGGCTAGCTACCACCATCTTATCTAAATCTACCGCCAAGCAGCAATGTTAATAGCATTGTTGTGTTCGGTTGTTAGGTACAAGATAGCCAGTCCCCCAAATGTGTTGGTGTTTCCGGGTCAGTACGCTTCCACCTTCGACCTCATCTTCATTTAGCATCAGGTGTGATTAAAAATAAAAAAAAATCATTTCTCTAAAATAAATCTCATTAATAACATTTCTATAATACATTTTCATTCTCGCTTGTAACCTTGACTTGCATTTTGCTATTATTTCACTATCGTCTAATAAATCTAATATTAATAAAATTCCCTGAGTGATTGTCCCAGAGATCATCGCAAAGCACAAAGGCGTGAATTGATTTTGCTGCAATTACGGAGGTATATTTCTTGGATTGGGTAGATGTGCACTAAGATACATTTTTTTTAATTTCGACTCCTAAGGAAAGCAAAGGACAAAATTATATTTCAAGCAAAAGTCAATTCTTAGAAAGAAAACTTGATGGTTTCTGGAAAAATTAAAATTGGTATGAAGATAGACTCTATGAAAATTATTAATAACTTTCCAGTTAGAACATATATAACTTATTAATTGTCAATATGTTTAGTGAAAAGCATTTATTAAGACCAATGATGACACATATTTTTCTTGTTCAAAGGATGTAACTTATTTGTTTGCCAGTAAAATGGGTCACCCCATATTCATTTTTCTTACAAAGCGAAGCAATAGTCTCTTGTTATATTCGGAGCTCGCTACGAAACATCTTTATCATGTTTTACATACTTTGTTTTTATTATTTAAATTTTATGAAGTTCTATTTTTCTATAGGGTAATTGGTTTTTAATTTAGGTACTATGATAATTTGCAGATTAGTTTTCCTTGAGGCTAATAAGTTAAGGTAGATAAGACTTGAAAATAGCTTTTACGTTTGCATTGTCTTCGATTAGCGAAGTAATGTCTGACGCGGTCAAGCCTTAGATGGGTGACCACTAGTGGCATTTTAATGTGAGTGTATCCGTGGTGTGGAGGGCACGTTAAAAGTGGGACCCGGTAGTTTGTAATTGATGGCAGTCATTATGTAAAGACAGTAAACCATAGGACTTCAAACATGTCACCTGACACATATGCACCAGCACTGGGCCCGCGTGGTGGATTATGGCCCATACCCCCCCTCTTTTTTTTTAAACGGTTCATAAAACTGAACACAATTCAAAATATTTTCAGTCTTACCCAACATTACGACATAATTAATTGAATGTATCCTACTGGATGTGAACACAGCATGCTCACAGGTAAACAGTCTTAATACTTAAGAATAAAATAGACTATTAACTAAATCACTAAAACAATACAAAATGACCTATTTATAATTGTTGTACAAAATGATGTAGGATATGTATTAAGGATGATTAATCCGTAATACATACACCCCTTCTCAGTGAGAGGAGATTGTGCCCCAACTGTGGGGACGTGTAAGGCTGTTGATGACTAAAATACACAAAGAGTGACTGTTTGAATCTAATCTAATAAGATGTTTTCGGAAACTATATAGTTGCTCTGAGTTCTCTGAAATACGGACACAATGCTAAATGGCATTTATAATCCATCTGTCTCTCAATTGTAGGAATTATCGAATGGACTGCTCACAACAAACTTCCATGCAATTCGGAAACTCCTTTATTTGCACTTTCTTAGTAAAATAAAATAAATAAACACTGACTGTCAGGTGGATACCAGCCTGACACAAATATACCAATCCACACTGGGTCCATGTAGTGTTTTATGGCCCTTTCTACCAGTGAAAGGATGTTTGCCCCAACAGTAGGGAGTGTAATGCTGTTAATGAGCGAATAGTAAATGCAATCGACGCTCAGGCGATAAATGAACCATACTAATAAAATATGTACGATCTTGTAAAAGCTTTTACTATCTTCTTCATGTCAATGAGCCCAACTAATCATATCCGTCCAGATCTCGCCCTGGAATATGGCGTTGTCTGAAGCCACGCAAAGGTCCAGATAGATACAGTGGACCGCAGAACGAGTCACGTTTTGGGGCTCCACAGTCGCAGTGTGTTTGCGACTGGTGTACGAAACGTCACTTGGCCACACTCTGACAGACTAACTTTACAAATTACGATTTTGAAAATAAACAGGTGAGCATTTATCAGGTGATAGGCTCCTTCGCTTCTGCTAGGTCGGCTGGGTTAATACTTTCATTTATTTCTGTCGCCTAAAGTCAATGCCCGTATTGTTATGTTCCAATGAGAAGGTTTAGAGAGGTAGTAAAATTACACACTTAAGAGGCTTTGTGTCTTAGGTCTCAGGGTGACAACGCATCTGTGTCCAATTACACTACTTTATAATTAAATGTGTCGCGTTTATTTTTAATATTATGACTCGTTTTGTAGTTGTTTCAAAATAGCTGCAAACATGAAAAACCCCAACTCACAAAACATGACATGAATGCATGAGGAGGCATAATATGGTATTCTAATTATCTATAATTATTTTTATACAAAACCTATTTATTCAAAGGAACACCCTCGGCTTTATACGATGATGACTTTATACGTGAAAGGGAAACACAGAATGGAACTAAGATGTAAGACGCCTGTATGTATGTGCGATGTATGCTGTTTGCTGTTTACCGGGCTCTCCTTTTTTTATGCGCAACTGGTTTATATTTGACCTCAATCACACCTGATGCATCAGGTGATTTAACATGTTAAATGAAGATGAAGCCGAAGGTGGAAGCTTACTGATCCGGAAACTTGGAGGACTAGCTATCTTATCTCTGACAACCGGAATAAAACAACGCTATTAACATTGCTGTTTAGCGGCAGACTTAGGTAAGATGGTGGAGCTAGCCAGACGGACATTTAAATTGCCCTACCACTAAACAAACCAAGTACTAAACATGTACTCGCGAGAATCGAACCCGTCACCTCCGATTCGTAAACCCTACGTTATTTACATTGAACCACGGAGGCGGCTAAACTCTGGCGGCTCTGGTTTTGAGCTACCAAGTAAATACCAAGAATAAGTTCTGGTTTAAAGCTATTACATGAACACAATATTAATTCCCTACTATTGCAAGGTTATAAATACCATTATTTCGCCACAAATACAATTCGAATAACGAATAACACGCAACAATACAATAGAGTGCTTACCCGCGAACAACACTAAAAACGGCAATGAAAATTATTTTCGCTTTAAAAACAAACAGAAGTAAAGGTGTGTACATAACATCGGATTATGGCCGGGCCGGTGTCGAATTACGGTTATAATTGCTCGGGACCTTCACCGTTGAGCGTATGGCTAATGCAACAGTTTACGCATCGGCTAATCTGCAAATTGGTGCAGCTTTGTCGGACGGAGGCTCGCCCCGTCGCCGGCCGGTATGTCTATTTGGGTAAAGAAACAATGGCGTTTTTCTGTTATAACTATGTATTAAAAACTTGGTAAACACTAATAAATACTGCCTCCGTGGCTCAATGTAAACAACATTAGGTTTACGTTTCGGAGGTCGCGGGTTCGATCTCCAGCCGGGTACATATTTAGTACTCGGTTTGGTTGGTGGTAGGGCATATTAAATGTCCGCCTGGCTAGCTACCACCATCTTATCTAAATCTACCGCCAAACAGCAATGTTAATAGCATTGTTGTGTTCCGGTTGTCAGAGATAAGATAGCCAGTCCCCCAAATAAGATGGGGTTTCCGGGTCAGTACGCTACCACCTTCGGCCTCATCTTCACTTAACATCAGGTGTGATTGAGGTCAAGTGGTAACCCGTTGTGGATAAAAAAAAACAAGATTATATCGTCAAAGTTAAACAAAAGAACTGTGTTTTGTCTTCGATTTTCTAAGTTATTGATTACTAGCTGTTACCCGCGTCTTCGTCCGAGAATTCGATAAAATGCATCACTTTATGATTTAAAAGCAATCCCACTAATAATACCTATTCCGTCACTTATCCGGGATAAAATGTATATGTTAATCCTGGTCCTGGTATCTATCTACTTATCAAATGTCAACCAAATCTGGCCAGCCATTTTGGTGTGAAGAGGTAACAAACATACATACTTAAACACAAACTTTATAATATAAGTTTACATTACATTTACATACATACTTACAAACTTTCGCATTTACAATATTAGTTGGTATACATTCAATAAGTGACCAACTCTGAAATAAAAAAAAAAACAAATATTTCAAACATTTCAGTTGGATGAGTATTGAACTTTTGTATAAAACGCTTGATTTTTTTTCTCGATTTCGGAGGTGGTACCATAGTGAAAGTTGTTCAGTGTGATGATCTGTACAACCACACAAATTATAAGTGTAATAAATTAACCATTTCGTATCCATAATACATGTCTAATTACATAATGTGAAACTAGATGGCGTTGTGTGTATGTGCACGGATATTTATTTATGATTAGCTATCATATTTATTTATGGCTGGCGTTAACTGATCGCCGACAGCTTCCCGCCCACCGTGGCGAGTGGTGAACGTAAAATATTCATAACGATTACCGCGTTCAAAGTTCGGGTATCTAGTATTTCGTTCGTTAAACTACCAGTAAATGCCACGATTTGACAGTGTTGCTTGAAATCCGCTTCCGCTTACATACTAAGCTCGTCGCTTTACTGAACCGGCTACAGGGCTGCGGCATGGTTTGGTCCACTACCACTCGTAATTAATTTAACACCACCGCTTACTATGGTGTCCACAAATAGGATGCTGAGTACATTCTAAAATGAATATAATTTCGTGGTGACAGCAACTATTGGGGTAGATTGAAAATCAGCAAATCTGGTGAGTTCCGGCGTTTTATCACAGGTCAATTGCTTGTTAAATTAACTTTGTGATGAATACTTTTTTTTTTGAGTATAAATTAATGTGTCTTTGTAATATTTTTTTTTTTATTTCAATAAAATTTTAAGCTATTTATTTATTTCATTTATTTGGATATAACAGATACACATACAAACATTATACGACCGCACAATTATTCTGCTTGGTGTTATATCCAGTCTTTGTCCGGATGTATCTCAGTGATGCGTGGTCCAATTTGAGTACGGGTTTTTTCTATTACAGACTAAACGATGGGACAAGTTGTTAACCATGTTTGATTAAAAATCCATTAAGCCGTTTCGAACATATTTAGCTTTTAACACAGTTTGGTTTATCTGGATGATAATATAATCATTTATTTCCTCAAGGGTTTCTAAATTTTCAATTTATTGTAATCAGTAACAATTTTTGCCTGTTGTAAAATAGGTTTCCTGGAAGAGATCGCTGTAAGCGATAAGGCCGCCTAATTTGTAGTTTCTATAAGATATTTAAATGTACCTTCCTTATTTAAACAATAAAGCGTACCTACTCATTTGATTGATTGATTGATTGAATTTTTGGTAGGTTTGCGTAAAATTTAGTTCAATTTTGATCTTAAGAGGCTTTATTCTGTCCAGTAGCGCTCTTATTGAATAAATTAAGATTTCTTTTAAATACAGAATGAATTGAAAAATTGTGCAGTTATTTTCGAGAATTTCAAATTATTGACAAAAACGGCCACGTTTCTTTGTAATCCACTGGACGGAATAAACCCTCTTAATAGCCTGATACAATTATGGTACATCGAATTATACAGCGTTGGAGAGACACACGGGTACATTTAAGGAATCACTATGACTAAATTGAGCTAGAAGTAGGTACATACTTAACTAACCATGCAAATACTGGACTAAGTATGAATCGACCAGACTTTGTATGAAGCTCCCGAATAAAGAGCCGTCCACTTATCCTGATATATTAGTATACTAGTCTAGACTACATGTGGTCGACTGTGGCATCTAATTTCAAATACAAAATAATAACTTAACATTGGGCGAAGGGGAGTGAAATAACCACAAAACGGTGGTTTAGTTCAGAGAGAATTCAGTTTAACATGAATTAATTTGAGGTTCCCTTAAATTTTAAATAACATTCCAAATTTACACATATTTTAAATTTGGAACGAATATCAAAACAAACTTGGAGGTTCAGCATTTTTTAAGGTATTTGGAGTTAGTAGATGTTATACCCGATTGAATGGTAATGTTTTTCGGTATGTATGTAGATTTAGTATCTCTGTAACCTACTCGGCTTGACCAATTTTCATATTTTTTTTATTTATATAGGCAGATAATATAAATTGTCACATTTTCATCCATGCCATAAATTATATTTAGTTTATATTTATTTTTAAACAACTTACAACATACCTAACACTATACAGAGCTTAATTTATGTAAAAAACTAGGTACATGCACAAGCATAGCTTAATCCATGCAAATAACTAAGCGTATGTATAACAAGGCAGGTATGTTGTGATATTGTTTTAATGGAGAATATAAATATTTATATGGATTTCAACGTTTTGGTCTTCAAGTTTAAATTCAATAGGCATTTACTAGGTCAGTACGCTTTCACTTTCGGCCTAATCTTCACTTAACCTCAGATGTGATTGAGGTCAGCTAACCCGTTGTGCATAAAAAAAAAGCTTTTTCTACTGTTACATTGAACTGCTAGAGTGAATAGGCATTTACTGGGTGCGCGTGATACATCTTCGGCTACATCGTCACTTTCCATCAGGTGAGATTGTAGCCAAACGCGAAACCAGTTTTTAATAATAAAAAAAAAAAAACATCGTCATTTTTCACCACATGAGTTTGGCGTTAAATGCCACAAATCTTTTACCAAATATTCATTATAAAAATATATTCCCGAATAATCCCGAAAATTGGTGGACTTTCATACTAACGGTGGTTTTAGAATAAATAAATAAATAATAAATAAATATTTTTGCACATACACACAGCGCCATCTAAGAAATTAGGCTTGTATTATAGATACCAGATTGTTGAAAAACTACACAAATACTTTTTTTTGTATACACATATAAATGAAAAACATCTATAACTCGGGAACACATGTCTGTATTCATCATACAAACATATGCCCCTGCGACACACATTCGAACCTGCGACTAATTTACTTTGTATAGGTAATCTAAAATTGTTTGGCCGAATTCGGCAATGGTTCCTAGTGGAAAGTTGTTCGTAATCAGGAGTGGACGCACCAGTTAACGGGAATTACACGAATTAAATTTCGCCATGAATATTACATTTATTATGTTATGAAAATAAACATTGATCGTTGCCTACTTTAATTTTAATAGCAAACTTAAAATACCATTGCGAGTCAAGTTCAAAATCTTTCTATAAATATCTGTACAAATAAGGCTTCCTAAAGTAAAGGCGATAATTGTTATTACTAGATCTTGCACGTCTATGTGCGATTCTTGAAAATGTGTGTTCTTTTAAAGGTATTAAGTATAGTGAAGTTTGAACAAAGTTTTGGTTGGTGGTAGGGCATTTTAAATGTCCACCTGGCTGGCTACCACCATCTTATCTAAATCGGCCGCCAAGCAGCAATGTTAATAGCATTGTTGTGTTCCGGTTGTCAGAGATAAGATAGCCAGTCCCCCAAATGTGTTGGGGTTTCCGGGTCAGTACGTTTCCACATTCGACTTCATCTTCACTTAACATCAGGTGTGATTGACGTCAAGTACCAACCCGTTGTGCATAAATAAAAAAAGAAAAAAAAAACAAGTGATTTCATTGTTGTTCTAGATTAGTTCGAAGCTTGGATAAATCTGATCTTAAAAAACACCAAGAACCTGAGCTTATCTGGCTTGAGGTAGGAAACAATATCCTTCACTCAATTAAAATACGTTTAAGGCGAGTACACACCTGGCCACGATAAACAACCGAAACTATTGTGAAATACGAGAATTTCTAACCTCAATTTTGACAACAAAAAGGCTATAATCGATTTTGGGAATACAAAGGGTGTATTATATCTGACAAGTCGACTGTACAGACGATGTTTGCGGTAGAGATTATTTCGGTTGGAATGAATGAAAGCAAAACACGATCCCGGGAATATGTTCGAGTAATTGAAATCCGAACGACGCTCTCAAGGGCGGTTTTAATTTTTTTCCCCGTGAATTTGACAATAGGTTCGAGTGTCGCATTCGAATGTCTCAAGGAATCAATTTAATTCAAATACACTTTGGGACATTGTTATGGTGACGGAAATGAAACTTTTTTATGTTTTTTTTCTATTCCCAGAATCTATAGAAGTTATACAGTATGTTACTAAATGTTTTAAGTTATGTTTTAGCATCGATAATTTATCTTTAAAATTATAATAGTAAATTTTTTTTTAATGTTTTGCAGTTTGTTCACCTTAGTAGGACAACAACACAAGTTTGCCAATAATTTATGTAGTAACAGATTTTATAGATGTTCTTTAAAAATTATATAAGTCATAATTACCTAAGATGATGGTTCTGGGCGAGCACGCTTCCACCTTCGGCCTCATCTTCACTTAACATCAAGGGTGGTTGAGGTCAAGTACTAATCCATGGTACACATAAATTGTGAAATTTATAAAAAACATACTCTCTTTTTTCTAGTTACGTTTTAGCGATGCTGAATCAGCCCCTACATACTTTTAACACATTTCAAATTACGAAATAATATGTTGTGACAATATGATTGAACGATTTCAAAGAGGAAAAGAGGCATAACTTTTTTACCAAACAATGCGACGAGAAGTTTACACGGCAAAAAGTTTTATTGGTGTCGAAACACGACGCTATAACTTGTCAACAATAAATTTTACCACTATTGATTATACACGTAGCTTACTCGTATAATGGCGTATTCGATTATTCAGTGTAATTTCTATCAAACTATAAAAAACACTATTAACCCTCTATTATTGTGGTTTATTGATTAATAGACGAAGAAATAAAATAGATAGAAACAGGAAACGTATGGTCATATAAAAACCCCCGCAGGCATTCGTCATTAAGTCCGTTGTTCTTCACTTATAAAAGGGTTCTGGACAAAATAATGATTAATTATACAATTTAGACCATGTCATCGACCCACCACATGCCGTGTAGACCCTCCCAACAGTTTAATCTTGGGCCAGGTGCCTGTTTATCTGATTGTGCACCGTAAAAGGGTTAAATGGACATCGAGATAAGAGTGCCAGTGAAATTTGTTTTAGACCTTTTTAGGTGTATAAAGTTTTGTAAGGCTTCCTGATAAAAGATTAAATTATTCAAGGAAGAATTATTGCGAGACTTTCATTTGGTTAAAATGTTAATTCTCTTCAAGATACTCATACAATAGATAGTATTGTAGATTCCTAAGTAGCTGTAAATTTCTTCCTCTGACTCATTTTCCACTCAAAAACATCTATAGAGATGCATGTTTTAACGGCGATGGGCTCACCCCCTGTCACGTGTGCATTTCTGTATATTTCGAAAGGAGAACTGTGGACGTTGTTTCAAGCTTAAATCTTTTAATGTTTGGAACACCCAAACGTTAACGTTTGGGATATCTCCGACCACCCCATTTGGGATAAAGGTCGTGATATTTTGTATGTATAAATGTTTGTGCAGATTTTGGATTTGAATCTGTTAATTCCCCTAATCTTAAAATCTTTAAGTCTACGGCAAATACACATTTTTTTATCATATGATACATCTTACAATGTCATCGCCTCTCAATTTTTTTATGCGCAACTTTATAACCTCAATCACTTCTGATGTTAAGTGAAGATGAGGCCGAAGGTGGAAGCGCTCTTGCTCCAACGTTTTTGGGAGACTGGCTGTCTCATCTCTACCAACCGGAACACTAAAATTTGTCAACATTTCTGCATCGGCAGACTAGATAAGATGGTGGTAGCTACCATCAACCAAACCGAGTAGGTACTAAACATGTATTCCACTAGGAACCGAACCCGCAACACCGGTTTCATATATCCGATATTAATTACATTAAGCCGCGAAGATGGTTGTAAATATACTTACAAATATTTCATAGGTATGACAATTGTAAATGTAGTCATACAATGTGAGATCTCCCCGGGCGATATCTATGTGAACTCATCAGTCTCTTATGTGTATAAGACACACATAAACGTCACGACCTTTATCCTATATTTGGTGGTCAGGGTTATCCCAAACATTAGCGTTTGAGTATTCCAAACATTAAAAGTTTAATTCTTGAAACAACATCCACAATTCACTATTCAAAATCAAAATTCGAATTTTAAAAATTAAATAGAACGAAAAAAAAATCGAATTTTGCTCTCGTAGCCGGTGTGACATGGCCAATGAAGCGTCAGCATAAATAGCGTGCAATCCAAGCCTACCGGCAAACAATAGGCAGGGAGTGCTCACAAAGCACAAGCATACATCAAACAACAAAAACAGCTCTCGACGAGGGCACGAACGAACGAACACTATCATTTACGCAACGATTTGTCATCGCGATTCAACGCGAGAGGGGGAATTTTGAGCGTTGTCCCTACTATTGATTTGAGATGGACAGACAAAAATATAAATGCAAATGCTAGTTAACGTAGGCAATAATGTTATTATTACGTATACTTACGCAAGTATTAAGAGGTCTGTGTACCGACGGGTCTCCTTACAAAAGAAAAAAACATTACTATATTATTGCCATGATTTTGAACCGCAACGCAAAAGAGGGGTAGTTTTGTTTATAAGTTAATGCTTGTATCTGTCTGTGGGATTTTAAAAATGGTTTTATTTTCGAAGGCTGGTGTTTGTGGTATGGTTCTTAGCCATGTGTAATAAAAAATATCGAAATTATTTAACTTTGCTTCGTATAACTTGATGATATTATTATGCTCATAACTTCTCGGGGGCTTTCGAAATGTTCAATTAGCTAACCGGGGGAGGCTTAAAGCTTGTCCATTTGATGAACAATGTAGGTACGTACGATCGAAAACAATGGAATATTGGCATCCCTCACTATTTGCCCCCACCGTGATTTCGATACGCACCATAGTCTTTATACGTTCCTCTAATATCGTACCTACTCAAAATTTCTATCCTATCTACTACCAAAAGTCCACGGTAATTCCTTAGCATTTATTTTTACACTAGTAATAAAACAGTGGAATGTGGACATCCCACACATTTCCCCCCCTGTTTATCAGCCTTTAGACTCCTACTGTATAGCTTATGGCGCAGGTCTTTCTTCACTCTTTGCGGGCCCTAGTCGGCCCTAGACCGGACAGGGGCATACGAGCCTTACAATTTCTATTCAAACATGTAGATTTCCGCACTCCTTTACCGAAAATTCTAATAGAAAATTTATAATTCAAAATCAATAGATAGAACTTCATGGTAGAGTCCGGAAACTGGACTTAAAACGCTTGTCAAATTGATGAATGATGTGCGTAAATTACACAACAATGACATGTTGGCATTCCTCCTATTTGCATCCTTCCGATAATATTATATACAGAAAAAAGGTAGATAATGTTACCATTGCTCCAAAAGTGGAGTCCTGAAAATGTTCCAATTGTAGGATCTCATCACTCTGCTAGACAATTCTTAATCAAAATTATGTCCCAGAGTGAAGCGCAATTTTTTCCATATACTTTCTTGTACTTTCCGTATCTTTTTTCTCACTCATTAGAATCTAATGTCAATTAAACTTGATTTTTTACAAGGGGAATCAATTCGGGGACACGAAAGGTCAAGGCTATGAGAGTGAATGAAGCAAAAGAGAGGTGTCAGGATCGTAACAAGTGGAACTTTTTGATCTCTGCCTATCTCAACTGGAAATAGGCTTAACTTTATGTAAGTATATAAAGCGCGCATGGATTACAACCGACATTATTTGGAACTTAACCAACACTGTATATAATATCATTGCCCCATCATCAGCCTATAAACATCCCACTGTGCACAGCATAGGGCATAGATCTTGCTTCATACTTCTTCCATACGGGGCAGAGTCATACGAGCTTCAAAAGTTTTACTCAATCAAGCAAGTTTCCTTACTCCTTCACCGTTCACTTCACAATACACCTAATACGATATTTTAATAGAAAATTTATAATTCCAAATTAATACAGAAAACTCCATGGTACAGTCCGAAAACTTAAATTGATGAATGATGTGCGAAAGTTACACGACAATGGCATATTGTCATCCCTCTCATTCCACCACTTCAATCTATAGACGTCCACGACATATTATATGGCGTAGATCTTTCTTCACATCTTCTATGGGGGCCACCATGGAGCAGAGGCGTATAAAGTTCTGAATTTCTACTCAGAGAAGCAGATTTCTTCACTCCTTTACCGGAAAGCCCACAATATATCCCCGCACACAATTAGACAATTTATAATTCAAAATCAATAGATAAAACTTCATGGTAGAGTCCGGAAACTGGATTAACGCTTGTCAAATTGATGAACGATGTGTTACACGACAATGGAATGTGGGCATCCGTCCCATTTGCCCCCTCCATGAGTCCGATACGCCCGACGGCCATTAATTAATTATGAATCGTTCTCGAATACAAAAAGTTTAAAAAAAAAACGTCACGGGTGCCTTTTACATCGCAAGAATATGTTACGGGAAACTATTTTTGCAAACTTGGTATCCTTTACCCAATGGTTTGTATTGGAGAGACTGCTATTTGAGATAGGCCTTCAAATTTGTACTATTACATGTAATAGGTTTTTTGATTAATAGTGTGACTTTAGTCGGTCACGTTTCACACAACGAGCGTTCGCGTTAAAGTGAGTTTAGCGTAACTTTTGATTATTAGTTTAAAATCACGCAGTTGCTGCGTCGTGACCGGGTCGCTTCTTTATATAGAGAAAAAGTATAGATTTAAAATTACCCAATATAATATTGCACTTTATTATCCATACACATTTGGATATTTTGCTTTCTGTTATCCATAACTTGTGCAAGTTCTAACCTCAACGAACTCACAAACACAGCAGCCGTACCGCATAAAAATTTTTGCGTTCCATCGGTAAATTTGGTACCAAAGAAGCACCCTAGAAGTAAATACAAATGCTTTTTATAGCTCAAATAACAAAGTCACAATAACTATGATTAAAAAAGCTTCTTTAACTGAGGTTGTCTGGAAGAAATCGCTATCAACAATAAGACCGCCTTTGTACACTTCATCATCTATGTTAAATGTTCTTTGTATTTTATTTTTGTGTGCAATAAAGAATTTAATAATAATAATAACTATTGATGTATATAGATGTAGTTATACTAAATCGGTTTCTTTAATTACAGATAAAAAATATTATGTAGAATTAGGTTAGTATACTTAGATATTACTATTAGGCTAAAAGAAGTGACTCAGTCTTTGCTTACTTGAGAACATGATCTCGAGTAGCGCCGGTTTTCAGTGCTAAGGTGCTGAGCGGGAGCTAGTTGTGGAGGGCTTTCGTTGGCATACGAATATGAAATTAAGAAGTAATATTTTTATATGGATTCAGTTATACACAAATAACAAATGTTTTTCCGTTATTATTTTTCGGCTAAGTAAACTAGATAACATAAGGTTTCATATTTAATGACTGTTCTGATTTTAATTAATGTTTGCTTGAAATATATGTTTAAATTCAATCGCAGACTCCAGCGTTAGGACGGTCAATATTTAGATCGCCCAGGATACACACATAAATTATGGTAACTCGATACGTCTAACCATTAGACGTTTATACCCGTCATTTACCAAATTTAGCGATTGAACCAATCGAGTTAAACGGATAAGCGATCGTACGTGGTTTTTTTCGTGGTATGAAAGCAGACCAAAACTAATTTACAATACAAGTAATTAAAATGGTAGGGGGTATTTGCAATTGCATTTATGATCTGTACACTTTTGGACATTGTTCGTTGAAGGGACGTTTATTATGTTTTGTAAGTATAAATACAAGCATTTTAACTCAATTGTGATGTTATAAACAATTTGGCACGCGACTTAGAAGTCAACAGGATGTATATTATTGTTAATTGTTTCATCTTACAAATATACAGCAAGTAAGGCTTAGAAGAATAGACGAATGGTCCCTTCATGTTTTTGTTTAGGACAAAAGGTTACTCAGCAAAGACCCTTGAAAAGGAATCAAGTAAACAGCAAGTAAATTAAGTCATCCTTCAGCAACCAAACTATGAACAAAGTGGTGCTTATGCTTTGATTTTGACTGTGCAGCCTATACCGGCCTGCGTAATACGCTTTAACCGCCTCCGTGGCTCAATGTAAACAATATTGGGTTTACGATTCGGAGGTCGCGGGTTCGATCCCCAGCGGGGTACATGTTTAAGTACTCGGTTTGGTGGTAGTGCATTTTAAAATGTCCGCCTGGCTAGCTCTACTATCTTATCTAAATCTGCCGCCAAGCAGCTATGTTAGTAGCATTGTTGTGTTCCGGTTGTCAGAGATAGGATAGGCAGTCTCCCCAAATGTGTTGGGGTTTCCGGGTCAGTACGCTTCCATCTTCGACCTCATCTTCACTTAACATCAGATGTGATTGAGGTCAAGTACGAACCCGTCGTGTATAAAAGAAAACTAATTAAATATTCTCATTAAATTTTGAACATCTAAATATATAAAGGAAGAAACTGACTGACTGACTGACTGACTGACATATCAACGCACAGGCCAAACCGCTGGGTCTAGGGTTTCCAAATTTGGCACGTAGGTTCCTTACGAGGTCTAGGGGAGCACTAAGAAAGGATTTTTCAAAATTCACCCTTTAAGGGGGTGAAACAGGGGTGGGAAGTTTGTATGAAGAAACAGTATAACTTGGACATTTCGACTATTTTCGACTCGAAACTTCGCAAGAGTACTCCTAGGAACAAATAAGCTAATACGTGTTTTGAGATTTTTCGAAAAACAACCCCCTGGGTTGTGAAATGGGGGTTAAAACCGTAAAATCGATATTGGTGTCGTTATTTAGGTTTTATGGGATGTTGATTTTGAAAATGACATTTATTATAGCCAACCCTCTAGGGGTGAGATAGGGGTGGGGGATGATACCAAAAAAGTCTATATTGGTGTCGTTATTTAGGTTTTTTGGGACGTTGATTGCGAAAATGACATTTATTTTGAAGCTATCCCCTTGGGGTTAGAGAATGCGATAAGGGTGAGTTGAGATTTTTCGAAAAACAGCCCCCTGGGGTGTGAAATGGGGGTTGAAACCATAAAATCGATATTGGTGTCGTTATTTAGGTTTTTTGGGATGTTGATTATGAAAATGACATTTATTTTAAGCCAACCCTCTAGGGGTGAGATAGAGGTGGGGGATGATACCAAAAAAGTCTATATTGGTGTCGTTATTTAGGTTTTTTGGGACGTTGATTGCGAAAATGACATTTATTTTGAAGCTAACCCCTTACGGGTTGCGATAGTGGTAGGGGTTAAAATCACAAATTCAAATTGGTGTCGAAGTCGAAGAGTCAAAGTCGAAGGCTCAAAGTCGAAGACTCAAAGTCGAAGGCTGAAAGTCAAAGGCTCAAATTCGAAGGCTCAAAATCGAAGGCTGAAAGTCGAAGGCTCAAAGTCGAAGGCTAAAAGTCGAAGACTCAAAGTCGAAGACTCAAAGTCGAAAGCTCAAAGTCGAAGGCTCAAAGTCGAAGGCTTAAAATCGAAGGCTCAAAGACGAAGGCTCAAAGTCGAAGACTCAAAGTCGAAGACTCAAAGTCGAAAAGTAAAATTCATAGTCAAAGTCATGTCAAAGTCATAGTCAAAATCATAGTCAAAGTCATAGTCATAGGCAAAGTCATAGTCAAAGTCATAGTCAAAGTCATAGTCAAAGCCATAGTCAATGTCATAGTCATAGTCAAAGTCAAAGTCGTAGTCAATGTCATAGTCGAAGTCATAGTCAAAGTCATAGTTAAAGTTTTAGTCAAAGTCATAGTCATAGTCAAAGGGGTGAATAGAATTTCCAAATTTGGCACGTAGGTTCCTTACGAGGTCTAGGGGAGCACTAAGAAAGGATTTTTCAAAATTCACCCTTTAAGGGGGTGAAACAGGAGTGGGAAGTTTGTATGAAGAAACAGTATAACTTGGACATTTCGACTATTTTCGAATCGAAACTTCGCAAGAGTACTCCTAGGAACAAATAAGCTAATACGTGTTTTGAGATTTTTCGAATTCAACCCCCTGGGTTGTGAAATGGGGGTTAAAACCATAAAATCGATATTGGTGTCGTTATTTAGGTTTTATGGGATGTTGATTATGAAAATGACATTTATTTTAAGTTAACCCTCTAGGGTTGAGATAGGGGTGGGGGTTGATACCAAAAAAGTCAATATTGGTGTCATTATTTAGGTTTTTTGGGACGTTGATTACGAAAATGCCATTTGTTTTGAAGCTAACCCCTTGGGGTTAGAGAATGAGATAAGGGTGAGTTGAACACTTTGAACCCACCGGGTATGCCATATCACAGACTTTTACTACGTGTGGGTGCACCTGTTATGTTATTGAGAAATTTAAAGCCACCCAAACTTTGTAACGGTACTAGGTTGTAAGTCAAGGCTTTGCACCGGAACGTAGTAGAGGCCACTATTTTAACAGGACCTGCTCAGGGAGAAACAGTGTTTGTACCGCGTATTCCATTAATACCAAATGATCTTCCCTTTGAATTCAAAAGGCTTCAGTTTCCACTAAAGGTCTGTTTTGCCATGACAATAAATAAGTCGCAGGGGCAAACTCTCAAATTCGCCGGAGTAGACCTACGACAGGACTGTTTCTCTCACGGTCAGTTCTATGTGGCATGCTCCCGTGTAAGTTCACCTCAAAGTTTGGTTCTATTGCTACCACCTTCAAACATGGCAAAAAATGTTGTTTATAAGGAAGTACTTTAATAAATATAAACTACTTACTTTAATAAATATAAAGTACTTTAATAAGTAGAAAGGTCTTTTAATGGATCCATGTCTTAATTCATTTACCTGGCAAAACATCAACATGGTTCCACATACCTGTTATCTGCCCAGGGTCTTTTCCTGTTTGAGATAAACTCTACATGGTAATTTTTCTGCTGAATGTATTCCCGTGGGAAAGTAATAAAGTGTTGATTCATGTAGTCTACGCGGACGAAGTCGCGGGCAGCTGCTAGTATTTGTATACTTTTAATTAACAATGTAATAATATGTGAAAATGACATTTTCATACGAGTGAGATTGAAGGCAGTCGTTAAATCAAGTCGTTGACCTACAGAGTCGACTTAAATACACAATGAAGTGGCCACTAGTCTGATAGTAATTTGCCAATCCACACTATGAGGTAATATATGGCTCAAACACTCTCTAGTGAGAAAAAGTGTGATCCAGCAATGGGGGCATAAAGCTTTTGATGTAATCTTAGAGGATCCATGTCATTTACTGTAGAGATTACATTAAAAAAATAAATATTGGTCACATGCTCTTTGCGTTTTAATATGTCGTTCCGGCTATTCTAATGTTAACTGGAAGAGATCCGCCAATGCGATATGTCCGCCTTTGTATTCATTTGTGCATTTCTATCTGTGTTTTAGCATTCACTTCATGTTGCACAGTAAAGTACATGCAAGTCATTAGTTAGTTTTTACATTTAAATACAGTACCTATACTAAAGTTATATAGTACACTGTTACTAGTAACTTTATACAGTATATAAAGTTACTAGTAACAATTACTTTAATTATAAATACACCTACACACACATTAAAAATAAGTATAACGTCTAAAGTCGTTCATATGACTTAAGTCAAAAGTATGGGGAAGGTAGATAAAGGAGAATTTCCATTAGACATGCAATCGTCGAAAATCGTATGGTCGATCTCCGTGGCTTGTTAAGCGTTTTGTCACAGATTAGGCAGAAATACAAAAATTGTTATTAATTGACAAAAAACTACAATGACTCTTATAGCAATCCTCGTCTCTGTTTAGAATATTTCTGTTTACATCAGTATGAATCAGCGTCTTGATAATGCATTTCCAGGAAAGCTTACAATTTCACGGATAGTTATTATGATCCCCATTTTATATGCTTTTTCATAGAGTTTAGTTTTCTGTTTTTAATTTGACTTACCTTGCTTTTAGCCAGTGGGAAATCACTTAAGAGGCCGTGCGAGGCAGCGATTTATTGTTTAATCACCAGCCTCGTGGTATTGCTCAGTAAATTGTAACTACCTGCAAAGTAAAGACATTATAATTAAATTAGAAAGGTTGCAAAATATTTGAGATATAAATAAATTGTTGTTTAAATAACTATTTAAGTATTTAAAATCCAAAAAACCCGACAGCATATTTTGTATTATGTGGATACCATGTCAATTTTTTTATCACAAAATGTATTCTATGACACTGGGGATAAAGTCGAAGATTTTGCACTTCAAAATCTGATAAGCTGTTTAGGCTATAGGATGTAACAAAATCTACATATATAACTATTTATATACACTCAAAAAATACCAGCAACCTTGCCCAAACGAAGTATGACTCCAGTTTGAAACAGAGAAACTTAAGCATGAGTCCTTCATAGTGCGAATTATGTTTTATTAGGAAATCATTTTTAATATCTTTATTGTACACAAAATTGTATTGTACACAAAGGCGAGTTTAATTCCGATAAAGTTTCTACCACCAAACCTTAAAGATACATGTAGTGTTTATTTACTTTGGCAGAAACTAGTGTAGCTACATAAAATTTGAAGATCTTTTAAGTAGGTAATATAAATAGTAATATATATAAAAATCATAAACGTTTATGGATGATAGTATATTATTATTATTATTATTAAATTCTTTATTGCACACAAAAATAAAATACAAAGTATAATGCATGTACGCAAAAATTTATGCCTATTTCGTAAACATTGTGACAATCATAATTTGAATACTAGAAACAAAAATAAAATTGAAATTCCACAATTTAGACTTAGCAAGGTCAGCGCAATCTTTTCTGGGACAAAGCATACGCTTTTACAATAAAATACAGAACATGTATTGAGTTTAACACAGCAGAAATTTAAACGCCACATTAAAGAAACTCTGTGTAAGAAGGGTTATTACAGGATAGATGATTATTTGGGGTGCGATGTCAGACAACCTCCTCGTGTGCCTGATGGCTACTTGTCCCCCTGGATACGTCTGGGGGGAACGGTAGTCGTTGGGCCGGTGCACCCTGGGCATCGGTCAACAACTTCCCTTTAAGGGTTCTTGTTGACCGATGGCTAATAGTCTGACGGGGTGGGCTCCTCCGCGTGTCCCTCTGGTTTAGCAGAGGGCACTGCGGATGGAGCAGGAGACGCTCCCCTCCTAGCGGGGGAGTAAGGGTGGGCTCGGTGTGCACTCGCACTGCCGCCGAGCAGGCCTGGGGAGGAGGTTAGGGGGAACCTCCTACCCCTTGCCACCGCCGGGCTCGTAATCCGGGACCGCGGCTTTCAGCTGCAGTCCGGGACCGAGGGTCTTGGCTTAACCGCCCGGACCGCGAGGAAGGAAAACCTCTATAAAAAACCAGCCCAAGTTTCGGCTGCGAGGCCCGCCTCGGCGCCGAAATGCCCTCGTCGTCCCACTCCCGAAAATTCGTTTTCGGGAGTGGAACGACGAGGGATGGTGGAGGGCGAATTCCACCACAGCGGGCTGCGGCGAGGAAGCGGCGCTCCCTGAGGAATGCCCATCTGGGTAGGGGGCGCCGTGAAATCGTCTGCAGCACGTGGGCGACCTCTCCTTGACGACTGCAGCTAAGGCTGCGGCCGTCGACGAGAGGTCGTGGGGAGCGCCCCCCCCCCCCTCTGTTCGGGGGGGGGGGGGGGGGGAGACGGCGGGCGGGTCGGAGGGGCGGTGTCAGCCAGCTGCCTCTACGGGCCTCCCGCTGTTGCAGGCCGCTATGGTAGGGGACGACCTCTCTGTTGAGAGGTCGTAGCCGTGCGGGACGGCCACTCTTTGCCGCCCGCAGCCAGGTTTGAGCTGCGGACGCCAAGGAGGGGCCGTGGAAAGCGGTCCTCTCTCTCTGCGAGGCGTGGAAACCTCTGCGAGGTCGGTCACTCGCAGAGGCCTCGTGGAGCGAGGGGAAATGCAGCCGCACGGGGGGCACGGAGGAGAGCTTATCTTTACTGATAGGCGATCCTCTGCCCCCCCTACCCTGCGGGGCCGGGGGGATCACCGCCCACACATAGGCCCCGCGAGAAGGCGCGCGCGGTGTTTTCCGCGCGCCTTCTAGAGGTGGCTGGACCAGGCGATTCCTCCCTGCTCCAGCCCAGAGGTGGGCCTGCCGCCGCTTTTGCCCTGGCGGCGGGCACCGCGCTGGCGTGGCTGCGGACGAATACCAGATGGTACCCGTGGCCACGCCGTCAACGGCGCGCGCGAGGGAACACCCAGGAGTTTTTAGTCGGTAGGCCGGCACCTTCTGTGCCGGAGTCCGACATAATCCGCCCCCCTCCCCCGAGGAGGGCGGATAAGCATGTGCGTTTCTCCTGGTAAAAAAAAAAAAAAAAAAAGGATAGATGATTATTTAGGCGATAAGGTGGTCTGGTGTTAGCTGGTCGTTATGGTAATTGCTTTTGTTTTGTAATATGTAATATAAAATGTAATATTATTGTAAAGATGGAAACCAATTAAAAAGATGAAGCGATGTAGTTAAAAAAAAATAACATGTTGACTTTCAGAATGAAGGATGGCGCTGCCGTCTTGAAGTGCATACGCTCTGTATTAAAAATTTCAAAAAAATAATAAACAGCAACTTTACGCAAGAAATTCCATTCATTGTGCATTAAACAGTGTAAAAGACAAATGAAAACGTTTGCAAAGCCACAACTATTGGAATCGATGAAATTCATATGTGATTTGTGTACCTGTGAATTCTTCCTATATTAGACCTTTTAAATCGACGAAGTATTCAATATTATACATAAATTATATAATATACCAAAATTCGATCAGTGTGTGACATAAACAGTTAATAAATAACGCATTTTGGATAAAACAACAATTGCAAGGAATCGTTGTATCACTAATAGCGACAGAGAAATGAGTCATAAATTGTCCATCACTATATTTTGGGTAGAAACATACTAACTATTTCGGCGTTATATGAGCGAGGTCATTTAGCTCAGCCGTAGTCTGTTTTGTTTTTGCGTCTTGCTCGGCGGCACTGTGGTTCGATCCTCGACTTGGGTGGCTTTTTTTTTTTATTTTTTATATTTTATTTACTAAATATAAATAAACTTTGACAGATATTATAATCAATGTGATTAAAATAAAGACATATTCGCGATCAATTCATAAGTTGAAGATGGATATTGTTGGAATATAACAAAATATAAATCTATGTACAGTTTCATAATAATTTAGAACAAGGGTCTCTTGTTCTCATTCATGGAATCAATGCACAGCGGAAGGATCTACTTTTGTTAGGTCAGCCCCCTTACTTCGTTACATGCGCTTTACGTGTGCGGTTCAGTACTGTAGTGCACCTCTCCTTATAAATATATATTCAAATATATTTTAATTATCGTCGAACTTTAATAACTCTGTTTTTATTCAAAAGCCCCTCCATAACCTACAGGTTATGGGCCCAGGGAAATAAAATTAAATAATAATAAAAAAAGGGACACTTTTTGTGCCTAGTGTTTAAGTGACATTTTAGTGATTTAAGAAAATGGATAATTTAAAAATGAAACGTAATATTAAACAATTTGACGGTGAAAAGTACAGTGTTTGGAAAATGAGACTTCGTATTTTGTTAAGTGAACTTGAAGTGATTGACGTTATAGACAATGACTTTCCTGGAGAACCAAGTAATGAGTGGTATAAAAAGGACAAACTCGCAAAGAGCACAATTGTTGAGTATTTATCCGACTCCTTTCTAGGATTCGTCAAAAGCGATTATAATGCAAAACAAATTTTCGATAATTTGGATGCAATTTATGAACGAAAAAGTCTGGCTACACAATTAGCTTTGAAAAAAAAAAAAAAATTACTCAGCCTCAAACTCCAAACTGATACACCGCTAATAAAACATTTTCGTAATTTCGAGGATCTTTTGTCTGAATTGATTGCTGCTGGAGCAAAGCTGGAGGAAATGGATAAAGTTTCCCATTTATTATTAACATTACCTAACTCTTACGATGGAGTTATCACGGCTCTTGAAACGTTAGCTGAAGATAATTTGACATTGGCATTTGTCAAAACAAGGTTGTTGGACCAAGAAATAAAAATATTAAATGAAAATAGAGACACAAGCTTGAAAGTTCTACAAGCTGCAGTTCCTCATTCTCCTCAGAATTATCCGAAGAAGCCAATGAAGTCTTGGAAAACAAAGGCAAAGTTTAAAAATACAAAAATAAAATGCCACCACTGTGGAAGAAAAGGGCACTTGAGAAACGATTGCTATTATTATAAGAAAAAAAAAGGACAAAAATTCAATAATTATGAAACAAAAAGAACGCTTCAAACTGTCCAAACAACCGAGCCTACCAATTCTTCAGACTTTTCAGGCTTTGCCTTCATGGCCGGCGGATATCCAGAAAAAGATGAAAATTCTAACAAAATTTCATTTATATTAGACTCGGGAGCATCAGATCATATAATTAACCGAGAAGATCTAACACAAAACTTCACGTTGTTAGACAAACCATTGAAGATATCCGTAGCAAAAAATGGGACATTTATAATGGCCATAAAAAAGGGTACACTTGAAGTAACCAGCAATTTAGGCGTAAGCGGAACACTTCAAGATGTTTTATACTGTCCCGACGTACCCTATAACCTACTTTCCGTAAGGAAAATACAAAATGCTGGATTAACGGTGATATTTAACCAAAATGGCACTGTTCAAATAAATGATCACCGTGGTAAGTCGGTTATAACTGGTACTGGTAAGTGCTTGAACAATTTTATTACTATTGATTTCAAGATACATATAAGCATGTTAAATGTGTCTGCATTGCATAAGACCGTTGAAAATAATAGCGATTTATGGCACCAACGTTTGGGTCACATTAGCAAAACAAAATTTTTGCAATTAAAAGGAAATGATATGTTTGGTGACACTGAACGAATAAGTCAAATCAAACCAAAAGAAGACTTATGTGAAGCTTGCATAAACGGAAAACAAGCTTGTTTGCCATTTAATAAGGTTAAAAATAAGGAACACTTAAAACGGCCCCTATTCAATGTTCACACAGATGTGTGTGGTCCCATCACTCCTTCGACACTTGACGGCAAAAACTACTTTGTGATTTTTGTTGATGAGTTTACTCACTACTGTGCAACATACCTGATAACGCATAAATCAGATGTATTTGTAATATTTCAAGATTACGTTTCTAAAAGTAGTGCTCATTTTAATTTGAATATAGTTAATCTATATTGTGATAATGGAGGTGAATATTTGTCAAATGACATGAAAAAATACTGTGTGCAAAAAGGTATTAGTTATCATTTAACAGTCCCACGAACACCTGCTTTAAATGGTATCGCAGAACGTATGATACGAACTGTGACAGAAAAAGCTCGCGCTATGCTGGTTGGTTCCAAATTAAATAAAACCTTTTGGGGCGAAGCGGTTTTAACTGCTACATTTTTAATAAATATTTCTCCAACTAGAGCTTTAAAGGTTTATAAAACTCCTTTTGAAATGTGGCATGGTAGAAAGCCGCATCTTAAATTTTTGAAAATATTTGGATCAACTATATTCATGCATAACAAAATCAGAAAAACCAAATTTGAAAATAAGTCCTCAAAGGGTATACTGGTTGGTTATGAAACAAATGGATACAAAGTATGGGTTGTGGAAACTGAAAAGTTTGTTATAGTAAGAGATGTGGTTGTGGACGAGATAAATTTCTTGTCTAGCAGACCTTCACTGAGCTCTAAGGGGGTGGCTCATGAAAACTCCTGTAATCCAAGTGACTCAATGCACACTTCACCCGCTAAGAAGGTGTGCAAATCTGATGAGGTGAAATCAGATATACAAAAACAAACAAATGATAACTTAAATGAAAATACCTCATTAGGGCAAGTACCTAATAAATCTGTAAGAGAAACAGATGAGCACAACGGGTCTTCCTTATCACAAGACAATAAGATGTTGCCTAATTTAAGACGGAGTGATAGGATCAAAGATCTTCCCAAAGTTTCTTATAATGAAGATAATATTTTTCAAGATTATCTGTTGTGCGCTCAGTCATTGGTATGTCAAGTACCAACATCCTACAAAGAAATCGAAACAAGGGATGATAGGTTACTATGGGAACAGGCTATAAAAGAGGAAATTAATTCACTCATCGAAAACAATACGTGGACCTTAGTACCGAAACCTAAAAATAAAAATATTGTTGATTGTAAGTGGATATTTACTATTAAAAATGACGAGTTTGGAAATCCACTTAAATACAAAGCACGGTTGGTCGCACGAGGCTTTAGTCAAAAATATGAGATAGATTATAACGAAACTTTCGCGCCAGTGGCGAGAATTTCTAGTTTCAGATTTATATTAGCTTTCGCGAATCAATTTAATTTATTAATTCACCACATGGACGTGAAAACCGCGTTTTTAAACGGGGAATTAAAGGAAGAAATCTTTATGAAAGTTCCAGAAGGTATTCCATGTCAAAGTGACCAAGTATGTAACTTGAATAAAGCCTTGTACGGACTAAAACAAGCAGCACGATGTTGGTTTGAAACTTTTGAAAAAGCTCTTATAGAAATGGGTTTTAAAAATTCATCAGTTGACCGCTGTCTCTATGTGCTAGATAAGGGTGATATTTCGAAGAACATCTACATTATTCTTTATGTAGATGACCTAGTGATAGCCACAGCCGATCTTAGTTCAATGAATAATTTTAAAAGATATTTGATGAACAGATTTCGTATGGTTGATCTAAAAGACATTAAACTATTTTTGGGCATAAGAGTTGAAAGGTGTGGTGACAAAATTACTTTGGATCAGAGCAGGTATATAAAAACAGTCTTACACAAATTCAATATGAATGACTGTAAAAGTATCGTCACCCCACTTGAAACGAAGTTGGATTACAACGCGTTAAATTCAAATGAAATCATTGTGGCCCCTTGTAAAAATGTTATCGGTTGTTTAATGTATATAATGCTATGCACTCGGCCCGATTTAAGCGTAGCAGTAAACATCCTTAGTCGGTTCAGTAATAAGAACAATGGATGTCTTTGGACCTACTTAAAACGTTTACTTCGATATTTAAAAGGATCCATTGATCTAAGATTAACTTACGTTCGTGGAACTTATGAGAATGTTTTGAGTGGTTTTGTTGACTCAGATTGGGGAGGTAATGACTTAACAGACCGAAAAAGTACATCTGGTTATGTATTTAAATTATTTGAGCGTTGTACTTTATGTTGGCAAACCAAGAGACAGTCATCAGTAGCTGCCTCATCGACTGAAGCAGAGTATATGGCTCTTTTTGAAGCCGTCAGAGAAGCTCTGTGGCTAAGGTCTCTGTCTAACAGCATTCATTTAAGTATTTCAAATCCTGTTCCTATTTACGAAGATAACAATGGATGCATAAGTATTGCCAGTAACCCAACAAGTCATAAACGCTCTAAACACATCGACATTAAATACCATTTCTCTAGGGAACAAATAGAGAAAAATGTAATTAAAGCAATTTATATTCCCACAGGTAATCAGCTGGCCGATATTTTTACAAAACCATTGGCGGGACCGAGGTTCATTGAACTGAGAGGAAAACTTGGACTTTTGTAGATATTCGGCTCAGTAATATTGTGCAATTTGTGTTGACTGTTTACAATTAATAATTATAATTGAATTTCATTGGATTACTATTGAGGAATGGCCTGATTAGGTTTTTCTGGGTTTTCCCTAATCCTGCGCAACGAATGTTGGGTCATTTAGTGTCTGTATCCCCAGAAATAAGGAGAGCGTGCTAATTTTATTGTGTAAACTTAATTATAACAAATTAAGTAGTATAAAAAAAAATATTTCATAGATTTATTTTTGAGGGGGGCGTGTTGGAATATAACAAAATATAAATCTATGTACAGTTTCATAATAATTTAGAACAAGGGTCTCTTGTTCTCATTCATGGAATCAATGCACAGCGGAAGGATCTACTTTTGTTAGGTCAGCCCCCTTACTTCGTTACATGCGCTTTACGTGTGCGGTTCAGTACTGTAGTGCACCTCTCCTTATAAATATATATTCAAATATATTTTAATTATCGTCGAACTTTAATAACTCTGTTTTTATTCAAAAGCCCCTCCATAACCTACAGATATAATAATATGTTGTAATAGATGCTCTGATAATATAAGCACCAGGGATTTTCTGACATGCTTCTACTGTAAAACGAAATATCACCTTGACTGTGCGAATGTATCTTCAAAGCGTTTTTATTTAATGACAAGAGAGAATAAAACCAATTGGAAATGTCAGGAATGTTACAAACAAAAGCACACAAAAAAAAACTCTCCAGCGGGACGGCAATCAACAACGTCGGACAATGTAACCCACCGACAGAAACATATAATTAATGTGCCAGTAGAGAATTCTTTCGTCTCATTGTCTGATGACGATTTAGAATATTCGTCATTACTAGGAGATACGCTAAACAGAAGTTGTCCAGAACTGAGTACAAAAAATAATGAAAAAATAGAAGAACTATCGGAAAAAATAAATAATCTACAAGAAAAACTAGAAATAGCCGAGAATGAAATTGATAACATGTTAACAGAAAATTTCGCGCTAAAAAAACAAATATCAGAATACGAATTAAAAATTGGAAAACTCACACATATTTGCAGTTCATCGTCAATAAATCCCACCATAAATAGCACAACAACGATTAAAAAATCTACCAGTCGGAAAAAAAGGCGGAGCCTAAATAAATCACGGTTAGACTTTTCAGGTTCAGGTTAGGTTAGAATATAAAATATTGTAATATAAATAAAAGGCACTATCTAAATTATATTCTCAATAAAATTAATTTACACATTGACATGACCGACTATAAATTGCAATTCCTGACATTTAAAAATATAATCAACAAATTGAAACAAATTAATCCATTTAAAAGTAATGCTACAAGTTCTCCTGTACAACATTCATTAGTAAATACAACAAATCCGCAAACCCCAAAAACTAAATTATCTATAAAAAAGGGCACGATACCTTACTATTTCCCTATAAAACAAGTAAATGATCAAACATATGGGTTAATGACTAATAAAGAACAGTTTTTTCGTTCCTAACCGTAAAAACTCATCTAACATATTTGTATTACTTCATCAAAACATCCAAGGATTATTAGGCAAAAAAGAACTCATTGAAATTACTCTGTTGGACTTGAAGTCGGACCCGGATGTTCTGTGTTTCACTGAAACTTTTGTAAAATCTGGTGAGGAAAAAAATATAAATATTAAAAAATACACTCTTGCGGCGAGCTTCTGTCGTAATAAAAAAAGAGGTGGCGCTTGTATCTTAGTGAGAACTGGTATTTCCTTTAGAAAAATTGACTGTTTTGCCGAACTAGCTACTTGTTTTCATTTTGAATGTTGTTCTGTAACTATTCCTCAGTGTAACATGTTAATTATTTGCATATACAGAAGTTCTATAAAAAAGAAAAAAGTAGATCTTGAGTACTTTTTTGAGAAATTAGAACTTTTATTACAGAAATGTGTTGTTAATTTTGCAAAAAAAAAAGTAATCTTAACTGGTGATATAAATATAAACACCATTACAAATAATAATACAACTGTGCACCTGAAAGATATTTTAAAAAGGTATAATTTAAACCAACATATAACAGAACCTACAAGAGGTGGATCATGTCTCGATCATATTATAAGTAATGTGAAGGAAGCTACAGCATCAGTACTTCCCCTTTGGTTATCGGATCACAATACAGCACAAGTGCTGAAAATTGAAATAACTTCGAAAATATAAGTTATACCAAAGACAGTTTATTGTTTTAAAAGATGTTATTCACAATACAATATGCAAAAATTTAGAGAATATCTGAATAATATGTCTTTCTCTGAAGTGTATTCTGAAACAGAACTAAATGCAGCATTTAAAAAGTTCTATGACATATTTTGCTTATTTTATACCCTCTGTTTCCCAAAAATCAAAGTCAAAATTAATACCAAACCATATTTAAACTGGATAACAAAAGGGATAAGAAAGAGCTGTTTCACCAGCAGATCTCTTCGTTATAAGTATTACACAGATAAGACGTGTTACAATAAATTGAAATACTTAAACTATACCAGACTTCTTAAAAAGTGTATTAACAACGCCAAAAAAATGAATAACTCTAACTATGTTGCCAATAGTAAAAACATGGTGAAAGCTACTTGGGAAGTAATTCAGAGTGAATCAACTAAAATGGACATAGATAAGTACATATATGAAATTAGATATAATAATACTATAGAGACTGACCCTATAAAAATAGCTGATGGTTTCAATGACTATTTCATTAATTTGACTAGTAAAGTAAATATTAAAATGGTAAATACACACACGAATAACAGACAACGAAACTCCTTTTATTTGACTCCTATTGATAAACATGATGTTAATAAAACAATAATGACTCTAAATAATACTAACTCTGAGGGCTATGATAATGTATGTACAAAAGTTGTAAAGGCATGTAGAGAACAGATCAGTGATATTATGGCATTTTTGATTAACTTGTCAATGGAAACAGGAACTTTCCCGGAGCAACTAAAAATGTCTATAGTTAAACCTCTCTATAAGAAAGGTGAAATCACTGTTATGGATAATTATCGTCCTATAACACTTATACCAATATTTTCAAAAATTTTTGAAAAAGTCCTCCATGTGAAGCTTATGTCCTTCCTCACAAAATTTAACATCATTAAACAAAATCAATACGGTTTCCAAAAGCAAAAATCAACAACGTTGGCTACATTTAGTTTAGTTAAAGAAGTACTGCATAGTACAAACGCGAAACTATTTACTACTGTGCTTTTTCTTGACATGTCAAAAGCATTTGACTGTGTGTCACATGAATGCCTATTGTCAAAATTAGATCACCTCGGAATTAGAGGACCCGCAAATGATTGGATAAGGACATATTTAAAAAATAGACAACAATGTGTGGAGATACTCAAACTTGATGAAAAATATATAACTCATTCATATTATTCAGACTTTAGAAAAAATTCCTTTGGGGTTCCACAAGGTAGCGTGCTGGGTCCTCTTTTATTTCTATTATACATTAACGACTTACCAGAAGTTACGAAGCATAAAAGCTTCTTATTTGCAGATGACATTTCGGTCGTAGTTAAAACTGATAAAAAACTGACTTTACAAAAGCATGAATCTGACATTAATAATACATTAAATACAATAATTCAATGGTTATTTAATAATAATTTACATATAAATATTAATAAATCTAAATTTATAAACTTCAATGATCTTAACAATACATTGAATGTTAATTACAAAAACCAAATAGTACAAGGTGTAAAGAGCTCAACCTTCCTTGGAATTATCGTAGATCAAAAACTAAATTGGAAAGAGCACATAGATAAGGTATGCGGTAAAGCAAATCGTTTTACATTTCCACTTTTTAAGTTAAAAACTGTAGCCTCTAGACAAACAGCTATCGTAGCATACCATGCGTACGTTGAATCAGTTCTTAGATATGGACTGGTAATCTGGGGCAATGGTACAGACATAAACAGAGCATTTATTGCCCAAAAAAAATGTATACGAGCAATTTGTGGTGTGTCTCAGGACGTGTCTTGTAGACCACTATTTAAAGGACTTAAAATTTTACCACTGCCGTGTATGTATATACTTGAAGTGGCACATTTTGTAAAGCAGTACCATCATAACTTTTACAAGCAAGCTAGAGATGTAGTAAAAATAAATACCAGGGACCCTAATAGACTAATGATTGTTGAAATACCAAAAACAACACAGTATCAAAAAAACTGCTATTTTATGGGTAAAGAAATATATAATAAAATTCCACGGTTTATAACAGATCTACCTCTAAATAAATTCAAAAACCATCTACAAAAGTGGCTTCCTGAATATACGTTTTACTCTGTTAAAGAATTTTTAGAGCACGACAAAACTATTGTTTGATTGTCGTTGAGTTTGAATGCTTTGTTTTGACTTGTTATTATTAGCTGAATATGATAAGATTATTAAGTGAATTATATGATTTAGTCCTGTCGATAAAATTTGGCATGCGGTTAAATATGGCTGATCTAAGTGTGAAAATGAATGGAAGTTGACATAATATATACTGGGATTACATTTCATTTCACCTACTTTGACATATAATTGACTTATTAAAAATTCATTGATTTATTTTAACATTGGATGTGTAATAATTAGAATTTATATTATGAAATAATTTGACATTAATATTGGACAACATGTTATAAATTGCTGAAAAGTTTACTATTAATTAAGTAATTGTAAAAGTATTAAAATTTGTGTTGAATTATATTCAGCGACATATTTGCATGCCTGAAAAGACTAAGTGTGAGAAACTTACTACCAATATTACCACCAATGCAATGTAACCACACTTAAAGCAAATAAAGATATTCTATTCTATTCTATTCTATTCTATTCTATTCTATTCTATTCTATTCTATTCTATTCTATTCAATAAGTGATATTTTTGTATCCTACATTGAATAAAATATTTTTGATTTTTATTTCATTTTGATCTTTTTTAATTATATACAGCAATTAGTTCAATCACTTAAAGTGACATTGTGATTTACTGAGAAATCATAATTGTGCCGGGCTGTAAAGGTTTATTTATCTGTTTCCGAATGTTCTCCTCCGAACGTAGCGATATGTTGAATCAGTTAGCGCCATCTAGTGACAGATAGCGAGAACTTAGGGTATATGTTAGCCGCAAGATAACCTGTAAGTTTGTTCTACTAATCGCAAGTGTTAATATAATATAATTTTTGTTAATGAACAGTAAATTTAATTTTTGTCACACATGTGTTTTTACAAGCTTTTATTTAGTTGCAATGTTCGTATGTAAGTAAGTTGTCCGTTTCAAAATTTGCAAAGCATTTATCAACCACCAGCTGGTATTTATTTGAGCTGAAATTTGGCATGTAAGTTAGGTGAAAATGTAATATTATGGTACCATCGAGCTATTCTGATGATGGAGCCGGGATGTAGGGACTGGAATTCCCTGATGGCAAATGGCAAGGTATTCGAAGGGCTAGTTTGTTTTGTTGCCATGGGCACTTTCCATTACATATGATGTGTAAATCCTACAACCTTGGGATCTTCAATAGCAGGGTGAATAGGCATCTACTGAGATCGCGTGCTTCATCTTCGGCCACATCGCCACTTCCCATCAGGTGAGATTGTGGTCCCATCAGTTAACCATAAAAAGAAAAAAAATTACGGGGTCTGAAGATGGACCCAGAAAGATTTATTTATTTATTTTCGGGAAATTGATAGTCGTTACATTATAATATAAAGTAGAACAAAATAGTCATTGCATAGACAAAAATAGTCACACACAGAAACACTACAAAATATATCTTTGGGAAATAGTACATTTTATGGTATTTAATTTAATGTAATATTGCATTGGAACTCCTTGATGGAATTTATGTTACTCGTCTTTGTACTAGAATAATATGTGATAAACATGATGGAGTATTTAAAGCTTGTGTAGGATCCGTCACTTAGTTTTAGTTAAATTTCATAGCTGGTAATATTAGCGACAGTTGGTCTGCGTATCGTAGGTAGTTGAGTATTTGTTTTTGTTGTAAATTATTAATCCAGTGAACCACCTACCATGTATCGTTGGATGCCATTCACCGGTCCTGTCTGTAAATCGCTGTCGTCGAGGCAACACCGCATTTTTCGGCTATCCTCTATTTTCGTGACAGTCGACGCCGACTGGTGATCTCCGACATCAGACACTGGTGAGTTGGCTTTCAATGGTATTTTTCTACTTTCCCTGGAATTTATTACATTTCTTTCGTCGTCGTGTTGCTTTCGCATCCTTTATTACGAACCCTCGACTCGCGGATACAGCTTGTTTTTAAAAGTATTTTCAATATAGAACTTATTACATAATTACTGTGAATGAAAACCTCTCTGTCCTCTCTTTCCTTTTTTCTTTTCCGCGGGTCAAGTATCTCGACGCGCCTGTCAAATTTTCGAAAATACCTGCGGTGTTAAAAACGTTTATAGATACTCTTCTACTGGGTGTATTTGTAATCTGTGAAAAGCAATAGCTACGGGAATATATTATCTATGGATATAATGAATGAACACTACTTCAGCTATAATACAAAAAATCAGAAAAATGTTACGAGTTGTAATATGTAGGTATACCTATATCCACGATATAATTGGTATTTTTACGGAAAGTACAGATTTATTTCATGTTTTTCTTAAAAAAACGGGTAATTCAATAAATTGTTATGAGAATTGAAAGCTCTATGGCCAGGTTCCTAAGCCTGTTCTAATAAAAAACAGTAGTTGGAATTCTATGCCTATACTCCCACCCACAGAGAAAAAAAATATTTTCGCAAATACAGACTAAATATCATAGCTAACATGACATGGCGCACATTATTGGATGCGGAATTTAATAGAGAACAAGTTCAAACACAGTCCAAAGGAATTGGAACTCTATAACCATTACAATTGAGAGTTGAAAGTCGAGTGTACCGCCGACACCGATCGGTGTTCGCGTCTGTTGAAGGTATAAAAGTATTTTGGACACCGATCGGTGTTCGCGTCCGCCTAAAGGTTAAACAATAGAAAGGGTTTCTTAAATTCCTCCAATTTGTCCTAAGTGGAAACATAGATTATCAGTTAACTGTCTGTCGGTTGGTTGATTTTTTAGATTAGTCGGGTTAGATCGTCACAGAGATAAGATAACTAACGACCCGTAGGCCCCTGGGTTCTAACGCCTCCAAAAATTCCCTGCCCGTCAAACAACAACGAGAAATATTTTAAAATGTGTGACTGATTCTGATGCGGTTGATACTTATTTGAATTTTTGTTGTTGTCAAATTAATATTAATCCTGTTAATAAAGCATGTCACATGAGATCTGTGGACAGGTGTCGAGGAATGATGGGGGTTTGTAATAATCGCCTTTGCACTGACACGATTAATCGAAGTATTTAAGATTATATGAAATTCAGTTCAAAGATTCTTTATTTCTCACAAAGACAGCAGTCACTTACATGAGAAAAATGGTAAATAATGGTAGGTAACTAAATTATATCGTTCGCACTCGCACTACACAAAATCACTAAGTAGGTAGGTATCTGTTTCGCACTATCTACACAAAGCGGAATATCCAAAATTAGAGAGTAAACATTTCACATTAATATCTATGTTATTTTGCAATTTACCAATACGTGTAGAAATAATTTTTTTTTGTATTGGTTGTATGAAGTTATTTTTTTAATATCTGAGGGTAAATTGTTAAAAAGCTGTGCTCCTTCGTAAGTAAACATGCGCTTGCCATAATTCGTTCGAATCTTGGGTAATACAATGTAGCTAGCTCGCCTTGTGGAGCGTTTAGATACTTGTTTGGTTTGGGTAAGTACGATTGATGTGTGAATGTGTTTGTTTAGTATTTTCCAAATAAGAATGCATGTGTTGTAAATGTAAAGTTGCTTAATATTCATAAGCCTAGTTTCTTCATATATTTTACATGTAGGTGTTAAGTAAGGATAATGGAAAATCATTTTAATTATTTTATTCTGTATTATTTGTAGTTCTGTCAGTTTGGTTTTACATGCACTGCCCTAAATTTCTACTAGGTATATAAGGTGCGATTTGACTAAAGAGTTGTATATTGTCAATCGTACATTTAGGGGAAGACACCGTACTATACCGCGCAACGAAAACATTAGTGATGATAACTTTTTCTTAATTTTATTTATGTGGAATTTCCACGATAATTGATTATCCATATGCAGCCCTAGATATTTCTCTGTTTGTCGTTCCTGAATAGGTATATTGTCGATTGTTAATTGCTGGAATGGAGGCATATGCACGTTTTTGGCTTTGAAAATAATGTATGAAGTTTTAGAAATGTTGATTGTCAGTAAGTTATGTTGAAGCCAGTTATGCAGGGGAAATTGGTGAACAATAACGTACTTTTTAATATTGTGTAACGTTCGCGGGTTTGCTGGAAAGCTTATAGAGATAAGTTTTAGAAAACCTCTTTTCTTGCAGCAGTCGGTAGGTCGCTAATAGTTTAATAAGACGTTTCTGGACATACAATGAAAGTTTGTGAAGTAATTCCTTTGACTTAATTGAAAAAACTCATATAAAGTAGCAATTAGGTAGTCTAGATCACATTATTGACGACCTGTTTGGTGTAGTGGTTAGAAACTCAGACCACTATAGCAAAAGGTCGCAGGTTCGAATCCCGCTAGGGGCATATGTATTGTATGATGAATACGCACATATGTACCCGAGTTATGGATGTTTTCATTTATAATATAAGTATTTATTTACAAAAAAAATGTATTTATGTAGTATATCAACCATCTGTATTCCACAACACAAGCCTATTGTTGCTTAATGTGGAACTAGGTGGCATTGTGATATTTATTTATTTATCGAAAGATATTTATTTATTATTATTATTAGTTTGATTTAACTTTGTGGGTAATATAAATTATTTAAGACAGGGAAGTACCTATGTATTATAGCTGACTAAGATTTAAACTGTATATTATACAATGACTGTTTGTTTCCTAAATACAATATCAATATATAGCAAGCTATATACACATACTTACATAACTACCAACCACAAACATACTCGTACATTACGAACATAATGCAACATTTTATAATAAGAAGTGTACATAATTATTAACATCCTTGAATGTGATTCATTGAATTATAAGTATTCTATGAATATCTATAGGAATTATTAGCATGCAATAAAGTTCATTTTTGAAACCGCATAGCTAAGTTTGTTTGTAAAAGATTTTTAGTGATTTGTGAAATCTTGTGATAGAGATACCGCTTTATTTTACCTGTATATATAAATCACTATCAACATTAAATAATTTCTGAATTTTCGCTTTGCAAACTTCCGAGATAAGTCAATAATTTTAATATACGGATTAAAAGGACACAAAAATATATTTTCAATTGGTACGCCAAAAGAAGACTTTTCATAATGATACCTAAATTGATCTAAGAACCACAATTTAAACTTTCAAACCCACCATATCAGTCCCTTTTACAATAAATTAAATTAAAATCTTTCATTCGAAACAAAGGTGCTCAAGCGTTATTTAAAATATCCCAAATTTTAAGTCCAGAAGCATTAGTAGTTGTTGAGATCGATAGATAGCTGTGTCAGATGGATGAACAGACAAAGTCGCACCCTAAGCGTTCCTTTCCTAACATTTTGCTACGGAACCCTAAATGTACATTAATTTCAACCATAATATAAAAGCATGGGTAAGTGAAATAGAAGGTATTGGCATAGTTAGTTTAATTTTTTTTAGAAAACCATCATCGAATAAATTTTTATTTGTGTCATTTAACTGTCGCATTTGTAACCTATTCCATATATTTACATAATTAAATTAAATAAATAAAGAAAATTTGGAAAAAAATATGAGTTCCAAATAAATGTCGCATGATAGAAATCCGCCATCAACAAAACGAGCGCATGAGCTTTTGAAAAAAATAAATTAAACTACCATTCCAATAACTTCTATTTCACTTACCAACCTAATATGTCCAATTTTTTCCTCACGGTAAAAAAACTCATCCGGTACTGCAACAAAGAAGATCTTAATGAAAATATTCGTGCCAAACCCATTGCAGAGTCGTTCTTGTGTCACAAAGGGCATAAAAACTTATTATTATCCAAGCGCTAGCGCCTTTTTACAGCATTCTTGGAGCGACTGAACAGGATCCCACTGGGTTAAACAATTGCCAGTTGCATTTAGTGATTCTATTGTAGGAAGTGTGTCGCTTTGTCTTTTGTAGAATACAGTAGCAAAGCAAGTCGCATTGTTTGAAACAAATAGAGATGTAACTGCAATATTTCTTTTTATAAGATCCCTGGGTGGTTCGGTATTATAATGACCCAGTAAGTGACGTGCGACCATTTTTTGCTCCTATCATAACGCTAAAGTGTTGTTGGAACTAAAGATTGATGGAACAGTTTATTGTATTGTAATTTTTATTTGTGTCCATTTTGAAGTGACACGCGTCTTTGTCGGTTTGTCTCTGTTTAAACTGAATCGTAATTTATCGTATGTCTATGAAATGTTTATGGCCAGTTTTATAGCTTCAGTTATAGGAGTTCAAGTTTAAAGTGCATTCTGACCTTACATTCAAAGAACAGCGATACTGTTGCTAGTTTTACTTTACATGTGTACCTATCCAAGGAATATTACTTGTTGAGACTGACCATCCTCCTATCAGTGGGAGGCCTTAAGCCGATCGATTAACATCTTTATTAAAAAATTTAAAGAGAAAAATATTCAAAGCCAAGTTGCAACTGTAGAGTAAATAAAACAAAATAAAATTTTATTACGTTATAAATAAAGAGCATAAAGATCGCTAAATAAAATAATTAAGCCACATTTAATTACGCCCCACAGTGGGCACACGTCGTGAAAACCGGACATAAAGAAACAGAACGTCTCAATATAAGGAGGTTCTACCGACGTATTTACATAAACATCGATCCGATCGCGTTCCGAACAACTCTCCAGTCAGTTTGAATACATTATAGACGCGTTCTTTTTTATTGCGTCAATAATTTTAGAATTAAACTGTTCTCGCTGCGTTGGATGGACCCTTTTCGCCTCTTCCGAATGATTTTCTAGCTCCCCGCGGATACGGACACGCATCGTGTGTTGGTCCTTCGATCGTAAAAATCGATTGCTTTATTTTACAAGCCCATCATTAATGATTGAAAGGAAAATATATTTCTGTTCGCTTTATGAGGCCACGTAAGGTGTAATGGCGTGGGGGTCTCGTAGTTGAATTAATTTATTGTCATCTATTATTCGTTTTATTTTGTTAATGTATTCATTACAAGTTTCGATTCGGTTGTCGCTATTAATTGCTTAAGTATTTTGGGGCACTCTGCGTCCATTGTCTGTTCACGGTCACGTTGACACTCGTTAGTCATTAGCGTTTTGTTTCAAGTCCATTAAAACTAAAACACCTATCAAAGGGAACACCGCCACTTCCCTTACTCTTTGTTACAACATTATTGCATTTGAAAAGATGATTCAAAGACAAAAACTGCACAATGATGAAAGAGTATGTCACTTTAATATGCTTCTTCCATGTTATAAATATTCATAGTACACCTCTATCATTGCTATAAAAACAGCCTTACTTTAGAGTCAACGTACAATCGGATTCACAAATACATATCCAGTTCCAGCTTAAATTTATATTTGTTGAACGATTATTTTATTTATTTATTTATAATTTATTGCACACGAGTACACATAAAAGTCAAATACATACTAGATACAGGATGTACAAAAGGCACTACTAGCTTATCTCTAAAAAGAGATTCCTTCCAGTAAGACCCTGCAGGTGAACGAAAACAGGTTCGATTATCTGCACAAGAATTTAAAAACTTAGAAATTCAAAGGCATTCTTAAAAATCTATATCATTTGAGCTGGGACTAGAGAATCGACTATATCGACCTATTTAACCTCTATCACAGAGTAAAGTATGATAAGGTCTTAAACGGCTTGACAGAAGGCCGAAAGAATGTGCCAAAAAGGGTTTCCCAAAATCGCCAATAACAAGAAACACACACATACACACAATATAAATCAAAGCTTATATCCACAATCTGTCCTACAATTCGAGGACGAGAGGCTGGTGATCTGTCACACAGGTTTCCTAGTACTATCACAAAAACTATGTTTTGTATATCTCATAGAGCAAGCACTTTTGTGAGAGAAAATAAAAACTTTTGTATTGTATTGCAGTGGCAGACTTAGATGAGATGATGGGGAGCTAGTCAGGCGGACCTTTAAAAGTACTTTGAATTTTAAATTTTATATACTGTTATATATATTTATGTATATTTTATTATTGTACTTATTTATATGGTTTGTTTATTTTAGTTAGTGTTTATCTTTGTATGTATTCTACTATACCTATGTATTTTCTATGTATCGTCTATGTACCTGCTGATATTTAAATTTATTCAGCTTTTACTTTGCACTATCCAACTACTTAAAAACTTCTTAACTGAGGTTGTCTGGAAGAAAACGCTATCAGCGATAAGACCGCCTTTGTACACTTCATCGTATATGTTAAATGTTCTTTGTATTTTATTTTTGTGTGCAATAAAGAATTTAATAATAATAATAAGTACCCTACCACGAACCAACCATATTTGAACTCCGGTGTAGTTTCTTTATAGCTGATTGTGCGACTATATTGAGCGAGACTACTGGTTTTTATTTTTTATATATATTAGCAGAACCCAAACAGAAAAAAGTAAATGTTGGCATATTACATCACCAACGGTAGCCTCAAGGATTTATGACACAGGGTCAATATCTCTATTTCGATTCCGTCCTATCGTCATTTATCAGACGGCATCTAATGATCGCTCAGCTTATAATAGGCAGTGAGTGTCAAACTAATGAGAATATATACCAATGTGGTATACAATAAATTAAAGAGGTTTCGAATAAAACGGCATATTAATTGGACATTAGTGTACGTCGACACCTCAGAAGCGAAGTGGTGGCCATTTGGAACGATTAGAAACGTGAAAGCGTCTAAAGTTATTTGAGGACTATCAAATTAGGCTGGCGTAAATTTTTTAACGTTGCCCGAGGGCTATGTCTTTTGCCGTGGTGTGAATTTAAATTGTCCGTACCCTAAAAGCGGTTCCGGTTTTCTTCCGTTATGAAATTGGTTACTTAAAATTTAGCTATATGTTTTAATTTTGAGGAATATTTCTTGTTTAAGGCTTAGACGTCCTTATTTTCAAGTCTATAAAATTATTGTAGGTATATACAAATATCTTAGCGTCGGTGGCTCAGCGGCTAAGACGCGGTCTCCCAATTTAGGATCCGGGTTCGATTCCCAGGCAGTCCATGTACC
This sequence comes from Oegoconia quadripuncta, assembly GCA_949316235.1. Lineage (NCBI taxonomy): Eukaryota > Metazoa > Arthropoda > Insecta > Lepidoptera > Autostichidae > Oegoconia > Oegoconia quadripuncta. The sequence continues at coordinate 16,401,127 of OX438743.1, forward strand.
AATGATTTTTAATTTAATTTAATTACTTCTGTGCATTTATCTGACTGCTCTTAAACGGTCAACGAAAACATCGTCAGAAAACCTGCATGCCTGAGAAACAAAAATTCAAAGGCATGTGAAGTCGCCAAACCCGCATTGGGCCAGCGTGGTGGATTATAGCCCATACTCCCTCATATACGAGGGAAGGCCCCGAAATACACGGAATTAAATATACGAATGGTAAATATACGAATGGAATTGAATGTGTTGGTTCTATTCTTTTTGTAACGTGTCGAAACATTGTTCAATCATAAACCTATTTTATGATTTGGTTCTGTATTAAATTATGGTAAATAAATCCTTATTTTTAGGTCTACGCATAAGACTTTATCACACCAATCTAAAACCATAGTGTAACCGGGTTCGAATTCTGCTAAAGGCAAATATTTGTGTGATGACTGCGAACATATATTGCTGATACTAGCCAGATGCTAGCTCTCTGCCTAGTTTGAGCCTAGATAACTGACGTTCGAAATAAAAAATATATTCTGGAACATTCATATTATATTTGACGACTTCATATTGACCTGTTTGGTGTAGTGGTTAGCAACTCTGACCACTATACCAAAAGGTTGCGGTTTCGAATCCCGCTAGGGGCATATGTTTGTGTGATACACACATGGGCACATGTGTACCCGAGTTATGGATGTTTTTCATTTATTTACAAAAAAAATGTATATATGTAGTATATCAACCATCTAGTATTCACAACACAAGCCTATAGTTGCTTACTGCGGAACTAGATGGCGCTGTGTGTATGTCTAAGGATATTTATTTATTTATTTATAATTTCCTTATTGAAAAGTGGAACACTATTTTTATCCGACTTCAAAAAGGATCAGATTCTCAATTCGGGCTTCTAATCCACAACTACATTTAATATTAGCATTGACATTATCGCCTAGAAAAATGTTGTCATTGTAATAACTTTGCCAGCTGAGACATTACTTTTGTCTTAGCAAATTGAATTCCACAGAATCCCCACTGTAAGATTGACTGACCACAAATTGGGGATTCGTTGTCAAGCGAGATAACATCGCAGGAATCTCATTACAGTGGAACACTCGTCCCGGTTTCGGCTCGCCTTTATATGATACGTCTAACTTCGTCTTTAGACTCTTAAGGCATTTCGAATTGCTCGAGTTTCGGATTATATTTTCATTGTGATGAATATTGATTTATTTGAGATAGGCGGGTATGTACTTAGATTTTGGTATACATCCCATTGATATAAATTTAAATTAATGCAAGCAGGAAGCCTATCACAGTAAAAAGACTATAACAGTAAAAAGAAAAAAATACCTCGATAGAACTAATATTTTTAACGCCAACTTCTTTCTAAATATAATCATTTAAACTAAACGTAAAATAAACATCAGGCATAAATTAGTTCAATTAACAGGGAGTAATTATTTGTATTGGTATCAGTCGCCAGCAATGTAAAGCTTACGATAACTACAATATAAAGCCGTGGTTGATTGCATTGTTTGTAGAACATTGCCTACTTATTTATTTTGTTTGAAAAAAAATCTAATATAATCATCATCATCACCCCGTAAACATCCCACTGCAGGGATATAGACCTTCCCTCATATAATGACGGAGTATGGGCAATAGTCCACCACGCTGGCCTAATGCGTGTTGGGGACTTAACAAGCCTTTGAACTTTATTTCTCAGGCATGCAGGTTTCCGTTTATTAATCGCCGTTAAAATATATGCTTTTATTACTTTAACACTCTGTACCTATATTATGTAACATACAAATAAATATACAACTATAATTTAGACAACATAAATCCTCTAGTGTAACAAGAACTATCTAATAGGACAAACCTTCTCATTGTTCTAACAAGCTTGCACTAACCAGCGAAGATTGAATCAACCACAAACTGTAAAAGCCCCAGACGCCAGAGGCGAACGGAAAATTAAAAAGCAAAACGAACGACCGCTTCCTAGCCATTCTTTTTAATTTCTCCCCACGACACGACACCCATACCGATCAATGCTCTAAGGGTGTATCTCGGAAAGTAACGAATTTTCTTTTTAATGTGCCGTAACAAAAATGAAGCAACTACACACTGAATCACCTCGGTGTCTGTCTGTTACGGCCCTTTGTTTTCGAAACTATGAGATGCATCTCATAGTTTCGAAAACAAAGGGCAATTGATCAAAAAATTTAGTTCGAATTCTCGAAAATCGAATTCAGTAGCTTAAATATTAACCAGTAGTTCGGTTTTAGGGTTTTAGCACACAACCTTCCCATCTAAGTTTAGCATTACAAATTAAGGTACACCAGTTAATTAATTTTCTTATTTTAAGTTCACTCGTCTAAAACTTTGATACGTTTCCTTGGCTCTGAGTGTAGTACCTATAATAAAATTAAGTTTATAATTATATCACACCACCTAAATCACATAGTAAACATAGTCTTTAAATCTTAACGTTAGCAAGACTATTGTCTGGATGTCTAAACCGCATTCGTAATCCATTCGAGGAAAACGATGCAATAAACATGCCTAAGGTGTTGAAAATAATAAGTAGGCATTAAATCTTACACACCCTTCAATCTAAACGTCTGCATACGTCTGCAATTAAACATTTCTCTCACTTGGAGTTACGCCCTTTTACCTACAACCAAAGCTCGGACGTTGTGGAATCATTAAATCCACCGTATACCCCACCCTTGCAGATTTATTTGATATGGAATGATAAAGTTACTTCCATTTATAGAATTCACAATGAGATCGCATTAATCACTGGCCGTCGCGCAAGAAAAGTTTTTAGGAGTCTTTTTACGTTAATTACTACAAATATTTGCAATCTCATCCTGTGTTTTTATATTCACTTCGTTAGGTTTTATGAGTTTGAAATCAATCTCGCCTCACGTTTGATTGATGCGTTTGGCGGCGTGTTCTTTTTATTAATGAGATATGAGATATTTGAGCATTATTGGTGTGTTTATAAAGAGATATACACAATAAAACTACTAGATTTTTAATCGCGGCTTTACCTGCGTGGAATTACTTTATCGTAAACTTTAATCTCCAGGTTCAAGGCTGGTCTCTGTCAAGTTTCATGAAAGTAGAATTAATGCAGTTGAAATATGATCATTGAGAAGTGTGACTTTGAAATGTAGAATCAGGAATAGTGTAATTAGGGAGTTTAGCAGTGTGGAAGAAGATTAGTGACAAAGATTGAAAAAGGTATGCAAAGAGATTTACGAAGCGAATAAAGATGGCACTAAGGCCTATGTTCATCAGTGAACGTCCTTTGGTTGATATGATGATGACGTTGATAATTAATTATGAAAATCAGCATACTTTTTATTGTAAAAGCGTACACTAGTCAGCTAACATAAACAGACAACTGGTTCTTCTTCTAACATTACACAAGTACACAAACGCCTTTTTCACACTGGAAATGAACCCGGAACCTTCGATGTAAGTATATTTTGTAGTCCCATACATACATCAACAAGTGTCCGCGAACTTTACGATCGTCTTTAAAGCTTGTCAAATTATCTTACGGTGATGTAGTTCGCAGCTTTTTCTCCCAGTCCGTTGGAAATTATTACGTTATGAAATAATAAAGAAACGGAAACATTACTCTCCATAAATATTCCATAATCCTCTTAGCATAATGCTAAAGTAAATAGGATTTCGGCCGTGTTCCTAATAAAAAAGCGTAACAGTGTTTACAAAGGTAACAAATAACGTCCATTAGCAAGCCAAATATATTTTTGCTAATGTGGTAAAACTAGTTTTAATAAAATCCGTTTGTATTAGTTAATTCTGTATCTCTCAATTGTTGGATTAAATGAATTTTGATGTTATAATTATGTGCTCTAAACTGCTCATTGTTACTGTGTCTACTTAGTTCTCTTTATTACATATAACATTTAGAAAATCCTAGAGAAATTATGAACTTAATTATATCATCCACATAAAAAAACCACCTGTATTTAAAGTTAAATATCTTCGAAATGGGTGAAGCTATTTCCATAAGACTTGGCTACGAACTTCACTAACACTAGCTTTCAAAATTAACAATCCACTTATGAATCTGTTCAGCCGGTGTGGAGCTATAACGCCACAGACAGATAGAGATTTCAAGCGTATATTTTTAGTATCGGTGGCTGAAATATATCTGGTAATTTTCTTTAGATGTATGTAGTCGACAAAGTGCAGAGACAATACTTTGCTATTTGCTATAAAAATAAAAAAGTCACCAACATAGACCAACGGGTTTGGCAGGTAAATTCAAGTGGCTGTGGGAATTAAATTTCTTGAGCACCTGTAAGAGCAGCGAAGGACGTCCAATCACAAAGTGCATGAAATAGCTAGATTGCGTAGCATAAATATGCGAGATACCTATGTTCAGCAGTGACCGATCTGTGGGTGATAAAATGATGATGATACACTTTCATAACCACATATAACACCGGAGAGAATTTAATGCTTTCTTTGGATAGTTTATATAGGATACATTAAATTTGTGTGTATGTCGGATCATGTTCCCGGCAGAGTAGATTAGGACCAACCCCTCTCTTTCCATGGGTATCGTTAGAATATTACACCAGAGATGAAGAGCATTGGTGTAGAGCTCCGGAAACGTGCTAACGAAGGTTTCTAAGTGCTAATATATCAGGTCCCATGATTGGCTGTTAAAACTTACCCACATAAACATTAAGAGAGTAATTTGTACAACTAATAGTAAATATTATCAATCAAGTCGATAATGTAGTCCATAATATGGTGTATGTAGCTCTGCACGGAGGTTTACTTAATATGTGTAATTATTTTATTCATCAAGTAGGTATATGATCAAGTATTCACAGCAAGAACAGCACTATATAACCTAGCAACTGGATAAAATTTCACGACATGTCATTAACATAAATTACTCGTAAAAATATCTTATTACCAGAAGCCACTGCATATTTTTCAAACAAGACTAGAATTCTACATACATCAAGCGAGGGCCGCATGTACAGTGGGCGGAAAATGACTCCGACAGCCGATGTTGGTAATAACATCGAAGCATAAAGACGTTTACATATTAAGTTATTGCTTCGAAACCATTTCGTATAATAAAGTAGTCTTAGAATAAAGAAATGCACTTAAGGCTTCGCACTAAGTTAGAATTCTCTATTTGTATTAGTACTAATGGTAGTCCATTGCTCCAAAGGAGACCATTACTCTGATGCAACTAAGGAGATTGTTACTGTTACTAAGAAGACTGGTATGCTACCCTTGTAACATTTTATGATATAGGTAAATATTCTGTCTACAATAATATAGAGTCTCCTCGCAGACAATGGATCACCTACCTTGCTCCGCGTGTCCCGACAGCTGCACCTTTGACAGCAACCTTAACGCCACAGAGAGTGCTGTTAGAGTGGCTAAGTTTTGGTTCAATAAAATTTGATACTTGCCTCGACTCGAAAAGAAGAAGAATAATATAGTACATAATTAGTTGGTAAAGATTAAAATTCGTTATAAATAATCAAGCCCCCCCCTCACAAGGGAAGGCTTATTCCCCTGTCGTGCCCCACCGCGATCATCGAGCGGTATGAAGCATATGAGAAATAAGTATCTACCTAATTGCGTGGTCGTGTTTTATGAAGAAACCCGGGGACAAAATACAAAACCGTTAAAAATCAAGGTTCTCTTCCACTAAACTTATTATAGTAGGTAGGAGTTTGCTACCGCATAGTTTGCATCGCTACGTAAAAACATGTGACTGCACCAACTTAATGTTACGATGGAAACACTGCTAATACAAGGTTGAGTAATAAATTTTTTGAAACAGGGTCCAGCCCAAAAACAAAAAATAAAACATGCCACTTTGACATCTTTATTTTATTACAGATAATTTCTGATGTACTAGTCAGTTATTAAGCATAATAATTCCTTATTAAGATTGTATTATTAACTGTCATTAAGCTTTCGAGGATTGTGCGTGGGTGATATGAAACAAATGCGATACAACTAAATTTATTGTTGTATCCAAGTATATAAATTGCCAATTTTCTACGGTTGGCTGTCGTCATCTACTAAGATAAATCTACGCAAAAACATATTACGAACAAGTTCGAAACAGGAACTGGGATCAGATAAGAGGTGCTATTAACCCATCGAGATATATTTCACTATTGTCTTAGCGTAAATCAGTATGGAAGGTTAAGAAGCTACTAACATGGAACTGGTATTGATCCATATTGCCAAACTTTGGAATTAATCTGCGAATTTGGTAATTTTATTTTTTAGAGTATACTCGCTGAATTTATTTCACTCTCACCGCCTTTTTTGGGTGTACACTGATAATTCATTTGTGCGATAGTTAAAATATAAATAAACACGAAGATTTTGACAATGTTTTAGACAATATTACAAAGTAAATGAGTATATAGCTTAAATAATAATAGGTAAAATGCGTTTATATTATTTTATAAAGCGGGATATCAACAGAAACATAATAAAATAATAATAATAAATATTTCGGACACTTACACAAATCATCTAGTCCCAAACTAAGTAAAGCTTGTGCTATGGATACTAGATAACGGATAAACATATATAAATATTTATATAAACATCCATGACTTGGGAATAAATGTTCGTATTCATCACACAAACATTTACCCCTCGTGGGATCCAAACCCGCAACCGTTGGTTTCGCTGACGGGATCACTATCCACTACATCAATCGGTCATTGGTGAATAATAATACTGAAAGTTCAACTTAAACGATAATAATTTGCTTAAACGTCAATATAAATAATTATATAGCCCTAGTTATTACGAATACTTGATAAGTCACTTAAGTAATATTTAACGACAAGTTTAGTGATTTTTATGAAGCAAAATATTTATGCTTACCAAGTATTCGAAACTATTAGAAACTTATTCAAAGGATTCAATATTTTCAAAACCTGTTAAAATACGTGTCTCCAATATCTAATATGAGTCTGAACTATTTCCAACTTCGGATATATAGTTTTGGATAAATTCCAGGGTATCATAGATGTTATGATGGCAATGTTGGCATCCGTATTCGCTATGATAACTGGTGCCACATCTGTTTGGCAGCTGTACTGTCCCACTTTACACTGGATAACACGTGTTGTTTGCTCTCTGTAGGAGTAATGAAAAGTTTGAGGACCATAATTTATAATTATGAGCGTCTAATTAGTAATAGCTTGGCCTATTTTTCATGGGAGAATGATCATTTGAATTTACAATAGAGTTATTTCTAAAAACCTGCACATTTTGCAAAAATAAGAATTAAATATTATTTTTGACAGTAAAACTACATACATACATAAAGTCACGACCGTCATGAGATGGTCAGAGATATCCCAAACAAACAATCAATAAAAATTCAATGCTAGAAACAACAGCTATATTCACCTTTAGAAATAAACAGAAATGCGCACATAAACGTGCAAGTCTATAGATGCTTTTTAGTGTAACTTCCCATAGCCACCTTTTACGACACCCACGCGAAAAGATGGGTTGATTCTATTCTTTTACGTGCCGATATCACACAGCATCATAGTAAAATTACTTTTACTAAATTAATGTTGATGGGCCGGAACCTGATAATTTGCTTTACGCATCACATCGTCTCCATGCGCTCGACTTTCAGTATCTCTTCTTACTTGCATGCCAAGTCACTATATTATACATTCGTGGCTCAATGTAAACAACATTGGGTTTACGATTCGGAGGTCGCGGGTTCGATCCCCAGCGGGGTACATGTTTAAGTACTCGGTTTGGTTGGTGGTAGGGCATTTTAAATGCCCGCCTGGCTAGCTACCACCATCTTATCTAAATCTGCCGCCAAGCAGCAATGTTAGCATTGTTGTGTTCCGGTTGTCAGAAATAAGATAGCCAGTCCCCCAAATGTGTTGGGGTTTCCGGGTCAGTACGCTTCCACCTTCGACCTCATCTTCACTTAACATCAGGTGGGATTGAAGTCAAGTACGAACCCGTCTTGCATAAAAAAAAATACAACGTTAGTCGGAAAGGGGTACTAAGCTGAAAGGGTGTTAATAGATATCATGGACATAAGACGTTTCCTTGACTAAAATTGTTTTTTCGAAAAACAAATTTTAACTGTGCTGCTAGATTGGTATAGCTACTCGGTCACTTTTGTGTGGAGTTTTTTGTTCGAAATAGATATTTATAACCATGGTGACGTGTTCTGTTCTACTTACGAAACAATACTTAAGAATCCCGATTAACCTTGCATAATATCTTTGTGTAAGTCAAATAAACGATTTTTCCTTTATTCCTTTCCCTCACTTCGTTTGCGTAGTTTTGGCGTCCAGAACTCGCTTGCACCAGTGATTATCAGTTCTGTGACAGATATGGACTGCCCATTGATTCTTCAGCCAGCTAACTTTCGGAGCTTTAGGTATTTTCTTACCTAATTATATCATCGTTTGTGCAACGAATATTTGCTCTGAGTTATACTATTTGTTTTAACTATTTTAACACCAAAGACGCAAGTATTAAACTCTTTGTGACTCATATATCCAGAATAATGGCTCTCAAAGTAAACATTCAACTACTTTCCATGCATACTACCAACTCTAAACAGCTTGCAAATATTTGCAACAATTTTCCTTCAAGTTATTATTATACGGGAGAGAATTTATTTACACTTCACAACAAAAATACGACCTACTTAACCAACTTACTTTGGTATATACTTGAAGTAACGTAAACTAGAAGTTAGGCCATTTACTATACATACACACCTGCAAGAACAGAAATTTACCCGTCTCCTTGGCTCCATATAAACAAGATCGGGTTGGAGATCGCGGATACGATCCGGTGCTCAGTGCAATAGCGTTTGTAACTGATATATGAAGCACAATTTCACCAGATATTCTCTAAGGCGATCGACGTGAGTTCGCAGGCGATTCAACGTCTTCCAGACGATCACCGCAGTTTGTGACCTGAGTAGTTTCTTATAATGCTATGGTATAACAAACGTGCAACAAACTCACCTGGTGGGAAGTGTCTATGCAATCTTTACCCTCTCATATTTGTATATCAGCGATATTGTCGATACTTTCAAGAAGTCACAACCCGTCCGAGGAGGAATGCCTCGTTGTTGGCTTATAATTTTACTATCTTATCTACATCGGAAACAACATTGCGATTCTTGACCGCAGAAATTGACAAGACCAGTCCTGCTAGTAAAGAGAATCTGTGACACCATCGTAAGCCTCTATTCTCTCTACAACACCTAGAGATAAATGCTTGCTATGTTGTTCATGATAGGTAAAATTAACTAGTCTGTTTGATTGGTGGTTGGATATTTTGGCTAATTCCGTGATGGAACTGTTCCGACGGTTTGTAGGAGTTTACCCACAGATGCAAGATGATGACAATCCGTCAAATCGCATGCATTATGCTGGAAAGTTGGGCGACGCCAACTCAACTCGCCAACAGTACTCGGATGGGCAGCGTTCGGAAAACTGCACAGTCTAGGCGTGCAAAATACCTGAGTGCTTAGGGCACTGAAACATTGTTTCTGACTTTCGGCCTTATAAGAAAGCTTCAGATCACACAACGAGCTACGGAGATGGCTATCTTCGGCGTATCGCTACGAGGTTGAATCAGGAATGAAGAAATCCGTAGAAGAACGAAGACGTAGCCCAGCATATTAGTAATTTGAGGTGGGCAGAACACATAACGCGTAGAACTGATGGCTGTTGGGGTATTAAAGTTCTAGAGTGGAGTCCAGGTACCGGCAAGTCCAGCAAATAAAGATTGCGCAAAGTAAAAAGCAAGCGGTGTCGCTCTGGATATCCATGGAAGATAAGTCTCCTCCATAGATCCACAGTTTAGCAATGAACATACTGTGGCTGATACGATGATGATAATACCCTGCAACATTGTGTAAAAAATGTGTGGCCTCAAATCTCATCTGAGATTAAGTAAAATAATCTCAGATGAGATTTGAGGCCAAGCGTTAACCCATTGTTTAAAATGAGTCCTCAGGGACAACACTGCACCATTTGAGTCGACGATTAGTCAACACACATTTTTCGTGTAATTTATTAGGTTATTTCTCACCGGCGACAAAGTCGAGCCCATAATTCAGTCGGATGCTCGCCGGCGGACAAACTTCGCGACAATAAAGCACTATGCAACGGCATTAATTACAAGTTATCGTAAAACACGAGTAGGTACTCGCCGGCTTGGAGCCTGTTCCCTCGGTGCACACAGCCGACACTACGTGTGAATATCCGTACTAAAGGAGAGTATGACTAATAAACATTTGTGATGTAGTCGCATTCGTTTTCTATTAGCGAAGTTAAGCAACGGCTGATGTAACCAGTCCTTGGATGGGTGACAGTGGCTTTCATGCGACCATTTCCGTGCTTTGTACCCAGTTGTTTTCAATGGAGACAACGCATGCAGGGACGGTTTGTAAACAGTGATAGCCAGGTGCAACTAGTCTCACACTAATCCACTAATGCACTGGGGTCGCGTGGTAGATCAAAGGCTGTTGATGTATCTAGTTAAACCCTGAGAGTATGTTACCATTGACAAAACGTGGATTACTAAGTAGACAATGTCATAAATCAAAAAATTAATCTAGGTTACAGTACACTTTTCTTTGGTGATGAGGGTAAATCTTTAAGACATTCAAGTAACACTGAAAACTACTTTTCTATTTTTAAATTTTATTAATAATGCGTTTAATTATTTCCTCCCTATTTAAGTTATTTCTGTTCTATTCTAATCTAATTGTGTTCTATTTTAAGATCAAAAAATTATTGTAAATTATTTTGCGCAATTAAGAGTATTTGTATTGTATTGTATTTGTATTGTTATTTCAGAAAAAAAGAAACTTTTAATACATATATAAGTGTTGACACAAATAGGTATTTCTTTTCCTGCACCGCTCACCATTGCGCTATCATTGCGTCTAGACAGAAACCTGTGAATTTTGTTCTTGAACCTTTTCCAGCATGTACGCTCCAGGTCGAAGTCTAGTGTTTCATCGACCTCAAATTACAGCTACAACCTGCTTACTAAACACTATCCCTTAGAAACACATTCACAGATAAAATTATAAGTCTTATTTTATTTACATTATAACCTCGAGTTAAATGAACTTACGAACTTACCGCTCGCGGCTTCGTCCGTGTGTAATTATTTTATCGCAAACTTTTTCAGCATGAAAGTCTATTCTTTTCGCTATCTACCAAATTTCAGTATGATCGGTACAGTAGTTTATGGGTGAAATACATTTTTTTATATTTAAATATTAAATTAAATGCTATACCTACTAATATTAAAATATTAGTATAACAAACAATAAAATTGAGTTATAAATTTGCAGTTTTACTTCAATACCTGTGACATATATAATTATAATTAATCCATCGCACTCATCGTCTGAACACTGTGCATAAAGTCAAAGTAAAAGGAAATCATGCCCCGTCTAGGCCACACCATCTTACTATAAATAAGTCCAGAGACATTTGCATGCTTGGAAGCACAAAGAAGTCGATATCGGTAATTATGAATAGTTACAAGACACGATATCCCGTCTGATTTATCGTGCCTTATGGTTGTAGCCACATAAATTTCTAGAGGGGTGCGTGTTTTATTTTTGAACGCTTGTGGCTTGATTTCGACGGATGTTTGATTAATAGATGGGATTATCCTATGTTATGTTATGGGTTATATGATGTATGATTTAGTTAGGAATACAGTGTAATCGCATCTGCAATATCTCCGTGCAATATCTAAGGTAAATTACACAAAAGTCAAAAGCCGAACCTATTTGTTTTGCACAATATTTCTTAATTCCTTTGTTGTCTTTTAAATGCTTTCTATATCAAAATACTGTCTCAAAACTAGATCCTAGATATATTGCAAGCATATAGTTACTTTCGTAGCTTTCTTGTGAAATAGGGTATTAAACTATATAATATCTTAATAAATTAGGATATCGATCCCGATCTAAATTAGGTCCAAAATAATACAAATAACAATATTGTAAAAATTATATAAAAATAATGATAAAAAAACATCGAATCTATCAGTGAAATAGTGCCGCTGTAGCACTCAATTATAGACCGTACAGTTCTTTTATCTTTAAAAACGAAATTGGAATACTTTGGACCTACACATGTTCGATAGCTCGCGATTAATAAATTATGACTTTTTGTATAAATATTGTTACACTGCACGTATGAAGAGTCCTCTTTACCTGTCTGTAAGGTTTCACTGTGAATAGATTTTTATAGTAATGAATGAGGTCCAAGAAGTTAAAATAACTATATATCTTTAATTTGTCTAATGTAATAATACACTATCATAATAATGGAGTGAAATTAAGAAATAAACATACATTTTCTCTTGACATGCAACAATCACAATCACACCAAGGTGACGTTTACTGGAGAATGAGAAATAACATTGTAAGAAATAAAGGGAATATTAAAATTACAGTGTACGTAAATAAAAGAAAATCTGATTGCATTCGCGGTGGCATGGGAGGATAATTGAAAAAATGTCTCTTGAATTGTTGGCAGCGAGTCAGTTGAGGCCAGCGGTTCTCAATGTAACGTCACACACACGTCGCTTTTTTTTTAACTTTTTTTATTTATTAATCCATAAACACATTATTTACGATAGAACAAGAAAAAAACTAGTTGGTTTACTTTAGTTTATTCCAAATTTATGCTTATAACTTAATGTACAGTGGTGGCTTAGAATATAGTGGTGGTACTGTCTGTACTATTAATGTCAGACGTTGGTGTGGAGGTGGAATATGACGAAGGTTGTAACGTATGCATTGCGTATTTGTTAAAATGTATATATGGGTGATTGTAGGAATGGAGTGTCGTCTTAAACTAGTATTCCGTTTCGATGCTAACAGATTAGCGCAGTCACACATTATTTAAAATCTTATCTATAAGACGCCTACGAAACCTTGTAAAGGTTTGTATGTATTGCAAATAAAGTCAATTACATGCTGCGTTATTAATTATAAAAAATGTAGGTAATTAACAATCTAGGGACACATAAAAATATGCGAAAGCAAGAAGACGTGTCTATCGAAATTAAATTCGTTATAAAGATCGAAATAAAACATTGATATAAAATTCGACTCTTCATACAAATTTAACAGTGAATCGGATCAATTTGTATGGGGTAAGGGCAATTTGGTTTTGCAAATTTTCCAAAGTCATAGAACTGTATATTCAGTCTCATGGTCTGAGCTCGCAGTCCCGAGGTTTTGCGTTCTTTCGTTAACACCTTGTATAGAGCTTATTATGTAGACAAAGTCTACATTTTTGTTTAAAAAAATATTAGAATACTTCTTTTATGCACAACGGGTTAGAACTTGACCTCAATCACACCTGATATTAAGTGCAGATGAGGCCGAAAGTGGAAACGTACTGATACTACTGATTAACCCTGTTTATAATTTTAACCAAACCACTTGGGGCAGTAATTTCACTATTCCATTTAAATATCTGATAATAATTCACAATCTATGGTCTCATTCGCCATTCGTTTTCGATTAGCGAAGTTAAGCAATGTCTAGCGCGGTCAGTTCATGGATGGGTGACCTATAGTGGCATTTGAATGCGACTGTTTCCTTGTCTTTTTTTATACTTGACCTCAATCACACCTGATGTTAAGTGAAGATGAGACAACCTCTGGATGAAAAGCTCACTGTATCTGAGATCGCCAGAGGTCACGTGTTTATGAAATAATAGTTAAATTTATGAAATTAAAAACCAATGAATAATAATAAATCAGTCGATTACTATTTATGTGTGACTCTACCAACTTAGCTTTAATTTCGCAATATCCTTGAAGCAGATGTTTGAGAGCCACTGGTGTGGACCACAGTAATGAGATGGGATTGCGTCCCCATCCCATGTTATTGCTTGCGAGCGAACCGAGTAGGATAATTTTGTTGAAGATTTCTTTTTGTGGTGCCATTTTTGTGTTTAGTTAGGCATATGAGATGGTAAATTAGTGTCCTTGGGATGGTACTTTAAGTGGTTATGGAATTAAATTACAGTATCTGTAGTGGGAGTATGAAATTTAATGGAATGCCGGGTATGGAAGCGAGACATCAATGAACAATATAGAGATCATCTCATATTATGTTATGTATTATGAGTGAATTCATAAGGATAGCCTTACTAGTGACATGCTATAGGTAAGGGAGGCAAATAAAATGTACATATTTTTAATACAAGCACGCACTATCGAATTAGGTACCAAACCTGTAATGATAGAAGTAAGATGGAAATAAATAAATGTTCGAACTGTTCTGGGACGCAGCACTTTTGACGAGAACAGGAGAGGATATTGTCCATAGTCAGCCATGTAGGACTGTAACGAGACACCATGCGACTCGTTGGTTCTCTTTTTTCAGTGTTCTCCTTGTTTGTTTCTTTTTCGGTTAAGTCATAATATTTTAAATTCAAAATTTGAACACTGCCTGTTCTTCCTCTCTCTCTCTCTCTTTCTGTGTAGCTTTTGTTTAGGCAGTTCATAATTTGCCGTTGAAAAGATTCTCTTATTTTTGTTTCTATTCTATTTTATTCAGTATAAATATATATTACGCGTAAACGTATATTACATAAAAGTTATTTGTGTATGTGATACCCTTAAAATAAAAATTGTCACTGACAAGTTTTCCGCTGGCTCATCTTCATTTTCTTCATACTGTGGCCTACTCCTGGACATCCTCTACAGCATCAACCTGGAAGTAGTGCTTCAGGACCATTGCGGGTCGGTTGATTTGTGTAAGACTAGTAAGCACTGACAGATAGTATTTTCAAGTGGCCCCACCAGATTCTACGAAATGCTCGTATGTAAATACCACTAGGGGTCACGTATTCAAGGACTAACTACGCCAGATGTTACTTGAAATACCTACACGACAATTATATTGAACATTAAAATAATCGTCCTTAAACGAAAATAAAGATGAGAGCCACGAAATAAAAAACTAGGAAAGAACCAAATTAGGTCAAGACGCAACTTACAGTTTCTTGCAATTTTCTTACATGTGTTATCCAAAAACTATATCAATTAAAAGAGCAATGCCAAATAGAGGAGAAACTATTGAATAAAGGTTTCACGAAAACGTAATGCCAATGATATCATTAGCTGGCATAACTATAAATTGAAAATTAAGAAAACCTCCGAGAAATAATGATTATACCATTCAGATAAACAGTATTAAAAGCTGAATATGTTCGAAACGGCTTAACCGATTTCTATCAAACATAGCTATGAAACTACCTTACAATAAACATCCCTGTTTTGCGTTTGGTATTAAGCAGAGAAATTAGATCCTTTGTACTCTACAGCCATTTGCATCAGCAAATCTGTTTCAAAATAAATCTCGTATTTCATAGTTAGTTCCACCTAAGTATTAATGTTGATAAATTCATGTTGCAAACTTGAATGGTGCCCACTTCCCTCAATCCCTTTTAGCTCGGAGACGTTAAGATTAAAACGTTTCAAGTCTCAAGGGCCTAAGTTAATAGATAGGAAAAGTTTGTGTTAATTATAACTGTTGAGAATTTGTTGAGTTATAAGTTTGTTGCAAACAGACACACGAAACCCTTTTTGATGTTTAAGTTTATTGAACGAAAATACGTTTTACATTCAGATGTTGGTAGGCAAGAACGAAATGAGTTCTTTGAGAGGGGAGAGTTTTCGTTAATTCGATACTATAACAACATCTCTTGACTACATCGCAATTTATTGGGGATTTTATATCATAATCACCGGTGTTGAAGAAGACGTGAACTATGATTTTGTTATCCTTAACGGAGATGAAAGATTACTGGTCGCGTGAAGTCACTGAATACAAACAGCTTCCAACTAATTGCTCTGGAAATCTATAGGGGATGCTTTTGTTTAGCAGATAATGTGATGATGATGAATAATAATAATCTTCGGTAAGATCATGCGTCAATAATAACAAAGGTGTTAGACAATAATAATAGGATGACGATGGACGATATTATTATATCTATTATGTAGTTTGACCTGGGCCTTGATTCTGTAAACTTGTTTACGCGGCTCACTTCCGGATCTGCGCGCTGAGGAAACATCTTCAGTGGCTGTGGCGTTATCGTTTGGGGTCGTACCTTTGATTTTCATTATTGGGTCTATGAGATTACATGGGAGGTGATGACGGGTCTTTCTCTTGCCTTCTATGAGGCCTTCTAACTTTTATATTTTTCCCGCCAAACAACAATGCTTACTTTCTTGTTAACCTCTGACACGCAAAAAGAATGGTGTTCTAAAGAAGCCAAGGTCTGAATGTTTGTCTATGTGTCCGTATGTGTGTGGCGTTGTAGCACCAAAACGACTGAAATGATTTCTAATAATTTATTCTTTCTAATTCAAAACAAAAAGCAACGTGACGGTTAAGTAGTTATTAGATAGTAATCATTATCCACCACCAGATGAGCTGCATGATCGTTTCTCACACCATGATAAAGAAATATAATGTGAATTAGCAAAGCAAACATCTGTAGAAAACCTGTCCGACAAAGACAGTGAACTTATTTGTCTTGTGGATGAGCAACGGGTTTCGACAAAGAAAACAATTTAATGGAATATTCTGCGGTGGTCGACAAGTCACTTAAGCGTAACCCGAGAGCTAAGTTGATGGGTTACCTGTTTACACTGTAACTAAATATCGAACAGAAGCTCCGTCGCTGTGGCCCATATTTACTTTTCATGCACAAATATATGTTAGTCGGACAAGTAAACAATACTTAATAATAGTAATAAACGAAATTGTATTCAGATCAAAGAAGCTTTATTTTGTTATAGAATTGTTGTTTGTATTAGACATCATGATCTCAGTCAGTATTTATCCCACTGCAGGGATATAGCTTTCCCTCTACGACTGGCCAATTATTAATAGGCCTAATTCCTTTGTGAGAGACTTGAGTCTGAAATAGGCTCGTAACTGAAGCACTATGATGCTTAAAGTATATATGTTGAAGCATGTGGATAGTGTACTAAGGCAAGTGTGTGTGTGGAGGGGTGGGCGATGCGTGTGTGTATGGGGGGGGGGGGTTGCGTGTGTGTGTGTATGTGGGGGGAGTACATGTATGTGGGGGATGCGATATGATTTTTATTAGCTGCTTGACAAGAAAGAGCAAAACCTAATTTAAAATAAAATTAAAAAACTCGATTGCGTGCAAAACCGATGTGATTTAGAAGCTCTCCACACGTCTGCTGCGTAGTATGTCTTACTTGTAGTATACTTTTCCAGATTCTTCATGATGATGCCTTTCCTATGATTCCAACATTGTTTGACCTAGACCAAATGTTTTTTATTGATTAGGGTTTTACCATAGTTTAAAATTGGATTATAGATAATAGCTAAAATGAAAACCATTCATTTAACTTAATAATGTTATTATAATCTAGGATCAACAAATCATACTTAAGTGTGTCCATTCTAAGTCACATTAAATTTCCTAATGTTCTTTAATCAAATTTTAGTATATTATTTAAATTGATTATAAAGCCACGCGACGCACATTTAGCGATATCTGAAGCCGTATAAACCACTTCTATTACATTTCCTAGCTTCTAATCTTCTCAACTCAGCATTTATCTAAACATAAATTATTTAGCTTAAATAAGCTGTCCCAGGCGAGCCGTTGTGGTATAATTTTATGTCTATTCGGATTATTTCTTTTTATCTCGACCCCACTACCCTTGAGTTAGGGGTGTTACACATATTTCGCATATTTAGTGATATTAAGTTTTTTTTAATTTTATTTATTATAAGAACACAGGGAGGGAGGCCTTTGCCCCCTTAAGAGCCCATAGTGTCCCACTCACTATGGGCTCTTAATAAATAAATAAATAATAAGAACACAAACAGTCAAGGGCATAATACAAGAAACTTTTGGTAAAAATAATAATTCTTAAACAGTGTCCACCAATGAAATTTAACAGAAATGATATTTATTTAACGCCACCAGAACTACAATAAGTTATAACCTGTTTACCTATGTACCTAAACAAAACATAGGCACATCAAAAGAATAGAAAGAGACTAAACTACTAATCACTAAAAACACACAAGTCGTCAATACATAATTTGATTACACAATTGATATGGAAATAGTTTGTATTAAAAACGGGTTGACTGTGAAGCAAGTAGACTGTATAATTTAAATGATAGGGAGATCTCAAGCTAAGTATAAAATATAATAAGTAATAAAAATAATCTAAAAGTACACTTTTCAGTAAGAGAAGAAAAACTACACACACCCTGATATCTCCAGAACCAAAATCCATATTCACACTTAAAAACTTCTTTGAAAGCCTTGTATAAATTGCGATAACGAAGAACAAAAATTTGAAATTTGCGATGCAAAGGCAAAATACGAGTATTTTCACAATCTGTATGACCTCAACTCACTTCACTATTCCCATTTCGCGACTTCAGTGGGATTTCTGAACTATTATCACAAATCATTTCTTCTCTTAGGTATTCAGCTGTTCTACCGATCCCACATTTTATGTAGTACCCCTCAGAAATCACATGGTTATTGAATTATCATTTGAATATAATTTATATGGCGATAGTGAAGCTCGGGGTGCAGACAATTGCTGTGAAATTGTTGAGGGCTTGTGTGATTAGATTGTGTGAGTTATGGGATTTTTGATTGGGAGATAGATTGTATGCATAAGTTATATCTAAAATAATTAAATGACACATACATACACGAGAAAAACTTTAATAACAATATAAGTTTAATAAATATTGAAGTATATAAGTTTGACCGACCTGTTTGGTGTAGTGGTTAAAAACTCTGACCACTATACCAAAAGGTCACGGGTTCGAATCCCGCAAGGGGCATATGTTTGTATGATGAATACGGACACGTGTACCCGAGTTATGGATGTTTTCATTTATAATAAGTATTAATTTACAAAAAAAATATGTATTTATGTAGTATATCAACCATCTGGTATCCACAACACAAGTATATAGTTGCTTAAAGTGTAACTAGATGGCGCTGTGTGTATGTCCAAGGATATTTATTTATTATTATTTTATTTATTATTATTTTATATAATTATAATATAATTATTATAATTTTGTGAGTTTTATTGTAGGCAAACTACAACATACGAACAACTTAGTCTGACGAATGTACCTTATTTCCGTATGAACATTGTTTTGTCTGCATTTTCAAATTTAGGATATTAGGGAAACGAGTCATCAGTTTAAAAGCAATTTGTCTCTAAATAGCGCAACGCGGTAGGCGCATCCCAGCTGCGAAGTTTCAGAAAGGGACGCCAGCAAACAATTAAAATATCCGACTAATGGACTCGAAGGAATCCGAACCACGTTAATGAACATATCGCCGTCTTGTTCTTGATTTGTTCGCGCTGAAGCAAAAATTTACAATTTTCTGGAAAAAAGGTCATTAATTAAAAAGTTCGACGGCTGTCGTCCGTCATTTCCTTGTTGGAATTCTTTCGAATTCTAGAGCGTTGGATGAAAAAATCAATTATCTACTTACTTCAGGTTTAATTAAGTATGTGTAGTAAATGTATACCTATGACGAGTATCCATATTGGTGTGATTGGATTTACAATACAAACCAGAGTAGGTTTGGACGTATTTGATCGTTACTAACATAAAAACATGTAATGGTAAATAAAGAATTAATGCAATTTGTAGTGTAAGAAAATTTGCAAAATTAAATTATTATATATAGGTACATTTGTACAATATTTATAAATAATAATTATACAATTTATTATAAAAAAAACACAATCACAAATAAAAAACTAGCCCCAAGTCTCTGGTTGGTGCAATGGTACCCAGAAGGCTGGTCGCGTTGCCTCGCTGTATAGCAAGGCTGATTCTTTGACCAAAGTATTGGCCAGCCCTCCGATCGTGAGATGCATCAACCAGACCCTCAGATAAATCCCTAAAAAAGTGTGAGCACCCGGTCCCCACGGCCCAAGCGTTTCTGCACCAAACGGCGCAAATAGGTGATCTCCACTGAGACCGGCATATTTAACGCTTTCTGCTGAGGCGGCAGCGGAACCAGCTGTACCGCTTGTACTTGGAAGATGGGTAAGAGCAAAGGTATCGACGCAGGTTGCATCCCATACCAAAGACCGTCCCAATTTCCAAGGCACGAGCGTCATACCGTCCGGCCTTTTGCCGTCATCCCAATTATTGTATTATAAGTATTGTAACGAACATGTCCAAAGTACCTACTCGAAAAATGCCTAAGGAAAAAATATGACGTCAACGGTCACTCTAGAACTCTATGAGGGAGGCCCATGTTCAGAAGTGGACGCCCTTATACCTGATATGATGATGATTACAGATGAGAGTACGACTAAATATTTATGACATTTAATCACCAAATAGTCTTAAACTAAGCAAAGCTTGTGAGTATACCTACTAGAAAAGTGCTAACCCGCTGTACATAAAAAAATCAACATACATACCTAAATAAATCTTTGTCTAAATATTGGACTCGAAATTAATAATCGCGTCAGCACTCAAACTTTTACTCTAACAGGATTTAAACTCGCAACCGTTGATCTTGAGAGCAGAGTTACTAACCAACTTTTGCAAACATTCGTCCTGAGTAGAATAATTTCTAAGTAGTAAAAATCGAAAAAAAAATATTAAAAACAATACATAAATTATTGACTAAAACGGCCACTTTATTTATAATTTTAAATTCTCGAAAATAGCAGAGTTCTAAGATATTTAGATACAGTTTGTTGTCCTTTTAATGTATCTGTGTAAGTATATGAAAGTATACGGCACTCATGAGCGAATGAGCAACATTCATTAATATGAATTTACACATTTCAAAATTCAATATTTTATATTATGTTAAAACCTTAAAACGATATCCGTACAAGCATTACCCTTCCGCGGAACCTCGTTTGTGGTATTCATTGTGAGCCCGGCAATATCATTCTCAATATCCCATTCGACGGAGTCGGATGTTGATTTTGGAGCAAACGAGGGGCCATTGGACCTTGACAATAATAGAAATATGCAAATAACCACGGACAGTCGAGATGATATATAAACAAGATTACGTGTGTAAACGTTTACAAATGAAATATGGGTGTTCATGAATAAAATAGAATTTGATAATAAGCAAATAGAAGCGTTGAAAGTGGGCACTCCTCAACAGGCTAGAGAAATATTTAAAAGCAAACTAACTCCAAAAAAAAAAACTTTTTTTCAATTTCAGTTTTAAGATTTCTACACAGAAAACACACAGTACAAAATGGTATAGATAAAATAACTATTATGGATATAGCGGAGACTAAAAATATTTCCACTGACAGCAAATACAGAAAATCTAAAAGAGAAATTGAGTGGAAGCGGGGGACCAATGGAATGTATACCTAACTGTAAATTTGGTACTCGAATTATGAAACGAAAAACAATGTGATCAAAACTCGACAATCTGAGGTTCAATTAATTTAAAATGATAAGAATAAAATTCACTGTACATTTGTACTGCGACACATCGCATGCAAACAAGAACAATATACCTAGAGGTTGTTCTATTTCAATAATAATGCTGTAATACTGATTAATATTTTTAGTGCTCTGGAAAAAAATATCGTCATTGTTATAGTCGCGGGGCATGCAAACTTTTGCAGGAAACAAGCGCAGGATTTATTGTTACAGGCCTGTTAATGTTAACCTACATATTTAAAATTCTACACGCTGGAATTAAAAACCTTAAATTGAATAAACTCGATCATTTTGAAATTGTAGGAAATGCTAGCTTAAATTCCACTTTAAATTATGCTTTATTTATATACCGATTTTAAATTGGTCGTCTTAATTTGGGTTACACCTAGTTTCGATCTTAGACCTAAGTCTCTCTTCCTTTCTATCGTTTGGACAGATATTTAATAACTAAGTGCAGGTTCTTTCTGACACTAACGTTTCAGTTTCACCTAATCTAGTTTTTACAATAGGTAATCTAAAAGATGCTACAAGATTTTTAACCCTAAAACTATAAACGACATCTAACGCGCATATTAATATACCGTTCTCAAGATTGAGATGACCTTAAGTTGGTGCTTGAGAATCTGTTGCATATTAAAACAGTATCAAAAGAAATATTGAGACTGAACTGCGATCTCAAGATCGATATATTAATACGGCCCTAAGTAACAGGTCTCGACTTAGCAGCAGTTTCTTCACCTCGTTGGCCTCGGTTCATGCCGCATTTTTGGAAAAGCAACCATTCCCGTAAGGTAGTCATAAATAATCTTCGGACTTAATACCCGAACGAGGACATGCAAAAACCGGACAAATACATACAAACAACGTCAGTTTGTAAGTCCCATACGGGCTTTAACGCAAATGTATCCGTAATCCCGTGAGTTGAATCTCTTAATTTACGCCCCAAAGGGATTTGCTAAAGCCAAACATTGTTCGCTAATTATAACAGGACGCATATGCTGAGCATCCCACGAGGATCTCGAAACTTAACGAGTAACGCTTTTGTTCTGTAAGGTTTTAAATTGTTTCACGTATTATAAGCTGGTTAGGCCTTTGAGTGGTACGTTGTGTTGTGTGAAGATAAAGTGAATAATCTTATTTTCTCTAAGATCGTATCTATAGGTGTAGAAGAATTAATTAACGATGATAAATCATTTAAATATTATACTATATCTTCTCCCGATCCTCACATATGGCGCTCAGACTTGGTCTTTGACAGAAGCCCAAAGGTCCAGCCTCAAGGTTTGCCAACGAGCCATGGAGCGCAGTGTCCTAAAGGTTAAACTGACCGATCGCGTCCGAAACACTACACTTCGCTCTAAGACCCTTGTTGCTGACATAGCCACAACGGCCGCCAAGCTGAAGTGGGACTGGGCGGGTCATGTTTGTCGCATGCCAGACGATATGTGGGCCAAAATCGCCACCACTTGGAGCCCACCATTAGAAAGAAGGCGTCTCAGCAGACCGAAAAGGAGATGGAGGGATGAGTTGGATAAGTTCCTAACCAACTGGTCGGAGGAGGCCTGCAATAGAGAGCCGTGGAGAGAGAGGATCCCTTTGGAGGAGGCCTTTGCCCAGCAGTGGGACAGTATGGGCTCCTAATAACTATATTTATATTTCAAAATACAAAGCACATAAGTGTGTTAAAAGCTAAATACATACTCATATTTTCGAAACGGGTTAAACGATTTCCGTCAACATGGCTAAGAACTGTCTCGCAAACATCACATTTCGAAATTAAAAACACATAGACATACATCTAACATACGCTTCAAACCTAAGACAGTCGTCTTTTTGCTTCGGAGGTTAAAAACGCAAGCTACAATCTATAGAATACTGATCTGACATATAAATTGTTTCATGACATGTTACACATTTATAAATATTTATAATCTTAGGTACTTACTTTATCGGTAGAAATTGTGATTATAAAAATAATAATTAAATATTATTTCAGACATTTTTTGTTAGCATCATCATTATCATCATCATCAGCCCTTAAACATCCCACTACAGGGATACAGGACTTCCCTCGTACAATGAGGGAGTATGGGCTATGGCCTATATTATGGTCCGCCGTGCTGGCCCAGTACGGTTTCCCACGGTTCAGGGGGATCCCACAATTTGGTTAAGATCTGATGATGCACTCAGTAGATCATCATCATCACCAGCCCGCAAACATCCCACTGCAGGGATATAAGCCTTCCCTCGTATTATGAGGGAGAATGGGCCATAGCCCACTACGGTGGCCCAATGCGGGATGGGGACTTCACATGCCTTTGAATTTTTATTTCTCAGGCATGCAGTCTGCACAGAGGCGCGCCAACACGCTTGCAGAGAACGGTGTGGAGCCGTCACCTCCTGCGTTCGCAAACATGTCCGATGTGCTGGAGCACATCGCTGCACTACAGCACATCGTAGCCCTGATTTTATTATTATATTTCACCCTGATGATTTTTCCAATGATAGCCCACAGGTTCAGATTATGGACATATTATTATTATGTTCCCATCAACCATCTTGGTGTGGCGAGCCAAATCTTAAGAGCTATTGGTAAGTACTTCGTAGAAGCTTTTTCCATGCCCTCTGTTCACATTCATTATATTTTCTTTATCTGTGATGTATATATTTTGATAGAGGAATTAACATAGTTACCACTGATCAGTTTCCTTATTTGACAACTTTAGGATAAGCAAAAAGTAGATCCCTTACGAAAAAGAGAAGAATGTAATGTCGGGGAAAAAAACAAAATAAATTTTAATGAGCAATTATCTAACGATCGCAAATCGATAAAATGAACAGATGAATTAGTAAAACTGATGAATAAGATAAACTGGCGAAAAAGCAAAACTGACAAACAAAGAAACTGGCGGATTAACAAAACTGACCGGTGGCCATTAATTCTCAATAATGTCGAGAGAGTATTAATATTGAGTTTTAATACAAAACAACGGCTATGCGTCAAAATATGGTTAACGCTGATATGCATGTGTAGGCTCAGTATTGAGACAAGGGCTTTATTATTTATGAGCGAAACCTAGTAACCGGAATAAGATAGCTTGATTTCTAAGGGGCATATTAACATACGAATCCTTCATAAATGTATAGTCCAGTATATACGATAACGTAACCAATATTGCGGTAACATTTCCACGATAAAAATCAGTTATGCCCACAGGACGCATTAGCACGTGGCCCAATCACGTCCACCACCCTTTGTCTCGTCAAAAACTCTATAAGCACCTATCAGGCCGACCCATCTGCATACACACCTCATTGCCATTTCAAAACATACCTATTTTTACAAATTCGCTTTTATTGGCATCACTGTAAGGGCTTCTATCGTCGTGATGGGATGTAAATGTAATTTTGCTAATAGGGTGGGCTAATCTGTCAGCTGAGCCGTTGGAGATCGTTTAAAAGCTGTGTCCCCTCCTTGTTATTGTTTATTTAGGATGGCTGTTCGCGGTGCAAGCGGGTTTTTGAGGCGTATACTAATGCGATTGTCCGAGTCGCGAAGTGCTGAGAGCTTGATAGCACTCGAAGGTTGGCAATTTGCACCCCTAAAGTACTATAGCGACATATTACAGAGGTAAATTAAATTAAGCGTTAACAGTAATATGATATGGAGTATACGCTCCTAAAATCTGCATATGTAGCAGCAGATAAAGGGTAAATATGTATAACTCAAATTTAATTAGTTTTGCTGGAGTTTGTTTAAAGGCTGACAATTTGTTTGTTTCCTTATTGTACCTACTATTTGAAGCTTCACAACTAAGTTATTTATAAATTAAGGATAAATTAGTATAAATGTGGACTATTGGCATCTCGTTATTGTTATTACAATAGGAATAATAATAATAAATAATAATAATAAATATCTTTGCACATACACACAGCGCCACCAAGTTCCACACTAAGCAACTAGGCTTGTATTATAGATACCAGATGGTTGATAAACTATGCAAATACTTTTTTTTTGTAAATAAATACACATATAAATGAATAACATCCATAACTCGGAAACACAATTGTCTGTATTCATCATACAAACATATGCCACTAGCGGGATTCGAACCCGCGACCTTTTGGTATAGCAGCAGAATTTCTAACCACTACACCAAACAGGTCGTCAAAAGAAAAAATAGAAATAGTTGAAGGTTACTCTTATGGGGAAGTCTTTTGGCAAATATCAGAGAAGAATTTGCACCACACGTAT
This sequence comes from Oegoconia quadripuncta, assembly GCA_949316235.1. Classification (NCBI taxonomy): domain Eukaryota; kingdom Metazoa; phylum Arthropoda; class Insecta; order Lepidoptera; family Autostichidae; genus Oegoconia; species Oegoconia quadripuncta. The sequence goes on from OX438743.1 coordinate 16,426,956, forward strand.
ATTCATCAAAAGGCAATCATAGGGTCGAGTATAGCAACGAATCAACGAACAGTCATCATACATCTCAGCGGATTAGTAAGTGGCAGGGCAAATATCACGTAGAACTATTGGCCAGGGCATAAAACTTTTTGAACAGAAATCACGTACCGGCAAGCACAGAGTGCACGCAGTGTGGATCGTCCATACAAGGTGAACGAAAGTCGCGGGAAGAATAGATGCAGACCGATCGCTCTGATAATCTAGTAATGAACGTCCTGGATGATGATGAACGAGTGAACCACCCATATTGTTAATCTGTGGTGCGGCAACGTATCACTCAACAAAAATGTTCATAAATATACTGAATTCTCTTCAGGAGAGTCTTCTATCACCTTCATTGTCTTGGGATTTATCGTACATTTCCGACCAAAAAAAAAAATTCATTTTGGAAAGACGCACCAAATTCCAACACAAACAGGATAACCAAAGAACTTTATGTAATCATAATGTGGGCGGTATTGAAGATTTGAGACAACAAAATTCTAAATTCTATTATTGTTACAAAGCCCATGACAGTTACAATTCAGTCTGACCTTTGGTAAGACTGTAGGTGTCTTAATGACTCTTAAGGTAGATTTACATTAATCCAGTGACTGGCGACAGTCACTGTCGGCAGCGAATGGTATCATTTCAGTCAGCCGTGGTTTTCTTTTTGTGATGTCCTTAAAATATAACCTACGGAGGTGCGCCAGCAACAGTTCTTCGTTGTGAGCGGGATGCGAACGACGAGGCACAGGCGAGTCACTGTCACGAGTCCATTACAGCGCCAGCGTCACTCCCGCCAGCTACTGGATCAACATAAACCTGCCTTTAAACTGATTGATGTGGATTTATCATGAAGGCATTTCATTCTTTGCTAAGTGATGTTCGCCCACGAGAAATATTATTAACGCTTAGAATATAAAATTTTGTATAAATGATTAATCCTGTATATTTAATCGCAATATTATTAATGTGAAAAAAATCAAGCTAACGCCTGAACTTAGCTTTTTTTCAAGCTTTTATTTGGCTCAAGTTAAGACCCTCCTAATCTTCAATAGATCTGAAATTTTGCATACATAACGCGATGGTGTAGCGTCGCTTTATTACAGCGTTCCAATAGCCACCATGCGGGTCCACCATCGAACCCAAGACACCACAAATATAGCGTTGCCATCCGATTTACATATTATGTATGTAAACTAAGACACCATAAATATAGCATTTACATACAAATATTATGTGTGTAATCGGATGGCAATGCTATATTTATAGTGTCTTGGTTTAATGATAGACTCGGATGGTGGCTATTGGAACGCTGTAATGAAGCGACGCTACCCCATCGCGTTTGGGCTTGTTTGATTTGTTTTAACAAGTATTGTTGTCCTAGACGGTTTCCATGGTCTGAAGATGGAGCCGATGGATATATATTTATGAACAATAATAAAATATACATATCTATACATAAAGTCACACCTGTTTCCCGTAGGGTTAAGCAGAAACCACAGACTTCCACTTGCTATGATCCTGATACACCTCTTGTGCTTCATTCACTCTCATTGGTTCATACATGCTCATCGGTTTAGGATACTGTTGTTTGCAGAGAGAGATAAGTAACGGTTAGTTTCGAATTAATAATCAAATATAATCTATAATTTTCTTAGGTACTGACAAGCGAAATGTAATATGAATTCAAATTTAAAAAATCATTATAACACAATGTAAAAAATTGGAATCCCGAGGCATGGTTCCCAGAACATTTCCTCGTTAAATGTAGATATATGTTCAGCGTGGAAACTGCCAGCTCTCGGGTCACCAGTGACGTCGACTAGACGCTTCTAAATATTAAAAATTAACATGTGATAATAATGTTAATGATTATCATCAAATATATATCTACCTGTAAAATGTAATGGGCAAGTGAGAAGCTTTTACCATCAATGTCGCGTACATAATTCCTGCAAATATATCTTAATAAATAATATTTCGGGCTTGTATTATTTTAGTCTTGGGTCAAATCCGGTGTTGGTCAATCGTGATCCTCCCCGCCTTCACCGCTCCCAACGGACAGACAAAAGCACAATTAACAACAGCAGGGACTGATAACAAAAGGCGGGAGCACAATTTGTTGCAGCCATCTTTATCTGGCCCACTATTGACCCCTTTACCCTAATTTACTGAACTGAACCCCTCTTGTGGACCCCTGTATTCAGCGCCTTTGATAAATTGAACTCTATGACAAAAAATTGGATACTGCAAGTTGGAGCAACTATTTTGTTAGTGATGTTTTTAGTATGTGGCAGAATTGAGGTAAGTGAGATCTATGGGTGGTATTATTCTTTAATGTGAACAAAACATGTGGTCGTATTAGACACGCTTTGGTGACACTTCGAGAGTGATTTGCTATATTATAGGTACTTTCATTTTGTACGGAACCCTTGCTGGATGCGTTGCTAATGATATCTGTCAGCAGTTTTACGCACACGTGTCGATGTTATAAGAGGGATAATTTCGTTTGTGAGTAAAATCGATAATTTTTCTTGATTTAAATAGATTATATTTTTCTCCAACCTTATTCTTGCTGAAGGTGGATCATTCTGTAAAATGTATTTCCTTTTCCATTGTGCAATAAAGTTTGTATTCTATTATGTTAACTTTCATGCTAGTGTTGATGTTATTCAAACGTGGTCCAAATTTGTCATAAATTGTAATCCCATCATACACATTAATGTATGCAGCCAACTTTTAATTCACCTGTTATTTCTAAAAGAGGTCTAGATCAATGCCAATGAGACCTACATTGTTGAATAATAATTCATTGGTATCAATTTTAAGATGATAATACTTGATTTAAAAAATTATAATATTTAATTATAACAACTTTAATTAAGTTAAAACTGTTGTAAGTTTTGTAATGATATTCACCTTCTCACTTAATTTAGACTGGTGAGTTAAGTTTAAACTTAATTATAGTTAGACCATTGAAATCTTAAATTTTGTAATCATTTTATTTGCTTGAGGAACTATCAAGTAAAAATTATTCTGTTTGGTAGTTTAAAACGAAGTCTTAAAATTTCTCGGATAATTTAAAAACTACTATGAACAGACGCCGCGGCGAACCCTACTACTATATAAGCCTTAGATCATCCGCATGTGTTAGTTCTACCCATTTTTAAATCAAACGTTACCTCTATTTAACATCCGTACGAACAACACCGAAAATAAAATATTTCTATCAGAATATAGGTTACTTTAACGAAAATTCGTTACAAGCAATTAATAATAATAATATAAACGGACAAACTGACTTACGATTTTAAAATAAATAGCAATATACCATTTACTTGGTTAATGCCCGTAAATGGTATGATAATACCAGCTCATGCTGAGTAAAAGAAATTGAAAATAGAAATAATAATAATATTATTGCCTTAGTTCCTATTTAACTTAACGCTATTGACATAGTAAGAATTTTGAATAGTCAAGGCAAAAGGGAGTGACATCAACTTTGCTGTACCGGGACAGATGTCACGCTGTTTTTCAGTCAACCCCCCCTTCTCCCCGAGGTGAAGGGCGGGAGGATAGGTTTATTAGTGAAGGGAGGGCTTAAAACGTTACAATTAGTAAATTTGACTATATTGTAAACAATTATTAGGAGAAATAAAATTATCATAACACGTCTTAGAAAGATCATAAAGAATACTTTCCAATTCTCGTTAAACTCGATCTAATAAACATATACGAATCGTAAAAATTACAATTAATAATATCTATCTAAAAAACGAATCGCAATTACTGCAGTGGTGTTTACCATATGGAGTTTGCCAAACAATACGCACAGTAAAGTATAAATATTCCATTGTTTATATATGCGTTGATTAGTAGACCACATTTTATTACTACCACTAGAGACTAGACTAGACTGGTAGTGCTTTTTAAAAAGTATATGTGGTCATAAATGGCACGAGGGAGCTGTAACGAGAGATTTTTTGCGTACACGGAAATGTGCGATATGTTCCCTTTTACCAAACAGAAAACGTCACCGGAAAAAACTCCCCAGTCGCTTCACTTTCCTTTGTACAATTTCTCGCCCATTCCGCGTCAACGCGTGTACTAATTAGTGACAACTGACACTGCGACTCCCTTGAAACTTTCAGAGAATAACCCAGGTGTGAAATTGACTGATTTTTGTAAGTTTCATTTTGGTGTTTTATAGTTGTGTTCCAACCAAATGGTTGGAACACCGATTTAGACAGGTAACCGTTTAAACGCGTTACTAGTCTGTTATATTGAATTTGAATTATCTATGTATACGTCTTCCTGAAGTAATTGCGAATATTTTAAGTATATTCAGAGAATATAGATATCTTTAAATGTTTCACATCCTTATTCTTGCTTTAAAGTAAGAACTTGTGTTTGCCAAATACAATTCTCATGTACCAAATTCTACAAATATACAATACAACCACACCTGTTAAAACTCCGCGGCCGCAAAACAGTGGCGAACAAAGCTTTGGCAGTTAAAGTATGGCAATTGCAAACTTCACCCACTTGGTTTCCGAACGCGCTACCGAATGTACTAATTAGTGTCTCCCTCAGACTTATTTGCTGAGTGCAATAGAAAGTTTCTGAGCGGGTCTGGCTGGGGAGACCCGTAGCAGACAGAAGGTTAACTTGTACTAGTCGTGTCTGGAATTGCTCAGAGTTTCGTTCGTCTACGAACACCGATGTATTAATTCAGTTTCTAAATGTGCAATCGTTAAGTGTGGTATCGTTTATTGCATATCTTTTATTTCTTGTATACAACTCAAGGGTCATTTTAGTAAAATTTAGTATACTCAATTCTACAGTTCTTTAATGAATTGATAATTTATTGATTATCTATCTTGCTTAATAAGCATAAACGTATAAAACTTCTGGAAGAAATGTTCTAAATGACAACGAAAAATTTATCAACATCCGTGGTTGTCCGTGGTGGTTGTTCTATACTAAGTGCATAAACAGACAGACATGTTACCAGAGATGTAACATTATGTGGTTTCATCTCAATGTAATATACAAATTATTCTTAATCTGTAACAATTTGACAATAAAATACATCGTTATAAAGTACAGATTTGTTTTACCTTTTACAAATACGCTCCAGGCGCATTTCTTTAGCTGTCTTTAATATATAAAATTCATTCCCCTAGGACCTGTTCGTCTGACTCGTCCTGTATTTTCTAATCCATATGAACACATGGACAGTCGATATTATAACACAAAAATACATTCAAGACACGGCATTTGCGACATAAATAAAAATTGTCTTCCATCCTATAATTTTAATTCCTTAGAAACAGTTTACGAACAATCAAACTGTCCGTATTGAAAATAAATCAATGTTTATGCCTATTCCTTCTAATTTCGAATTCAACTACGATTGCATAAAATGATACCTAAATCTGTCGCAACAGAAATGTTTTCTTTAGATTGCTCTTTTGTCTACAAATCGATAAGAAATCCACTGTCAATGGCGTCATGGAAAGTGCAAAATGGAATTTATTCGAAGACGATTTAAAGTTCTAGGTAGATAGAAATGCATTCAGGTCACAGTTTCACTCTAATTAGAGATTGTCGCATGCAGCGGCAGTTAGCGGCTTTCAATTGAAAACTTTTACTTAAATCCGGGGCAAATCTATACGAATAGGAGTAAACTGGAAAAGGGATTGAATGGAATATAACGAAAATCCGGTAGTGAGGATATCCATTCATGCAGAAAGTCCATAATTAAGCTTACGAATTTGGCATTAAAAGCAGAGGTGAGACGTCAACCTTAGCAAACTCCATGTCTTTGGTGTTAATAATAATAATAGTATCTTTATTTCAATAATTTTGTTAGGTAATTGTATCTTATATATAATTTTTCTAATTTCTAATATTTAATAATTATTCATTTGTATAATGATTGTATTGAACATTGACATAGCGAAATAATTTTATTAATTGAATCTTAAATATAATTTTTCTAATATCTGATGTACCTAAATAAATAAAATGTCGACTAATTTGAATAGTAGGTAATATTGTCAAATTTGCACATCTGCATGCAGGTTGAATACATGTAAGTACTTAAAGTAACAATAACATCCATCATAACTGTATTCTGGTGAATAAATAAAATTCAAATTCAAATTCAAACAAAAATTTTTACAAAACAGATAAGCTAGGGTTGGGACCTCCTAGTAAGTATAAAATACGGGAAGGCCCGGGATAGAGAGGCGTGGAGGGATTTTGCCCAGCCAGCCATCAGTGGGACAGTACCCATGCCCAGTTGGAGTGGGACAGTGCCCAGGAGCCCACTCCTAATAAATAATAAGTTAGATAATAGCCAGACTTACCTCTCCTTCCCCGTGTGTAGAAGAGCGATTTCTGAGTCGTTGGTTTTCCGTGGAATATTATAGTACTTGTTTTAATCTCGTAACTCTTTTTATCCATGATAATACGATTATTTCAACCTGCAAACAAAGACAGGGAATCAATGAAGCACCTTCTGTGTGACTGCGATGCCATGGCCGCAAGGCGTATGCGTCATTTATAGGTAAGGAGTATCCTGAACCCAGCGACTTATTTTATATATTTTTTTTATATGTACAACGGATTGGTACTTGACCTCAATCACACCTGATGTTAAGTGAAAATGAGGTCGAAGGTGGAAGCGTACTGACTCGGAAACCCCAACACATTTGGGGGACTGGCTATCTTATCTCTGACAACCGGAACCGGCTTGGCGGCAGATTTAGATAAGATGGTGGTAGCTAGCCAGGCGGACATTTAAAATTCCCTACCACCAACCAAACCGAGTACTTAAACATGTACCCCGCTGGAGATCGAACCCGTGACCTCCGAATCGTAAACACAATGTTGTTTACATTGAGCCACGGAGTACGCGACTACAATGCTCTTTCCACTAAGCTGTATCATAAGCCTTATGAAGTCTATAAGTTGGCAGTTGGAGACAGTGAAAGCAGGGGAAGTGCACAAAGGATCCCAATTGGGTCGTAGCGCCTTTGGGCAACACCACGGCAAATATAAGAATAGAATAGAGCACAACACACAGCTCTAAATAGGGTGGTGGTTAGGATAATAAACTGGATGCGCCAGTACATCATTTTAAGTTTTTCAGAACTTTTTTTTTATATGAGAGGGCGGCAAACGAGCATGCGGGTCACCTGATGGAAAGCAATCACCGCCGCCCATGGACACCCGCAACACCAAAAGGGTCACAGATGCGTTGCCGGCCTTTGAGGAAGGTGTAGGCTCATATTTCAGTTCATTCAATTATATCTCATCATCATCAGCCTATAAACATCCCACTGCAGCGATATAGGCCTTTCCATGTATGTATGAAGGCATATGGGTAATAATCCACCACGCTGGCCCAATGCGGGTTGGGGACTTCAGATGCCGTATTATTTCTCAGGCATGCAGGTTTCCTCACGATGTTTTCCTTCACAATTTAAGAGCAGCCGGATAAATGCACATAAGTAATTAAATTAAATTTAAAAACTCATTGGTACATAGCCTGCCTGGAAATCGAACCTGGACCTCCTAAATTCGGAGACCGAGTCTTAACCGCAGAGCCACCGACGCTCTTCCAATTACATCTAAGTTCAGCCCGTAAACATCCCACTGTAGGGATATAGGCCTTCCCTCCTATAATGAGGGAGTAGAGGCCATAGTCCACCACGCTGGCCCTTTACGGGTTGGCGACTTCATATGCCTTAGAATTTTTATTTCTCAGGCATGCAGGTTTCCTCACGATGTTTTCCTTTATCGTTTAAGAGCAGTCGGATAAATGCACATAAGTAATTAAGTTTAATTTAAAAACTCATTGGCACATAGCCTGCCTGGAAATCGAACCCGGACCTCCTAAATTGGGACACCGCATCTTAACCGCTGAGCCACCGACGCTCTTCCAATTACATCTATTACCATTCAATTCAATCCAACTGCTTCCCCTTGCAGATATTTGACATAAGACCATTAAATCGACGGAGCTAAGGCGGAATCCCGACCAAACCAGGATACGAAGGCAAATGGGGAAACTGAATTTATTTAAATATATAAACGAGGATTTTCCGTTCGCTTACTCCAAGCTCTATAAATACTGTGACGTCTGATGTGAAATATCTTGCGATATCAGAATTAATGGATGCATCCGTGATCATATGGATCACGTAGATAATGCGTTCGAACTCCGTGGTATTCTCGAAAAGGTCCAATAAGGGTTTCAATATTCGAAACCAACAGTTTAAAATCCTAAAATTATAATGTCAACACCGAAATGAATATAATTTAAAATCCCAACATTTTCCCAAGCTTTTTATATCAATAGTTCATAAACGCAACGTCCTACCTATTGATATTGCACTAATATGTTGGGATTTTGGACGTTGCTTTCTTGTTAATTAAAAAAAAATGGAGGCAGCTTGTACAAATAAATTGTTCTAGCTGTCACCGACCTCAAAAAAATATTATTACTCATTATTCCTTCCTTTTAAATTGAAGTTGGATTTTTTATTGTTTGTTTTTTGTAGCTTTGCTTAGTTTAAAAGTAAGATTGGAATAAATGTCCGAAATATTTACTTATTATTTAAAATATGACTTGTATATATTTAAATATGCCTAAGCTGAGTGTATAATTTAGCGAGCGTAGGTATCTGTGTTAAGGGACCCATAGTAACTAGTTTTTATGCAGACATATAATAATATGGTCAATGGACCACATTTAAAAAATATGCGTTATTTTCTGCATTTAGTGATAAAAGGAAAAGGTGGGTCTAGTTACGGTGAATGACATAGGTTTAAATGTTTGAGTTATTTCTGGGATTTGAGAATAAAATTAAGAAAAACACATGAATAGATACAGGCCAACAAGTCTCTACCAACTATGAAATACAATTCATAAAATGTCGCATATTTTTCTTGTGTTAACCTTTTGTGTGTATATGGGTGGGAATTAGTCGAAATCCACTTCCTCGTAGTCCTCCCCGGTCAAAGGATTTTCCAACAACCGTACCGTACGTAAATATTTGCGTTCGATTGCTAAAAATTTGCCGTTAACTCACTTGCTTTTGATTGCTAAATGTACCACATATTTATACTGGATGAGTTTTTTTACCGTAGGGAAAGGTCCGATTTGAGCGTAGTTTATTAAAGATTAAACATATTATTAGCCATGTTTTATGAAAATCGGTGAACCCGTTTCGGAGATTTTTTTTAAGATATATGCCTTTGACCACAATCTTACTTGATTGAATGCGACGATGTGGTCGAAGATGAAATGCCTATTCACTCTGATCATGAAGATGCCAAGGTGAATCCTGAAGGAAAGACTGTCGTCGGAAGGGAGTGCCATGCCTTGGCTGTTCGGATGATGAATCGGTCGAACTTCTTAGTGCGAATGTCAGATCTATTAATTGTATACGGGTGGAATCCTTCCCCACGCCTAGTAGTCCGAAGATGGAAGGGCGACGGTGGAATAAGATTATGTAATTCCTACGCACACTCTCCGAAATTGATTGATTGAGGGTAGGCGTAGGCGAGTAGGTTGTGAACTAAACTAGCTCCGTAATTTTTTTGTTTTTATTATTTAATTACTGTTTTAAATATGCTTTAACCAATTTCATTTAAGTATATTAATGTGTAAACGTTGTATTCGTGTAAAAATACGGTGAATAATTGTAATATTTTGTGTAGAATCTTTGTGAAAGTGAGAGCGCTTAACCGTTACCTACGTTTGTAAAAATTTAAATAAAAACACATCATCTCGTTCTTGAACAGCTATTACTTATCAATTACAATAATTGTAATCAATTTAGTGTTTATTGATAGCTAATCTCGACTTATATAACCTCAAAGTGAAATACACAGTTATCGGTCGGCCGCTTTGTTTGTAAGCCAATCAACCACTAATTGCATAATGACGACCCGCAGTGCCGCAGCTCGTCAGCTGGAGGATAAATTCCAACTGACTCTGCAGGAGCTTAAGGCGTCAAAGTCCCTGTGTGATCAGCTGTTACGGGAACGAGATGACAGTGAAAAGGAGGTATTAGATTTAATTAATAAAAAGAAACAAATTAGGGATGAGATGGCGGGAGTGCACCGGGAGTATATGGGGGTTCAGCAGCAAAGAGATGAGCTTCAGCGAATAGTGGATGGGTTCGACCGGGACAGCAGTGACTTCGAAGACTCCCTCAGACGCATTGGAACTTTGGAATCAGAATTACGTGACGCCTACAAACTCATAACGTCACTAAGAGAAGAACTTGATTCCCACAAAACATCACAGGCCCTATCCCTATATGATGAACTGGTCGCGGGCAGCAGCGCTCACGTTGCTCATGGTGGCACTTCTCCCATCGCTTCCTCTGTGACCATAGACCTCACATGTAATGACTCATTAGATTCCAAATGTAAATTGCAAAAATCTACTAGTAAAAATAAGCTAAAGAAATATGTTAAAATCAATAAATACATAAAGAATACTCAAAAGTTAATTAAAAAAAATAGTGCAATATGCAACTCAGTAGTGATGAGAAGGCAGAGACATAATTTAATGCAAGAATTGCAAGAGTGTAATAGTAAACTCATCGAGTCAAAAATTAGTGTTGAATGTGACACACGGCGCCTACAGATGGAAATTGATAACTTGACCCAATCGTTGCATGATATTACAAAAAAGTATGAAACAGCCCAAAATGAGTTAAAAGAACACTCGTTGGCCATGGATGAATTGTTGGAGTTAAGTAAGTATAACGCAGAGCGATTTAACTCTTTAACTTTAAATCATCAATGCGATTGCGAAATAGCTCCAGCTAGTGCCTCCGGGCCAGCGAGTGTAACTGAGCGCCCATCGTTGGGGCTGTGTGTCACACCACAACAACAAGAAAATACCTCCACCTCCATCGCGAGCAAACAAATTATAATGTTTAGTGATGAAATTGGTAAAAGTATGGGTTCACAACTTAGTCAATACATGGGACCAGTAATTACTAATAACTGCATGCCTGGTGCCACATACTTAAACATATTGGATAGAATTTTGACAACTAAATTTACAGAAGGCACTACTCTAATAATTTTTGTAGGCAGGCGGCATACAATAAGCAAAAAATTATTAATTAATTATTTCTCTCGATTGAATGAATTAACCAATGTGGAAAAAATTTTATTATTTGCTTTTCCATTCATTCATGATGATAATAGTGGCGAAAATGATGTAAGACATAATTTGAATTCGACATTGCATACATTAACATGTAGAAATTGTAAATTTCATTTTATTGACACTAATAGTATTATTAGTAAAAGGTTTTATTTAACACAAGATAAGTATTATCTTAGTAGATATTACAAACAACAGTTTTGTAGACTGTTGTGTTATTATTTTTCTTTTTCGACCAAAGTATTGGCCACACAGACAACTGCTTCTATTGAGCAAACTGTTAGTATTAACTCTGACGTCATGTCATTGGAACATGCAACTAACTATTTAAATTAATTACCAAGACAACAGAGAATCACTCTTGCAATAACTTTATAAAACGGAGTAACAGTTCGCTTAATATTGAGTCAAATAAAAATAAAGAGTCAAACAAAAATAAACTATGTAAATTAAACCTTGTGCATCAAAATATTCAAAGCATGAAACGTAAAGAGTTAGAAATTGAGCTTTTCTTAAATCATAATAATGTCCATATAATGTGTATTACTGAACATTGGCTTAAAGCTTGTGAATGTATATTTAGTTTCAAAAACCACCAGGTAGCCAGCTCATTTTGTAGAGAAAAGGCCTCACATGGTGGCTCTCTAATACTCATCCATAATTATTTAAAATACAAGGAGCGTTTAGATATTGTGGGCTTATCTGTGGAGCGAACTGTAGAATTAGCATGCATCGAATTAGATAAGATAATCGTGTTGGCAGTCTACAAACCCCCTTCATCTCCATATGAGTTGTTTGAAAACATTATGGAAGACGTTTTAAGTAAATTATGCAATAATAATAAATGTGTTGCCATTTGTGGAGATTTCAACATAAATCTTCTAGAAAAATCCAGTTTGAGCAACAGCCTAAAATGCTTATTCAAGTGTTATGGTATGTCAAATGTCTTCATCGAGCCAACTAGAATAACATCTAGCAGTGCGACCTGTCTTGATAATATTTTTACAAATCTTAAGCCGACTTATAAAGTAATTATTAATCAACTAAGTTCAGACCATTGCGGCCAACTGGCTTGTTTTGACTTAAATATTGACAAAGTATCTAGGACCATTACATGTAACCCTATAAATCGCAATCGCCTCGAGTCATATAAAAATAGCTTGGAATCTAAATTACCTTTTGTAAAGTATTCGAATGAGGCAAATGAGCTTTATAGCTCTGTTTTTAACTTGACTAAAAATGAATATAATACTGTATTTAAACCAAAGCGGATTAAAGTTGATAACTGCTCAAAATTTAATGATTGGGCGACGGTTGGAATACATATAAGCAGACAAAAGTTATACGACCTATATGATGAAAGGACCTATAACAATAACCAAGAATTCAAAAATTATGTTAGAAGTTATTCTAAATTATTTAAAAAAGTGTGCTTAGTTGCAAAAGCACAATATTTGCATAAGAAAATTAAAATGAGTAATAACATTTCTAAGACAACTTGGCAAATTATTAACAAAGAAACTGGAAGGGTCAAGTCACGTAGTTTCGATTTAAAGTTAAAAATTAATGATCGAGATATCACTAATTTAATGGAAGTTGCTGAAGCTTTTGATGAGTTCTTTACTAATATTCCGGTGTTAGCTACCAAAACCCTAAACTCATCTCCCACCCTAGCTGAATCTCTGCTAAAGTCAAGTGTTAGTCCATGTAACGTTGCATTTGATTTCAGGCCTATAGTGTCCTCCGATATATTAAAGTCATTTAATCGTATTAGAATGAGTAATACCGCAGATCTCGATGGTCTCTCTGTAAAAATTATTGGATCTGTAATTGATTGCATGGCTCCTTACCTAGCTGATGTTTTTAACATGTGCATTGGTCAGGGGGTCTTTCCTGACTTAATGAAATACAGCAAGATAATTCCTTTGTTTAAATCAGGTAGTACATCGGACCCCACAAATTTCAGACCTATATCAGTACTACCAACTCTTAGTAAAATATTTGAAAAAATTATCCTTGAACAATTATTAACACATTTTAATACAAATAAATTATTGCACACTAAACAATTTGGTTTTACCCGGGGTCGCTCAACAACCGATGCAGGTGTTGAGCTAATAGGACACATATTTGATGCCTGGGAGAAGTCGCAGGATGCAGTAGGTGTGTTCTGTGATCTTTCCAAGGCGTTTGATTGCGTTCGGCATGACATTTTGGTAAAAAAACTACGTCACTATGGATTGCAAGGTCAAGCACTCCTACTTATGGAATCTTACCTTAGTAATAGGATCCAAGTGGTGGATGTCAATGGAATGAGATCATCAGGTTCTGCGGTTAGCATGGGAGTTCCCCAGGGATCCATATTGGGTCCATTCCTGTTTCTAGTCTACATAAATGACTTACCTTTCTTTGTAAAAGACAGACATGAAATTGTACTGTTTGCAGATGACACATCATTTGTGTTCAAACTTAGACGAAATGAACAAGATTACAGTATTGTTAATGATTGTATAACAAAAATGGTAGATTGGTTCACGGCTAATAATTTGCTTTTGAATGAAAAGAAAACTAAATGCATCAAGTTTGTTCTACCAAACGTCAGACAGGTCGCCACTAGTGTTGTTATTAAAAAAGAATTGCTGGACCCTGTAGATACAGTTGTGTTTTTAGGTATTACTCTAGATGCTAAGCTACAATGGGGACCACATATCTTAAAATTGTCTAAAAGGCTCAGCTCGGCAGCATATGCAATATGGAAAATTCGACAAGTTACAGATGTTGATACAGCTAGGTTAGTCTACTTTAGTTATTTCCACAGTTTAATGACTTATGGAATTTTACTGTGGGGAAATGCAGCTGACATTAGTAAAATATTCATACTACAGAAACGAGCCATTCGAGCAATATATAAGTTAAAATCGAGGGATTCTTTGAGGGAACTGTTTAAAGAAGTAAATATTTTGACATTAGCATCCCAATACATATATGAAAATGTCATTTATGTAAAGAAAAATATATCTTCATTTGAGAAAAATAGCGATAAACATGACATAAATACTAGAAATAAAAATAAACTTGCTCTGCATTCAACTAGACTCCATAAAGTTAGTAATTCATTTAAGGGGCAATGTATACGTTTGTTCAATAAGATTCCCGAAGATATGCAGAATTTGCCTTTAGATAAGTTCAAAGGTATCGTGAAGCAGAAGCTCAGTGCAAAAGGTTACTATAAAATTTGTGATTATTTAAATGACAGTAATCCTTGGACTTAAAACTTATTTGGCGACGTATAGTATGTATAACTATAAACCAAATTAAAGTTAGTAATTTATTGTTAATAAATATGTTTGACTCTATACCAAAAAAAGTATAAAGCAATTTACTGTTATTAAATAATATCTTGACTCGCAGAAAAGAGCAACCCCTTGAGTTTCTTGCTCGTTCTTCTCTGGGGATTACAGCATTACGAATGAGCGGTAGATTTAAAATGATATATTAACGTTTTCAAGTGATCAATTGTATCCTACGAAAAATAAACATTTTTTCATTTTCATTTTTCATTTTCAGAAATACATGCTGTAAAAGACTGAGAGACAGGTGACTTTGCGACGGTGTTCGAGGGTCTGCAATTTCTCGTCATCGAATGATCATCTATGAGTCTCATGCCACGTCGTTCCACTGAATCGAGTGCAGCTAGTTGGTACTCGGCTGAACCATTTATTTAACTTATAACATAGTTGTTTGGTGTATTGGATGATATCATTTTGTTTCGGGAGTTTTCTAAATTTTTAGTCTATAATATGTATTACTTTGAGTCCTGTGAGAAATTCAGAATAAGAGCAATTAGCAAAATAATACTACCTTTCAAAATTTTTTTTTTGTCACACAAAAACTTTTTAATTAAGACGACTACAAAAGTTAACAAATTGGGAACATTTCATTTTGCAAATTAATGAGATTACAGACGCTGTTTGACACTTTGTAAGAAATTCATAAGTTCAAACAAAAGAAAATTTCATTTAAATTATTTGGTGATTACAGAGAAAGAGGATAAGTATTACAATTAAATATACATTAATGAACGGAAGGGACTTAACGTTCTAAGTAGCTTTTAATTGGTGATTCAGTCACACGCGATAATTGAAACAAATGTCGGTTGGGGTATCTGTTCCTTTATTTGGACTAATGATTTTGATACATACATACATACATACATTATAATCACGCCTGTTTCCCGTTGGGGTAGGCAGAGACTATTGATTTCCATTTGCAACGATCCTGACATACTACTTTTGCTTCTCCCACGCTCATCAAGTGCTTCATACACGCTCGTCAGTTAGTGGTTGAGCGCACCTGACCTTTTGTGAGTACGTCAGTCACTTGATTGACGTACGTTCTTCTTGGTCGACCTTTACCGACCCTTCCATTCACGTCTTCGTTATAAATTGCTTTCGTTAATCTGCTTTTACTCATTCGTTCTATATGCCCAAACCACCTTAACATACCTGTTTCTTACCTCTTTTTTTTCTTATGGAATCATTTCGTAGTAGAGTAGACATGTAAAAATCAGTCAGTTCAAAATTTCCTTTTTTGAAGTCGCTTTCAAATAACAAAACAATTAACACCCTGGGGAAAACTGCATCAGGGATATATCCTATAGAACATCAAAAATACATTTGTAAGGCCCGAGAATGTACCTACTAGGCAAACCTTTCATAATTCGTCACGAAAATCGAAGATGGTGGGTTAGTCGATTTTAATGGTACCAACTGGAATGAACGCATTGAACCTTTTTTTTTTAATGCACAACGGGTTGGTACTTGACCTCAATCATACCTGATGTTAAGTGAAGATGAGGTCGATGGTGTAAGCAAGCGTACTGACCCGGAAACCCCAACACATTTGGAGGACTGGCTATCTTATCTCTGACAACCGGAACAATGTCCCATATATGATGTATTAACTTTGTCTAGTTTGAATATAGGGGAGGCCAATTTGTCCTTATATCTCTTCAATGCTTATCACTGTTTTCCGAAATATAAAAATATATTTTTCGTACATACATATTTATTAATATTGTATCATTAGTTCGTCCAATATTGTATCCCAGAGTATATAAAAATAATGCCTCATATGGCATATAATTTTCAAACAGAAGGTTAGAAAGACTAGTTAGATGAAACCACATCTAGAGCCATAATGAACCCCAGCACACCAACCGCTAATAAGCCTTCAAGCTGATCACTCACCATAAAGTACAGTCGTAGCATCTACATTCATAGACAGTAACTCAAATCCTGGGCCAGTAGCTAAAGGTAGCTTTAACCGCCTCCGTGGCTCAATGTAAACAACACGGGGTTTACGATTCGGAGGTCGCGGGTACAGGCAGGACAGCATTAAAGATGCCCCACAGTTTGTGAGTGACACCCCACAAGCAGCGGTTGTCGTCAGTGTAGCCCCATTTGATGTTCCCTCGACATCTACCGACCCCGGTACGCAGTCTATTGAGTGACTTCTATATGGATCGGACCAAATCGTGATACGATGGAAGCATGCAGGTGTTCCTCAATAAAGACTGAAATCATTATCATATATAATTTAGTTATTCAATCATCATATTCAACAATAACTTATTTAAATATGAAATATTTTGGAAGAATCATCATCATTTTCTTGCCTTGTTCCAAGAGAAGAATATAATGTTATTAGTAAATATGTTAAGCTAAAGAGAGTGAATATTTGGAGCATATATCCATATCATTATTCAGCGTTTATTTACGCTCTGGTGGTAATGGTAGCAGAAATTTCTACTGTAGCATTCCAAAATTAATGAAGTGAAAACATAGAATCCTGTCATGTCCGTTACATGCGATTTTCTACGAAACTACATAGTTCGTTATGAGCACCCAGTTTCAATATAATTTCCTTCCTCGGCAAATAAAAAGAGTAATGCTCCTAATTTGCAGCTTGCCTTAAAACAACTGGCACTCAGCTGGTTTTTTATTCTCCTCCATCAATCCTCATCCTCTGAAACATGGTCTCCCTAAACGTAACCCGCTACTAAATAGAGAATTGACAGTATATACAATGGAGAGTTACTAAGGAGGCAGAAGGCGCAGGAGGTGGTATTTTCAGCGTTGTATTACTGATTATTATAAGTACAGGTGGTACAGTGGACCGCAAGCCCGCAAACATATGAGGCGAAATGAACTGTCGGGCGTCAGTGATTGACTGCACATTGGCTGGTAATTGGAAACTTCCAGTTATCACCGTGTCCGGTTCGGTTTGTAGGATACACTGGTTACATGCATTGTAATGTAAATTTCATGTTGCCCTGGCAGCGAACGGAATGCAAACAGCTCGCCTGGTTCATAGTCATCCAATTTGAACTTTTTTGTGCTAAAAATGGATGGAAATCTGCTGCATCCACCTGATTCAATGAAAGAGATAACTATCACATGTGAATTAAAATTATTAAACCACGTATCGTACAAAATTATCCAAATATTCAGGTATAAGTAGACGCTCCTGACAGACACACGAATGGATGGTGTTGACTTAGTAATAGAATCCCGTTTAAAATTCGGGTATGATCCTTAAAAACTAAAGTAAGTATACTGATCTTGGTGTATTTAATGCAATAGTCACATTACATCAACGGCCTATAAAAGCTTCTCCTATGGCGCCATCTGCATCGCTTACCATGAGAGGATTAATCTTAATCGCCACGCTGGTCAGGCATGTTTGGGAGATCACCAATTACGCTGTGTCCACTCACACCCACGGAAAGAGCCGGGTCGGTCCTATTCTACTCTGGCAAGAACCACATGTTTAATGCAATAATACCAAAATTTTAAACAACTGTAAGGATATCGTGAACTTTGAAAATATTTCTGTATATCCCATCAGAATTATTTTCCACTAGACTTGCATATTACTCGTATAATACATAAACCGTGGAGTCGTAAAGTTTAACTAAAAAATATTATTAAATAACCTTCCACTGGCAAAAACATGTGAAGCACTAAAATTGAATGCCATCACTCATTCATACGTAAATTTTAGCGGCATCCATCTCATTACCGGGCACCCTTTAATATAAAGTCCGGCTTATTTGCAATTTTTACGAGCCAGCCTCTTTTGTTGAGCGGGATAAGGTACCCTTTTGTGGTATAAAAAGCAATACTTCAATTTTATAGATCATAGTTCACACAGGCTGGGATCGCAACGCAAAGAAAGGGGCTAAGTATTGGATGATTTAGGGCGGTCGTATAATCTGGATAATCGGCGGTTGGCACTTAAGCTGTGCCTCATATGACGTTGCAAGGTAAGTTATAGCGAAGTTAGTGTGAGTTCTTCGATTTACAAATTTTCCATAGCTGTACCCGTCTGATGAGATTTAGTGATAAGATCGCGGAATTGTGTTGTATTGTTATCATTAAAAATTATTGCACGTAAATTATTTCATAATTATTTAACGTTTCTTACACCCTCAGTTGCCTCCGTCCGTGAATCGTCCTAAGGAATTTCTTTGAAATTTTGTGCTATAGTATTAAGCCGGTTAATTTTGGACTACCTACATACGATAGAATGGTATAGAACCGACCCGTCTCTTCTCGTGGGTTTCGTAAAAGGCTACTAAGAGATTGTGAGAATCAGCATATCCGCTTGTCAAGCTCTGTGACTGAGGAAAAAAAGTAGGGAGAAAGTCGCGTCGTGAGGGAGGCATCAGCCAGCTGGACATCACTCTGTTATTGATGATGACGATGAACTTGAAATGTTCCTAGTTCATTGGAATATTTAGTGCTGCTTGGTTTCGTCATGCAAAAAATATAAAATCCATCCGTCTCTTCCCGTGGCTGATAAAGGTCGATAAAGGTGAATATGGAACTTTCCACCAAAAAAACGACTAAACTTTTGCACGTTTTGCGATTTTCGATGGGCTCACCCTCTGTCAAGTGTGCATTTCTATGTAATTCTAAAGGTGATCCGGGAATTTTATTTCAAGAACTAAAGCATTTGGGATATATGTGACCCCGTTTGAGATGAAAATCGTGACGTTATGTATATATGTTATTGGAATATATAGAATTGATTCGTGTAATGTGATAGTGACCTATAACCGCAGGCATAACTCTTACTTACCATTTCACTACCCCGTCTCATTCACGTCACACATTATTTATGTTCGTACAGTCCTCTCAAAGGGTTTCGTGTTCAAGATATTTATGTCTGCTTTTTTTTTTTATTTTACTATCATCTCTGGCTGTCTGGTAGATGTAAAGTAATTAAAGAGTGTGAAATCATCCACACCTTTGTGGTCCTAGTATCAGCTAAAAGGACTCTTTGACTACAGAGCTATAAAATAGTATCCGACCAAACATCAATATAGTTACATACGTAATGCCGACGCTTAAGCCACTTTAACCCACGCCGAAAAACAACGGGTATTATGTATCTGAAATGGTTGTTTGTATGTCCAGTGTTTGTACGAATCTATCTCAGTAAGGGTGCGTTTCCACCAGAGCTGTGCGAGGTAGCTAAGCGGTGCGCGTGGAAAATATCCACCAATATCATTAGCGGATCAGGAAAATGAAGTAATACTATCACGAAAAGATCTCCACAACTATAGATCCTGTGCTGCCCGCAAGGAAGGCGGAAAGGTTCTTGAGTGGCGACCACGCATCGGAAGACGCAGCGTGGCAAGGCCATCTACGAGGTGGACAGACCATTTGGTAAAGATCGCGGGAAGCCGCTGGATGCGGGCAGCTCAGGATCGAACAAATACTTACCAGGTATTAATTAAATTAGGTATAAACTTATTCGTAATCTAACAAACCAGACAATATGAATCAATTTCTGGCCGTTTCCATGGTTCGTGAAAGTATCAATGCAGCTTATTCTTTTGTATGAAAATTGGTCACGTCAATTAATACGAAAGCAACGGTTACGGGTTCGAATCCCACCAGGGGTAGACATTTGTGTGAGAAAACGAACATTTAGAAAACGGACTATTATTATGTTGACTGTAAAGAATAATAGGCTTATGTATGAGGCATTCATTTCTGAGTCATCATCAGTGAACAAATTTCTTGATCTCATTTCGGAGCTGAACTTGGTAACCAGAGGTAACAAGATATAGGAAACTAAACATTGTACGGTGTCTTTGCATAAATATAAATATTTTTGTTATTTTCGACGCCATGCTCCCATCAACACCCTTACACGTCCCCACTGTTGGGGAACAGTCTCCTCTCACTGGGAGAGGGTATGTGCGGATGGTGGATTTGAGTCAGACTAGTGGCCACCTGACAGTCAGTGTCCTTAAGCCACCCCTGTCGGCCACCGACTTGGCTTGACAACTGTCTTCAATTGAAAACAACCAGGACCGACAATTAAACGTGTGTTTCAAAGCACGGAAACACTCGTATTAAAATACCATTAGTGGTTACCCATCCAAGCACTGACGGCTCCAGACATTGCTTAACTTCGCTAATCGTAAACGAATGTAGAATGAACGCATGCTTCTCAACGCCGAGACGACAAATTTACTTTGGCAAATTTTGAAAAGCTCCATCAAACATTTTTTGTACTGAACCACTTAAATGTTTGAATTGCAACAGCAAAGTAATTACCTTTGTAAGGTAAATACAATATTTCGTGTTCAAAATTGGATATAAAAAGAGCTATCTCCATTTTCGAATTAAACGAGAATTAGTCATCGCTACGAGCGATCTATTTCTCGGGGTCCCTCATTATAATGTTGTTACGGACATTCAACATAGAGTAGGTATAATAATTTTAAATTAGCATTTAATTTTCCGGGCCAACGATCGCGCTGTCGATGTTGATATGTGCCGTTCCCACAAAATTAAAAATTCCAAATTACTAGCTTTTGTTTCTAGACGTTTAAGAAATGATTATAGTTACCGGGTCAAGCTCAAGCACTCATTCATTCTACTTTCAACATTCGTTACTCTTTCTAACATTATTAGAGACAATAAAGTAAACAATACAATCATTGATATTGTTGAATCTTCCCTCTAAACCATTGTTTTCGAAATAGAAAAAATACATTAATGTCAAGTATCGAATGCGTTTAAATTTATTCTAAACAGCTCTGATAAATTCAATGTGGGTACAGCTTTGTAACATTATACCTATTTAAACTTGCAGATTATAACAAAATTCGTAGATGCTGATTAGGTTGTTCCTTGAACAGTTCCAAGTATTTACAAGCCGAAATTATAGAACTTTTGGTAATCGTCTTGATAATGATATCCTTGGCGAACACCACTATTAAATAACATTTGAGTCGATCAAAATGGCACAATTCTTGGAAGAATCAACGAGAAATTTGACAGCGCTTTGTACATTATATGACTAACATAATATGAATCTACATTATAGTGGAACAAAGTATACGGTGTAGTTGAAAGACTGTTAAATGGTTATTACAGCTAATCGAGAGGATGTAAGCAACCATGACGCTGTGGCCATTATAAAAAGATGCCTAATTTATATCATAAAGAATTTAGATTCATAAAACGGTTGATGACATAATGAGCATAGGTAATTTTAGGTTGGCGCAAACCGATCGCATGTGAAGATCGGCAAGGCTCACCTCATGAATAAATAATATGGAATCAAAATTTGGGTTGCCATTAAGCAATTATGCCGTTGTTACCATTATGATGTTTTCGAAATGCTTTTAATTTTTTATTAGACCAAATTATCTTCGGGACTAAGGTGTTCGGGAACCGATGCCAATATAAACGGTCCGCCATTAAATATCAATCAAGCCGTAAGTCGTGTGTAAGTTGTTGATGTGAAATTTGAGGGCATCCTTGATATTTAAGACAATAAACGTAATTATTATGAGTTATCTGATGAAACGCTACAATTAGAATCGTATTTGCTCCAAGTAGAGAATGAGGTAGAGATATTGCGGCATAGGGTGATAATATAACCGTGCATGTACACAAATATTGAATGCAGATTGTAAGTGTTCAGATTGAAAATTGCATGCAGCGGAGATGAGAATGTTGAGATGGATGAGTGGAGTAACGAGGGTGGATAAAATAAGGAATAAGTATTTAGGAGGGAGTTTAAAGTGGCACCAATGACAGAAAAGTTGAAAGGAAATCGCTTGACTTGGTATGGACATGTTATGAGGAAGGATGAAACGCAAGAGAGTGATGAATATGGATGTAGATGGTTGGAAAGAAAGATGAAGACGACAAAAAGATTGATGGATTGTGTGAGCATGAAATGAATGAACAGGGCGTGAATGATAAGGTAATAGCTGAAAGAGGATATTGGAAGAAAGAAAGAAAGAAAAATGTATTTAAACCCATTTCATGATGCACGTATGTATCAAAAACACGTACTGCGTCTACTTACTTAAGTTGGGTCTAGAGCAAGAAGATGATGATGATTGTACATGTCCAAAGCATGACAATTTTTTATATACAGCATCACAGTGGTTCCAGAGCAGAATTAAAAAAGATCCTTTATCTAGTGTATATATATATATTATATGTAAGTATATATTTATCTGTTAAAAAGATACAGGCATTCCTTATTTATTTTATAATTAAAACTACTTACGTATTTTATTTAATATTTGAAGTATTATTATTATAGTCTTTTGATTTTAAGTTGATTATTAACAATTTTTTTTTTAGTGCACGTATGTATGTCTATCCCCTCGAACCTGTTTTCCTATACATTTGCAGGGTCTTGCTGGAAGAAATCTCTTTTTAGAGATAAGCTAGTGCCTTTTGTACATCCTGTATCTAGTATGTATTTGACTTTTATGTGTACTCGTGTGCAATAAAATTATAAATAAATAAAATAATAAATATAAATAAAATAAAATATCTATCTAACCAGTCTCTTTCCGTGTGAAAGGTTACTTAAGGTATTGCGGTCATAATAGTAAGACCAGTAATGGGTAGCAGCATCATTATTCGTCTCTCAAAATTCTGTCATCGCCAACCAGTCCAAAATACAAGCAAATATAACCCACTCTTAAAATTTCGAACCCTCAATATGGTTCTTTATTGAATGGACCTTACTTGATTTTAAGGTCCGTGTTTACAGGCAATAATAACTAGAATTATATTAGTTACACATTCTTAAATGTCTCGAACCCTTAAAGCCAAAGTACCCAATAATCTACTTTTTTTTTAAATTTGATCTCAAATATCAGTTTCCGTCATCAATAATCAGGCCGCTATAACTTTTTAATCACAACACTTAAAGTAAGATCGTTTACAAAATCGCATCGTAAATGCTGGTTCAGTTCTTCTTTTATTCTAACCAACGCCAATTGAAATTAATTTCATGGGAAAAATAGGTTCGTGTATTCTGTTGGTACCAAATTATAGATAAACTTTAATATTGATTAAATTTATAAGCCTTTCTTTTACCTCGCCATAGTCGGGACATCTAGGAAGCAGGATATCTGTAAGTTTTTTTATAGTGATACAATACAATGGATTGTTGTAATAGATAGTGATACTGTCAGCGAAACCAACGGTTGCGGGTTCGATCCCGCGAGGGGTAAATGTTTGTGTGGTGAATGCGAACATTTATTCCCGAGTCATGGATGTTTATACATATAAATATTTATGTATGTTTATCCGTTATCTAGTATCCACAGCACAAGCTTTGCTTAGTTTGGGACTAGGTGATTGGTGTAAGTGTCCGAAATATTTATTTATTTATTATTTATAATGTAATAAAAAAACACTTTATCGCACAAAAGAAAAATATACATTTTACAAAACATATTGCTGTGATTAATGATTTATACAAATGCAATCCCTGAAATGAAGAACTAAATAGAAGAGTTCTAGAGCGTTCAAAGATTTTTCGCGGAACTGAGGATAAACTACGCCAAACATAACCATTAATTACTTTAATGAAACACGTCATCCCATCGATCATTAAGTAAACCCGAGCATTGAGAAGATTAAGTTAAAACACGGGCAGATAGCCCGGTCCCCGTGTAGGATAAAATTGTAATCCTTTTAAGTAATGAGTAAGTATATACGATAGATATATGAAGTTAAAGACAAGTAACATTTACAAAATTTGAAAGTCAAAAAAGTCAAAAAATATTTATTTCGTAGGATAAAGATTATCACTTGATAACGTCACATTTTAAGGATAAATAAATATAGTAATATATTTGATTATCTAACTAATATTATAAATGAGCAAGTTCGAATGTTTCTTTATTTGTTTTTTTGTTTGTTGTTCAATCACGGCGAAACGGATGAACGAATTTGGATGAAATTTGGTATATAGGTACGAGCATACCCTGGATTAAAATATAGGAGACTTTATAACCCGATAAAGTGAATAGTTCCCGCGGGATAAACAAATTTCCGCGATAAAGCTATTCAACGCAGGCGAAGCCGCAGGCGAAGCCGCAGGCGGAAACCTAGTTTCTAATAAATTTTGCAGATGTTGGTTTCGACGCTTAAAAATAACAGAACCCACCAATCTTTCTGTGTCGTAAAAAGCGACTAAGGGATTTCCACCAAAAATAACTAAAGAATTGCACGTTTCACCGGCGATGGGCGTGAGCACTCTTTCTGTATATTTCGAAAGTGAATCTTGGATGTTTTCCAACCATTCATTTATGCTTGAAACACTGAAACGCTTTGATTTGGGATATCTGTGACCACCCTATTTGGGATGAAGGTGACTTTTATGTATGTTACAAGTGTTACTGAATGTAGTTTATTTTATGTCTAATGTTATTGACGTTGAAATTAGCGTTTTATACAAATTCACATTAAGTCAAGTAGTAGGTAAGGGTAAGGAACTAACTTTAAATTACCCGATAGCAATATGCAATAACAATTTTAATCCGAGACCTCGTCTACTTTTTTATTTTGTCATCCAGTTCGTTAAGGCCAGTTCAACTTCTGCATTTACAAAATAGTAGTATGTATAGAGCTATTATCATTTTAAACTATTTTCTGTTTATTTGCAAAAAAGTGAAATTAATTCAGTTCACTTTTTATCTATTTATTTTTCCCTCTAAAGATAATGTTTAGGTGTAAAGTCAACGCTATTTTTGTTGCAACATGAAATGTTTAAGTTTATATTATTTATTGACATATTTCTAAAGTCTGCTATTATGAGACTAAAAATTTGTTAATAATATAAAATATAAGTTATATTAGGACAATTAATTTAATTTCTTTTCAAAAAAAAACATTATAATATCTTAAAACGATTTCATTTTTGCATATCGATTAAAAAATCTGCTAAAAATACTCAATAAAACACTATTGTTTTTGGTATACAGAACATGTCTATAATACATCGAACTCTATACCCCAAGCCAAGGGTGAGCTTATCAATCTACATCATGATCCTTCATTATTAAGAGTGATGGGCCGGCGGACCGATCCGAGTGCAGATTTGTCTGAGGTTTAGCCTTTAGCGATAGATCGGAGGGCCATTAGGGGAGGTGTGAGGTAGACTTTATTTACTTTATGTGTAAGCAACCGAATCGATCAGCATTGTTCGTTGGACTGTCTGATTGATTACTGTATCTGTAGAAATTAGTGACAGTATTTGCGTATTTTCGTTAGACATATTCTTAGTCTTATTTTTAGGGATAACTCTCATAGCAGCGAATATAACGATAGAAAAAACTTACTGGAAGATGAGACGGTGCAAGCGTGACACAAGTTGCGTCCCAAACTAAAGCGCGTCCCAACTTCCAGGGTAGAAGAGTCATACCATCTGGTCTCTTCCCATCATCACGTGTCAGACCTACTGGTTCCAAAATGGCCGGCGCACAACAGATATGAAGGCCCGCCGGATGGTGCTCCCAATGTAGGGCCGTGGTAATTCGAAAGGTGGCGCGGTCGAGTTGTGTGCCTATATTGTGGGATGGTAAAGCCTGAAGCCATAGTTCAGACTCCCAAACACCTGGCTGTAGGTGAGACGAGCACGCTCTGCAGAATTGGAAGACGTTTCAATAAGATTATTCCGTATCAATTTACAGAGCGGCTCGTCCGTCTGTTTCTGTGATTTAAGGGAAACAGAGGGCTCAGTGTTCGGGCAAGCTTTAAGCCAAGCATCCCTAAGCAGCAGCCTCAGATAAATAAACTATTTCAAATGTAGAGGAAACTCGAGCCAAAATTTTGTTACAGAAGGGTCAAGTTCTATGTAGGTACTGATGACAGGAAAGATGGTAAACATACACTCGACATTTTTTCAAAATAAATTTTTAAGTTGATTTCAGCCTCATGGTCCATATAAAGGCATACAAATACAAATTATTCATCATTCATTCATTGTCAGAAATCCTCCGCCTCCGTGGTTCAATGTAAACAACATTGGGTTTACGATTCGGAAGCCGCGGGTTCGATACATGTTTAAGTACTCGGTTTGGTTGGTGGAAGGGCATTTTAAATGTCCGCCTGGCTAGCTACCACCATCTTATCTAAATGAAATATTTTTGACTTGACTTTCGACAAAACAACAACGTTTAAGAATCCATATTCGTACACAATGAAACTACTCCGAGTCCTATTTAACCTAAACGCAACTTTACGAGCGTTCTAAGTTAAAGCTGAGGTTTTTAAGTGACAATTTATGTGACAATGTTTCACAATATATTAAGGTGAGCTATGCACGAAGCTGGTACTAAAACGTAAGAACTTAACTGTTTACGTGCGTTAGCTTAAAATAAATAAAAGTTTATGAGATTGGACACAAGCGGGAGCCGATTATGGACCTCTTGAACTGTACAGGGTGTTAAAAGTAAAATCCGCGTTTAAAGGACTTTATTGAACATCAATAAAGTATCAGTTGGCACTATATAGGGTGAAATTTAATTCATGTAATTCCTATTTACTGGTTTTTAAGGTCAATTGCTAACCCGTTGTTCATAAAAAAACCAGTCTTTCGTTCTACAAAATTCGCGTACCCGTCTCGATGAGATCGCCTAATTTTGGTATATTGTTATCATCAAAAATTGTTCTAAATTATGTTGTGCATTAATGAGTGTTTGTATCGTATTATTTTCATCGCTTTTCATGGGAGGATTTTTCCTAATCGCCACGCTCTGGGCAAAGCAAAAGTTGGCGATCGCAGATTTATTTGGGAGCTTCGCACCAATAACGACCGCACAAAATGCATGCATGCATATTATGTGTTGAATTTATTGGATAAAAAGTGCTCAAATATGTGATAAACTGCTTTTTTCACCCTGTATGTTACTTTAACAACGGTTAATCGTTTAATCCTTTATCATGTACCGGACGAGCGACATCGCTTTGCTTTTAGTAAATATTGTAAAATATACTATGTGTTAAGTATAGTATACTTTATGATGTGGGACTTGACGTAAATCATTTTAAATATAACTAATGGAAACAATCTTTCTATCCCACTAGGTCATAAAAAGCGAAGCATAATTAAATTTTTCCATTGGCTCGTGATTAGGGAATATTAAAAAACCCGGCTAAATGCGTGTCGGAAAAGCATATGTATTGCTACTGTTTTATGGACCGCAAAAAAAATGTATTTCACAATGTCGTTGAATAGTGAAAAACAAAATTCACTTTTCGTTCCGTATATAAAAAATGGCGGTCAACTGAAAACAGCGAATTTTTCGATTAAGGTTTACATATAGTAATAGTGCACACATAATATCTTTGATTTTTTAGGCTTCTAATGATATGGTTATCGGTTAGCAAGTTAGAGGATACATTGTTAATAACTTCCGAAGTTCATTATCCCAACAGATATTCACCTAAACACGCAAAACTTCAAGAACATTCCGTAATAAAAATATGAAGTGCTTCGTTTAAAGAAAATTCGTTCGGTAAAGTTGTGAATCGCGATTTAGGTATAATTTTGTTATATATAGTGAGTCCAATTCATTGTAATTTATATTTATTATGCCAGTTAAATAAAATTGAAAATTTCCTAATAATCACTATAGTACCTACTTTTATAAAATAGAAATACTACAACAGTTGTATGTAGGTATATAAATATTTTCTGAACCGTTTAGTTTTCCATCAAGCTGATTTGTTGCATTACAAATAGTAATTTCTAAACTGCTTAGTCCACCCAGAGCAAAGGATACACCAGCTCTACAGAACTAGTACAGAACCTAACTAGCCTGAGTCATCCAGCTTTTAAAAAGTTTATAAAACATGGCAATAGATTCTCTTCAGATACAGTTGACCTCCTTCTAACCAATTACCTACAATATTATAAAGAAACCTATTGGCCCAATAATAATAACTAGTATAAAAACGCAATTACTAATTTTATCACCATAACGAATTCACGCAATAGCGGAAACCTCGATTCCCATTAAACAAAGAAATGAAAACCGTATTTCACATTTTAGCTCGAAGTAATTCAAAGATATCTTTAAATACGAGACAACAGGAGTTCTTCCGAAGTAAATACAGACTCTAGGGGCCACGAAACAAATGCGCCATGCCGACATAACAAATTAAGACAATTCCAAATTAACAGAGCCTGCAAAGTCTGAAATATGTACGTCGAGAGTTCAAGCCACATAACGTTCGTGTATCACATGTATTTACAAATACAGTAGAGCAACTTACCTAGCTATCAGTAAGTAAAACAGGTGCTATATTTCCATAAATACTCTGCCAATATGTCAGCATGTACACAGATTAAACTTAAATCCTACATAAACATTTTAAAAGTCACAGTGGAATATTTCAAAAAGCGTGGAATTTTTGTACTGTGGTTCAGTTGCGTAATAAGGGCGAGCGCTCGCGATTGTACTCAAGAGTTTGAGGACCC
Source organism: Oegoconia quadripuncta (assembly GCA_949316235.1). NCBI lineage: Eukaryota > Metazoa > Arthropoda > Insecta > Lepidoptera > Autostichidae > Oegoconia > Oegoconia quadripuncta. The sequence continues at coordinate 16,456,012 of OX438743.1, forward strand.
CTTTTGCGAGGGGCTGAAGCCCCTTAGGCCCCTAGTAGAGCGGGGTCCCTAATGAGTCGCTGGAGCACTAGAGTTGTAGGTCGTCCCGTGTTAAAACTTGCTAGTCTCCCTTGGCACTAGACGGTTACTTCGTGCGGAAACGGTGCGAGGGTGGATTTTTCCTTGCTTTGTTTTGTACAAAAATTGAGATGGGGAAGTTAGAAGGTTGTAATGTTATAGATGACATGTCTAAGCAGAGAATTTAAACAAAGAAACTTTTACACAAAATGTTCATTCTTGTGAATTAAATACAAATTCGTTTTGACATAAATATTATATTAACTAATACGAAATATTAAATTTTACTACCAAATGTGTAAAGGCTTACAGTTTCATCGAAATGAAACTGGACAATTTTTGGAACCCTCATCAAAAGGATTATCGTAAAATATTCATGTTTGTTGACTATGCAAATGTTACTTGCACACAAAAATAACGATGACCTTACCACACATAGGGATATCTACGGAACATCCCGCAAAAGAACTTAAACCTTTACAATTAAGTAATAATTATGTAACATTTTAGTTGTATACCTAATATATGAAATAACATGATAACAATAGCACGAGCCCTAAATAAAGTTACACATATAACTTAGTAAGCCGTGAGAGGTCTCATTAAGTCCTTTATTTCGACCTCAACGTGGGAGGGCGTGAGGGCAGAGACAAAAGGCCCTCTTTTATTTATTCATAATATATCGCGCGGATTCAGATCCGTTTGCCGAGATAGCACTGTCCATTTGTAAAGGCCTCTCGTGTAATTGTATGGTAATTGTAAAGGGAAAGATTTGGGTTTACGGAGCATATTCAAATAAAAGTGGGTTATCTTGGAAGTCTTGTGGTCTAGTTCCCTTGGAAAGGTGAGTGGATACAGGATACAATATGAAACTAGAAAGAGAAACAGTTCGATTAACTCTATGGGCACAGATTACCAATAAGTTACTAAAGTAACTATGGGTGTGTTTGTACGTAAATTGTACGTTACCGACGATAAATATAAAGTAGATATAAAATATGTAACTATACCAATAACAATTGAAGATGTGACTGAAAAGATTGAAGCGGTAAATAATATAAAGAATCAATAGGTGAATACAAGAACAATTCTCCCATCATGTACTTTAGGAAAGCGCGTTTCATTGATTAATTAGAGTGGGTGGGATTGGTACAATGTAATAACGAAACAGCTAATGAATGATGAGATGCGAAAGATGTAATCTGAAAGAAGATATAATCAATCAATGATAGATAAACATACATATAACCACAAGCTGATTTCCTTAAAAATTCACTGCACGTTTCATAAGGTATGCATTTAACTCTCACAATGCATCCGTAGGTGTCGATAGATATTACATGCAGATGTGGGGGCGATGTTATAACTTCATTGTTATTTCCCATTAGGGTTAGATGACCTTTATGGAAATTGAAACTAACTGTAAGGAGAAATTAGTTTAGGCGACTGGAGGCAAGCATTTAGTTAGACGATACAGGTTTGTAGCAATGCAGGAAGTGTTCCAATAATGGGTTTCTGTGTGATACTACTAATATTTACAATAGTTATGCAGTCTTGAGCATTAATTAATGTATTGCCTTTTTGTACAATAAAGCGTTTACAAACAAACAAACAAACACTCGACTATGGCAAAGACGTAGAAAGTCACAATTTAAAGAGATAACGATTTATTATTGGCAACGCTGAAAAAAAATAACAGTGCCTCTTCATATTGGTATCAGATTAAAGGGCTAGAAATGTAAAAAGGGGTTGTTTAGGTTTAATAAAAGTAATAGTTCAATAGAGCAAATATAAGAGAATAAGAATAATTTTATTGGATACAGAAATAAATATACACAGTACAAAATAGCGATGATAGATATATAATCCTCCAATTTGGGATGGTTCTCGTGATACTACTATGTATGTAAGCTGGGCTTCTCTTCTATTTGAATGATCAACTTTTATTTAGGGCAAACGGGTTCACTTTTTTCTTTTCTTTTTTCTTGTTTTTGAATTTAATAATTTTTATGTAATCTATCTGATGCATGCGGTGTTTACATATAATTGTTTGTACATTTAGCTAATAACTAATATACATACGGCTTCATTACTCTAAGCGATGTAACAAGCGTTTGTAAAATAATAATGCAAATAAAATTTTTATCTGTCAACGAATTATAATCTTTTTTGGTCTCGTGAATAAATATATTGCGGACCAATGTTGGCCACATGTCTCGAACAAAAGCGATAATGCAGTCATCACACCGAATCCAATTGGGCGCGACCATCAAAGAATTCTCGTATTCAAAAGTCGTTAACTGTAACCGTGTCCACACATCCTCCCGTACCTAATTGAGACATTTTACACGAAAGGATGTGATTACGAGCGAACATAAAACTCCGTATTATTCCAGCGCAGGGGGCCAAAGTAGAACTTTAAAAATAAATATTGAGGGTTAAGCTTTCGCGGTGGGATATGCTTGAACACGCCCGTATAAACGTACATCAACTGGTAAAATTTTGAGCGAAGATTAATAAAAAGACAACCATGTTCTAGATTCTAAGCTAATTACACAACCTTTTAGAATTGTGGACAAAGCATTAAATAACAAATTGGCATGACATCGTAATTCGTTCCTATAAAAAGAATCTCAAGAAAGTAAGACTGAAGTCTAAGTCTAAAGACTACATACGTACATAATGGCACGCCTGTTTCCCATAGGGGTAGGCAGACACCGCAGACTTCCACTTGCTATGATCCTGACACACCTATTTTGCTTCATTCACTCTAATAAGGTTGTTCATACATGCTTGTCGGTTTAGGGTACTCTTGACTTGGCCTTTCTTTAAGACGACGCCGATTTGATCATGGTACGTTCGCCGTGGTCTTCCCCTACCAACACTTCCATCCACATTCGCTTCGTATATTTCTTCTTTCATTCATCCTCTCCACATGTTCAAATCATCTCAGTATACCTTTTTCAATCTTTGTCACTACGTCTTCATTCATACTGCTTAACTCTAAACTAAGTCTTTCTTATTCCATAAAAGCCATGTAAATAAACTAAAGGGTGCAAATTTTAATGCTAATATTAACCAAAAATAAATTACAAACTGTATAAAATCAAGACGTTGAATTTATTGTATTGACTCAAATGAATTTGTTTACCTTGTAGCAGCCGTAATAGAAACTAATCTAAGATCATTACTGACAACGAGCAACTTAGCTCATGCAAGTAAATTAGTCAATCGAGACCGGGAACAAATGAGTCGATTCTTTTAATAGTGCCTATCTATCCAAGTTTTACGTCCAGCTTAACGAGAGTAATACCGTAAAGTAGACTTTATGGTTACTAAATTCCGATACGAACGATATTTCATTCAACACTGATGCAGAAAATTCTTTGATGTTATCATCAATCAAACATTTACTTCTAAGTCATAAAATTCCCGTTCAACGCCGCCTAATACAGCCCCATTATCTACACTAATAAACCATTTATAATTAACAATTTTGACTATAAAATTATTATTACTTTTGGGACCGTCTTTCTTTTTATCGCTCCTAAAATCAATTCTGGGACGTTGAAGTGTGCGCCCTAAACAACTGTAAGGATGATCAAACGGTTTGATATGACACCGGTAAGCAACCGATGCTTCTAATTCACACCGAATTTAGGCGTCGTGGCTTTGAAATGTGATACAATGTTTGAGGCCAGGTTTAATGAGAAACTATCTACAGACACGGCAGCTAGCTAGTTTTTTTTTTAATAAAACGTTTATCGCTGACGCCGGGAGCCGGCTTTTAATGTTGGCCGGTTTAGGTATTTCATTAGTGATCATTTGTGAATGATATTTCGCACGTATTTTAATGTAAATGATAGTAATATTTACCATAGTCTTTAAAAAAGTCTAAATTCTATGCAATTATGCGAAATTCAACATTATCTGACGACCGATTGATGTAGGTACTACCCACGTAATGACCCTGCCTGCAAAATCACGGTTGCGAGTTCGAAGCCCGCGAGGGTTAAAAGTTTATGTGATGAATACGAACATTGATTCCCGAATCATTGATGTTATTATAATTTTTATATATTTTTATCTAGTATCTATAGTACAAGTTTTGCTTAGTTACCCTTGATGATTGTTGAAGTGACCGATTTATTTATTTAATTTTGTTTATTTTATATTGTTCAATATTATGAAATGTCGGTAGGTAACTTTAATTATTTATGGTAGATGCGCAATATTGGTAATAATTATAGTTGCTAGTAAACAGTTAAGTATGTAGTTAAATCTCTGTGGTGAAAGTTGTACCGTTAAAGTTTATCATTTATTAAAATAATAATAATCTAACTAATATTATACGAGTAAATGCGAAAGTTTGGATGTTTGTCAATTTGTTAGTTTCTTGAAACAGGTTTAACGGATTTGGATAAAATTTGGTAGATGCGATAAAGTGAGTAGTTCCCGCACGATAAACAAATTAAACACATCCGCAAGAAAGTTATTCCACGCAGGCAAATCCGCGGGCGGAAAGCTAATTATAATTATAAAACACTATCCAGTAGTATTGAAAACTGAAAATGATGCTATTTTATAATGTTGTGAATTTATTTTGAAACATTAAATCCATCAGAGAAGACAAATTACGATCACAGATTACATACAAGTAAGTACATAATACGGTCGTGTATATAGTCCAAACCTCTTACCTGTGCTATAGACTGTAGGTACATACTATAAAACTCAGACCAAACGACGCTTACCAAAATAACCAAATCAACTTAACGTCGAAATGAGAACGTCAGGCAAAAGCTCATCGCCACAGTCCACTGTAAAATCGCTGCGTTTTTTTCAAAAAGTAAAATTGGATTTCGATCGAGAGCCCTAGCGGACAATATCGAGCCCGCAGGCAACTGGAGGGTTCTGCCTGATTCTGATTGGACAGCTCCACTCGTTCGCAAATGTGCAATACGTAGTCTACGAACATTGTTAACACATTAACTCCTTAATGGGGGGGTTTATTTTTAGTTTTATTTTTGGAGGATGGCACGCGTCGGGTGTTTGGGTATTTTTGGACACATGTTACACCGTTGTGTTCGTGAGTTATCTTACGATATTCGGCGAGGTATTGTTTCTAAATATAATATTAATAAATAATTAAAATACGCATAATTTATTTGTTACATTCTATGAGAGTGAAAACCAACCAATCTCTACGCGTGGGTATCGTAGTATGTAATAGTAATGGACTTTCCATAAAAAAAACAACAATAGTCTTGCATGTTTTAACGGCGATGAGCTTACCTCCTGTTACGTGTGTATTTCTGTATATTTCTTAAGGTGAACCGTGGACGTTATTTCAAGCATTAAAACTATTAGAGTTAGTCTTCAGAGCCAGCGCACACTTGTGATTTGTAATCGGGCGATAGTTTGATCGTTCTGGGATTCAGTATGAAATTATATGACAGTGCACGTATTTGACGAACCAATCGAATTATCGAAAATGACTGCGACTAAACTATCGGTCGACTAAAACTCACGAGTGCGAGCTAGCTCTTAATGTTTGGAAAACCCAAACGCATGTGTTTGGGATATCTCTGACCATTTAAGATAAAAGTCGTGACGTTCTATTAGTATGTTCCGTATTCCATTTTTTGAACAAACTCAAACGAAATATTTATTTATTGTTATTCATAAGTGCACTGTCTTACAGTGAATAAAAACGGATCATATTTTCAAGTCGTCGTCGTCGCTTTTTACCGGAGTGCAAAGGAAGAGATATATTTATACGGGTAATGATTTTCACGCGACGTATACACATATAGTATATTGGAAATTTCCGCTAGAGAAATAGTACTTCGATCGTTTTTAATTAATGGAAACTACGGTAGAACTGCGTGAACAAAATTTGCCCCGAAGAATGTTACATTTCTGTGTAACAGAGGTCCTCTTTAAGGGCCGAATGTTTTTGCGTGCCTCCATTTGGTGCCATATTGTCGTGGACACGCGCCCGCCACGTGTCCCACTGTGTTCAGACCTTTATCTCGACTTGGAATGCACATTCACAGCTCGTCGCATTTTTGATGAGTCCGTGATTGGATTAAGTTTGTTCTAAAGATAACCAGGGGATCCTATCTCAGATACTTGAGATATTTTTCTGAAATTTATGTATAATTTCATTCTAGGTATAAAATTTCCCACGTCCACAGTCCAAAGAATTTATTGATAAACCTTTCTCAACGGATAGATTCATGAGTGATTTGCCCCTTGATTTATTGCCCATCTGAATCCTTGTTGCCATACTTAGTTACGATAAATCATAAAAAAGGGAGATATATCAATGAACGTATTATGGTTGGGTATAACTCAATGTTCATTAACATAACCGTGATTCGTTTTCAATGCGTGATGTTGCTGTTTAATATGCTAAAATGCGGCGACACTGCAACCCGCACTAACTTACAATGACAAAACGACAGTTTTTTTTTCTTTGACAACGCGGTAAACTTGATTTGGTTCTCTATTTAAGTTTGTACACTTTTATTAATGTACAAGCTTTCCGCCCGGTCTTTGCCTGCGTGAATAACTTTAACGCAGATATCCTTAATTTGTTTATCCTGGGGGAACGGCTCACTTTATCGAGACAAAAATATCCCATAATCCAAGATTTGGTTTACTTTTTTTTATGCACAATGGGTTGTCAATCACAATCACACCTGATGTTAAGTGAAGATGAGGTCGAAGGTGGAAGCGTACTGACCCGGAAACCCTAACACATTCTGGGGACTGGCTATCTTAGCTCTGCAGACCGGAACATAACATTACTATTAACATTACTTATAACCAATTTTCATCCAAATACGTTCATCCGTTTCGCTGTGATTGAGCAACAAACAAAGAAACAAGTAAACAAACAACATCCAAAGTTTCGCATTTATAATATTAGTTAGCTAATCAAATCAGTTATTAGACCTAGTGATACTGCGCAGCCACAGATAGACTCAGGTGGGCTTCAAGTCGAACGTACTACTAATAGTTCTTTTTACAACCAGGTAAGGTTTGAAATCGGGTTTGAGAGGAAATTAAAAAATTAACACGTCTAGGACAGTGATATTCTGGAAAAGATTTTTAAGAGATTATGAATTCCAGGTAACAATAATAAATGCTAATAACCCGTCAAACAGCCAATGTCCCAATATTTTTAACTTAATAGCGTTTATAATTTGATCCTATGTGATGATAAACAACTATTCATTCCCACGATTTTATTCGTTATTGATTTTGTTTGAATGTCCAATCGAATGTAGTACGCCCACGCGAACACGTTAAAAGCGAACTAATTTCTTAATTTCCTAGCGAATTTTTACGACATACTGTTCCACATCTGAATAGAAATGATTATATTTGTAAATTTACTAATTATTCGCTTTGAAGATCGCCGTTGAAGTGAATAGGGATTAGTGCGAGTTTACATACATACTTAGGCCAGTATTAATAAATCGTTCTTGAGATTGAGATCGCGTCTCGGTCTCAAGACCATTTTTTCTGATGCTGTTTTAATATGCAACAGATTCTCAAGCGTCAACTTGAGGCCATGTCAATCTTGAGAACGATTTATTAATACGGGTCTCAGTTTAAGTTTTAACCTTCGACGAAAAACGATGGCTGTTATGTGTTTGACAGCGTTGCTCTGTGTCTAGTCTGTACATACAAATGTATCTCAATAAATTAGATTTGATTTATTTTGCAAACTTTTACAGTGTCCTATAATGCATACAATTTTAGTAAATTAATGAAGTCTTTTTTTTATGCACGACGGGTTAGCCTTGACCTCAATCACACCTGATGTTAAGTGAAGATGAAGCCGATGCTGGAAGCGTACTGACCCGGAAACCCCATCCTATTTGGGGCACTGGCTATCTTATCTCTGACAACATCTTAACAGACAATACTAATCTTGATTAGTATTGTCTGTTTAGATGACAATTTCTAACACTCGTTGGACGGAACTCGGATTCTCGTTACTTACTCGTATTGCTAGTAAATAAGAAAATCGAATGCCTTAGTACGATATACCCATTAGGTATCCTTGTTCGAGGTCGTGAATAATTTTATTCCGTAACTAATTATTAGGATAATATCTTTGTAATATACTACGTAATTTTCTAATTGTTATATAGTACTTATTGTATTCCGCGTATTCTTTTTGCCTATAGTCCAGTAAGAATACGGATGTGCACTTTGATTCCATTGCTAAGTTCTACAGAGCAGCTTTAGATTCTCTAACATACTAAAATCTTAGATTAAATGTGAACTTCTGAAGTGTTGACTTAATTATTAATTCATTGTTATAAATATATATTGTTAGTGCATGTGGTGTTTACCTGTAAGTGATTGTTACACTTAACGGTATCAGATTACTTAATGTGTATTTACATGTATTGGTGTAAACAATTGTTGGTGAACCTTGAAAATAAAAAATAAAAATAAAATAAAATACAGTTTTAACTTCCTATAATTTTAAAGGCCATGATTTTTTGCACATGGATAGAGTACCTGTCTGTGGTACTCTAACCATGTGCAAAAAATCATGGCTGTTATGTGTTTGACAGCGTTGCTCTGTGTCTAGTCTGTACATACAAATGTATCTCAATAAATTAGATTTGATTTATTTTGCAAACTTTTACCTGTCTGTGGTAGAGTACCTGTCTGTGGTACTCTATCCATGTGCAAAAAATCATGGCCTTTAAAATTATAGGAAGTTAAAACTGTATTTTATTTTATTTTTATTTTTTATTTTCAAGGTTCACCAACAATAAAAATATTTTCTAACAAATCGGTAACTTGCTTTAGATATAGTATAGGTATCCCAACTAATATCATACCTAAATGCGAAAGTTTGTGTGAATATCTGTATGTATGTTTGTTACCTCTTCACGCCTATACGGCTAAACGAATTTGGATGAAATTTGGTAGGTAGACAGATTAGGACCTGGATTAACATATAGGCGATTTTTTTTTGATGAACCAATTTTGATAAAATCTTCCACGCGGACGAAGTCGCGGACCGAAAGCTAGTTTAGTAATAAAATATAGATTATATGATTAAAATTAGCACTGTGAATTTCATTGCACCGGAGAATATATTTAGAACTTCTTTTAGTATTTTCAAAAAAATCGATCAATAACTTCTCTCTCTCAATACAGTATTTTTAGAAAATATAAAGTAGCCATTTATTATTTATAGTTTTAGGACATGTTGGTATTTTCTACAAGGCAAAGAAGCTCACAGTGGTAACTTTAATTTAATATTGTAAGCTTTTATAACTAAATACTTATACTATACCTAAAACAAGCCACAGAATTGTAAGAAAATAGTTTTATTTTATTACTAATGGGTGCTCTATCCTTCTACAATAAAATCAGGAACTTTAAGATTATAGGAAGTTACCCTACAAAAATTACGTATTCTTACTGGACTATTACCAATATTTTAACATACTTCGTAGTTAGTAGTTCATTTGGTGTAATATGTGTTTAGCTTTGTACTATCAAGTGTGACAGGGTTTCAGCATCATCAGCCCGTAAACATCCCACTGCAGGGGATATAGGCCTTCCCTCGTACAATGAAGGAGTATGGGCCATAGTCCACCACGGTGGCCCAATGCTGGTTGGGGACTTCACATGACTTAGAATTGTTATTCCTCAGGCATGTACGTTTCCTCACGATGTTTTCCTTCACCGTTCAAGAGCAGTCGGAAAAATGCACATAAGTAATTAAATTAAATTTAAAAACTCATTGGTGATTCATGACCTGCCCGGGAATCGAACCCGGACCTACCAAATTGGAAGACCGCGTCTTAACCGCTGAGCCATCGATCGACGCCAGGGTTTACTACAATATATTTAACTTAACCAAATTTAAATAATAGTTAACTTAGTTCGTATTTTTAAACGACTTCAAAAAGGAGAACGTTCTCAATTCGGCCCTTTGTATGTTTTTCTTTTGTATTTCAAGTTTAACCAATGTTGTGTTTACCTCTATTCGCATGTATCTATGAAATGTTATCATGTGTGCATTATTCTTTCTCTCAAGAGTTTATATACTCGTATGCAACACGAACACGTATGCATATATATTAAATAAAATATTGTTAGACTATTTGGTATATGCAGTTTCATAAATCGACAATTCTCTTTTGGAATTAGGAAAGGATTAATTTTAAAATACAGGGACAAACTGTACTAGAATAAAAATCGTGAATCTATTTAATACCTCTGAAATTCATTATAAACTCACTTCCAATGTATAAGAATCAAAATAAACTAATATGAGGTGTTCGTTCATGTAACTCTTAGCTTACCCAGACTAGATCATAAATTTAACGAATTTTGACGTAGACGTGTGACTTCATTAAGGTATTAGCATAAAACCGAAATCTACCGCACGCCTTATATTGATTGTTTTTGAGAGAGGCCGTGGCCACTTAATTTGTAATAATTTTTTGTCCACTCCATATAATTTGAACTAGGAAATTGACGTTTTTATTGGAAACGGATAATAAATTTCGCTATTATTCTTGTTAAATTAGGACCATAAAAAAATATGCGATAAATTATTCGGATTGGCAATTCGCTTTAACTGCCTGCCCTGCGGGTTTCGAACCTAACGTCACCATTGGCAACCTTTTTAATTCGATACCTAAACTAGAATATATGTTTACTTACTTACACGATTTAATCATAATTCCACACGGATTTTGAAACTAATGATTTTCGTACGTGGCTCAATGTAAACCACATATGGTTTACGAATTAGAGGTCGGGAGTTCGATCTCCAGCGGGGTATATGTTTAGTACTTGGTTTGGTCGGTAGTAGGGCATTTTAAATGTCCGCGTGGCTATCTAAATCTGCCGCCAAACAGCAATGTCAATAACATTGTTGTGTTCCGGTTGTCAGAGATAAGATAGCCAGTTACCCAGATAAAGATGGGGTTTCCGAGTCATTACGCTTCCACCTTCGGCCTCATCTTCACTTAACATCAGCTATTATTGAGGTCAACTGCTAACCCGTTGTGCATAAAAAAAAATAAAAAATAATTCCTTCACTTGCGCCACAGGACGTAACTTCCTGTAAAATTTTTAAATTATTAGCCAGTAAAAGGATAGAACCAACCGGCCTCATCTAGATGTTGTAAAAGATGACACAGGGATTTTACACCAAAAACATCTATAGATTTGGACGTTTTAACGGCGATGGGTTCACCCCGTTATGTTTTTTTTTATGCACAACGCGTTGATACTTGGCCTCAATCACACCTGATGTTAAGTGAAGATGAATTCGAAGGTGGAAGCGTACTGACCTGGAAACCCCAACACATCTTATCTCTAACAACCGGAACACCACTATGCTATTAACATTGTTGCTTGGCGGCAGCTTTAGATAAGATCGTGGTAGGCTACGTGTGCATTTACATCTGTATATATTGAAAGCGTGGATGTATCTCAAGCATTAAGCTGTTTATGTTTGGTACACCCAACCGCTACTGTTTGGGATATCTCTGAACACCCTGTTTGGGATAAAGGTCGTGATGTATAATATATGTAGCCACTTTGTCATGGCCATTGTTGATATTTTTACTGGTATTTTTAGTTAATTTTTAGTATGAGAATACGTTTAGGTTGCCGTATCTTTTTATTGAGTTATACTTGTATCGTTATATGTGTATACTTTTTATTGAGTTGTTTACAGCAATATGAGGCTGCAAACCTTAGTATTCGATATGAATTTCAACTTTATACCTCCAACGGACATACAGATGGACTACAGAGAGATCCGATTAGAGTTCCTTTTTTACCTTTTGTGAGATAAGGTACCCTAAAATTAAAGCTTGAAAATTGTCATGGCCCTTCTTCCTTACACACTTGTAAAGAACTCTATTAGTCGGAAGCTGGATTACGTAATTATCAAAATAATAAATTTTATCAAGATATCTATTACGACGCATGGAAACTATAATAATAATATAAACAAAAACAAATGAAGATACCTTTTCCTGAAATTTGCGATATTTCCCCTCTCTGTCCCATTGAAATTGAACACTCCGTATAAGATATCTGTCCGGTTATGCCTAATACTCCCTTGACACATGTCAATCAGCTGCGCAGTGCACTATGAATAGCGCACAGACGGCACGGTTGATCGCAACTCTGACGCCGATCGTGTCAGAGGCTATGACGTCACGTCATCCATCGTGCCTTTTTAACCTATAAAAGGTGTATTGATTGGTAGAATTCGATGATTTATTCCTCACCTATCAGCGTTTTATAAATCTGTTTCTACTTTCGGATTTTGGTTAGTGATAGTGATCCGGCTTTTTGAAATAAAATACCCAGCCACGGAAGTATTTTAAATGCCACTATGTATGCTATCAGTACTGTATTCAGTATGAACCGCCGCAAAATCAAACTTACACTGCTAGATTTGAATAACTACGTAACATGGACATAAGATGGCGACAAGATTGGAAATGGACCATGCCGTAATATGCTGGCCTGTAATTTAATAAGGGCTGCCCAAATTGACTTGGATTGGCTCGTGGTGTGTGGAATTTGCTTACAAACATCAGGTGTGTATCTCACGAATATGATTTATGTGAAAACTCTTGTTAATATATTACAATAGACTTTAACCAAGTGAAAGAGAAGGTGAATTTCGTGTCGTACCAAGAGCTTAAATTGAGGGCGGAAAGCAGAGAGACGTGGTTATTACGTTCCTACGACAAGAGCATAGCTCTTAAATTGAAGAAGAAATTTATTTACAATCACGCTACCGAATTCGAATTAGCTGCAAATATGTCTATTCGTACTCCTGCAAAAACATTTCTGAATTCGCAATACAAGCGTGGAGCCATCAGCGCTCTGACTATATCTTTGATACATAGGCTGCATCTATAAAATGTATTGGCAATAATTATACATAATTATTATTATTTGCTTAGCGTATCGTGCAAACGTGCAAATTTACGGTCCAGGTAGTAAGCTAATAAGCTCTAACTGAAAACGCCTTCTATATGCGCTCCATCTATATGTCTACGTCATCTCTGAGGGTTAAGTGTAACTCGCCCGCTTTTACACTACACGGGTAGCATGACCACACGCTATATAGTTTATCACACGTATATACGTGTGATAAACTATATAGCGTTTTAATAGATGCGCGCGTTATCGCGCGCATCTATTAAAATGCTACTGTACGACTGTTATGACTCTAAGTTGTCATGATACTACTGCTGCACCACGCGCCAGCTGATAAATTCTAAAAATTCAAATGGTCAATTGACCCAACATTCAAGCGAGCCGGATGACTACGGCCAAACGGTCCCACAGCAGGCCAATTCTTCTCAAAAGTAGCCTGGGCAAAAAAAGATTATGCTAAAACGTAATAAATCGAGCTCTGAAACTGTCGTAGCTCTTCGTGCCGGAGTGTAAAACCATCAGCTTACTCTTGGTCACATTGTACTTTGGTACGTATAACTCTCTCAGATGTCAATCCGTTGAGGTTTTTCCTGAGGTCACGGGTAGGGCTTAACAGTACCATGTCTTTGGGGTTGCTTGTGTTGTTTACTAAAATTCCTTTCACATCAGCTGATTAGGCAGTCCATGTGCAGGTTAAAATATCTCGACAATAATAAGCTCGCGCAAAATTTTACTCTATTTTCCAAAAGCATCATTTATTTTACGAGCTCTCCGAAATCATCAATCATTTTGGTTTTGACCGCACATGGTTACGTTTCTGACATTAATGTAAAATTGGTACGCGCGTTTAATTAGAAGTTTCACGGATTTTGATTTATGAGAGAAATATTATTTCCCTTTGCTCATGGAAATAATATGGACCTCGTCAGTTTAGTGGTCATTTGAAGGTCAATTCTTAATGCTGGTAAGTCATTCCCATCGTGTGGTTCTGGGAGGATTTTCTCTAAGAGTGGGCGGATGGCAAATATTTGGGGGCTCGGCGGTTAAATAAAATGATAAGACTGTTGGTCATCAAAATGTCTATGGTAAATTTAAATTTGTCTATTGCAGTTCCCCAGATTGTAGGATTCAGGAAAGACAGACACCCGTAGGAGGTTCCATGCCTTGGCTGTTCGTATTATGAATTAAGTAATATTTTTTAAATAGCACGAGTAATTAACAAATGTACATTTAGCGATTAAAATGCTATTGTGTTATAAATAAATATTTCGGACACTTACAAAAATCATTTAGTCCCAAACCAAGCAAAGTTTGTACTATGGATACTAATGGATAAACACATAAATATTGACTCGACTGACTCGGGAATAAATATTAGTATTCATCACACAAACATTTACCCCTCGCGGCATTCGAACCCGCAGTCGTAACTATCCACTACACCGTCGGCCGTCATATATGAATACTGTAGCAATGTAGGTGGGTATCTGTTTGGATAATTACAAGTAACTAATGCCAACAACGTACTAATAACTTATAAAGGCTATATTTACAACCGATCTTAAAGCAAAGTATTATTTCCAACACTTCGAGTGTCGATCGTATTTTCGGGATGCCCAGAACCATTGGACGTCACATAAAAATTAAATCCTTCCAAGATTTACAGCCGAAAACTTTGAAATATAATAACGTGCCAGTTCGAGTTACAGGACGCGTATAATAAATTAAATATAAAGCACCTCTTTTGAAGTAAATAATTTTTCGAAATGTTAATTTGAGATTTTTTGAAAGAGATTTGTGATTGTATTGATGGAGTTAAAAAATGGACAATGGGTTTTAAGTAAAAGCAGGAATATTGGATTTCGTAATGCATCAGCTTTTAGAAATCGATGTTTTATGGATGACTTAAGTTTGGTTATTATTCAATTATACACTCTCAAGACGAATGTAACGACACCTTGCACTTCATAATCGGTCAAGCCGATTAGGGTACATAGAAATCTACATACATTCTTACAAACACTACCCTCCTTCATGTGATAGTAAAAGGAGAACATAAGTAAGCACTTATGACTCAAGAATAATTAGGTTAATTATTCTTGTGCTTATGTTCTGTTTTTGCGCGACAGCGATTGTTTTTTTTTTTATGCACAACGGGTTGGTACTTGACCTCAATCACACCTGATGTTAAGTGAAGATGAGGTCGAAGGTGGAAGCGTGCTGACCCGGAAACCCCAACACATTTGGGGGACTGGCTATCTTATCTGTGACAACCGGAACACAACAATGCTAATAACATTGCTGCTTGGCGGCAGATTTAGATAAGATAGTGGTAGCTAGCCAGATGGACATGTAAAATGCCCTACCACCCCCCAAACCGAGTATTTAAACATGTACCGATCCCCAGCGGGGTACACCGCTGGCGATCGAACCCGCGACCTCCGAATCGTACACCCAATGTTGTTTACATTGAGCCACAGAGCGGTTTACATTTACATGGGAAAATTTTGTTTATTTCCGCCGGATCTGCACATTTTACTGATATAACTTAGCTTACATAAAATATATAATAAAATATTTTCATTTAGGTATCATATCGTAAGATTTTCCTTTTTCACCACCAACCAAAACAAGTACTTTAACATGTACCCCGCTGGGGATCGAACCCGCGACCTCCGAATCGTAAACCCAATGTTGTTTACACTGAGCCACGGAGGCGGTTTAGTAGTTTCGTATTGTTTACACAAGTGTGTAGACAATTTTTTCTGATCGATTGTTAAACATAGCCGATGGGTCAAATTCTCGAACGCGGATCGAACCCAATTCGGATGCGAAATGAAAACTACAAAAAATGCCCCGACAAACCGTGCCGGTGATTTGTGGGGCCCATCCATTGTAGTGACAAGCTTGTTCGGACGGGGCTGTGCCACACCACCCGATTTCCCAGACTACTCGCTAGCTAGATAGCCAAACAAAACGGACGTGACTTGTTAAATTCGCGTTCCGAGTCCGATTGATGTTGATTGAGTTATGGATTTCAATGTAAATAGTATTCTATTTTTTTTGTTAAACTGTCAATCTCAGGTTAACGCGTTAAATACCATTTAGTAGTTTTACAATGGGTTTCGTAAATATTCAGTAGGAGAGCTATTTATAAGTATTAATCACAGACTCCGCTATTTGTCGTATTTGTATTTATTGTCTAAAATAAATACTTTTGAAAATTTCAAAGATTTCCTATTATAATATTCTACAGTTTAGCTTCATTGGTTTAGTCAAATACGATAAAGAAAATGGCTTTTGGAAAGCAACGACGTCTATTTTACGCCCTAGTCGTATTTCATATGAGTTTATATCGCATCTAGTTCATTAGCTTTTTTTAAATTAGTAAACAAAAAAAAAATGAAAAATGTATATATTATTCCTTCAATATACTCATACATTATAATGTGTCATCCATCTCAATCATGGCGTCATTTACTTGTCAACATTTAATGTTATTTCAAATCGATGAAAATCTCCAATTTTCCCCCATTTCTTGTTCACATCTCCGAAGTGACTCGCGGAGCTATGTGAGTATTTTCCTCAATTATTTTTTAAACTGCGTTCCATAACATATGTCAAGTAAATAGGTAGCAACTAACATATTTTTATGAACCATCAAATTAAGTATTTTTTGCGGTGGAAAAGCAAACATTGGCCGTTATTGAAACTCCCTCAATAAAGTAAACGTAATTGCCTTTATGTTATCTTTTTTGCTTTCATAAATTCCTCGATACCGTGTTTCCCATATTTACGCTTCTCGAATATAAACAAAAACGAACTCGCTAATTTGTTTACAATTAATTAATTCAAATAAAAGCCTGTGCAAAGGGGGAAGGCGAAAAAATAAACACCTAATATGTACGGGGCCTGCAATTTATTTTGGTCCCTCGGGTCGAAGAGAGCTTAGTTAAAAGTATAATTGGTTTCAAGTGCTGCTTTTAAGTAGAACATGAACAATCTTTTTTATAACATCCTCTGTCTTTAAACAATGGTCGGCGCGTGTACCAGAAAAATCTACAGGCTGTAGTTAAAACTGAACGAATTCCATAAAATAACTTAATCTATAACATTCTTAGTCGCATTAAAATATCGCGTAAATCAGCATAATACCGTCCATAATTAATCATTGTAGCAATAATGACGATTTCTGAAATTAAACATTTAACCATGGGCTTGATATCATGTATGAATGTAGGTACCTACTTTATAGTGTTTGCTTATTAAATAAAAATTCATACCTTGGTATAATCAAATTTGTATATACATATAATTTGTTTCAAATACATATCTTCATTAACACCCTATAAAAGTCCTCTCCTGGACATAATCCTCTCCCGTGGAGAGATTTGCCCTAATCGCAACGCGCTGGGCTGGGTTGGCGATATCAGTTGTTTTGGGAGATCCGTATTATTTAATGACCCTGCTGCTCATCACTAGTTTTTTATACTCACCAAACTCGATTCCATAATTCCATTCCAATATCCTTTAAAAGATATAATAAAAATTTTGTATATACTTATTCTCTAAATTTATAAAAATCTGCCTTATCGGTATAATTACCTACTAAGACGTGCTTGGAAATATTTCATTATTTTCATAATTTTAAAAACACCCTGTATCAATCATGTAGTAAAGCTGACATGAAAATACAACTAATTACTTGGTATTAAATCAGCTGTTTCAATGGAAAACGGAATAACCACCCCTGATACATTCTATTCTATCACTTTACTCAGCGGACATAAGGTCTACAATGGAGTAAACGTGGTATTTCAATATCAAGTATCAAATACTTTCAAACTTTGTGTTCGTTCTTAATGCAATACATACTTATTGATTCATTGTTTTGTTAATTTATAATGATGGTTTTTTGCCCATATTGTTACATATTGGACCGGTATAACGAAACAGTATTAAAATCCAAAATACATATTCCTTATACAGTGGTCCTTGCATTTAAAATCAAAGACAAAATATTTATTTCATAGGAAGAATCACTTGGAAACACTTTATAGCTTAATATTAAAATTAAACGTACTGCTCATTTAGAAAGCACTTTTAGACTCCCTAGAGAAGAACGAGCAAGAAACTCAAGAGTAGCTGTTTTTAAGTAGGTTTTTGGTTACAAATTTGTAATTCGATGAAGCAAGGAAATATGTATTATATTATATGTACAATTAAACTACACACACACACATATTTAGCGGAACACAAAAAAAAAGTTCATAATTAAAAAAATATGGTTTTATTTTAAAATCTACTTACTGTACTTCTTTTGTTATTTAAAGTTTCATTTGTTTTAATTAAAATGAGACACATTAAGAAGACATTTTGCGAGTAAAGGCTATTTGTGAAAAATTGTACATTTTTGAACTTTTTATGTAGCCGGGAAAACTGAAAATTAATATTGAAATATAAGAAAAATGGTGATTAATATCGCGTATTTCCTCCACATGCTCTTATTAAAGTTTCTACCCGGCTAGTCATACTGAGAATGATGTTATCGATGGTCTCCTGGGATAGTCTCCGCCATTCCTCAACTACGGCGATTAGCAGTTCACCCACGTTGGCAGGAGCTGGAATTCTGGACTTAACTTTTCTTTTTAGCAAGTCCCAAACGTGCTCTATAGGGTTCATATCCGGTGATCTTGCCGGCCACTCCATAACAGTGATATTCATATCATTAAGATATGCTTGAGTTACCCGAGCGGTATGCGGCCGAGCATTATCCTGCATAAAAACAAAATCGTCACCGATATATGGGGCAAAGGGTACGACAAGTAAGTGTAAGTAAGTACCGTACCGTACCATAAGTGAGCGTACGGTACGAAGAAGGTTCGAAGAAGCTGGTTTGGGTTCATTTGTGCCCGCCAAGGCTCCAAGGCTCGAGGTAAATCATCGTAGAAACAGGTTAACTTTTGCTCAGGAACATCGACTTTGGAACGCAGACCAATGGAGTAAGGTATTGTTTAGTGATGAATGCAGGATTCTCTTAAATCAAATTGACGGCAGGCAAAGAATATACAGACGCAAAGGAGAACGATACATTCAGAGAAATTTTGAAACTACAGTTGCATACGGTGGTGGATCAATAATGGTTTGGGCGGGCATTTGTTTGGGAGCTCGCACAGATTTGGTAGTGATTGACAGAGGGAGTCTGACTGCAGACCGCTATATCAGAGAAGTTTTAGATGAAAATGTCGTACCGTTTGCCCCATATATCGGTGGTTTGTTTTTATGCAGGATAATGCTCGGCCGCATACCGCTCGGGTAACTCAAGCATATCTTAATGATATGAATATCACTGTTATGGAGTGGCCGGCAAGATCACCGGAGTGAACCCTATAGAGCACGTTTGGGACTTGCTAAAAAGAAAAGTTAAGTCCAGAATTCCAGCTCCTGACAAAGTGGGTGAACTGCGAATTGCCGTAGTTGAGGAATGGCGGAGACTATCCCAGGAGACCATCGATAACATCATTCTCAGTATGCCTATACGGGTAGAAACTTTAATAAGAGCACGTGGAGGAAATACGCGATATTAATCACCATTTTTCTTATTTAATTAATTGTTATTTCAATATTAATTTTCACTTTTCCCGGTTACATAAAAAGTTCAAAAATGTACCATTTTTCACAAATAGCCTTTACTCGCAAAATGTGTTCTTAATGTGATCTCATTTTAATTAAAACAAATGAAACTTTAAATAACAAAAGAGGTACAGTAAGTAGAATTTAAAATAAAGTCATATTTTTTTAATTATGGACTTTTTTTTTGTGTTCCGCTAAATATGCCGCCGGTGTGTATATATAATCGCCGAGCGGCCTAAGGCCATGCTTGCTTATCACCCAAATAATCACAAATTTTATAATAGCCTTTTTTTATGATTTTCAATGTTTTTAAAGTAAATTTAGAATGTCTGTTATTATTTAAGCGTATACATTGCCCCTTAAATGACTTTGTGTAAACGACTAACAGGAACAACACGTTTATTTTTATATCTTGTATTTACGTTATGTATGGCACAATTTGGTGTTGAATCTTTCGTTCTTTTACTTAAAAAAAATAATAATACTAAACTGCGCCAAATTAACCATACCATAATGCGTGAAACCTTTGCTTGCTCGCAGACAAGTAATATGGTAATCAATGAGTATCAAATACGCCTCAAGAACTCTCTTCTCACCATCCGCTCTCCAAAGTGCTAACTACTAATCTACCCTTTTAAAGCCATGTGCGTGCGCTCTTTTTTTCTCGCGTTTCCACCGTTTTAAACGTAGATAATGATTTTTAAAAAACAAACCACAACGTTGGTGAGTGCTAACATCCGCGCGGATTGTATTCAATCATAGCAGCGCCCCCGGGAAGGATAAAAACGCTCGTGTGAAAATTAACAACACATCTCGTGCCTACGTTCAGTATGTGGGACGGCGATTGCTTGACATTTCCTTAGTGAGGGTAAGATAAATATTTTCGTCGGAGGTATAAATGCTAAAGCGTTGTCGGAAATAGAATTTTTATTTCCTTTGATCATATAGAGTTAGATTGTTTATCGAGGCTATCGGATCCTTATTATTTAGCCTAGTCGCACTTATAAGCAACTAAATATATTTTTTTGGACCTATTGTGGCGCTTGTTTGATATCTCTGGTGACAAATGAGCTGAGAGCTACATCTGCGGCAGGGTACAAGCATTCCCATACAACGAGGTAACGCAGCCAGTCTTATAAGCACTCTAGTCTGTTGTCGTGGTTTTGTATTTCTTTTAAATCTTTACTGTTTTTGTAAATAGCTCCACTTTTTAATTTTTCATTAATGATATCGTATATGTTAGTGAGTGAAAGCAGATTAACGAAATCAATATGACGATAGCGTGAATGGTAGGGTCGGTAAAGGTCGACCAAATGACTGACGTACTCACAAAGGGTCAGGCGCCGTCAACCACTAAACCGACGAGCGTGTATGAAGCATTTGATGAGAGTGGAAGAAGCAAAAGTAGTATGTCAGGATCGTTGCAAGTGGAAATCAATAGTCTTTGCCTAACTAAACAAGAAACAGGCATGAGCATATATATGTATGTATATCATATATCTTAATATTGAAATAAAAAATACCATAAAATCAAGTGCTTATTACTTGTGTAATGTTTTTATGATCGACAAATAAACCTGTACCTACTCTAATTTGAACGGCCGCAATATTACTTTGAGTATTCGTGCTTTATTTTTCATTACCGTCGAACCTAGTTCAGCCGATGTTTTTGCATGAATTTTTTAACATTCCCAAAGCTTTTGGAGTGGCTTCTGTGAGGAAACAAGGGGAGATTAGATAAGGCTCGTGTGTGCAGCGATGCCGTATAATCGCATTAATTAATGTCTGTCTTTTTGTAGCCATGGAATCACCGTCGGCTTGCACATTCTTTTTAGTTTCTTTTTTGCGGGATTATAGATTTGTTAGCCAACGATAAAAGGCTACTTATCTCTCAAAATACACTTTTAAATTTTCTAAAAACTGGTGATTATATTTGTGCATTGTGCACTTTACGTTTCCACTGATAGTTGCCAGTTGAAATTTACACATAACACACATTTATTAGAATAATGGCGTTTATCATTCCATAAATAGATAAAATAATTAAGGAACAAATATTACCCCATATTGTTATAACCGGAATCGATTCTAGGCGTGCTTCTGATCAAACTAGTTTCAGGTATACAATAAATAACCTTGTATATATCTGATTTAAAAAAATGGTAAGAGTTGTAGGCATTCGCTAAAATACTGGCTTTCAGAAGAGCTCTCAAATTAAGACCTATGCTCTTGTCGGTGGAATAATGACCTAGTCTCTCTGCTTTCCGCCTTTTTAACCTCTTGGTACAATGCGGCATTCGCCTTTTCTTTCACTTGATCAAAGTAATTGCGCCTAGGTCTTCCCCTTCCTCTCATTTCTTTCTTCCCTCCCTTCTCCTTTACCATCATTAACACCTCTTGATTTGTTCCTTTGCCTATTCAGCTTATTTCCTCCATTCGTTTCTAGCAGCACATCTGCCTCTAACCTTTCCCTCTGCCTTTGTGGTTAATGTCCATGTCTCACAGCCGTACAAAGTTACACTCCATACATAGCATTTTATTAACCGTTGTCTAGCTTTTTTGTTTGTCCCTTTTTGTCGTCACTATCCTTATAACTAAGTCTGGAGTACATCTCTTAATTAGGTACCTGTTCAATAAAGTTTGTAACCGTTTAAAGGCACCAATTTGGACGTGGATTCGGCTATACTTAGGCTCTTATGTCAGAATTTTGCTCAAGCGTAGATCAGTGCTTGAGCATAGTTAGAAAGAGATGCCGCTATACAAGTTGCTTAAATCAATCCCTTTTTAACTGTCCTCAAGCGGAGATCTTTGCTTGAGTAACATTCTGTAATACGGGTCTAACTTGCTATTTCTTCTCTAGAGAGTCGACCTGGTAAAAATGTAACGTTTTCATGTGCTAAGTTTTATCTCTATATTATTATTATTATTTTTATTATAAAAACAATTATAATACAAATATCTTCCATACAATTTATTTAAAGATATATCTAAATCAAAAGAACAAAACGCAATAACGGCGTTATATAATCATTTGTATCGTAATAGTTTTTAAATTTTTATGGTTATTCACTTCAATTTATTATGGTAGAGTAAAACAGGTACAGAATCGGAAAGGTTATCGATCGGTTTAGAATCAGGGGTTCTGACTTCACCGGTAACTTTTTCGTCTGAAGGTTAATCCTACGTAAAGTTCGAGTGCATTCTACTGTTTTATAAATTAATATACGCTTCTTCGGACAAGTCAAACGCCTCAAAACAAAGTGCCGTATTGTTTCTGCTATTTTTAGAAAAATATCATATCTTATATTCAAGTAAGTACCTAGCTTATGACCTTCACCAGGTCTTAGACTATCTCTGCCAAATTTCAATACGAACATTTAGAGTTAAGTTTCTGTCATTAATGGAATATGAATCTTAGATTTTATGCACAACGGATTAGCAGTTGACCTCACATCTGAGCTTAAGTGAAGATGAGCCATACTGACCCGGAACCCCATCTTATTTGGGAACCGGCTATCTTATCTCTGACAACCTTTGCATATTACATAAATATACAAAAATATTTGACAGCACAATTATGTTGCTTGGTGTTCGATGTTAATGTGTTTATGTCTGAGCCTGTGGGTCTTGATTATGTAATTTTATATGTAGGGAAGATGCTGGACATTTTACTAGATATTTTTATAGTGCTTTTATTTAAGAGAGCGTCGGTGGCGCAGCGGTCTCCCAATTTGGGAGGTCCTGGTTCGAATCCCAGGTAGGCCATGCACCAATGGGTTTTAAAATTATTTAACTACTTATGTGCATTTATCCACCTGCTCTTCAACGGTGAAGGAAAACATGGAAAACATCGTGAGGAAAAAAAAATTACAAATTCTAAAGCATGTGAAGTCCGCAAACCGGATTGGGCCAGCGTGGTGGACAAAGACCTATATCCCTGCGAGATGTTTACAGGCTGATGATGATAATGATTCAACGATGCAAAAATTTGATATTGCCTTAAACCTACGAAGTAGTAAAGTACTAATTTCTTAAAACCAAGAACGTCATTTGTGAGCATTTATATTTAAAAGCTTTGTACAGAAAAAAAAAACATACAAACGACGACCGAATACAGAACTCCCTCCTTTTTGAAGTCGGTTAAAAAATAATATCAATCTACTTCAAAAAAGTTTCACCCGCCTCTTTGGATAAATTAAGTTTTAAATATCTAGAGGAAACGTATTTTAATTTAAAAAAATCGGTACCGTAGTCCATTCTCATTATCAACTGTTCCAATTATAATGTTTCCGTTCTTAAAAGGCCACGTTTGAGGCAGTAAAATTTTACTGTGAAACAGGTGGTCGTATTCAAGATAATCCCGGTTAATACGGCGCCTGTCTATCCGATGAATCATGTTCAGCATTCGCCTCTGTCGCCTTTGCAGCAGCTTTAAAATATGCTTCCATTTCTGACACATGTTGAAATCCCCTCAGAAATATGCGAGCAGGCGACCCGTGACATTATTTTTTTAGTATCATGCAGTTGGGGTTTCGTATAAATATTCTTGTGGTAAAGCAAAGATTTTGTAGATTATTTAATGGGCTGTAGGTACAGTCACCTGCAGTTAAATCTCGGACAGTAAAAACACTACATACTTAAAAAATAAGCTGGACTATAAATGGAGAACCGGCTTCTTTTTGAAATCGTTTAAAAAGAGTTAGTATAAGATACAGGCGATTGTACTATGAATAAGTACCTATTATATTTGTAATAAAGTAGGTATCTATTTCTTCGCATGATAACTATTAATTGTCAATCAAGGTAGTGATTGGATTATGTAATATCCTGTGACACAAAATATTTTTCATAGCAATTGTTAATAGATTTGTTACTTAATTTCGTAGATATCCAGTAACACTAGGTGCATATAAACTTCTTAATAATATACTACATCATTGTTATCTGCTAGGTGTAAAAATAAAATAATGTATGAGTATTCAAGTAGCGGCATACGGCATTAATTTAAATTAAGTATAACAAGTATATGCATACACTGCAGTCCACCATCAAATGGACTCTTTACGTCAAGTCGCATATTAAAAATCTTTACTTAATTTATTTCACGCATGCCACTCGCAAATCGCAACTCGAAACCAACCTTTTTGCCTTTTGTCTTTATCTTCTGCGAAAATATGAATTATAGAGGTTAAAAGTACAAACGCCATATTTAAGATGACTGCCTCCAACGCGGTCGTTATGACGTGACATATGGCTGTCAGAATTAGTCGGATTAGTGATTTCACGGAGCTCCAACCGGCTCGTATCCAATTACACGCGCCGGAACTTGAGAATTAACAGAAAAAAACAAACATGACAATTGGTTTTAAAAATGGAACGGAAAACGTTCGAAATTTGAATTAATGCTGATTTAAAACACATTGTGGATAAGGAATTCGGTGGTTTATGAAAAACAGGTGATTGAACATTCTTGGGTCTTGATTTTATCTATAATGCAAGCAAAATATGTTGTTTTATTTTGTTCGCATACGAAACTACTTATGAATATTGAAATTGTGAATATATTATAAGCAACACAATAGTAACCGCCCCCGTGGCTCAATGTAAACAACATTAGGGTTTACGAATGCGGGGTACATGTTTAGTACTCGGTTTGGTTGGTGGTAGGGCATTTTAAATGTCCGCCTGGCTAGCTACCACCATCTTATCTAAATATGCCGCCAAACAGCAATGTTAATAGCATTGTTGTATTCCGGTTGTCAGAGATAAGATAGCCAGTTCCCCAAATATTTGAGTTTCCGGGTCAGTACGCTTCCACCTTTGGCCTCAGCTTCACTTAACTTAACATCAGATGTGATTGAGGTCAAGTGCTAAGCCGTTTCGCATATAAAAAGAAAAAAAGGTAGGTATTCCTTCGAGACATAGGCGAGAAATGACACCTACTAAGACACAGTATACGAGAATTAAGTTGTAGGTGAGCAAATTACGGCTTGGAAGAGATATTGACCACCAAGGGAAAGCATTTTCGCGTATCATAATTATTATTGAGTATAAATATACACAATAATTTGGTTAGACTTATGGTAAGACATACTACAACATCTTGAGCTTTCCGAGGCCATCATCAGATTCGTTACATACAGGACTGCACAATCCAATATGTAAGGCATCCCCAGTTAGTAATTATCATTATTAGTTAATTACTTTTGTCAAAAAGAAAACAAACAAAATATACTTGAAAATAACACGCAAAGTATTTATAGCTAGCCTTTGCGTTGAGTATGCGCAAGCGCACTAAGATACTCGTCGCGCCATCTATCTGAGTAAGCTCGTACAACAAAGTCCTAGCTACTCATCGCTAGATGGCTCTTATACTATATTTGTATTGGATACCATACATTCCGTACCAATTCTCTCCATAAAATTAATTTTGTGTTTATAATTTGGTAATCGTTTTTACATACTACGAATTCAAATTTTAGCTGTTAATTCACACATAATTGAAGTTATTTTTTTAAGCCCCGAGGAAAAACGTCAGGTGTTATGTGTTTGACAGAGAGGTGTGCGTGTCTCCAGTCTTGTTCCGGGGATGTATCTCAGTCCTCTTTGAGTGCGGTTTTTTTTTAATTAAAGATTAAACGATGACAAAATTCTTTGCCATGTTTGATGATATATTTGTTATTGTATGAACATCGTTCAGCCGTTTCAAAGATAGTTAGTTAGCTTTTTGGTGTATTTTGATGATATTAGTCATAACGATTTCGAAATTTAATTTCTTTTATATTTCAGTTTAAACTCGGGGATAGATCTTAGCCATGATTGATGGAAATAGGTTGAACCGTTTGGATGAAGTCAAAGTCAAATGCCTTATTTTGTAGGTACACAGGGTACACTTAAAATAGTCAATTTTACATATTTATATTCACAAATAATAATAATTCAATGAAATTCAAAAAGTTTTTGTAATATAAAAACCAGTTTTTAAAACAGCAACCACTCGAGTTTCTTGCTTGTTCTTCTCAGGGGAAAATTGCATAGCTTATAAATATTGATTCGTAAACTCTATGTTGTTTACATTGAGCCACGGAGACGGTATAAACAATAAAGTGTATTTGATTAACTGATAGTTAAAAATTAATTGAGAATGTATGTTACTCAATAACATCCACATTTATCCATAGTTTGGACAAGTTTGGATAACCTTCAGCCTGTTTAGAAAGTTGCTTATTGTACCTAGTTTTTATTAAAAAATCACAGCACAGAATTATTATTTACTACAAGCATAATTAAAACTTTAAAAGTGAGTCGACGAGAAGAAGTCGTTTTGTTCGTCTTTAGTAGAAGTTTTTTTAGAATATACCAAGTAGGTGCTTGTACATACGATCGTAAAACTTCCAATTTAATTTTCGCGAGGTCACCTGGTTGCGTCACGCGGCCATCTTATACGGTCGACGTGCTGTCGACTATACCTACTAGTACATAAAACACGAAACAAAACGGAAAATTTACCAACAAAGAGCTAAGGTACAGCTAAGTTAATGTAATAGTTAAAAAAATGTAATAAATAAGTTAAGATAATAGACTCTCTTCTAATATATAGGATCCTTACCTATGAAATTGGCGTTTTGTATGAAGAATTTCATAGACTGTTTTCTCCATACAAACATTTTTTTTTTTTTTTTGGGAACGGCAAATCCAAATTTAGCTAAACTTTGTGTGTATTATGGGATAACATTAAGTTAAGTATAGGTATATGATTAACAGAGAAAAAAAACTCCAATTTCATAGGTAAAGACCCAATATTAAAATTAAACATTATACTTTGTTTTTCGAATGGTAGAACTCATATATGGTTATTTATCATTAACTCCTGACTCAATTTATTAATTACAAACGAATTAATTATTGCATCATACAAGATCCAATTGTCATCAATCTTCACCAAGATCCCTTGTCATCGAGATTTCCACCCCACTCTTAATTCACAACTTTAATTAAAACAATTCTGAATTATATCTTGAAAATTATAAAATAATTTCGCTATAAAGCCGGCTGTCAACTGTACAATTCGGTACAGTCCATCAGAATTAATCTAACCTAATCCGGGGCTGTCTCAAGTTTAAACAGAGATATTGTAAAGTGAATAGGAAGAGTGGTGACACATACGGGCTGCTAAATAAGCTTCAAACGACATCTTTTTTAATTATGACGAGTACTTACAATTAAATATAAGTGCCCGAACGAGTCCTTAATCTACCAATTTAAAAATTTGTGAAATACCAGTTATTTTATCTATTAGATACTTATTCCTGTTTCGAGGAACAATATTGTAACCGCGGCTTCCAACCGATCCATTCGCTGCGGAAATTTATGGGATAGATCAGGAGAGTTCAGCAGTGGATGTCCTGTGGTCGGCGTGATGATGAGATCCATGTTCCTTTAAAATTTGTAAACAAAAATATATATATCGTCAGATGACTTGCAAATATTGACGTACACGTCACTATATCATCATTAACATATCAGCCGAAAGACGTCCACTGCTGTACATAGTCCTCCCCCACGTTACTATATACGTGAAAGTTATCTTAGATATTCATAATAATAAAAAACAAGGCATGGTAGCCTCCTACATGTGATCAACAACGCGAATGCTCAGTGCGACGATCACTTTTGTGACAAAACCGTATTACAGAATTTTATTTCTAGACAATGAGTTTATTGCAACAAACTGAAAAGGAAATCTGTGTTTGATTATGTCTACGCCAATTTTCTAGTATCGAAACGGAACACTAGTTTTACGTTTTGTTAACTTTACTGCACCACACATATATACCTACACTCCATCGTACATTCACTCACATATGCATTTTAACCAATCCTATATACGTCACACCGTTCCCACCCCCACATCATCAACTGTCATTAATATTACATTACCCGCCTCCACACTCCTCCCACTGCAACTCCTGTAAGCCAGGATCAACAGTGGTACTCTGCACGGCGCCTACTGAAGGTAGACGGTGCCCTACGTGTCTCTATTGCTACCTTGGGCCCCAGACTAATTAAATACTACAGACTATATACTGCCTACAACATCAAGTTTATGTATAATTTCAAATAAACTATAGGAAAAATAACTTTTTTCTTCTGGTTCCATCGTGAACAAATTATTTTAATGCCTTGTAAGGATGATTACTCAAACGTATCGTGAACGTACGTTATAAACTCTCGTGTATTTTCACTTAAAAGAACTTCATCATCCACCACTGTGTCGAGTTGCACTCCTCTTGTTAATCGTCGTTTATTATTAAACCCTCACCCTCCTATACCGACTTTCTGTGAAAGACGATCAAGTTTCCTAAACAAATTCAACGATTGAATTGGAAAATTTTGTATAAAACATCACACAGCAAGTTGGAAACACCCGAACAAAAGCAATGCTCCAGCTAAATTGGTTTCTCTTTTATGAAATTTCCCGTGTCCGATTTTATCTATTCACACTGAAATAAATGATAAAACTGTAACAAGCCAATGATATTTGCACGAATTGAATTGGAATTTACGAGAATAAAATGGTATGCGCACCAAATTGCATAGATATAAATTGGTTATTTTTACTTTTATTCATTTTATATTGACGAACACACTCGTATTTTAATTTATCTATTTGAGATTGTAAATTTTATATACACGCTAAATTCTGTCGTATTTATTATGTAGTGTTATAAAGATTAGTAGGTACCGTGTGGTTTCGGCACAAAAATATAATAGAACCAACTCGTCTCTTCCCGTGGGCGGTGGAAAATCCACGCAAAAACATCTACAGATTTTCATAAGGTGAACTATGTGGATGGTGATTCAATCATTAAGCTTTTAATCTTTTAATAAACTTATATGTATATGTTACTATATAAATGAAATATAACATAAGTGCAACAAAGAATTTTGTAGATATATATTATATCCTATATATATTCAAATATATTTTATATATATTATTTACTAATATTTATATACTTTCCAAACTCTCTACACCTTTATATGGCAAACATAATGTGTTACGTACGAGTACCTACAAAATTTACTTATTGTATAAAATATATGGGGAAGACATTGTTGTCTGTAACACAGTTTTTAAATACCACAGACAACAAAGCTTCAACAAGTTGTGTAATTTATTTCGGTTTCAATAAAATATTGTTTATTGTTTATTGCTTGGAAATACCAAACACTATTGCTTGGAATATCTCTGACCACCCCATTCGCAATAAAGATCGTGACGTTATGTATGTATAAAGATTAATGACCTATTGGTGAAGTGGGTAATGACCCTGTCAGCGTAACCAACAGTACTGGATTCGAACCCGCTACGGGTAAGTAAATGTTTACGTAAAGACTACGAACATAAATCCCGTGTCATGGATGTTTATATAAATATTTATGTATGTTTATGCGGTATCTAGTAACCATAATATTGTACAAGCTTTGCTTAGCTTAGGACTAGGATTGGTATAAGTGACCGAAATATTTAATTATTTATTTTTAAGAGGGTTTATTCAAATGCTGAATATGCCACCCTCATCATTGAATTCAAAGTAGTACCTAGTTACATATGTAAATAATTTATTCCTAATTCTAATACATAGCTCTACCATTTTGTATACCCTTCTGGCATCCTCCGACAATGGGGCTGCCAAAATGCTATTAAAAATACCTAAGTTATGGCTCCATTGGGGTACAACCTGACGGCGTTGGACAACGATCCGGTCGCATTCAGCGAGGTCGTACGTCTTCCACTACATTGCAAACAGCGCAATTGGGAGTGTCAGTTTTGCGCATCATAAAACCGAAGCTATTCAAAGGAATGTGACCGGATCGCAGTCTGAGGGCCATAATAATATGACGTCGACACATCTTACTATCATCGAACCAGAGGGAACGATGGAGCGTGGGTTGAATGGTTTTTTTTTATGCATAACGGGTTGGTGCTTGACCTCAATCACACCTGATGTTAAGTGAAGATGAGGTCGAAGATGGAAGCGTACTGACCCGGAAACCCCAACACATTTGGGGGCATGGCTCTATCTCTGACAACCGGAACACGACACGACAATGCTATTAACATTGCTGCTTGGCGGCAGATTTAGACAGGCGGACCCTACCACCAACCAAACCGAGTACGTAAACATGCACCTCGGATTCGAAACCGAATCCGAGGTCTTGTACCAGATACCTTTGGTTAGCGATCGTTCATCAAAGTACCGCAGAATTTGTTTGTCCTGCAGGAACTCCTCCCTTTATCGGGATAAAAAATATCATATATACCAATTTTCATCCAAAGCCATTCATCCGTTTGACCGTGATTGAGTAACAAACAAACATCCAAATTTTCACATTTATAATATTAGTTAGATTAGATGTTCTCTATGGACTGTGGCCGTAGTTATGATTTAAAAAATTGTCTGGAATATTTAATAAATATGTGCTGCGTAAGCCAGCAATCCCTAGTCATAATAACGACGTTTGACCGTCTCAAATATCTAAGGGCATTCCCACCCTCTGACTTTCTTAAAGGGCAACAAAACGACAGCCATGTTAACTCGAAATTGCTTTGCGTGATCGTAAATTGTTCGGAAGCACAATTATTTGGAAACTGCGCTGTTTATTTATAAAGGGCATGTTGCGAAGCCAATAACATAACTTTGAGAGATTTAATAGTTTCTAATGTATTCGTTTTAGTGCCTCAGGTTTAAAATTTGCTTTCATTTTCTTAGAAGTTATAAATAAAATTAATGTATAGTCACTAATTATTGTTTCGGCACGTAAAAGGAATAGAACTAATCCGTCTCCACCCATGGGTGTCGCAAAAGGTGACTAAAAGACTTTATAACAAAATTATAGAAGAATTACTCCGCTCCGAATTACTTAACCGCCTCCGTGGCTCAATGTAAAACAACATTGGGTTTACGATTTGGAGGTCAAAAAAAATCAAAATCAAAAATATTTTATTCAATGTAGGATACAAAAATATCACTTATTGAAAGTCAACATGTTATTATTTTTTTTTAAACTACATCGCTTCGCAAGGTGTTATGGTTAGGGAGAAGAAGCGACAAGAAACTCCGCAACAACACATCTTTTCAATTTGTTTCCATCTTTACAATAATATTACATTTTAATATTACATATTACAAAACAATAGCAATTAACATAACGACCAGCTAACACCAGACCTCCTTATCGCCTAAATAATCATCTATCCTGTAATAACCCTTCTTACACAGAGTTTCTTTAATGTGGCGTTTAAATTTCTGCTCTGTTAAACTCAATACATGTTCTGGTATTTTATTGTAAAAGCGTATGCTGTGTCCCACAAAGGATGTGCTAACCTTGCTAAGTCTAAATTGTGGAATTTCAATTTTATTTTTGTTTCTAGTATTCAAATTATGATTATCAGAATGTTTACGAAATAGGCATATATTTTTGCGTACATACATTATACTGTCATATATATATTGAGATGCAACAGTTAAAATACTTATTTCTTTAAACAGTTCTCTTAGAGAATCACGGCAGCGTAAATTATATATTGCTCTGATTGCTCTTTTTTGTAGAACAAATATTGTTTGAATATCTGCAGCCCTACCCCACAGTAGTATACCATAAGACATAATGCTATGAAAGTAGCTAAAATAAACGAGCCTCGCTGTTTTAATGTCAGTAAGTTGTCTAATCTTACGAACAGCATAAGCAGCTGAACTGAGCCTGCTCGCAAGTGTCTCAATATGCGACCCCCACTGTAGTGTGGAGTCCAAAGTGATGCCAAGAAAAACAGTGTTCTCAACAAATTCCAATGCTTCACTATTTAACTTTAGGTTGTTTTCCCCCTGCCTTACATTAGGTAAGGAAAACTTAATACATTTGGTTTTCTTAGCATTTAGGACTAAATTATTCACAGTAAACCAGTTCGAAACCTGTGAAAGAGTATCGTTTACATCGTCAATATCATTCGACCCTCTCTTTATTTTGAATATAAATGAAGTGTCATCAGCAAACAACACAATATCAACCAGGTTCCGAACTAAATAAGGCAAGTCGTTAATATAAACTAAAAACATAAAAGGACCCAGAATTGATCCTTGAGGCACTCCCATTTTCACAAAAGATCCTGAAGATTTTTCCAGATTTACTTGAACTTTTTGAATTCTATTTTCTAATTTAAATAAAAGCGTTTTGTGATCCACACAATCGAATGCCTTTGAAAGATCGCAAAACACACCGATTGCATCGCTGCGATCTTCCCAGGCATTATAAATATTTTTAATTAGAGCTACACCAGCATCCGTTGTCGAGCGACCGTTAGTAAAGCCAAACTGTTTATCATGTAGTAGTCCATTTGTATTGAAATGACACAGTATTTGACCCAGAATAAGTTTCTCAAAAATTTTACTAAGTACAGGTAGAATGGAGATGGGCCTGTAATTATTGAGATCGTTTTTACATCCTGATTTAAAGAGAGGTACAACCTTACTATGTTTCATCAGTTCAGGAAAGACACCTTGATCAATACTCGCATTGAAAATTAAGGCTAAGTAAGGAGCGATCGTAGTAACAATATGACTCAACAGCTTTACCGACATGCCCCAGACATCTTCAGCTTTTTTTAACTTTAGCGTTTTGAAAGCCTTTATAACTTCGAGAGGGTCAACATACCTAAATTTAAAAATAGTGTGGCATTTTTTTACATTAGTTACCATCAATGATTTAGCACGATTTGGTGATGAATCTAGTATTTCAGTAGTTTTGACTGGAATATTTACAAAAAAATTTTCAAAATGCTGAGCTACTTCTATATCGCGATTGATAAGTCTATTATTAATTTTAATTGAATATCCATTGTCACGTGGTTTAACACATGACGTTTCCCTATTTATAACCTTCCAGACTGCTTTAATCTTGTTATCAGCAATATTTACAATATTACTAATGTATCTGGACTTAGCAGCAGTACAAACTTTTTTAAATATTTTTGAATAATTTTTAACAAATTCGCAGAACTCTAGGTCACCCTGCCTAATTGTCCTATCTTCATAGAGCTGAAACAACTTATCTCTACTTATTCGAATCCCTTTCGTGGCCCAGTTACTGAATTTAAATTTATTTGTATTTTTAACTTTTTTAATTTGAAAGATTTGTTCAAACTCTTTATTCAAAACATTGAAGAAATCTGTATAAAATTTATCACAGTCAATTGTTTCAGACGAAGGTAAAGGTAATTTATTTAGCAAAACTTCTTTATATATTTCTACTTTTTCTGCAGGTATAGGTCTAGTAATGAATTCTACTGTGGGATTGGATAACTTAATTAACGGAAAAGCAACAAGTTGCCCACAGTGATCAGACCTTAAACAGTTTAGTATAGACTGATCAATGAAATTACAGTTACAGAAAAAGTTATCTATGCAAGTGGCTGTAGATTCAGTGATTCTAGTAGGCTCTAGGAATACGTTGTTTAAATTAAAAGACTTAAATAAACTTATTATTCGAGTAGTTAACGACTTCTGCTCCAGCAAATCTACATTAAAATCACCACAGACTATAACTGACTTTGTCCCTCGCGTCGCGGTCGCGGGATAACCCCAGCGGGGTACATGTTTAAGTACTCGGTTTGGTTGGTGGTAGGGCATTTTAAATCTCCACCTGGATAGCTACCACCATCTTATCTAAATCTGCCGCCAAGCAGCAATGTTAATAGCATTGTTGTGTTCCGGTTGTCAGAGATAAGATAGCCAGTCCCCCAAATGTGTTGGGGTTTCCGCGTCAGTACGCTTCCACCTTCGACCTCATCTTGACTTAACATCAGGTGTGATTGAGGTTAAGTACCAACTAAAAAAAAATCTCGCTTATAGACGATGGGTTCACACCCTTTCACTTGTGCATTTTTGTATATTTTGTTAGGTGTACCGTGGATGTCGTTTCAAGCATTAAACTTTTAATGTTTGGAATATCTCTCACCACCCCATTTGGGATAAAGTTCGTGACAATATGTATGTTATGTGCGGTGAGATACTAGTTTAATATTTTTATACAATATATTATTAACATTATTATTATTAATGGATTAGGTATTTATATTACCTTGCCTTGAGTAATTTGGAAGTAGGTAGTTACATAAACGGTTAGTGTGACTAAAAAGAAATTAACTGGTGATATGTATTTGACAGTATAGTAGATAAGTGTGTCTGTGCGTCATCCATTACGGATGTATCTTAATGTGCGTGGTCAGATTTGTGTGCGGTTTTTTATACCCATTTAAGTACACCTGCATGGGTAACTTGACTACATGCGATATAGTTTATCTGGTTGGAAGCAGTCAGCATTCAGTGATTTCCTGCGACGACAAACGTCAATAGTCCGTCCGTCCATCTTGTGGAGCGTTGTCTCCACATAAGAACTTTGATGCCCAACTGCTACTAGTACTTACTGCCTACGTAGTATACCTCATTATTGTTATAATATTATATACTACATAGGTAAAACACACAATAGAAGTGACAAACCGCCTATTTATCATCGAACCGGCCTCATTATTTTTAACGAGCGCCTCACGCAATAGTTTCTACGTGCCAAAAATGTGCTCAATTTATTGGCAAAAAAAAAATAAAAATAAAAATCGGTAAGTGATTACCCGGAGGGTTGGCGGTGCCAAAAGCTCTATGCGAGTAACGGTACTCATAGATTATAATATAGCAGCAATACAACTTCGAATAATGTGCAATTGGCAAACGTCACATCGCTCTAATATTTACAAGTAATACCAAAATCCTCTTTATTTGTGTATGTGTTCAGTTTATAATTGTAAAAAGTTGTAATTTTGTAAAACCCTAAAATCGCTGTATATTTTTCTATATTAAGAGCCTGTAGTCAAAACGAGGGGTTAATGGAGATACTGCTTGTCGATTAACGTATGGTAGTGGGTATTTTATGTGTTGGCCATTATTTCACAATAACCAATCAGTGCCATACAATGTCACTTGCCTGACGTCCCCAGGCACACTGTGACACAGCGATAGAGATTAAGTTATGTTAATGTAATTTCATTTGACTCTAATCTATCCACATACACCTAAAGTGAAAGTGGTCTGGCCCTGAATCCAACCCACATAAAAGTATAGGTACTAAAAATGTAACTTTGAAAATTTATAAAAACCTCATCGAATCATCTAGTTAAACAAACTAATTATGTTTTATGCTAATTATCATGGAAATGGCTGATCTGATATATGGCAAATAATCATCTCGAAAAAAAAAAACTATTTCAAATGTCCACTTTAACACTACAGATGAACATACAAATACATCGATAAATACTTGAAATTTTAAAAAGGACGGCCTTTATAAAGGACCATGTAATTAATGTTCTTTAATGCTTTTAAATATTGCAGAAAACTCAATGGGAAACTTGTAAAGACATTTTTTTATTAAACACTAGAGACGCGTTTGACCATCATCTCACTGAAAGGAAAGTGACGATTTAGCCGCAGATAATAGCAGGTTTCTACCCTTTTGCTTGCAAACATGGGATCAAACTAAGTTGTTCTGTATTGTAAGAACCGAGTAATGACAGATGTCATTATATCTTGTCTTATGTCTAAGGATATTAACCAAAACACCCAAGCAGAGAATTTCGTTTTTATAATCTCTAGAACAAGAATATCGCGGTGTAAACCAATATTTTAATGTATGCATCAAAATAAGCCATTCTTAATCTTTATTTATATTTTCATTTCTTACAAGGCGTAGATAATAAAGACAGTTTTAGTATTCCAACTCAGGCAAAGTAAATTTACGTTGCTTAGATAATTGAATATAATTGTTCCTTAACCTTTTGTGAAAAATTAACATCAGAGAATAATTTTAGTGGCATATTAATCTAAATACTTCTTCTTCTTCAAGAGCAGAGTGAATAGGCATTTACTGAGATCGCGTGCTTCATCTCCGACCACATCGTCACTTTCCATCAGGTGAGATTGTGGTCAAACGCGAATCCAGTCAATCATAAAAAAAAAAAAAAAAATACTGGGTCAAATGTTCAGACTTAAACGAGAGTGGACCAAAACCGGCTGGTGTTTACGATATAGAAATATATGACTTCCAAAGCAATTTTTGAGGGTGGTTGAAACAATTACCCTTTGGAATAAAAATATCAATAATGTTGTTTATTACTGTAGATACTCCATACTTGTAGGTATACTAGTAACCTACATGTTATTTATGATTTGTGTGGTAAAGATTACAAATTTGCAAATTTTTACCCGATTACGGCGATGTCAAAAGGAGGGTAATGTATTCAATGCATCTGTATGTATGTATGTTACTAACACTGGCGTGCCCTCCATACAGGCAGAAAGGCAGTGGCTACCCTAGCAAATTGTGAGCTTTCCTCAAGATGCATTCTCAAAACAGCTGATTCATATACTAAGAAGTGAACATTGTATTTTTTTTTCATTTAATAGTAAATTATAATTCCGCCTACCCTGTGAGTCCCCGGAGTCAAAATGTCGTCATGGTAAATCCAATATGGCGGATGCTGGCGGCCATTTTACCACACTTGACAACAAATAATTCCAGCACCCCATCGACATAGGTATTAAATGATGGGTCTCAAGGAAAGAAATTCAAAATCAGATATTGTTTTATAAAATGTTTTATCAAAATTTATAATTAAATGCTTTAAAAACGTAATAAAAAACCGGATAATTGGTTATAAATAAACTATCTATAAAAAATCAACTAAAAGACGAAATAACTCAATTAATTTAAGCCCAGAGTCTCGAATTTTATTCGTGAAATTCTACATACCTAAGCACTTGAGAGGGTTTTTCGTTACATATTGTAAATAACATTTTTTTATGTAAACTGACTTAGTTTATAATATTCTTTAACCAATTAGGTTTTGTAGTTCGTAACAGTTATTAATTTACAATTGTGAGTGCGACTGCACCACAAGCGGTTCCCAAGTTTTATAAGTACAGTAGGAGATAATTAATTTAACACCAAAAACTATAGATAGTGTTCATTAGTTAAAACACGCAAGCAAACTCCATGTTCTAGAGCACACTAATCGCACTACTCTGTGTACCGTGCAGAATGTAGAGGTATCTAGGGAAATAGGGCTGCCAATGTATACTCTTAAATTAAGTACGAACCAATCGGATATGAACTTATCAAACAGTTTTCTTACTCGTGAAGCACTCAGTGAAGTTAAGTAACGTCTGGCGAGGTCAGTTCCGTCCGTTATTCGGAGAATATGTTATTATAGTCAATCCCAAATGTTTCTAGAGGTGTCTTGGAATCACTAACTGTCAAGTGAGCACAATTTCTTTCAAGATCATTTAAAAAAAATTGATCTGCTGGAGATAGGATGAGTGAGATAAGATAATACAAAGGTTCTCGATAAAGTAATAATTCCAGGCGGTGAAGCCGCGGGCGGAAAGCTAGTGTCGTATTTAAAACAAAACGTAATCTCGTTATGTTTGAGGACCTGTTTGGTTTAGTGGTTAGAAACTCTGCTGCTATACCAAAAGGTCGCGGGTTCAAATCCCGCTAGGGCCATATGTTTGTATGATGAATACAGACATGTGTTCATCAGTTATGGATGTTTTTCATTTATATATGTATTTATTTACAAAAAAAATATATTTGTGTAGTTTATCAACCATCTGGTATCTATAATACAAGCCTAGTTGCTTAATGTGGAACTAGATGGCATTGTGTGTATGTGCAAAGATTTTATTTACTTACTTACTTACTATGTTATGAGAACATATAATTTAAATCAATCTCATAACAGTGTAGGTACCTTATCTACTAATATTTATTTATTTCTGTTACCTATCCAAAATATCTACATATTTAAATGTCATTTTATCAAATATTTTTGTGCACTATTTGAATAGATTAGAAATTTATTTACGTCAAACATGGCAGTACAGGTGGTAATGTCGTTTGTATAAAGAGCATTCATATTTCGCCGCTTTATTAGTCGCGTGTAAACGTCATATTTTACAATAATTATAGTTATATACTTATATACATACATAGGTTTGTAGTAAAGTTTACTATCAAATAAATAAATATATTTAGAGAGGTAACAATTTAGAGGTAAATACGAACGTATCCGATGTGACATCCCTAAAATCCTACTATACGGGGTAAAAACAATAAAATCTCCTATCCCCGCAAGTTCGCCCGTCGCAATTAAATAAATTGAATGTCGCCGCCGCACAATTCATTATGTGGTGGTGCACTGTACACTAGCGAGGTAATGCTTTTAGTGTTCCAACTGATTTTTGTGCAAGTTAAAAGGTACACTATTGTGTTGTGTCTGCAGAGTCGGGATTGTTGAAGAAACACAATTTTCATTGGGATGTAGTTACGATGAAACTCCAGTAATTAAATTTCATCATGAATCCATATAAACACAAGCTTCCGCTTCGCCCGCATGGAGTTACTCTTGTTGGAATTACTTGAAGTCCGGAATAAAAAAATACCCTTTATGCCAATCTCTAACTAGAAATAAATTCTGACAAAATTGGTTTAGGTGTTTTAATGTCTATAAAAAAGATATTTGTGCTAAGGTGACCGGTAACTTGTAAATAGCATTCTGATTGGTATTCATTGTGAAATCACAAAAGACATTTCAATGACAATTATTATTAGTAATTGGAACAGTTCGGCTATCATGACATTTTCCGTACAACTGTTTTCCTTTTTCTATTTTAATTTAGAAAATAAATCAGTATGGATAATTTAATAATTGTACCTGCAACAACAACAACAAAATATTCTTTATTGCACAACAATAAGAAACATAACACAAACAAACAAAGGGGACAGTACAATTTGGCGGTCTTATCACTAAATCCGATCTCTTCTAACCTACCAAAAAGTGACAAAACTACACTTCAATGTGCTCCCGGTCTATTTTCAACCTTCCGACACAACGTCATCAAATACCCTTGACTACGTCGTCAGCTCCGTCACATCTTACGTTAACTGCCCTATGAGGCTTCTTCTATGCTGCTCTGCGTGTAGCGACTCTTATACGCTACAGGACCTCTACGATGCCACAAACAATGCTGTACGCGTAACCACATTCTAGTCCTCAAGAATTATATATCTGTGGGCACCTTCTTATCATTGGGTAATAAAATTTAAGGCCTAAAAAATCTAAAGATTTTTTTCATTAAATAACTAATTATTGGTTGTATTTCCATTACACTATTTCAGAAATAGCATTGTTCACGTCGTCACAGCTTAATTTTTGTATATTTACTTTAAACAATACGGAAGTGTGGTCAGCAAACAATATTATTTTAAAAGTTTATCCTCTACGAGGTTAGGTAAATCATTTTATAGATCAGAAATAAAAATGGTCCGAGTATAGATCCTTGCGACGCCCATGCAAACTATGTATCGTGACGCCAGTGACATTGATCAACCGTCTGAACTCTGTCACTCAAATAATTCAGAAGGTCAAAAGCACGGTCGGCCACATTTAACTATACGCATATTAGTCTAGTAATAATGCATATACTCGTATGCATGTAAGTATGCAATAAATGGTTTGAGTGTGAACCAAATCACCCCAATTTTTCCATTAACTGTTATGAAGTTTCGGTCTCCCCAGGAGTACTCCATCATTAAATCGGACTGCCTCTAGAGGCGGCTCTAGGGCCGCCATTAAAAAAACATGCAAATCGGTCCCGGAATCTCTTTATTGACACCGATATATAGAAAGAAAAAGGATACTTAGCGACGAAATAAGAATAGGTTAGTCGAGTAATCAAAAAAATTTCAACGTCATGAATTAAAAAAAAGTCAATATTTCAACTGTATTAAACTCTATTGAGATAATATTATATTCATGTTTATATAATATGACTGACATATTCAAATTCTATATAAAAAATACCTACTGGACCTGTCTTAGTTTTCCGAGGAAAAGGAGATTTTATCAAAGCTCTCACCTTTTCAATTGAGTTAGTGAAAGGTCGTAGTACAGTCACTATGGTTTCGGTAATTGGTTAGTGTTTCGTATAAAAATGAATAGCCATGAAAAGTTGAAGACAAAAATTAATTTAAACAAAAATTAAAGTGCCGTGTCGCGTCGGCACGTAAAAAGTATTAGAAATAACCTATCTACACCACATTGTGTGAATCCGGCGAACGATAAATGTTTGTGTGATGAATATGAACATTTATTCCTGAGACATGGATGTTAATATAAATATTTATTTATGTATACCGTTATCTAGTTAGTATCTATAGTACAAGCTTTGTTTAGTTTGGGACAAAATGATTGGTGTGTCTGAAATATTTATTTATCTAATGTTTGCAACACCCAAACGCTAACGTTTGTGATATGTCTGACCACCCCATTTGGGATAACTTATATTTATATTAGAGAAAAGTAAGTTGTAAAAATTTAACAACAAAGCTATTATAAAACACATTGACAACACTAAATGTTGCGATGTTGATAGACCTGGGAGTTCACCATGGGGTCTTCTAATAGAAAATTAAAATACCTAACCTAGACCCCTGAGCTTAAATTTGGTGCAATTATTTGTTTTGAGTTTACGTCAATATAATAGTTTATCTTAGCCGACCCTTAAATACAAAAAGGATTAAAAAAAACTTCAAATGTTGTACAAAAAGTGGTTATGGATGTGTATATATAGCTACAAATATAAAACAATAAACATATACCACTTCTTTGTACTTGGTCTAAATGTGTATACCTTAAAAAAAAGTAATTCAAACGGCCGTATTGAGATCGTCCTCCTTTTTGAAGTCGGTTAAAAATTATGACACGTCGATATACTGATGAATACGTACTTATTCATTTTCTTGAAGTCCTCGGTTTTGGAGAGACTTTGTTTGAAATATTTGAATGTTATTTTATATGACTAATAATAATTTTTGTTATAATCGAGATTTATGTAATTATGTAATAGATACCTAAGACATTGCAGTGCCCTTACAGGGTTCGTGTGCGTTCAATGTAAATTGTGTCTTTAACATCCTATATGTAAATGATGATGAGCAATAAATGATATGACTATTATATGACTATTTTCCCCCCTTTGAACCACCTAGAAGTGGGTATTTATAAAAATCCCTTCTTAGTTCTTCTCTACACCTGCCAAAATTTATCCAGGCATTTGGGCTGTACCTACGATGAATTCTAGGGTCACATTCAGTCAGTCAAGACATTGTTATTAACCCCCGACGAACAACCGGGTGTTATATGTTTGTCGGTGTATATCTGTATGTGTTTATTCAATCATTGCCCGGAAGCATATCAGTAATGCGTGGCCCGACTTGAATAACAAGGGGACCGGTTCAGGTATCATAGTCTATCGGGATTTTATAAATTTTCATTGTATTCATTATTATTAGGCATAATTCTAATTTCCGAACTGTACTACCTGTTGTCGGTAATTATGGCAATACTCCCCATATTTGTGGTTAAAAGTATTACACATTCTTCAAGTTTCTACTGAGTTCAGAGTATTCCAACGTACTTTCAACGTATTTCTTGCAGTTAGATAGAAATAAAGTAAACAAAGCACAATCTCGTACCGTAATGGAATTCTTAATAAAGTGAAATGTAGACTTTGTTAACTTACAATGTGGAATCTCTAGATATACCTATAAAGTGAGTACTTAGATGTTTGACTTGATTTTGAATCTAAAGGTACTAGTTAGAATACAAATAGTATACATTATAAATTACATAAATATAAATTGAAAATTTAGAAAACCCCGGATACACTATGATTTCATCCAAATATACCAACCATCCAGTTAAAAGCGAAATGTCTTCAAAATGCCTTAATCAATGTTCATAAAACAAAGTTATGAACCTTTGTCCTAGTTTAATCTAACTAATATTATAAATGCGACAGTTTGGATGTTTTTTGTTTGTTGCTCAATGGATTTGGATGAAATTTGGTATATAGGTAGAATGTACCATGGATTGAGACGTAGGATATTTTTTATCCCAATAAAGTGCGTAGTTCCCGCGGGATAAACAAATTTGCGCGATAAAGTTGTTCTACGCAGGCGAAGCCGCGGGCGGAAAGCTAGTCGTTAAATGAGAAAAAAACTAAATGTGTTAAATTTATATTGCCTAATGTTAGTGAGGTGCCCACAATTATAATGATAAAAAATGTCACTCTAGACCTTGTTGAGTCCACTGTATTTTTGGGCATTACTTTGAACGGTCCTCATATCCATAATTATTATCCTCATATCCATAACCAGGCTATTTCACAATTAAGTAATAATGAAATATTATAATATAAAATAATAATTAAAAATTTGGTAATATAAAAACTTTTTTTTTTAATAGCAACCTTGTTCTTCTCAGGGGAAAATTGCCTTTTGAACAAGCAGTAGCTTTAAAGAGTGTAAAATCTGACTATTTTAAGTATACCCTGTGTACCTACAAAATAAAGCATTTTTGATTTGATTTGTTTTAATATAACAGATCTCTCGCTCTCAGATCGGACCAGGCATTACAAACTGATAAAATTTGGACACGCACATTAAAACACCCGTTCTTTTTCTTTGGGAGTTAAAAATAGTTGGGATGGTACAGACCCCACCTCCGCTCTCCTCACACTGTAACTCCTGTAAGCCAGGATCAACAGTGGTACTCTGCACGGCGCCAACTGAAGGTAGACGGTGCCCTACGTGACTCTATTGCTACCTTGGACCCCAGACTAATTAAAGAAAGAATTTAAGGGTGAAAAGTAGGAAAGAAAGAATTTTTGTTCCAATATAAGGTTCCCTAGGAATAACTTACGAAGATTAGTCATTGATGAAGTAGGTCATACCACACGGGCGAAGCTTGTATTAAGATAAATGGGAGCACACCGTCAACTAATGTAATTCTTAAGCTACAACGCAGAAAGAAGACAAAAGAAATAAAATCCCTTCATATCTTTTACCTGTGTTACCTCTGTAGAGTTCACGTACTGTCTTATGAATTGTATACAGCATAAGGCTAACTTGACTATCTTTCCTATTCGCTACATCTTCAAAGAGTATTTCGTGGAAAATCTTCATTCTTTCATTTCAATTTCCATCCAATCTTTTATCCGACACAAAAACAAGGTTGTAAATAAATCAAAACATCAAAAGCCCACCTGAAACCCAATAATGGGATATTCATTCGCCGTAAAAAGGGAAGAAAACGATAACCTCGACCGGATATCCGGTTACTCACTCCAATCAAAGATGGTGGGCAAATTGTGAGAAGCTGAGAAAGATCACTCGTATAAAGGGTGACAATTTCCAATTTTCCGTAACGTTCGAGAATGATTGAGTTGAACCCTTGAAAAGAAGTCAGTTTGGGTGAAGGGACAGAAACTTTATTGTTTTCTGTGTAGGTATAATCGGGATCATAAGTGCGTATCCAGTCAAAGGTTTTTATCCAACACCTTTCGATTTAAGGCAAATATCGTTTATTATTCTCATCATTTGATTGTACCAGAAATCATAGATACATAGAAGTACATGTTTTAGAAGTTCAAAAGCGTTCTGAAAAATCTTTATCATTTTAGTTTGAATTGGATGTGCTCCTTAACCTTACTTTGGGTACAACACATGCAGTAGATTTATATATATTAAAGACTAACTTCCCGCACGCGGCTTCGTCTGCGTGGAATAACTTTATTGCGGAAATTTGTTTATGCCGCAGGAACTAGGTATCTATATATAAAATTTTATCCAAATCCGTTCATCCGTTTCGACGTGATTTAGCAACAAACAAACAAACATCAAAACTTTCGCATTTATAATATTAGCTAGATTTTTGTTTAAATTAATGTACCTAATATACATTTGCAAGTGCTACTATGATATTGGTAAAATTTGATAAATTGGACAGAGATCACTTTGTTTATTTATACCTATCCAATATATACCAAAATGGTTTAACAAACTATTCCGAATAATCGAAAAAGACTAGACTAGACATTCTGCGATCAAATAAAAATTACAGTGAACAAAACCGATAGTTTAACTACAAATCCGTAAAATTTATTAGAGCTCACGGCACGAGG
Organism: Oegoconia quadripuncta; assembly: GCA_949316235.1. Lineage (NCBI taxonomy): Eukaryota > Metazoa > Arthropoda > Insecta > Lepidoptera > Autostichidae > Oegoconia > Oegoconia quadripuncta. Next base: position 16,500,813 of record OX438743.1, read on the forward strand.
GGTGGAGTGGTGACCACTAACTGCACCGCAATCACCCTCGCCATTATTTCCCCGAAACGCCCGTTCATTACCGAAAACCGGTGGGAAACCGAACGCGGGACGATTCGGGTAACGCTTTCATATGAAAGACTGACTTGCGTGTGGTGCCTTTTCAGCTTCCACTGATATTGGATATCGGGGAAGGTATGTGACTTTTAGGATTATCTAAATGAAAAAGTAAGGGAATTAATTAAAATTTATTTTCGGAATTTGCATTAAATGTGCTTTTATTTAAGTTCGATTCCAATTTTGAGAGGATCAAAATGTAACCAGATGATCTTTCTACTTACTTCATATTCGATCAAAAGTTTATGAGCGGTTTACGTAAAAAACCGGATCGGTGTGTTATCGATTTGACATATATCCAGTGTCGTGAATGGAAAGATTTTATTTTAGATTCAATTTTATGACCACCTTTCAGATTGTATTGCAAACAATTTTATATCGTCATAAATTTTAAAGATAACGAAATGTCACATTTTTAGCGTTCGCCAGAAATCTAATTAACCGGTGCTTTCTGTGGATTAGATCGAACCATAAAAACGCTTGATTTACAACTACCTGTAACTACAGCCAACAATAATATTGCAAGATGATCAACAAATTAGTCATTGTAGCGGCATTTCACAGGAAACAAAATGAAACATTTAAAACCACAAGAGCGGCGTCGTAAATTTTGAAGTAGTGTACGTTCCATGATATATTATCGAATTTGTTACGAATTTGTTCGGAGGATTCAATTTCCGAATTTATTTCGCATTCGCTATGCGAAACCGCAACATTTGTGGAGTTCGTCCCTTGAATTTCATATCTGTGGTGAAGTTTTAGTTCTCTGGCACCAGACAATGCGAGTATAAACGCGTAACTTATTATAAATCATAGCAACCGTCAAATATTATAACATTCGAAGTGATACTGAACATTACAGCGATGTAAACCTTTCATATACTCTAGAATTATTTAAAACTCCAAATTGTTCTACTGTAAAATCGTCTTTTTGAGTTATACCACTTTTCGCAGGCGGTACAGACATATTATTAAATATAGCAGCCGTCATATACGTTGACATTCGAAGTGAAATCTTTGAAGATTTTAATAATGGCAGTGATGATTCAGGAAACTTTTGTCATACGAATTAAATTTAACATCTGACGTTGCAAGGCTTGATCTACATTGGTTTAGATTCTAACAAATGGACAGGTAACCTAATTAATCATTAAACAATGAGGTGATCTAATAACCGCCTTTGAATCGAGCAATTCGATGAGGATATTCAGTCAGACAAGAATTCCAAAAATTGGGTTTAAAAATATACCCGAATAACTAATAAAAGTCAAAACAAATTCAGAAACTTCCAAATGTTGTTCCAATCTAAGCAAAGTTTGTTTTTAACATACGAAAATTTCTTCATTTCCGTTCAAGACGCCCATGACCCATCATAATAAAAGAAATCGAAAACATAACGAGTTATGTGTCACTATATCTTCTTAAATCTTTTGGAGTTGCACAAAATATGTCTTCGCTCTCCCATACATCATGGACAATGAGTCATTTCTAATGAAACAGTTGATAGCCCTCATAATTTATGGCATTGATTAGGTAAAGTGTGGCTTTTTTACGATCGCCTACCTTTTAGGCCTTATCTAGATGATTCGGGCAATTAATTTCCGTATACATTTCATTGCTGTTTTGGGGATTTGATTGTCGTTTGACGTAAATAAAAAGGTAATAGATAAGCTTAGAAAGCAAAGATGAACTTGGAAGATTTGTGTGACCAGTGCTTTACTGATGGTTCCTGTTTTGTATTTTGGTGTGTTATCTCTCTCAAATTAATACCGTTTGAGATATATTGGACAGGTGAATGAATGTTTATGTTGATTGCATTATGAAATGAGTGTAAACAAAAAAAAACTACACAATAAACATTTGACTTTTAAATTAGTAACATTTGACTTTTTAGTAAGAAAATACACAGTGCAAAAATGTATTTAAAAAAATATTTAACGTATGACACTAAAACGTGGTGTCTCGCTATGAGTGTCACAAGAAAGCTAAAGGTCACGCAACGAGCTATGGAGACGCCGAGGCTTAGCGTTGAATCAGGAATGAACAAATACTTAGAAAAACGAATGTCATTGAGTCCGGCGAATTACTAAGTTAAGTGGCAATGGGCAGGGCACATAGATCAAAGAAATGATGACCCATGAAGCATTAAAGTTCTTGAGTGAAGACCTGCACCGGCAGGCGCAGCGTAAGACGAGAAGACCCACAAGATTGACGACCCAGAAGAAATCTGTTCAGCAGTGGACCTCGTGGTAGTTGTGATAATGATGACTAATAACGAAGTCTAATTACAATAATGGGGACAAATAATTACACAATAATAAGGCTGGTCCCCATGGCTCGAGAGTTTCAACGTCACACGGCAAAAATACGTGGATACAGCTTAAATCAACCTTCTAATAACAATTCTCCATCATCCAAAATAATATCATAAGATGGTAATCAAGCTGACGCAGTTTAATTCTAGAATTATGAATAGTATTTTCGAAAAACAGTTGTAAAGAACAAGTTTCTTAATTCAAAACAAGTCTCGGCAGTACATATCGGTGTCACAAATGCAGGAAACTGGCTCCATTGGCTGCGAAAACTTTCCAAATTCACTCTTCTAGGAGGTAAGTTAGAAGTAATGTAAGTTTGCAGTAGTTACCAAGTTTCAGTAGTGTCGTTTTAGATGGTATCGTTCGGGAATACATGATTAAGTCTTTTCTTCGCTATATACGAAATGTAAATTGAATTTGGAGAATTAAGAAATTTATTTAGACAAATGAAGATAACCTTCAAAAAGAGTATAATAGAATTGTAAAAGTATTTATAGGTACACTACATGTACAACCTCACGTCCCCACCAGGAGAGGCCTAGTGCTAACGGGCAGCGGTATTACAGGAAACTATAGAGACCCCGTACGTTTCTTTTAGTCATCTTAGTAGATCAGCAGTTAACTTATCGGAATAAAAAATATGCTGTAATGCGGCTTATGTTCTATCTATATACAAATTTTTAAATTTTTTAAGCTACAAACACACAAACATTCTTTCTTTCTTTTACTTTCATTTTTACTTTCAACAAAAAACTTTCATTTTTATATTTTTATTTAGATGTCAATAGATTATTGGCGATATATATGAATTTACTATATGATTCACCTCTTCAATCATTATTATCATAAATGTAAACTATATCTTCCCAAAGATACTAAATCGGTGATAACACCGTGTGTTGTGTATAAATTTGATGTGTATAAACACAGCAAAGGATCGAACGGAAGTTAAATCGGTAGTCAATATTTTACAAAACAATTATTATTGATTAAAGATAGAATCCTTGATACCTATACAGGGTGTAATCGTTAAGTGTGCACAGGCGATTATTCCGTAACTATTATAGATATCAAAACACTTTAAACTGATATCGAAAATACTTTACCTAATGAGTAAAATGACATTAATAACCTTTTAAAAATAAAACGAGAAATATCCAAAAAAATTACATTAAACACTCCCATACATTTAGCATGAGATAGTAGAGATTTTAGTTTCCTTATTTTAAGTGGAATAGTATCAACTCATTTTACCCTTATCATTTTATAATTATGTATTATGATAGTGATGAATTTCAAGTAGATACACGTGTAGGTTAATTATCATACCATTTCAAATTAATAATAAACCTTGTTTCAATATCGCATTGATTTGAACTGGCTGAAAAGCAACATACTAAATAAAAACAAAAAAAAAGATACTATTTGGTGTTCGTTCTAAATTCAAATTCTTTATCGCGGATTCTCGTTCCCGCCAGTTTATTGCGTTTTTTCAATTAATAGGTACAAAATTACTAAGAAATAAAATGTATGGGAGTGTTTAATATATTTTTTTTGGATATTTCTCGTTTTATTTTTAAAAAGTTATTAATGTCATTTTACTCATTAGGTAAAGTACTTTCGATATCAGTTTAAAGTTTTTTGATATCTATAATAGTTACGGAATAATCGCCTGTGCACACTTAACGATTACACCCTGTAGATATTCATTATGGGATGAAGTACTATATTACTTCAACTGTAAGATCGGAGCGAGGATTGGTAGGTTTGTGTCAGTATAGTGGCCACATGACAGTCAGTGTTTTGAAGCCGCCCCTGCAGACCACGAATTCAAAGGCTCGTTAAACATTCTCGTTGTTTTTAATTATATAGCTGAATACAACGAGACCGCGGCTAGCGACTGTTTAACGAAGCGTGAATAGTATATATAGAACACTGGTATGAAAATGGCCAAAGTCAGTCAGTCCAGACCTTGCTTACCTTATCTAATCGTCAATATATGTACAGTTAATGTAAGTATATTATGGCCAAATTCTGTCCTTTTTGATTAAGTATGAACAATGTTCATCCTTGTGACTGTCGCGTCAATTAAACCGCCTCAGTGGCTCAATGTAAACAACATTGAGCCACTGAGGCCGCCAATTGCCGCCACGCAGCAATGTTAATAGCATTGTTGTGTTCCGGTTGTCAGAGATAAGATAGCCAGTCCCCCCAAATGTGTTGGGGTTTCCGGGTCAGTACGCTTCCACCAGCGACCTCATCTTCACTTAAAATCAGGTGGGATTGAGGTCAAGTACCAACCCTTTGTTCATAAAAAAAAAATCAAACGTTTATTCTTATTTTAACGTTCCATGTTTCAAATTAATTAAATCATGCAAATAATTCCGTGAATAGGTATACTAATAATAATATAACAAATCCAGAATATAGAACCGATCAACCCAACGACGCAAAAATATGTGTTCAGGTTCAAATTGAACGAAGATATTGGGTTTGATAAGTGCATCTACTTAAGGCTTCTACGTATTAGACAGACATTTTGATCTAGCTTTTTTGACTTTATTTTTTCTTCGGAAGAATAACAATAATATAACAGTTATATTATTACAAATTTATCGTAATTGATACCTATTATTCTAAGTTTATGGACCACCGGGTAAGAACGCTTTTCAATGGCAGTAGTAAATATATTTTTATTGGTTAAAAACTATAAATACAGTAAAATAGTCTTGTATTCGCAAAGAGCGTCGGTGGCTCAGCGGTTAAAACGCGGTCTCCCAAATTGGGAGGTCTGGGTTCGATTCCCACGCAGGCCATGTACCAACGAGTTTTTAAATTTAATTTAATTGCTTATGTGCATTTATCCGACTGCTCATAAACGGTGAAGGAAAACATCGTGAGGAAACGTGCATGCCTGGGAAATAAAAATTCACGGGGATGTGAAGTCCACAAACCGCATTGGGCCAGCGTGGTGGACTATAGCCCATGCTCACTCATTATACGAGGAGAGGCCTATATTTCTGCAGTGGGATGTTAATGGGCTGATAATGATGATGAGCCTTGCATTTTATAACTAAAATCTATTATCATCACCAATCTGCCTGCTAATAGAATATGTATGACACATAAATAAATAGAATTGCAATTACCATACACATACGTCTAGATGATAGACATTGCCTTCAGGGCGAACTACTAATCAATATAACAGAAGCATGCAAAAGGTTGGTTGCAAGACGAACCGTATAAATTGCGGTACGAGTTGGGCGTGCCAGCTCGTCATTCAATGTCCCTTCAACCCTTTTAATTAACTTTTTGTACCCGCATTTAGCTGGGACGAAGAATATTAACACTAGCTCATAATTTGTTGCAATATTTATAAGCAAGATCGAAATGTCATGCTGTGACACGGTTATTAAAATCGCTTAAGCTGCGCGGGATATAATATGAAAGGAGAGTTTTGTTGATACATAATTTATGCCCACTCTAGTACAGTTTATAAATATTATTATAATTACCTATATTCATAAATACAACTTCAAATATTAACTTTTATGTTATATTGCTATTCATTAGTAAGAAGAACTTAGAAATAAATAATATTTATTGACAACATACATAAATAACGTCACGCCCTTTATTCCAATTGGGGTGGTCAGAGTTATCCCAAATATTAGAATAGAATAGAATATGATTTATTTGCTCTTGAATAGGGTACATTACATTAGGTGTTATTCAAAATCAAAATCAAAAATGTTTTTATTTCGTAAGTTATAAGAATAACATTTGAAATCGTCATGACATACAGTTATCGCTCATTCACTAGGCAGTCTCCCCAGAGAAGAACGAGCAAGAAACTCCAGGGTTGCTCTTTTTAAATAAGTCAATACAAATACAATTTGAGATACCTAATTGTAAAATTTATGATTCGACAAAGAAAATAAGAATAAAATATACTGGATAATGGCGAGCGGTTCATGTCCACCGCATTCTTATCATCCAGATAGTCAGAAATTTTATAATAGCCTTTGGCACATAGTTTCCGTTTAATGGTTGTTTTAAATTTATTTAAAGGCAAATTTTGAATGTCTACCGGAACCTTATTGTAAAAGCGTATACATTGTCCCTTGAATGACTTAGTGACTTTGTGTAAGCGACTGCTATGGACAGCAAGTTTATTTTTATATCTTGTATTAACATTGTGTATTTCACAATTTTTCCTAAACAAATACAGATTCTTTCTTACGTACATTAAGTTTTCGTAAATATATTGCGATGCCAAAGTTAATATATTGATTTCTTGAAATTTATTCCTCAGAGATACTCGGGAGCCTAACTTGTAGATCGCACGAACCGCTCGTTTCTGCAGAACAAAAATACAATTTATGTCCGCGGCATTTCCCCATAACAGAATGCCATAAGCCATTATGCTATGGAAATAGCTGAAATATACCAGCCTCGCGGTGTCCACGTCGGTTAAATAGCGGATTTTTTTAATAGCGAACACTGCAGAACTGAGACGTTTCGACAACCTTTCGATATGTGGATCCCATTGTAGTCCTTTATCTAACATAATGCCTAGAAATAGAGTAGTGTCCACAAGCTCCAACTCCTCGTTTTTTATTAAAATAATTACAATAAGATCCTCCTAATTCAGTCATTATAATGACATGCAAATATTTGACAATATCCAATTTAGACAATATCAATTTTGACATCAAGAAAATCAGCAAGCATTCGTTAGTGTTTGAGTGCACCAAACATTTAATCTCTTAATATTTCGAACATCCAAACACTATGCGTGAAACAACATCCATGGTTCACCTTACGAAATACACAGAAATGCACACGTGACAATTCGGCTATTGATTTGGCACATATAATTGGACTATCTCAGCCTGATGTAAATATTTCCACAAACTATAATTACCCAGTATTATTCGACGTACTGACGTAGCGTCCGTGCCTCAGCGGACATTTGGGAGCACTGCAAACCAGCGCTGCAATCCCTCGCAGCATGAACGGAGTGCTAACCCATTTGTGCACGCCGCAACACGTGATAGGTATAATTTCCTACTTTCTGTTTTTATATCCGTGTTGTAACGTTCACAATAAATAGTTTTTATTATTATTCTAAAATTATGTAACAATGTTATTACATAAGATAACAGCAGTACGAACGAATTAATGTTTGGTGGGATCACCATTTTGAAAGGAGATTCTAATTAACATCGCTTCTCAATTGCAGGATCTCTTTGAAATTTAAATTTTCGGTATTCCATTTTTAAACAAGATCAAAAGGAACATGACAGATTCGCATCAAATCTAATTAATTAAAGGAAATTAATACGTTACCAGAATTTCGGGAGATAATTTAATTACTCTCGAGATATTTACCTTAAGTTTATGGAGTTCAAAGAAAACGGCTAAACCCAATTACGATATTAATTATGCCTATACTCGAAATATTATAGTGTTCAAAAGTTTCAGGAAGTTCCCTTCAAATTAATTTAATCTAATAGAACCATCCGTAGACTTATGTAACTGTACTTACAAAGATTTTATACTACGATTCAATTTATAGCTCCGAATAATTCGAGGGTGGAGATTTCACTTATCAGAAAAAGGAAAATCTTACGATATGATACCTAAATGAAAATATTTTATGATATATTTTATGTAAGCTAAGTTATATCAGTAAAATGTGTAGATCCGGCGGAAATAAACAAAATTTTCCCATGTAAATGTAAACCGCTCTATGGCTCAAAGTAAACAACATTGGGTGTACGATTCGGAGGTCGCAGGTTCGATCGGTACATGTTTAAATACTCGGTTTGGGGGGTGGTAGGGCATTTTAAATGTCCGCCTGGCTAGCTACCACCATCTTATCTAAATCTGCCGCCAAGCAGCAATGTTAATAGCATTGTTGTGTTCCGGTTGTCGGAGATAAGATAGCCAGTCCCCCAAATGTGTTGGGGTTTCCGTGTCAGTACGCTTCCACCTTCGACTACATCTTCACTTAACATTAGGTGTTGATTGAGGTTAAAGTACGAACCCGTTGTGCATAAAAATAAAAAATTCCATTCTGGTGAGACGTAAATAGTAATATAAGTAATAATAATAATGCTAGTAATAATATAAGTTCGAATCGAAATGGTGATCCTCATATCAGTATACCACTTACAATTTACCAGGTAAACATTTTGCATTCCCTCGCTAAAAATTATTGTAACTCTATACGTCTATTACTAGTCTATATATACTAATGTAAGTGAATTTAGTTATCCAGTAATTAATATAACATAGCATAACATGAATGTGTTAACTCAATGCAAATGTATTATACTTATCCGTGGAAGCTTTGTTGGCTAATGTACGATGCATACTGTAACAAATACTGCTGTAATATTTATAGCTGTTTGCTTTCCTTTAAATAAAAAAAATTAAAAAAAAAAAAAAAAATTACATGTTTTTTTTCCTTTATCCTTACATCTAGGAAGCTTACGTGGTACCAAATTTACCAATCGAATTATTACGTGGTAAGACGGCTCACACAGTCAGAAATGCTACACTACGTTCACGGACTCGGATCTCTGAGGTAGGGAAAAAAGCGGCAACGCTGAAGTGAGACTGGGCGGGTCACGTGGGCCGCATGCCTTGTGAGTTGTGGGCAAATGCATCCACTATTTGGACTCCTACACCCGCCAGACGCAAACGTGGCAGACCGCGAAAACGGTGGAGAGACGAGCTTGACAGTTTTAATAAGGGATGGTTTGTGCTCGCCAAGAACAAAAGCGACTGGAAACAGATGAGGGAGGCCTTTGTTCAGCAGTGGGACACTATGGGCTCTCAATAATTATTAATAAGACGGCTCACTGGAAGGTGTTATCGTCGATTCAGAGGAAGTATAGTGGAGATATACTTTTTTTTTTATGCACAACGGGTTGGTACTTGACCTCAATCACACCTGATGTTAAGTGAAGATGAGGTCGAAGGTGGAAGCGTACTGACCCGGAAGCCCCAACGCATTTGGGGGACTGGCTATCTTATCTCTGACAACCGGAACACAACAATGCTATTAATATTGCTGCTTGGCGGCAGATTTAGATAAGATGGTGGTAGCTAGCCAGGCGGACACTTAAAATGCCTTACCACCAACCAAGCCGAGTACTTAAATATGTACCCCGCTGGGGATCGAACCCGCGACCTGCGAATCGTAAACCCAATGTTGTTTACATTGAGCCACTGAGGCGGTTAAGGAATTTAGGAATGGTGCTGTGTTAGTGTGGACACAAAACACCTTAATAACCCGGGTGGCTTCTACCTCTCATTAGTTACACGCTTCCGCTTTCAAGCTTTTCTAATTATGAATTTACAACACCATTAAACTCGCGAGACAGTTTTGGTAGCGGGTGAGCGAAGTGCGCCGCGCCAGCCCTGAGACTGCTACGAAATATAGTTTATCAATGTGCAGGTAAAGCTCAATGTGCAAAGATAAATTGTTTTTTTTTTTGACTAAGGTCTACCTATAACTACCTACCTATAACTATATATATTCACAATTAATAATGAAATTTAAAAACCTGTTTGTAATATAAAAACCTTTATGTAAAATCAAAGCATGATTTTAAAAGAGCAACCCTTCGAGTTTCTTGCTTGTTCTTCTCAGGGGATAATTGCATTTTGAACAAGCAGTAGCTTAAAATAGCTTACTATGTAAAATTGACTATTTTAAGTGTACTCTGTGTACCTACAAAATAAAGCATTTTTGACTTTGACTTTATAGGCCGATAGACCTTTTTCAGCGACACCCAACTGCCCGTCTGACTATACATATGAGTCTTTGCAATGCAATAGCACTCAAAGAGATGTTTGCAACCGATACGCCTAAAGGTGCCCGCGGAACTCAAACCTCGGCATAGTTTAGTTTTATTCATCCTTAACACATAACAATGAGTACATGCGTATATTTCGTTATACCTAAAGAACAGCTAAAAATTTATTTAAAGTAATGAGTAGTCATCATCATTTTCCTGCCCTTATCCCACTCTAGGTGGGTCGGCACAACACGTCATCCTCTTACACTCTCCTCTATCAGCCGTCATCTCCGTACTCACCCCTGTCTCACACATGTCATTCATTCCTCACGCAGTCTACCCACACTTTCTTCGGTCTTCCTCTACATCTGTATCCTCCACATTCATACTTAGCACTCGTCTTGGTACGTGCCTTTCATCCCTCCTCATAATGTGCCCAAACCATGCTAACCTATTACTCCTCAACTTTTCTGTTATTGGTGCCACTTTTAGACTTCCTCTGTTATACTCATTCCTGATCTTACCCATTCTAGTCACACCACACATCCATCTTAGCATTCTCATCACTGCCACATGCATTCTACTTTGATCAGTCTCTTAATTTTTTAATTATTTATGCACTTTTGTTATAAGGCTAACTTAAATAATTGTACATCGTGTTGGACATTACAAATTATATCATGCACACAAGTGCCCACCATATAATATAATTATAAATTTAATGCAACATAAGTAGTGCACAAAAATGAAAAAGGGTTACAACCTCAATATAGGGCCTCGCTTGGGAAAAATAGAAACGTAACTACCACCGCATCATAAGTGTATAGTCGGATAGGAAAATTAAATTCTTCTAAGGATCATATAAACATTGTGGTTTATTCGCTGGACACACTCCACTCACATGTCATGCACATGTATAACCACTCTCCCACACCCACATGCACACGCATTACGACAGCAAACGGCTGATTTTGCCAATCGTAATTGTTGATTTTTGAAACTTGCATGCAATCTGGAAATAGTCTTAGGTTCATCACAAATCGTTGTCAACATTATTTATATAAATAAAATTTTGTCTAAATTCAATTTTCAAGCGTAATGCTATATGAAATAAGTTAATTAGGAGCTTGTTAAAGGAAGGAAGGAGCTTTAAAAGCGAGATTTCGTACTAAAACCATACCACTCACTGACATCAACACCAACCACCAACTAAGGCTACTTACTAGGTTACTTACTTACTAAGGTAGGTTACTTGTGCCATTAGATCTCTATTAGTTTCAATTTTCGCATTTTCTTCATACTGCTTCTATATTACAACATTATTAAGTTGGCCAGTATTATTTAAGTTTGTCAGTTTAAAAAAATTGTCGATGGAAACTTATGATATCTTCGAAACAACTTAACTAATTTTCATCAAACATGGCTATTAACCTATCCCCCCGTTAAGTCTTTAATATAAAAAATCTCACTCAAATCGGACCATTACATTCCTGACACACACCGAACAATATAACACCGATCGTTTTTCGTCGGACGTTAAAAGCGACTTAAATCAACTACAAAAATTATTTTTAATTTACTACGTCTATTTTGACTACAGAAACCGACACGCACTTGGCTGATTTTATGAAATCTTATTTTGTATCATCGTCATCCTCTCAGCCCGTAAACATCCCACTGCAGGGATATAGACCTTCCTTCGTATAATGAGGAAGTATGAGCCATAGTCCATCACGTTGGCCCAATGCGGGTTGGGGACTTCACATGCCTTAGAATTTTTATTTCTCAGGCATGCAGGTTTCCTTACATTTTCCTTCACCGTTTAAGAGCAGTCGGATAAATGCACATAAGTAATTAAACTAAATTTAAAAACTTGGGGCATGGCCTGCCTAGGAATCCAACCCGGACCTCTCAAATTGAGAGAACGCGTTTTAACCGCTGAGCCACCGACGCCCCCTTATTTTACTCGCTTATTTTGTATACTAAAAGCAAATCCAATATTCCGTGGTTTCCAGCACCGAAATACAATGTTATGATACAATGTTGCTAAATTAAAATTTATAAGAAGTTCGCGGTGAACAGAAGGCGTTTAATTAAGGCGTCTCATATCCAGTCCCATCTGACGGGCGGCGGAGCGCTGGCAGCTACTTGCTACTGGGAAAATACAAGAACGGGCTTTTAATAAACATACGCGTACAATACCCACTGTACATATCTACGTATAATAATGTTGGAATTTCAAATCGAATCGTTGCCTTAGGCAGCTATTACGCGCTCAATTTGATTGAGCGATAACTAAGTGACTGTGGTTTGACTGATTGTGTTAGATGCATGATTCATTTATTCACCTCGAATATTTATAGACAATGTACTACAAAAAATCCCTGGAATATAATGTTCACGTCATAGGCAAAACACATGTTTCAGGTCTCTTGCTCTGAGGCAGGGTACCCATAAGGTTAGCCTTACCATATTGTATAGCCAGACTTCAGGCCTAGCTATCAACCCTCTGGACTTCCGATTTATCGACCAGACACCTCGCCAGCTTCTTGATTTCCTGATGCACCTTCAGTCCCTACGCCAAAAGGTAGAAGCTCGAAACCATTTCCTAGAACTGCGTATTTTCGTCATTTGAGGTTTTAGGCAGCGACCAACTTGCACTTCTGGAGGTCCAGGCCAAAGAGAAGGGACCAGCTTAACTAAAAAGCTAGCATCCCATACAAGCGGGCCCCCAAGCCTTCATCCAGGCATTTTTGCATCATCGTGTCCTTTAACATTAAGCTCTAGGATAGCTGGCACTTTAGCAAAGGCTCTCCGGATGACATCATTTAAGGAAGTTTGGCAGGACTGGCCGCATGCGCAGTACTTTGATAGGCCGTGAAAGCCCAGACAGTCGACTTCGCTACCTCAAAGATTGCGGATGTGGCTCTTTAATACACGAGCTAAGTCGCAAACTGACGGCTAAAGAGAAGGTCATAATGTGCCCAAGTTTAGAGAAGGCATAGATTAAATTTTTGTCGTAAATCATTCAGTTAGGTAGTCATGACTGAATGTGTGTTGGTTTCCTTTAATAATGTATCAGTGATGCAGCATGGCGTCATCGAGAGTTTAACCAATGCAATGCGGGTGCTGCACTGTCTGACTTTTAAGTCGTTCTGAGTGACGTTCACTCGTATTTCAAACATTAATCAAAATTGGTTGCTAATCCATCAGGCAGATTGAGCGTCTGAAGGCCGCCTTAGAAATATTAGTATCGGAATGTCAGTATACAGAGTGCGAGTGGTACGGATGTAATGGGAAATAGATATTCGTGGAGTTACTGGTATATTTATGAAATTACGAAAGACAGTGAAGAAACTATTTACAGTTTGTGATCACTTTTCCTTCAACTGCTCCATAAATCTATACGGATTTTATATTTTATTAATTTCATTGGCGGTTGACGATGATGATGGTTTTTCGAGGGATTGTAAATTTGTTTTTCAGCTTATTTTTAGGATTGAGTGCCTCTAAATGAAAAAATTTACTCTTAGAGTATTTAGAGCCGTGTGTCAAGACTCTTTTTTCAGGATCACGGCGATATATTGAGTTGAAACCAGGTCGACAGTCGTCTAAGTCAATGTACTTAATCAAAAAATACATTTGGCCGAATATAAATATCTCAATCGCAAATATGTTTATGGATAAGAGAAGTATACCCACTTCCCGTTGACCGAAAAATCATCAATGTTGGTAGAAAGCAGTCTCTCAGCACAAGTAAACGAACAAATCTGAAAATTGTTAAATTGTTCATAAGAATAATATAGATATAAATCTATAAAATGTTTGCTATTACAAATTTAATTTTCTAGGCTCGATTCCCGTGATCGACGAACTATCTACATATAAGTTTGTACAGAACTAGACTCAGTCTTTCTTTAGGCACACGCGGCCGCACGACGATCGTAACACTTCCAAAATAAGCAGGTCTCACTGTGTTTACATTTAATTTTCTGGTAGCGTCGTGTACCGGCAGTATTACCGTCCTCGTGATGTCGACTGTACCTTCCATTGACGCCATCATGCCACCGCACGATTGTACCTACATTGATTACAGTAGTAAAGTAGTAAAAGTCGTAGACTTATAAAAGGTACAAAATTAGTAGGTTTTTGTGTAGTTTCCTAAAATAGCTGTAACAACAATTAAGGAAACTACTTCAATAAATTCGTAGCTATTGACTCTAGGATCAACCGACAAAGTGAAATAAAAAGTTGCATAACCAGGATTAATAGTTTTGGAGTCCATCAACAATTTGTTGGATTGCAAAATTTTCTATCGGTGGGATTCAATTAAAAAGTTTTACTTTTTTAGTAAATTATAGTTTTGACTTGAACCATTCGCAGTGATGCACTCGAAGTATAGTCACATTTACTATCCAAAACGGTTATCAAAGCTAATCAACGTTTAGCACGTAGCGGATTTTTCATACCAATGTTATTTCTTATGAGTGACACACCACACACCAATTTACACTCTGCTTTGTGGCTGTAAGTATTCGATTATATTTATGCATACCTAAGTGTCGAGGGACTATAGACAAAGGCACTAATATGCACAGGTATATTTTAACCCCCGACGCAAAAGAGGGGTGTTAGAATTTTGACCGTTAAGGGTGTCTGTCTGTGGCACCGTAGCTCCTGAACTGGTGAATCGATTTGGATGCGTTTTTATTTTAAAACAGGTTTCCTAACGGTGGTACTTAGATATGTTTTATCAAAAAATGGGTTCAGCTGTTTTGTTAAAATCGCTTGTTTTCTCGGGGGTTTTCTAAATTTTTTAATTTTATTACATAAATTTAATATTACATTTACAATTGAAGTGAATGAAGAGTAGGAGATCTGGTGATCTGTATAATAAGCTATAAATTACCTCCAAGCACCAATGATTCATAAATCTAAAAGAGATCTCTTTCCTAATACAGTTATGATAAGCATAAGTATCATTTTGTTTGTTATAAATACTGTCTTCTATATAGCACAATAGTCACTTATTTCAGTGGAAAGCAGTCGTTAAGCTAAGTCGGATGCCTATGGTTGAAAAGGTCAAGTGCTACTCTGACACAAATCCAACAATTATTTATTTATTTGGTATATACCGCGCTGATGTAGATGAAAAAAAAGCAGTAACTTGTTCTATCCCTTCTAAAATCTAGTATCTACATCCGCAGCAATAGAAGTCACAGTTGACGTATCCTCAACAGATATTAAATTTTTCAGTGGGCTTTCCTCCCCGAGGCAGTGCAATGAAATGCTGGAATATTAAGTAGAATGCTAGAAAATAGGCAGTAGAAAGTAATATCGTTCCATTGGACACGACACGTTATTCTATGAATTCCCTTGAGTTGCTTTGCTTACATTTTTCAATTCGAATGTTTCTTGTTTTCGTGATATTGAAAATTTGTTGAGAATTGCTATCGGTACTTTGACTTTGCGAATGCAGACATGCAGACGTCTGGGAGCGTTATGAAAGTCGTATAGCGACTTACCGTTCGTCGGGTTATGGATTTGGCTACCTTTTCTGTTACCCAACTGTAACTGCGATGACAAAACAGATGTTATGTTTTTCACGAGTATATATACTTGAGATTCTTTATACTCTCGAGGCATGCCAACACCGCTGGATGGATTTAATCAATGAGGCGTCTATCGATTTGTCTAAGCGAACGATTATAGGCTAAGTTTTATTTTAATGCAATTAAAAATAAACTTACTTTTTTCGAGTAAGTTCCAATCCATGACCCACTTTCGGTTGTCCATGCGTGGTCACTCCTCCAGAACCTTAATGCTCAACCAGTCATCAATTCTCGACCTGTCCTGTCCACTGCCATTTTAATGCCATTTCAGTGAAGTCATCAGTTGTTACAAAAATTGATAACAGATTTTGAAGAAGTGTCCAGTGACCATCCAGTAACCAAGCAGATTTCAGTAGTTCACAAGTTGGATGTATTAAGTTAAATAACAACTTCCCAGTGACGCAAATTGACGGAATTGACTGTCATTCATATGGCAGTTGCATAAAACATTATATTCAACTCATAATCACAATGATGTGGTTTATACGTATCGACTAAAAGACTGCCGCTCAGTTTCAGTATTCTGCTGTATGTAAACCGATATCGAAGTGCTACGGACCGAACATGCACTCTACCTAGGTATCTCAAAGATTGCTCTGTCGCCTTGAAATTGTGTTCAACTGTGGAAAATTTACAGAGCAGTTGCAGGTAAGATATTTTTCTGTTTAACTGGAAATTTGCTATTTGGTATTCACTATAAAAATTGGTAACAAGTAAATAGAGAAGTCGTTTATTTTTACAACAAGTAAAAATCGTACAGTCAGAAAAAACAGTTGTTGTGCCTGTTTTTAAAAAGAGCAAACTTATGACATCCTATCCGGCTCCATCGGTCTGTTGAAATTTGCTTGTGATTGTAGGAAATGGTGGCCCAAATACAGACGACGGGGCAAAACTCACTGGGATGTTATATGAACCTTATTGAAGTACGACTTCACAAGTACAGACCGTGTTATACATTGTATAAATTTTTTACACTTTTTTTAAGAAAAACACTTCGTTAATGCTATCACTACCTGAATGATTTGAATAATATCTCTACGTCTTCGGGTAATTTTCAATTTATAGTCATACTAATTTAGGACGGAAAGCCTTTGACAAACTGTGTTTTGCGGTTGTCTGAGTCCCAAACTCACGCTTTGTAATTCTTTCCTAAAAATGTGCTATTTTCAAGCAGGTAAAGGTAAATTAGCAGGTTTACGTACTCTATCGATTATGGTTTCGTATACGTAACGACTTTGTTACACGCTAGCATAACTTACTTGATAGACACTACGTGCTAAACTAACTCAATAAACGAACATACAATGCATTATAATCTGATATCTAATATAACTCACCGAATTTGATTTTAGATGTTCTCTAATTACCGACTCTCTTGCCCATTGCGTTGTCTTTAGGCGGAAGCTGCCCGCGCCAGCTGTGCCTAGCCTGGCTATGATGTATTTAATTAAGACCCTTGGCCGGACAAGTTTCCTCCACAGACTGTTATATATACATTATACTGAATAGATATAACATCAACCTACTTGTCACGTAGCCAGCATTTGAATGCATATATATTTCACCAGCTAATATAAGTTTTTAATCTTTTAGTTTAGTTTTCTCAAGTAAATCTGATCGATTCAAGATAACTAAATAAGATCTAGGACCTACCTAGGAAAGGCTGGCTTATATACAACCGTACCTAGGGTTGCATATAAGTCAGACTTTCTTGGCATACCTAAAGTAATCGACGACGAACGAAACGATGAGATAATGACCGCTATTTCTGGAGGTCGTGGGTTTGGCCCCCGCTAGGGCATATATTTGTATGATGAATACAGACATCTAAGTTATGAAGGTTCTCATATACAATCAACGATCGATTTGTGTAGTAGATAGTGACCCTGTCAGCGGGTGCGGGTTCAAATGCCGTAACGGGTAAGTGTTTGTGAATCAATGAATGACGGGATGAATACGAACATTTATTCCTCAGTCATAGATGTTTATATAAATATTTATGTATGTTTATCCGTTATCTAGTATCCATAGTACTTTGCTTAGTTTGTGTTTGGTGTAAGTGTCCGAAATATTTATTTAATAATATACAGTGTCAATTATGTATACAGGGTGAAATTGAATTCGTATAATTCCCATTAACTGCTGACGCCACTCATGATTACGAACAACTTTCCCCATGGAGCCATTTTACAAATCAATGCTAAATATTCAACAAGTCTTGCGTCATCATGTGAAACACCATAAAACAAGAAGGAATTTACAACCTAATTTAAACAAACGAAGGAGGCAGCTGAATGTTGCATTTGAATAAAAAAACAACATTGTTCTCATTAATTGGGAGGGCTTAATTAAAACATCGATATATTGAAACGTTAACATCGATATTCGGAATGACCGAAACCGCTTGTGTAGGTAATACCAATTAAGAACCTCCACGGCTAAAGATACAGACGTTTGCATAAATTTAGAGAGTTGAATATCGTGGATCATTGAATCGTTCCTGGAAATTTTGGATATGTTAAAAAAATTTACTACAGCAACAGCCACAAACATGAATTAAACAGTTATCTGGAAGAGTTACCACCAATTCATATTTAATTATTATGGTTACAGTTATCTCTAAAACTAAAAAGGAATGCGTTTTTTTTCGTTTTTTTTATGCACAACGGGTTAGCATTTGACCTCAAGCACACCTGATGTTAAGTGAATGTAATTAATTAATTAATGAAATTAAGTAAGTGATGTTAAGATGAGGCCGAAGGTGAAAGCGTACTGACCCGGAAACCCAAATATTTGAGGTGTATAATATAAGTGTTTATTTATAAATTAATAATTAATGTTAGTAAAAAAATATTTTTCTTTTTAGTAGAACGTTTTTAGCTAAATGTTTTGTGTGACTGTGGAAACAAATAAAGGCTTCATCTGTCTGTCTAACATTTGTTAATAATGCCTAATTTCCCATTGACCTGAAATAGCCCATAAAACAAAATAAATTTGGAAATTAATTAGTACGTGTGCTAGAATACATAAAGCGGAGTTCAGCTATTTTGATAATTAGCACAGAATACGGGTAAATAAAAAATACACTAATGTTGATAGCATAGATAGCATACCAAAATAGCCAGCCCCGAAATAATTTGGGGATTTCGGGTAAATGCATTTCTGCTGCGGATCATCTTCACTTAAATGAGGTTTTCCAAAGTCCCTGCGAGAAACATAGCAAAATGATTGGATCCAATCTAAGGTGACTAAAGGCCGTTTTATGGACCTATCCAACCAAGTATCCCCTGAAAACCACGGTTCTTCCGGTTTCGCTCCTTAAACAAACAAGTTACCTCGACCATCTGCAGGCTACGCTTGGGTCTGTACTCTGTAGCTTGTACTCCTGTTCACCTAGCAAAAATTAGGGTTAGGGATCAGTGCACTCTGTGAATGCGGCTTGGACGAAGGTTCGCTGGACCACATATTTTTAAATTGCCCCAAATACCATATTTCCCTATACGACATACTCTCTATCAAAGTCCCGCGCCCTATTAACTTTCAATATCTTTTAACATTTGTTGATTCTCCCATAATTATCAAATATCTATGTAAAGATATTTTGGAATTTGATATAAAACTTTAACCCCTGTACTCATATCACTTGTGTTGTTACGTTATTTGTACTTGTCTATTCTATTGGCTTGATATTGTCCTAGTCCCCTTGTGAGTGTCCTTGTTTTTTGTGTTGTTTAATTATTTGTTCTAGATAGAGAAATGAATAACCGGCCAAATTAATACATCGCTTCACTAAAACCGGTCATGTTTTCCCGTGATTTTTCCTCTAAATACGTTGTCATTGACAGAATTTATTGTGCTATATAAATATAATATAAAAATAAATAGTAATATTTTTTTTATATAAAAAAAATGAGGTTTAATTAAGGTCAAGCTAAAGAAAGCTCTGGGGTCCGTTCATTTCACTGACCAAGATGAGTTGTAAACTAATTAGAAAATAGGTGGACAAATTGTATCTAAGTTTTCGAATGAAATGAAATTTCGAATTAAATAAATACTCCAAATGACACATCCATTTTACACTACACATTCTTTGTTTGGCGTCACTATAACTCTTCCATTCAATACCCTCCGCACATCGCTCAAGTTATTTAAGGCCTTATCTCTTAGGATCTCTTTAAAAGCGTCCATAAGTGGTCGTAACTCGGCTGTTATCGCCATCCTTGTCATGTGAGATACTCGTAATTAGGTATTTTATAAAGATTGGACACATACACACACACACACACACACACACACACACACACAACAGCGAGATACACATAACACCCGTCGTATTAAAATTAATTATTAATTTTAGTGTTAATAACGTCCTGTATTGTTTTTTTAAATATAAGTATAAATATGACTACTCTAATGCTTTTGACGTTCTTTAATTTAACGTTCTTTAAGAAGACCTAACCTATTCCCAACTGATAAAATTTTAATGAGAATTAAAAAAAATCTACAATTATAATAGTACACCACTTCTTTTTACCGGGGGAGGGTATCACTAATCAATTTCAGTATTTCTACTTTTCCTCAGGGTACCTTATCCCTGTGTGTTCAGAGAAGCCAGAGCTGTAGTAATCACTTTTCTTTTTTTTTATGCACTACGGGTAAGCACTTGAACTCAATCATAGAGGCCGAAGGTGGAAGCTTACTGACCCGGTAACCCCATCTTATTTGGGGGACTGACTACCTTATCTCTGACAACCGGAACACAACAATGCTATTTACATTGCTGTTTGGCGGCAGACTTTGATAAGAATGGTGGTATCTATCGAGGTGGACATTAAATAGCCCTACCACGAACGAAACCGAGTACTATAAATAATAATAATAGCTCAAATTGCGACTGAATCAGCACTTCAAAGCTTTCTGATATTCGTTCTGAAGGAATCAACCGATGGAGACTTCGTACTTGATTTTAGGTATTTCTCTAGATCTCATTTTATCCCTTAATAAAACAGATTAATATGGTAAACCTTTCTCATAGGTACATAGTATAGAACCAGATAGTCTATCTCCATTGATTTTATAGCCGCGCGGTAACTTTGACGGTAGGCCAAGGGTACACTTATTAGAGTTATCGATAAAATGGATTTATAGTGATGAGAAGCATGGTCGCGCATATTAATGAGACTACCTTTACGCACGAATGTATGGCAAGTGTGCATTGTTGTAAAATTGAATCGAATTTTTCGTATCGATTATGGGTGAATTAAAAAATGTCAGAGAAATGGATTAATTATGTCTTGGAGTTTTCTTGTGGAACTCTTATTAATAGACCAACTTATGATGATAGTATTAATTGTTTAAAAAATATTAAATAAAAAACTAGGCGAATAAACCAAACCGTGTTAAACATGTACCCCGCTGGGGATCGAACCCGCGGCCTCCGATTCGCAAACCCAATGTTGTTAACATTAACGCTGTATTCTTCATGTAGATTTTGTTAATTGTGCAATAAAGAGTATTTGATTGATTGATTGATTGATTGAGCTACGGGGGCGGTTAAACAGCTTTTGAAAATAGAAAACCGTTTTCATATCGATTCAGCCGTCGTGCTACAATGCCACTGGCACTTAGTTGAAAAGGTCTTGACTTATTAAAAAAGTAAAGATACTTTTTGAATTACTTGATAATGAACCTACCTAGCTCACATTCATTACACTACCAGTAATAAAATTTCATACTATTGTCCATCAAATTATACAATCCATTTCTGAATTATTGAGCGTAGGCAGGCGTGTAATATTTGTTGTTTACAATCGCGCTATGAAATTTCAGCATTCCTCATAATCCAAACGTTGTAAATATATGCGATGTCATTGTTTGGCTTTGGATATTGATGGCAATGGAAAATGTAAAACAACTGTATAACTTTGAAAAGGAGTTTTCCAAATCCTCGTACATTGCAGTATATACGGTAACTCATCATTGTCAATCAGCCATAGGACGTCCTCTGTCGAATGAAGATGGGTTCCCCCATAGATTCCCAGGGCGACCGGTTGGAAGTGGCCTGCCTCTAGACTTAACTCCACGCTAGACCTTCAATGCCCCAATGACTTTTACAGTTACATATCGATGACTTCTCGATCTTCTTCGAATATCTTCTAATACGCTGCCCGAGGTAGCTGCCAGCTCATATGTTACGGAGATTTCAAACAAGCACGACGAATCGTCGCGCATACGGACTTGACGGTGCCCAACGGTCCTAAGCTCTTTATACCAAAGGGCATAAATATGTAACCTGTACTCTGAGTTGCGTAATTACGTCGCCTGAAGCTTTTAGCAGTAGTTGTAGGAAGTTACGATATCCACAGTGGCGTCTGACACCAAGGTTCTGACTTTCGACCACGGCATGAGACTCATGCCGTTAGGTCACTTCCATTATCGCATAGGATCTCAATCGGCTCAAGGACGGCTGGTACGATGACGGTGGTAATTATGTAATGGTGGTAATGAGACCAACAGATAATATCGTTCAGGCTTGAAAGGCGAGAGAGACGACTGTGTCTGCGCTGACCATTTAACCGCCTCCGTGGCTCAATGTAAACAACATTGTGCTTACGATTCGGAAGTCACGGGTTCGATCCCCAGCGGGGTACATGTTTAAGTACTCGGTTTGGTTGGTGGAAGGGCATTTTAAATATCCGCCTTGCTAGCTATCACCATCTTAATCTGCCGCCAAGCAGCAATGTTAATAGCATTGTTGTGTTCCGGTTGTCAGAGATAAGATAGCCAGTCCTCCGAATGTGTTGTGGTTTCCGAGTCAGTACACTTCCACCTTCGACCTCATCTTCACTTAACATCATGTCTGATTGAGGTCAAGTACCAATCCGTTGTGCATAAAAAAAAACATGAAAGCCTATGACTAACGATGTCATCGACTACGACTCCACACCTACAGATATGTGGTTGATTAGTCCTTAGATCAAAAGGCCAGAAAAAGAACCATACACTCTTGTAGTCTATTTATGACAGTCTTCTAAAGATAGTAGGTACTCGTGTGTAATAAACCCTTACTATAACAGCAGTTTAAAATAGTGTCTCCTCTAAAGTTTGTAATTGGGGTTATTACGTTGTTGTAGACAATATCGGATATATTATTGACCTCGTTTACAAAATGAAAACAATATCAATAGTAATTAAAACTTTATTCAATAATTCACACATCAATCACGAGCAATTTCCAATTGAAATAGCTTTCAAAATAGTTATTTCGACGTCAGGATATGCATGAGTGGATATAGAGTATTAATATATTGATTAACTAAAAATATGGTACATTTTCTTTATTATTGTCACATCTTAACCCCTTTAAGATATTTAGTTCTAAATATCTGGGGGCACGGAGTGCCCCCGCCAAGACGAGTCAAGCGAAGCTCAAGGGCACTACCTACCTTTTCTCGAAGTGTTTCGTCGTTTTTTTGAACCCTCATAGAGTTATTTGCCCATGGGCGGCGGTGATTGCTTTCCATCTGGTGACCCGCATGCTCGTTTGCCGCCCTCTCATATAAAAAAAAAAAAAAAGTTAGTTTCCGATGTACCAGATAATTCATATTCTCAGGATATGATGTCAATAATAGACTAATTAAAAATACAAAGAGTCAATTGAATAGCTCTAATACTTTAGATTTTATTGATATCTAAAATACACCGATTTCGTCACTGACACACGGATGATCATCAAAATGTTTGGCTACTTCCTGAAGTGCTAGAAAGCTGAAATTTGGTATGTAATCCAAGTTTAGTATACCTACAACCATCAACAAAATTCATTAATTTATAACTTTCGCCCCCCATCTCCTAAAATGTGGGGGGGTGGAAGTTTATATGAGACTTTCACCAATTTTATGAATCAGAACATGAATGTTTACACGGGACTGTAGACAGTAACTAAAAAACCTATTAATCTAGACATCTAGACACGCGGTAGCGTGTCAAGCCAAGTTCAAGTTCACAAGGAACTGGCGACGCAGCACCGTGTGTATATTTACACGAACCATTTACCCCTTAATATTAGACACATGAAATTTGCACTGTTTATTAAAGCCTCTTAGTTTGACCAGAATCCCAAAATAGTCCAAATAATTACTGATATATTAACGTCTGAAAACCGGCATTTTTACCACTGACTCACTGACTCATCATCAAAAACCTAACCCACTTCCAGATGACTAGGAAACTTGAAATTTGATATCCATCTAGAAAATAGCGTGTATACAAAGAAAAAAAATAGAGAATTATTATAATCTTTTATTAAAAAGTCGAAAAAACCCTCCTACCATAGTAATCGTATGGAAGCGGGGGTCACGATATTATGCTGTTTCTGGTCGGATCGGGAGTGCTGGCGCGCGTCTTTATTGCATAAAGAAAACGAAAATACATTATAGGTATTTAGTAGAAATATTCAAGTACAAAGGCGGACTTATCCCATACAGGAATTTCTTCCAGTCAACCATTGAGTTAGCCAAAATAAGGTTGGGCGTACTTGAGACATTCAAATAGATAATTAGTAGAAATATTAAAGTACAAAGGCGGACTTATCCCATACAGGAATTTCTTCCAGTCACCTTTGAGTTAGCCAAAATAAGGTTAGGCGTACTTAAGAATAAAAAAAAAAGAAAAAGACATTCAAAGAGATAATCCCAACACCAACTTCAACCAACATACTCTGTGGATCATGAAGAATCGGGGGGTTGGGGGGGCGGAGCCCCCCCCCCCCCCTCAAATAAAAAGACATTCATAGAGACAATACCAAGACCAACTTCAACTAACATACTCTGTGGATCATAAAGAATCAGGCCCCCCCAAATTAAAAGACATTCGAAGAGACAATACCAAGACCAACTTCAACCAACATACTCTGTGGATCATGAAGAATCGAGCCCCCCCCAAATAAAAAGACATTCATAGACACAATAGCAAGACCAACTTCAAGCAACATACTCTGTGGATCATGAATAATCGGGGGGGGGGACGACACATTCAATCAGTAAACCATCACAGAAAGACAGAGAATGGGCTATGAAAACCGGTACTGCTGATGTGCAAGAAATACACCCCAAAAAAGAAGAAAAAAATAAACACTATAAAGACTGCAACACCACATAAGGTTTGCCCTGTGAAAAATATATCAGATCTCATGTAGAGCCAAGCTTCTGAATCTACACGGCCTAAGTCTACCGACCCCAACTTCAACAAATTCTACATATCAGTAAATATGTATGGCTTGGCTGTTTCGTTACTTACTTCAGAAACTAAATATTCTAGGCGCCCGCCCGTCCCTCAAAATACGAGTAAAATGTAATAAGATAATGAAAAAAAAGGAATAATTAATTGCAAACAAAATTTATTTTTATCTTTTCATTTACACAGCGCCATTTAGTGAGATAGTTATACACTGATATTGAATATAGACTACTAATAGTAATAGGTAGCTGCAGTTATTATACCGGTGATCGGCAGATGGCGTTGTTATTGTTTTTTCTTGGAAACATCCATGCATTTATGTGGTCCGGTGTACCTACATGTTTGGTCCTCAGTTTTGTTGGTGGTAGGACATTTAAAATGTCCGCCTGGCTTGCTCCCTTCATATCCGGCTAGCATCATATCTAAGTTTGCGGCCAAACAGCAATGTTAATAGTATTGTTGTGTTCTATCAGATGCTTGATAAACTACACAAACACTTTTTTTTGTAAATAAATACATAATTAAATGAAAAACGTCCATAACTCGGGAAAACATATGCCCCTCGCGGGATTCGAACCAGCGACCTTTTGATATAGCATTCAGAGTTTCTAACCACTACACCAAACAGGACGTCAATTATCTTTCGTCGGTCAATAATTATTCGTCGTTATCTATATGATTAACACCATTTTCGTCCCGATTTGGAACAATACTAACCTATGATATCATAAGACAAGCCTCACATTACTGCTTTTTATTCTGAGGATCCATTGAAATGTCATTCATTCCAAAGCTTAATTTTCTGAGAAAAAAGAAACTACGAGATGTGTAAAAAATCGTTGCCCGTATAATCAGTTCCACTCCTGGTAACGAGGTAGAAGTAAATAAAAGACTATTTCTTTGAGACGGACGTTCTTTATACGAGTGTGAATTTTCTGCTCTGTGCAACGTAGAACTGAATTTAAATGTAGTTACTTAAGTTTTTGGGTTTTCAAACACGAGAAGATCCCTTTGTTTCTCTTTCAAGTATGTTACACATTAGGAACAATGTACAATGAAAAATCCTGTTACAAAACCGTTTTCTTTAAAGAGAATTATTTGTTTCTAAAACACAAGTGAAAATGCCCCGTTGTCGGAGGATGGCAGAGGGGTATACAAAATGGTAGAGCTATGTATTAGAATTAGGAATATATGATTTACATAGGTAACTAGGTACTACTTTGAATTCAATGATGAGGGTGGCATATTCAGCATTTGAATAAACCCTCTTAAAATAAATAAGATTAAAAAAAAACAAGTGAAAATGTGTATCAAAGTAGGTATTGTTATGCAAATTCATAATGCGGGTACTGTATACTTTCTAATTTAAACCTGATCTACAAGAAAAATACAAAATATTATAAAACAAGCTGCATTAATTAAACGGAACTTAAAGTTTGCCGATTCATGAAAATTCATTTATTTATTTATTTCATTTATTTAGCACACAAAACACGTTAGTGCTGTGTTTTGCGCGAAAGGCACTCAAATAAAATATAACCAAGCCGTCTCTTCCCGTGGATGTCATTTAAGGCGACTAAGGGACTTTCCACCAAAAAATATCCATTACACGTTTCAACGGCGATGGGTTCACCCCCGGCCAGTATGCATTTCTGTATATACATAAGGAGGATCGCGGATGTTGTTTCAAGCATTAAACATTTA
Organism: Oegoconia quadripuncta; assembly: GCA_949316235.1. Taxonomy (NCBI): domain Eukaryota; kingdom Metazoa; phylum Arthropoda; class Insecta; order Lepidoptera; family Autostichidae; genus Oegoconia; species Oegoconia quadripuncta. Next base: position 16,527,603 of record OX438743.1, read on the forward strand.
ATGTTTAGAACGCCCAAACACTATTGTTTGGGATATCTCTGACCACCCCACTTGGGATAAAGTCGTGAGGTTACAAATGTATTTATATAGCTAGTAGTAGAACCATATAGCTTATAGTTACCTTGAATTTATAGAACTAGATATTAGTCTAGTTAGTAAGCAGTGGATACAATATTTTTTTTTTTTAATTTCGGACACTTACACCAATCATCTAGTCCCAAACTAAGCAAAGCTTGTACTATGGATACTAGATAACGGATAAACATACATAAATATTTATATAAACATCCATGATATATAACATATTAAGGGTTAATTGTGGAAAGATACTCATTTACTTAAACTCAAAGTTAGTAAAGTAACATATAAGATTATAGAAAAGAAAAAACCATATATTTATTTACAACGCGCTACCACAAATGAAAAGTCCTGTTTCTATTTTTTTATTTGAACAATTTGCTTTTAAATTGTTCAAAGAAAATGATTACGAAGAGATAAGATTTACTTTCTATTCGATAACGATGACTTCTTAGAAATATCGGACAAACTACCAAGTCAGGGTTCCTTATCTTCAGCGTTGCCGGTTCACTTGCAGGGGTCTTCATAAAAATTTAATAGCTTTAATCTTTTTAAAGCCCTCCAAAGTTTAGGGTCGATGATAGCCCTACGTTTACGAGGAACTCTATAAAGATGGACGATAATATACTACTTTGTTCCGTTCTTTTATGATTGTGGGGTTCCGTATTGACTATTCGGTTAGAACCGGAATTGATATCTTTTAACGTTACTGTACTTCGGTTAGGTATTAGGTATACTATACTTACTTTTGTTTATGGTTATGTGTTTCTCCAAAGCTGCGTAATAGTGTTGAGAGTGAACTTCAGTTAAAGAGTTAGTACCCCAGGAGGGTACCAGCACTATTAGTGCTGGAGAATCCCTCATCGCTCAGGCTGCCCTACTTATTCTGGGGTGGACACCTTCCTCAAAGGCCGGCAACGCATCTGTGACCCTTTTGGTGTTGCGGGTGTCCATGGGCGGCGGTGATTGCTTTCCATCAGGTGACCCGCATGCTCGTTTGCCGCCCTCTCATATTAAAAAAACGAAGACTTTAAGTTCATAATTTCTAATATTCTTTGGTTTGATTTTTTTTTAATATTTCAGACACTTACACCAATCATCTAGTCCCAAACTAAGCAAAACTTGTGCTATGGATACCAGATAAATAAACATACATAAATATTTATATAAACATCCATGACTCGGGAATAAATGTTCGTATTCGTCACACAAACATTTACCCGTCGCGGGATTCGAACCCGCAACCGTTGATTTCGCTGACAGGCTCACTATCCACTACACCAACCGGTCGTCAAGTTTGTTTACTTATATGGATGTTTTTTTTATGATTGACTGGATTCGCGTTTGACCACAATCTCACCTGATGTGACAATATGATCGAAGATGAAGCACGCGATCTCAGTAAATGCCTATTCACTCTGCTCTTGAAGATCCAGAATGTTGTTTAAGAATGTTATTTTTAGGGGATGGTTTTAGTACCTTTAAAAGCCGTTTGTGAGAATGTTTTTATTCCAAGAGACAATTAAATCAGGGAAACCTATATCTTTTCTCATAGTTGTGGAAAGTATAATCCTCATGGTATTTTAAGTAACAATATATGCTTAGCAATCCAATGGTTTTGCTAGAAAATAACCGCTCCGTGGCTTAATGTAAACAACATAAGGTTTAAAAAACATAGGTTGCGGGTTGTTGAACGGGTAGGTAACACAGCGGGATACATTTTTAGTACTAGGTTTGGTTCGTGATAGGTGATTTTTAAATGTCCACCTTGCCAGCTACCACCATCTTATGTAAACCTACCGCCAAACAGCAATTTTAATAACATTGTTGTATACCGGCTATTTCCTGCCAAAGAAAGGACATGCACACAGCGTCATTTAGTTACAAGTACAATAAGCAACTATATGCTTGTGTTGTGGAAACCAGATGGTTGATATAGTACATAAATACATAATAAATAAATTATAATAAATAAATACTTATTATAAATGAAAACATCCATAACTCGGGTACACATGTCCGTATTCATCACACAAACATATGCCCCTAGCGGGATTCGAACCCGCAACCTTTTGGTATAGTGGTCAGAGTTGCTAACCACTACACCAAACAGGTCGTCAAAATAGAATACACCAAAATAGAACTCATTTACACTTACCTATTTACATACAAACCATGGCACATGTTACAAGCTTTACAAGGAATGATATGTATACGACCACTACTTTATCTAATTATTTTACCTGTACTTATCTTAACCATAGGGCGTAGTAGACCATACAATACAAATACACATTATTGCAAAAAGGAGAATATACATTTTACAAAACACAATACAGAAAAGAGTACAATTAGGAGGCGTTATCACTAAGACCTATGAGCGAAAGGACTCTACTCCTAGCTTTATGCCCAATGCACCCGAAAACCTTAGCAATCTTACACCTTTTCCTTCACCTACACACACTTAATTTACGATTTTGAACAGATTTATATTTTTACTATCGACTTGCTAAGGAGAACAAATAATTTAGTCAACATTTTATTTAATAATCTAGAACCTCTTATAGTCTTTCAACCTGGTGGTTAGCAACTCTGACCACTATAACAAAAGGTTGCGGGTTCGCATCCCGCTAGGGGCATAAATTTGTGTGATGAATACGGACATGTGTACCCGAGTTATGGATCTTGTCATTTATAATAAGTATCTATTTACAAAAAATGTATTTATGTAGTATATCAACCATCGGGTATCCACAACACAAGCCTATAGTTGCTTACTGTGGAACTACATGGCGCTGTGTGTAAGGATAATTATTTACTTATTTAAGAGAAATGGTAAATGGCTAGAAAATATATAGTTAATTTCGAAACAGCCGGTAGAGTTTTGATAAGAGCAGTGCCCGTTGAAAATTTTTCTTTTCATATTAAAATCGAGAATGTTTCAGGCAAGATAGCTAAGTCAACTAACTAAAAAAGTCTAAGAGTGTAAAATTATTGTGGGTAGATTTTTTTCCGTCTAGCGTTTCGCCGATAACGAGCCAGACAGCAACAGTCTGGAGACTGTCGAGGGTCTTTTCAAACCCCTGCAATGGTACAAGTTTATGCAGTGACAACTTATTCTTGTTTGTTTAAAAACATCAAGATCACAACTTTAAGCATTTTCTTTCTATCGTTGAAACCACAGTGAAGAATACCAAATTATGATTATGGCAGTACTTCATATACATATTTAGAGAGTTTGGTACATTTTTTTCTGCTCTCGTTTTTCTTAAGTTGGTTAACTATTTGAAATGTCACACTTTGCACCCTAGTATTATGTTTGTTTTCTTTATAGCATTGTTTTTCATTAGTTAGTATCTTATTTGTAGAGTCAGATGCACCAAGAAAGCAGAAGTTTCTAAAAGGTTAGATTCAGTTGATATCCTAACCACGATGAATAATAATTTTAATGGCACAAGCAATACACGCATTTCACTAACTTCAACTTATTTTTGTTATCCTTGAGGGCTTAGGTTAAATGTTACTGATGTTGCCAAGCAGTTTCATACAAACATACAAAAAGTCAAGCATGTTTCCCGTAGGGGTTAGCTGAGACCACAGACCACCTCTACAAGCAGTTTCATAAATTGCAAAAATAGTGTTACGTTCAGCAGACAAACAATAGCAAGAGACTTTTTTAATAAACCGTTCTCAAGCCCGAGATGACTTTAAGTTGACGATTGGAATCTGTTGCTTATTAAAACAGTATTAAAAAAATATATTGAGACTGAGACGCGACCTCAATCTCAAGATCGATTTATTAAAACGGTCCTTAATCTCATGATAATTGGTACGGTTACAAGTTCCATATGGTACACTCCATTCACCTATAAAAGAAAAGCAGGTGTAACTTTAATAATCGTCACATTGGCATACTCGTTTAAGCCCACAAGAAAATAAGGTTGGTAACGTCACAGGGTATAAAATTTCAGTATGTAAAGTGGTCTTGAAATCAAGAACGCGTCACATATTTCAATAATTTGTGACAGAATCAAAATAAAAGTTTATAAAATTGCTTTCATTATAACAAAGCTTATACTATTTCCATTTCTTTATTTTCTCGATGACAGCTCCTGTAGAATGTAACCGCGCATTTTACGCAAAATATAACTTTTAAATGCGAGGTATAAAAAATACGACAACTGCCTAATTTTTTTCCTTTATCCCATATAATATTTATCCAAGACAAAATTGAGTCCATAAATGCAGTATTTTTTTTAAAGTACGATAAATAACCAACATTTTAATAAAGTTACTTTCTATGGCAATATGAATAGTGATGTTATGATAGAAATATCTATATTGTATCGATATTGTATATATATATTTTATACTAGCTGACCTGTTCCTGGTGTTACTCAGGCTGCATATAATCTAAATAAAAGATATTCCTCAGTCCCTCTTTCTTAAAGTGATTAGATTACCGATGCCACTGACATGACAAAGTTTTTCTCCCATTGCTAAGCCCCTGTTTAATGTAACATCATAAAACAGCCTATATTACACAGGAAAACATGTCTCATCCCAATCGATTCAGTAGATTCGGTTTAGGTGTCGTATAAATAACGCAAAAAACTAAAAATAATAAATAAGTAGGTTTAGGTAGGTACTACTACTAGGACAATGAAACGAAATAAATAATAATTATCGATATCATTACTTATTTAGTCACAACACTACAACTATCAAATTAGATCTGTCATCGAGAAAATAAAGAAATGGAAATAGTATAGTATCGGTTATACCACAGTGTAATGTAATGTCCGTCGAAGCCCTGTGTTTTGTGAGTCTGTAGAATTGCAATATTTTGACAGTCGGACCGATACTTTTTTTATAATAAATAAAGTATATCTCTAATTTTTGCCTGTAAGTTTCGCACGAGCAAATCCATCTAACGATCAGCCATACCTACGCCATATTTAGAGATGTTTCTCTAAAATAATATTTAAAACGACTCAATGTGCTGCTCTAAAAAGTAAATCCAAAGCTGTCATTTCTAGACCCCTAAACGCAATAAAAATAAACTGTGGAATTCCATTTTTTTGTCAATCAACGATGCTTTTATCTGGTATTTTATATTATTATTCTGATATCTATAATACAAGCCTAGTTGCTATCTATAATATAATACAAGTAGATGGCGCTGTGTGTATGTGCAAAGATATATTTATATTTATTATATATATTTAGAATAGAATATGATTTATTTGCTCTTGAATTTATTACATTATTAATTACATTAGGTGTTATTACAATAAGATCTTCCTAATTCAGTCATTATAATGACATGCAAATATTTGACAATATCCAATTTTGACATCAAGAAATCAAGAAATGCATGCAAGCATGCATTCCATTGTCCTTGTAATCCAAGAACTCTTTAATGGAATAGAACGAGTATTTTGTAAGCCCCGTTTGTAAGTACCTTTTAAAGCTATTGAATGGTTGATCTTTGAGATGTGTGTTTATATTTATTTTCTTCTCATTAGGTATGACTTCGAGTTATATTTTTTCATACACTAGAAATAGTAATAATTACGATTGTGAACATAGAAAATAACTGATTAGCTGAAGTCGGTGGTTTTTTTTTTTAAAGTTTGTCTAACAATTTGGTACATTCGCTCATGGACTTTCTGCACATAGCTATGTCACATCATTGACGTCAATAGGCCTTAATGAAATTGAAACTGCTGATATTCTCTACACTAGAAATACCTATGTTATGATAGTGAATCGCGTTGCGTGTTAGGCTAGCATAAAGTATAGGTTCAGGAATGAAAGCGTGCTTATTGTTTTAAATTGCCGTCCGCCCACCGATGTGACAGTGGGCGGAATGTTGGAGACGAGTGATGTGTGAAATGCTTTCATTATTAATATGGACAAAGGAATTTCCATATACAAATAAACAGTGTCAGATTAAGAATAAATAGACCAATCAACGAAGAGGACATATTCATTAATTCCTCGATCGAGTAGAATTTATAGATTATTATTGACAAATAATCTATAACTATAAATTGAAATATTAGAAAACCCCCGACAACGTTTATCGAACAAGTGATTATTATCGTCCAGGTATATCAGGAGCATCGGTGACAGCGGTTAAGACGCGGTCTCCCAATTTAGGAGATCCGGGTTCGATTCCCAGACAGGCCAATGTACCAATGAGTTTTTAAATTTAATTTAATCAATAAATGCACATAGCATTTATCCGACTGCTTTTAAACGGTGAAGGAAAATATCGTGAGAAACCTGCATGCCTGAGAAAAAATTCAAAGGCATATGAAGTCCCCAACCCACATTGGGCCAGTGTGGTGGACTATGGTCCATACTCCCCCATATACGAGGGAAGGCTTATATTCCTGAAGTGGGATGTTTACGGGCTGATTCTATGTTCAGTGTTATATCGTCACACAAGTCAATCACTGCTATATAAACAAATTGCTATATAAAACATAGGAAATGACAAATAGGTACAAGTGTTTCAGTAAAATTATATTTTACTTTGTAGTGTTATGTATAATGAAGGTACCGCCACTGGGTATACCTCAACATCATCATCAGCCCGTAAACATAGGAATATAGGTCTTCCCTCTTATATGAGGGAGTATGGGCCATAGTCCAAGACACTGGCCCAATACGGATTGGGGACTTCACATGCCTTTGAATTTTTTCTTCAAGAGAGAGAGAGAGAGAAATTCAAGAGAATTTTTGAAGTCGGTTGTGTTTTTTTAGCGGCAAAATTCAAGCTCCAGCACAGTTTGCGTGGATTATTCACTCAACACTGTTAATTCAAAATTCATGAACCTTATCTTCATAACAGTAAAGTAAACAAGTTCCTAATTAAGTGACTCCATAAGTCAAATTAATAACAATAAGGGTTATTATGTGTGACCTCGCATAACATTGGAGGTATTAACTTCTTAAGTTCGCGGGGTGCCGAATAGGCATGTTATGATATTAATTACGCAATAGAATTCCATTTTAGTATTTCGTACCAATAATAGTCAAACGGAACACTTTAACAGAACTACTTCGGTAAAATTCTTTAAGCAATCTTCGCAACTGTTTAGAATATTTCCCTTTCATTTCAGCACATAATTAATAGTACTTGATTTCAGTATGAATCGGCTGTCTGGACAATGCATTCGAGAGAGGAAAGCTTAAAATTTGTTGGGTAGACACTGTCTTTCTGCCTGTATGGAGGGCACGCTACTGGATGGTGCCCTACGTGACTCTATTGCTACATTGGACCATAGATTAACAAAAGAAAGAAAAGGTTGTGTAATAATAATACCAAGATTTAGCCATAGAACTTAGGCGCCAATGACAAGCACACATAGTTCATATAGTTCCCATTGTAATATCCACGACAGGTGTAATTCCTAAAACCTTAAGCAACAGCCTCAATACCCTTCATATCCCAACTCATATTATAGACACATTGCAAAAAGCCATAATTCTAAATACATGCCGCATTGCTAGGAATTTTTTAACGTCTGCAACCATAACCGACAATCGCGTAACATAACCATGTTATCCCTTATCATGCTTGGCTACGGCCCGCATGATAAGGTAATACCCTCAAAAGAGGAGAAAATAAGAATTTGAAATAATAATAATAATAAGTTTCTGACTTCATCTATTATTACTTCATCATAGCTGAACCCGCCACACTTGGTTGATACCCGTCTGGTGCGGAAATTACCTTCTTCACTTTGAAGAAGAGAAATACGTTGTATATATAATAAATGTATATAATAATAATATCTCCACCGACAAGAGCATGGCTCTTAAATGATGATAATAATAGGGTCGTGGTTTTCACACTTTAAGCAATGTTACTGGATTCAAGTCAGTAGGTACACAACAAATTTGAAGACCGGTTGGTGTAGTCACTATCCACTACACTGTAGTGGATAGTGACCTTGTCAGCGAAACTAACGGTGGCGGGTTCAAATCCCGCAACGGGTAAATGATTGTGTGATGAATACGAACATTTATTCCCAAGTCATGGATGTTTATGTAAATATCAATCAATCAATCAATCAAGTACACTTTATTGCACAAAATTCTACAATACACTTCTTAAATATAGCTTCCAAATAATACAATTGTACAACCAGGCGGTCTTATCGCTATTAAGCGATTTCTACCAGACAACCTTTTATGTGGAAAATTTTTATGTGGTTTATCCGTTATCTAGTACCCATAGTACAAGCTTTGCTTAGTTCGCGACTAGATGATTGGTGTAAGTGTCCGAAATATTTATTTATTTATTTTATTAAATTTAATCACTGCATTCACGACCAGCTTACACTGCTAGTATTACGGTCTTTACGCCCTCGACTGTACTACTAAGTAAGAGTAGCAATTTTAAATACAATACAACGGTGATAGATTGCTGATGTTTCTATCCTCGCAATTCAGAAAAAACGCCGCAAGTTTAATAGTACGAACATTTCGTCAGAAATATCTACTGTCTTAACGTTGCAATGTGGGGACTTACAAGTATGTAATCCTTCCAAATCAATAGTGCATGGACTTATATACTAAACATACATATTAGCCAATTAAAATAAGAAGACTTATTTTAATAATTTAAAATTAAACAATTAAAATAAAATAAAAATAAGAACGGACTTCCGGCAGCGGTATTCCCGAACGAGTACGACATTGGAACCTTCAAGAAACGAGCCTACACCTTCCTCAAAGGCCGGCAACGCATCTGTGACCCTTTTGGTGTTGCGGGTGTCCATGGGCGGCGGTGATTGCTTTCCATCAGGTGACCCGCATGCTCGTTTGCCGCCCTCTCATATAAAAAAAAAAAAAAGAAGGATAGAGGTGCGTCATACGTATGTGTATGACGCACCTCTATCCTTCTTTTTTTTTTTACACGGCTATTAGGACACAACAGACCACAAAGAAACGTACCTATCAGAAAACGCAGGTTTCACACCCCTAGCTACAACCCTCGTAATAGGCGTGTGTAATAGGCGTGTGTAATAGGCTTCATTGTTATCAGTTAATTTTGAGTTATAGCACGTGAGCATATTGAATTACCCGTATTACCTTTTATGGGTGGTTTTAATGAAAAAGTCTCATTATCATCTTTCAATTTTCTACAAGCACAGGCATGGGCATTACATAATATTTGTCAGTCATCTGAAAACATGTTAACTTTTTAAATTAGTGTTTTTCGATTAACTTAAAATCAACAAAAGTCTGTCATTCATTAAAATTGAAATATTGGAAAGAATATTGAGTTCCAAAGAGAATTCTGAATAATCTCGACGTCAATTGAAAACAAGCGTATGAAAATATTGGATGACATAGCCCTAAAGGTAACAACTGTGACGTGTTAGCGTCTAAAAAGTGAATTAACTAAGCAAACGTCGTCCAAGTTTTTCATTTCTATTCAATCTAACAAAGCAAACTTAATTTCGACAATTCGCGATAACTACCTTAGAAAAATACCTCGGCACATCACGGAAAAGTTGAAAAACCGTATAAGTTACATTTGCATGTCGTTCCGTGTTGCCAGACAGTGGAATGTGGCATGCTATCTATTGTGCCCGCGACAGCTGAGTTATTATTTCAACGGTATTTTTTTATTAGAAAAAAAAGAGGCGTTTACCAGAAAATAAACAGAGCTATTGACATATCGCGCAGGGCTGTTGCCCGAGACTTTCATTCTGAGCAAAAATACCTACACAAACCCCATCTCTACCTTTCCATTGCTTCTTGACTTAGAGACTTGTTACTACACATTTTTTTTAAAACAGCAATGAGTTCGTAGCACTCTAATGCAACCGTACTTCGAATTATTTTTGGAAGGTTCATGGTACAGAAGTCAGGTCGCGTGCACAGCTCGCGTGATTTGTGCTGCTCCGAAACGCGCGTGACGTCGCTTAGGGGACCTGCCCCCTCAAATGGGGGGGTCAAGTAGACCCCCGCATACCAGTGCCGGGTGCAGTAACATGTCCGACCCCGTTTTGCTATGAAACGACAGTTTTATTTCCCCCAAGTCGAGACAAGAGGAAGAAATCAGAATGTGCTGGTTCTTTGTTTTGTATTTAAACTTTTCTAGGAATATACGAGTGAAGGAAATCTGAAATTGTTGAGATTTTCCTCAGTTTTTGTATCATAACTTTCCTTAAAACATCCCTATCTAATTGATAGGTATAACAGGATGAAATCGAGCAGTATACCTACTTTCCTAGAATCACTTATTCTACTGCTGATTTTGATTGATTTCTGATTTTTAGTTGATTTTTTTTTATTTATTTCTCTTGCAATATTGTTTAGTAAAGTCCTTAAACAAGTATTGACATTCCAATGCGTTTTCCATCGGAGAATTTACCCAAACGGCCATGCTAGGCAGGCGAGTTGGCGGTCGCAGATTTTTGGATGACGCTGCTACCCATCACTGGTGTAATATATTGTGATGGTCCCGAAACCCGACCCTTTAGTCACCTTTTACGACACCCACGGAAAAAGATGGGTTGGTCCTATTGTACTCCAGCTGAACATGGACTACTCAGCTCATAGACGCCTAGTGTTTCTGAAAATTCTCATAGACTCAATGCAGTAAAATTTATTATACAGAGGCGGGGTACCGCATGGCCCTACCAAGGTTAGTATTTACGTGACCTTGGAGGGGCCAATCAGAGTGCAATGTGTTGACAGGGCTAGCGAATAATTGGTTCGATGATTTTGTGCATTTGTTATACTATCCTAACGAGCTTACAGATTCCCCTTACCTGTCTTTAGGAGTCTATAGGCTGTGTGGTCCAGGCCAGAAACCACAATATTTAGATAGAATATTATAAGATATAGAAACAAAATAATGTTTTTATCCTTGTTACATCTTTACACGAATTCAAAGAAACTAAAAAGCAGAGCAGGATGGACGCATTAATAAAAGATACTTAGAAAGGAATAATTTCTTCGCCTCGTCCGACAGAGTGACGTCGCGAATTCCTGAAGACAGTTGATTATCGTAAAACGAGTTTCATAAAGGAGAAACGTTGGCTGAAACGTGGAGTTAAAATTGTGAAGCTACGCTACCAAAATAGGTCATTATCTTTTATATCATTGAAGTATCGACAAATACCTTCGTTATATTTATCATTTATGAAAAATGTTCTTTATATTTTATTTTCTGTGCAATAAAGGATTTAATAATAATGATATTTAAAATAATCGTTTTCATTTTATGCCGTTCATTTTATGTCTTATGAAAAGTCGAACCGCTTAGTACAAATGTTCGGCATGTTAACTATTTACGGGTGGAATCCCTCCCCACGCCTAGTAGTCCGAAAATGATATTGTTGAAAATAAAATTGAATATTAACTTTTTCATCATCATCGTCTTATTTAAGAGCCATGCTCTTGTCGGTGGAGTTTTTTCCATATCTCTCTGCTCTCCACCTTCCTCTTGACCTCCTGATACTCTTACTTAATATTTACTTTTTTGTTGAATCTTTAGAATAGGACTTTGATACATTTATCAAATAGATGAATTAAGTGAAGGGTGAAAAAACCTATTTCGGTCCGATATATCCCGAATGGAATATCCGTAGCAGGCTAATAGCGTTTGCACAGATCAAATCTGATACGTCACCGTGTCAAAAGACCCTGTCTGAAGATGTCAAAGTACCCTATCCATATCCGTTGCTGGCAGTTGCATTTAGATACAGGTTATTCAGACAGAGCTATTTTAAATAATTATTTAAGAGAAACGGTAGTATAACTTCCATAGAATAAAATTAAACTGATTATGATATTTGATATCATAATAATAATAATAAAAGGTGTGATATGTATCACAAAAAAACGTAAGCATTCAAAGAATTTGGATGAATTGTTATAGTAGTGTTGCTCGCTTTTAGTCTCCCCCAGCAGAGTAGTAGCTGCCACCAAAGAAAGAATGGGCGACTTTCCAATCACTATCAATTTATATTATGCACTAGCTCTCCGCCCGCGGCTTCACCTGAGTTGAATAACTTTATCTAGGAAATTTGTTTATCCCGCGGGAACTACTCACTTTATTGGGATAAAAAATATCCTATGACTCAACCCAGGGTATATACCAAATTTCATCCAAATCCATCCCTCCGTTTCGCCGTGATTGAGCAACAAACAAATAAGCAAACATCCAAACTTTCGAATTTATAATAATTAGTTAGATTAGATAAGTGTGGCTCTGGACAACGTAGAAATTTAATTAAAATGTAAAAACATCAGCGTCATCTATCGAGCCAATCTGAACTACTTTACTAAGCAATCAGGACATCGCGCATTTCAGCAAAAAAATTAAATTTTATAAAATTTTTATATCTTTTAATTATTATATCAGTGAAACAGAGGTAACTAGTGAAATAGAGTGGCTTAATTAGGCACTTGAAACAATCCTGCCTAAAACGGGTATACTGAAAAAATATTTTACCTCACTAATGTAGTTAAGACTGATTTTTTGTTTATTGTTAATAAAACTTTGCATATAATTAATAAAATTTAACATGGTACACAACACATAAAATTGTTACCTTTACTTGGTCCTTAGTCCGAGAGCTTCTTTTATTTGGTATACTAACAACATTATTATAAGGGGTAAGCACTTAACCTCAATCACACCACACCTGATGTCAAGTGAAGAGCCTCATCTGCACTTAACATCAGGTGCAACCGTACTGACCCGGAAATATTTGGGGGACTGGCTAACTTATCTATGACAACCGGAATAGCAATGCGATTAACATTGTTGGTTGGCGTTAGATTTAGATAAGATAGTGATAGCTAGCCAGGTGGACATTTAAAATACCCTACCGCCAACTAAACCAAGTACTAAACATGTACTCCACTGGGGATCGAACCCACGAACTCCGACTCACAAACCCTATGTTATTTACATTGAGTCACGGAGGCATTTTGTTACAATGTTCTCAGCGTTTCTTTCAGTGTGAGATAGATATTTAGAATCTCTTCTAGAAAATCACAGTTCAATGTAATGAGCACTTGAAAATCGTCCACAGAAGCAAGAGTGAAAAAAAAGAATGAATATTACAAATGATTCAATTTGGCGCGACATTATTTTTTTGTTGCTTCTCTTAGAGGACCCGCGATTTCTTTAGATGAAATCCCTTATTCGTCTCTTTGTGTAATGAAGGCAATGGAATTTTGTGGAGTTTGTAATGAGGGTATTAAAGACTAACAGCTCACAGCCGAGTGCTGGCTGACTTTGGGCTGACAAAGCCATTTTAAGTCGGTCACACGAACGTTGGCTATTCAGCTACTTTCAGAACATCGTCTACGTAATGTCACTGCTATTGGTTTGGAGCAATTAATGATAGTGTTCGGCAGGTACTTATATGGTCACCTGCCTTTATATATAATGAATGATAGTTTATATATACCTTACCTTACCTTATATATTTAACCGCATCCGTGGCTCAATGTAAACAACATTGGGTTTACGATTCGGAGGTCGCGGGTTCGATCCCCAGCGGGGTACATGTTTAAGTACTCGGTTTGGTTGGTGGTAGGGCATTTTAAAATGTCCGCCTAGCTAGCTACCACCATCTTATCTAAATCTGCCGCCAAGCAGCATAATAGCATTGTTGTGTTCCGGTTGTCAGAGATAAGATAGCCAGTCCCCCAAATGTGTTGGGATTTCCGGGTCAGTACGCTTCCACCTTCGACCTCATCTTCACTTAACATCAGGTGTGATTCGTACTTGACCTCATCAAGTACGAACCCGTCGTGCATAAAAAAAAATATGGTTGCATGGCTTATATTAGGTTTTCAAAACCAAGGTAGGGGATTCGATTCCCATGACTGTAGTACCCACTTCAGGTGATGGTTTTAACCACCTAGCTGGCTTAACGATATCTAAGTACGACGCTGATAAATAACTATTGTTGTGTTCCAGCATATTCCTGTTGGATCTCACATAACTGGTATCTCATCCAATCCCCTAAAAACCCCAAACTGCGTTCTGAAAATTATTGCATACAAATATTTAAAGTTCGTTAAAAATATAAATAAATAAATAAATATTTTGGACACTTACACCAATCATCTAGTCCCAAACTAAGCAAAACTTGTGCTATGGATACTAGATAACGGATAAACATACATAAATATTTATATAAACATCCAAGACTCGGGAATTAATGTTCGTATTCATCATACAAACATTTACCCCTCGCCGGATTCGAACCCGTAACCGTTGGTTTCGCTGATAGGGTGACTATCCACTACACCAATCGGTCCTATATATATTTCAAACCAATATATTTCAACATTTTGAACTGAAACTTTATTGAAAATCGAATATGACAACGTTTTTTGTACTCACAATGAAGTGTTTGACGTGAATCGATCGGGTACTATTTCGAGCAGAAGCCAAATAACCCCGACCGAGGAGATTGTAAATAGAAGTTGATTAAACAATATAGTACCTATTTACTTGTATATTGTATAGACTTCGGTCGGGTGTTGGCATGTGCAGCAAATTTAGGAAGATTCAGGCTTCTTTAGACAAGTGCGACTGTGGCATCACGCAATCTATGGTGCACTTGTTGTCGTGCCCTGCCTCTCCAGTTTCTTGCACAGAGAGTCATCGACGTTGCTACTCTTTGGGTCAAACTACTTAAGTCATTGTAAGTTTTACCATTCACTCGAAAGAAGAAGAAGAAAACTTGCTGCTCCTTCTTTCTTTTATTGTTTTTTTTTAATTTAGTAATTATTTTCTATATTCTAAAAATAATAATTAGTAACGCACAACGACATTTTCAGGCTTCAACAATCTAAAAATAAACAAAACATATATAAAAAATACTAAATACATAGTAGAAATGTATAAAAGTATACAACTTACCTGAAAATTCGCGCGGCATACAAAGTGGGGTCTCAAGGACCCAAGATATGTAGCCGATTCCCTGGTCGCTGCCTCTATGCAACATCGCAATTGCAGCAAATCATAAGAATGAGAAATTTTAAAGATACAGCCGTTTAAAAGGACATGGTCCTTTTAAGACCCTTAGCTTAAGAGACATTAACATCCCACTGCAGGGATGTAGGCCTTCCCTTGTATAATGAGGGAGTATGTGCCATAGTCCACCACGCTGGCCCAATGCGGGTTGGGGACTTCACATACCTCAGAATTTTTATTTCTCAGGCATGCAGATTGGCCTGCTTCAAATGCGGACGTCCCAAATTGGGACCACGCGTCTTAACCGCTGAGCCACCGATCTATGTTTACGAAGGGTTACAGGGCCATGAAATCTGCATCTATTGCTCCAGCAAACTTGCACTGTACAGGTGATGACGGTGAATAAACGTTAATGAAAATAAGTAGTAAACGTTTTATTTACACTCACACGTACCTATAACAATTTATATAAATTACTAAAATAGATACAGTTTCAAAATCGGAAAGAAAAAAACAGATTGGGTAACAAGTCCCCGTTGTGGCAGTCCCAGAAAGCGACTCCCCACTATTTTAGAAAACAATTTAGTGTTTTTTCTGTCTGTTTTTTTGAATCGAATTCGAAAAAAGTAAAAAGAGTATCGAAAAAAAAAGAGGTGTCGGTTGAACACCTCGTCACAAAATAAGCTGAATAACGCAATGTTTGAACTGCCGAATCAAACAGCCTTAAATCTATTGTAGTAATACCTACTTTTACACTACACCCAGTAAGTCGTCTACAGCACCTAAATAACAAACCGAATTTCCTTCACTGAACTCCATGTTAAGCCCTCCAGATATCACGAGGCCGGCATTGGCTGGAGAGCTGCCAAGTTCGGAACGGGTGTGGTCTTTTTTAAATTTAATGCTCTTAAGTTTGATGTAGTGAACAGCGCAACTTATACTGAGATTAATACTGTTTATTTTGTTAAGAGGTACAGCTGAAATTGCTTTTAGAGAAAATTTGTAATATAATCCTATGATGCAGTGTTTCACATCAATTTGGCTAACGTTACCGTTTTAAAGCGCCGATATAAGAAATGAAGCTGCTTTGATTAGTTTGAAGAAACTAGACGAGTGCGAGTCTTAACTCGCGTTCAGAGGGTTCCGTCTCTTATAAGCGCATCAGTTGAAAAACTTAAATGTTATAGCTTAAAGATAGCATTAAATGAAGACACTGACGCAAAACAATGCTATTATTACAAAATGTCCTGAAGATTTAATAAAATTAATTTAGTTCTTTACCCGACTGCCCAGGAAAGGAAGGCAATGTTTTTCGGGTGTATGTATGTATATATGTCGGTTCCTAAACGGCTTGACCGATTTTGAAGTGCATACTGTTGTTAGATTCGTCTTAATACCTGGAGAGCCATAGGATACATTTTATGGTAAAAAATCAAACATGGATTCCGCAAAATACAAAATATGCTGTTGAGATTTTTGGTTTTTAAATACTTAAATACAATATTTGAAACAATTTATTGCTTTCACATGAGCTTTTATACTTTTAGGTGTAGATAATATTAGAGCCATATGTGGGGTACACATTAGGGTGTAGCAATAGAGAGACCGACGCTTCATTGTCACAGGCGAAGATATCGACCTGTTGGGTGTAGTGGTTAGCAACTCTGGCCACTATACCAAAAGGTTGCGGGTTCGAATCCCGCTAGGGGCATATATTTGTGTGATGAATACTGACATTTGTACCTGAGTTATGGATGTTTTCATTTATAATAAGTACCTATTTACAAAAAAAATGTATTTATGTAGTATATCAACCATCTGGTCTCACAACACAAGCCTTACTGTGGAACTAGATGGCGCTGTGTGTATGTCTGAAGATATACATTCAGTGTACTAAGTATCGGGAATTTGTCAATAAAACAAAAAATACAAATTATTCATCTAAATTTATTTTATCGCCTTCAAAGTAGGCCCCATCGCTTGCAATACAACATCTCCACCGCTTCACCCAGTCTTCCATACATTTTTCATAGGCTATTTGCGTTATGGCCTTTAGCTCATTCAGCGAATTTTCTTTTATGGCTTCTATCGACTCAAAACGTTTTCCTCGAAGTGGTAATTTTAACTTGGGAAATAAAAAAAAGTCAGACGGAGCCATATCAGGTGAATACGGTGCTTGGTCGAGAACTTTTGTTGAATTTTTCGCTAAAAACTCTTTCACTATAATGGCTGTGTGTGATGGTGCATTATCATGGTGCAGCATCCGAGTTGTGTTGCCACAAATCTCGACGTTTTCGGCGGATACTCTCACGCAAACGCTTCATGACGCCTAAATAATATTCTTTATTCACTGTTTCTCCCTCTGGAAGGAATTCGGAGTGAACCACACCACGGTAGTCAAAAAAAACTGTCAGCATCACCTTGATTTTGGAGCGACTTTGCCGCGGTTTTTTGGGTTTCGGCTCGTTTTCGAGACGCCATTCTGAAGACTGTTGGCTTGTTTGCATGTCGTACTCATAAACCCATGTCTCGTCGCCAGTTATTATACGTTTCATAAAGGTCGGATCCGTAGAAGCTCGGGAAACCATGTCTTCAGCGACATGCTTTCGCTGCGCTTTTTGAACAAAATTGAGCTCTTTTGGAACTAGTCGAGCGGCGACGCGTTTCATGCCTAAAATGTCAATGAGAATGTTGTGGACGGACTTAAAAGATATGTTCACCTCACTAGCCAACTCTCTCAGACTCATACGTCGATTTTCGAGCACTAGCTTCTTGATTCTGTCGATGTTTTCTTTGGTCGTAGCGGTTGAAGGTCTACCAGAACGAGGCAAGTCTACTACTACTTCTCGGCCTTCTTTAAAAGCCTTATACCATTCATAAGCCCTTGTTTTCGATATACACGATTCGCCGTAGGTATTTCGCAACATTTTTAGTGATTCACCACATGAAATATCATTTGAAACACAAAATTTAAGGCACACTCTTTGTTCAACAATATTTTCCATTGTAAAAATCGCCGAGGACTCAAAACTATGACCAACAAAAAGTGTAGTTTAAAACAAATTAAATGACAGATCCCGCTCAAATTTTGCGCGCTAAATCAGTACAGTGCTACCAACATGCAGTAAAAAAATTAGAACGACCTCTTTTACGCGGGTCTTTTTATTGACATATTCCCGATACTTTTTACACAGAGTAGTATATATATATATATATATATATATATATGTATGTGTATTTAGTCATTTAGTTTATTATTATTATCAATTTCATATATCCATTTATGTTTTTTTATTATTAACAAAAATAAAGATATCATAAAACAGAAACTTATTAAGAAAGCATATTATAAAATATCAGACTATTTAGATGATAATCATCCCTGTACATAACCAGCTCGTTCGCATGCCAGGCTATTTCACTATTAATAATTAAATATAGAAACCTGTTATAAAAGAGCAACCTTCGAGTTTCTTGCTTGTTCTTCTCATGGAACAGTTGTCTTATGAACATAGTAGCTTAATAAATGTAAAATCTGACTATTTTATGTGTACCATGTGTACCTAGAAAATAAAGCATTTTTGACTTTAGTCTTTAATTTATTAGAATAGATTAAAGTACATGAAATGTCATCAAGCTATAAGTTCTTATCATTTAAATTATGGTAGGAGTTGCTTCATAAATTTTAAACCATTCTTTTCTTTTTGTAGATAGGATGGAACTATATTGTAAATTTTGGTTGGCATTGAAGATATGGACCAACTGTGCAAATGTACCTGTATTTGCTATGCGATTGCATCGTCCTTTGCAACACTTAGGAAAATAGAAGGGTTGGTTCTATTCTAGTCTGCCTGGAACCACAAGGTCTATAAATAGACTGTCTGCAGTTAAAAAATTATGTTCCCTAGCTAACACCTAAAACTCAGCGAGTGTAGCACGCAATAAAACGCAATCTTCACACACGCAAGTAGGTCAGTTGATCCCTTGTCAAATTAACGCTTCCCTCTGTCTCGGCGTGACAAACGACGTGGGCATAATAAAAACTTGCTCATGAATGTTGCCCGCTGAAAATAAAGCTATTTTCGTGACGTTAACAACATTCGAAAATTAGTGCGGAATTAAATTAAAAGAGTTATTTTTTATTATTTATTTATCTTTATTTCACAGATACAAATAAGTAGTTTAGGTTAACCCCACAAAACCAAATTTATAGGTTTGTCTTTGGGAGTATATCAGTCTCGACTATAATACTAATCGACTAAAATAATAAAAATAAACAAATATTTCGGACACTTACACCAATCATCTAGTCCCAAACTAAGCAAAGCTTGTGATATGGATACTAGATAATGGATAAACATACATAAATATTTATATAAACATCCATAACTCGGGTATAAATGTTTGTATTCATCACAGAAACATTTACCTCTCGCGGTATTTGAACCCGCAACCGTTAGTTTCGCTGACAGGGTCACTATCCACTACACCAAACGGTCATCAAGGTATAGGTTACTGTGTTTCAGTTGTGGATAGAACAACATTCACTGAGCGGGGTAATTGGATAATAAATGTTTTTTTGCATAACTCAGCAAACCTGCCCTTTCTTTTCTCGTTATGATTTCTGCTGTCAAATCGTTGTAAATGTATGGAACACTTTTGCGTAGCGTTCTGCTCCGAAATAGTTGTAGACACTAGGTACCACGAAATTGCCAGCACATACCATCCTCGTTCATGATAGTGATTTGCGCTCCCAATTGCCGTGGTTATTAAGAACAATAAGATATTTACATTTTAAACTAGCCGGTAAGACATTACAAATGTTGAATATTTTTTTTATAATTCCTGTTACAATTCTTTTTAGTTTTTTATTTACCAAGTTCTAATGCCATAGCATGTAATGTTGCTAAACGATTTTGTAACAAGATTCATAGTTCGATAAACGCTCACTAACGCCGCAGCAGGCTTTTCAAGGAAATTTATAGGAAACTTGACGACTCTGCAAGGTGCGCTGGCCGATATGAAACGCTGTGCACTGAAGAATTTATTACACTACTATGCGATAGTTAACGACACCTCTTTTTTACCTGACTGCCTCAGGAAGGATGGTAATATTTTTCAGGCGTAGGTATGTATACATATAGTAGTATGGAATTCCAACAATTTTCGACTGAATTCGGCAATGATTCCTATTGGAAAGTTATTCGTAATCAGGAGTGGAGTTACCAGTCGAAAATTATTGAAGTTCCATACTAAAGGTGGTTTCAGAATGGTTTACTTTGTATGGGCAATCGAAAATTTTTTCATCGAATTCGACAATGGTACCCAGGGGAAAGTTGTTCGTAATCAGGAGTGGAGTTACCAGTCGAAAATTATTGAAGTTCCATACTAAAGGTGGTTTCAGAATGGTTTACTTTGTATGGGCAATCTCATCGAATTCGACAATGGTACCCAGGGGAAAGTTGTTCGTAATCAAGAGTGGCGTGACCAGTTAATGTGAATTACACAAATTCAAATTCACACTGTATAGATTTCTGTGATACCTCCTGTACGCTAAACCGATTTTGAAATCACGCTATTGTTAGATCCGTCTTGGTCCCCAGAGTGTCTTACGATTTTTTCTTTTTAAATACTTAAATTTTAACGAGACTAAGGTGAAGGTGGACGACTTAGCTAGACGAGATGAAGGACGGTGGACCAAGGCAGTCACAGAGTGGAGGCTAAGAGAAGCGACAAGACCAGTGGGCAGACCGCCGGTCCGTTGGTCTAATGATGATTGGTCTGGTTGGTCTTACAAGTGGCGGGATCTCATTAGATACCACTGGTGCATGGAACTGTGAGATTTGGCGTTATGGAGAAGAGGCCTATACCCAGCAGTGGGTGAATATGGGTTGAGCTTGCTTGATGGAATACTTAGGCCCGTATTAAAGAATGTTACTCAAACAGAGATCTCCGCTTGAGGACATTTAAAAAGGGACAGTTTTATGTAACTTGTATATCCGCATCTCATTCTAACTATGCTCGAACGCAGATTTACGCTTGGGCAACAACTCGGTGCTAAGATAGCGGATAAAAAATGCCTTGTAGGAAATAGTGTAAATCAATCAGGCGAGAAGCCGAGTACATATTCTGACTACCTCTCAGACTATACAGCCTCGATGCATAAGTTATATAGAATGACATACTAGTTAATCGGGTATATGGTTCGAGGATAAATATTGAAAAAAATCTGCATTTTGCCCTGAATCCCTGATTCCCAAAAGCAAGCATTGCATCAGACAGGCTCAAAGTTCATAACTACCAAACTAATTGTTCCCTTACCTCTAGATAGCCGTATAATAAATGGGCCCCAAGAGCATTAACTTGGGCAAGAGAAATCTGAATGCTGCTTGTTTCATATTTTCGTAGTTCGTTAATTACCATTATCATTATTCGGATATTCATCACAATGAGTTATTTGGAAATGGAACGTTTTATTTTTGAATGGAACGATTCGTACGATGCGTTTAACGTGTTTATATGAAAATTGTATTTGTCATTGTTATATGGTTATCAAAAAAATTGACTCACCAAATAAATCTCTTTACATCTTCCTATATTTCTGGGTTTAGTAACTAGATAGTAACTCAAACAGTACTATACCGATTTTAATGAAATTTTTACCAGTACATCACCAATTAATGATGCACAAGAAATTTCCGGTATAGTAATAATTTTTACATAAAATTTCACTATTTAATCGAATTTTTGGCAATAATTACAAATACAAATACACTTTATTGCACAACAGATAAGAAAATACAATAATATTATAGAAAAGAAAATAATTATTGATGACAAGGAAAGGATATGTCCCAGATAGGTTTTTTAATATTTATAAATCCGACAGGGTTAAGTTATATATAGTATATCTGGATAGGTATTTGAACCAGCTGTTATGTACAAATTGTACAATTTTAGAAACCTCCGTTTTCGAGAAAATGTATTTTTTAGTTTCATAACAATTTACTTTAAAACGAACACTCCTGCCTATAGAAAGAATGAAGCCTCTTGCAATTCATTCCTTGAAACGAACATTCCGTCGTTAATTAAAACAATATCCACCCACTGTCAAACAAATGCCATTGTCAAACTTGGTAACAAAATTGTAACGTCGGTTAATGTTCGTTTATAGCTATTCTTTCTTAGAATTTGATGGAATTTAAGTTTTTGGAGTATTTTTCTGTGTATTCTACCGAAGCTTATCTGATGATGATGATGCTTCCGACCGATTTCGGCCATGACGAACACTTCAACTCCTAATCGGTTTGGCGCTTGATATAAAGCTTTTAATTATAATTGTGGTCGCAGTGTAGCCTTTCTATTGCTTCCTGTCAAGTCATAGGTATATACATTTTAAAAATATGTCGTGATACCTCGGCAATAAATATGACTAGGTATGTATGACATCTAGATTGAAGTCATTTATTTTTAACATGTAGTAGCGTTTTCTGTCTACGATTTAAAAGTACACGAAATGGTTCTCCATAGACATATTTTACGTGTGAAATACATCCGAAAAGCGCCCCACTGATGGTTGTTGATTGTGACGCATTGATGAGGAGTAGGTAGATGTGATCACTAAGCGTATAACTATAGCTAACGATATATCCACTTTGTATGTGTGAAGGATTGCACAGTTTAGTAAGGGTATATGTAAACTCCTTTTTCGACGTCGGTTAAAAAGTGCGCCCTGAACGATATATCCAATTATTAACCTCGGTGGTGTTACATACATTTGTAATCTTACTTTTCTCCTCCCAAACTAATAAACAGAGACTAGAGACATAGTGAATGAATGTTCAGTCTGCTAGAAACTCAAGCAATAAGAGCAAGACTACTAAACCTACCAACATCCACTTTATTGGATCTAGTACATTTTTACTAAATTCACAACAGCTAAACATCTTTATGAACTTACTGCTTCAAGAATAAAGAATTGAATTAGAGAAGTTATTGAGCTGGAATGTGCATAATTTAAATTGTATAAAATAATAATAAAGTAGTATAATAAATAAAACACATTTTTGACTAAAATATATTATTATTTTTCCTCATTTTCTATGTCTTCTCTCGCTAGTACATAGTCCAACGGAGTAGTCATATAATTTCTGAGCCCATCCAAGGTACCAGGTAATTGTCATCACATGAGCACAGTTCCCTTGCCAATAATACAACTACAATAATAGCAACAAATTCGGTGTTGCCAATTAGTTCCTGTTACTTTTAACAAGATGTCCTTAACTGTAATAAATCTTGTTGCTTTGGTGACGCAACCTAATTCTTCCTCTAATTAAAGCTGTGTCTTGTGATGTGTTTAACCTGGTAAATGCCTTCTTCTTCAATGTAAGAGCTATGCTCTTGTCGGTGGAGTGACCTAAACTGAACAACTATTCTTTTTTATTCTTGTTTTGTTTCTATTCTTGTTTTCTTGATTTTGTATGTCTGAACTGGAAACAGTATGTTCGGCTACGGAGGTAGAGCCACTTGCCAAGGATTGGTCTTGGATTGCGAGATCTTCATGAGGTAAAGCACGAGATTGTCTGCCTGTGCTACTAGACATTGAGACAAGCCACAACAGACACAAACTGATTGATGACCCAGTTGCTGTTCACCTGTTGTGCCCTCAGTCCTATTATTTATTTCTCTTAATAAAAGATTGAAACATTCCCGGCAAACATGGTCTTCGTTTGTCACCTAAAAGCAAAAGATTTTTTAAATACCAACAAAATGTCACATAATAAATATAGTTTCACTATATTGGCACTGTGGACAGTGATTGAGGCTTAGTTACATGGAGCATGTGCAGAGTCCAACACTGATTCTCCAGGCTGTCAGATTTTATTTATAGGTTTAGGGAAATCCACATACAGCACAATTCCACAAACATACAATTTATTATTACAGATGTTATAATCCCAGAAAAAATTGATACCGAGTCCATACCTCGGCTAAGCCTAAACAGAAAAGATGATATAATAAAACTGATTGGCCCACTTTGTAAGGCTGCGACTACAATATTACCTGCATATTTTTACTTGCAATGTTGTACAAATCTTTACTTGTACATCATACATATATTCACGACCTTGGTTGGACCTCATCTTCACTTAACATCAGGTGTGATTGAGGTCAAGTAACAACCCGTCGTGCATAACAAAAAAAAATTATACTAACCTACTTTGTTTAGTGTATGATTATTTATGAGGCAAATGTACTTATATATAAATACTTACATTCAACAGTAGGTATAGATCCAGCCGCCGATGTCCAAATCCCGTGCAACATGAAATAACCGTTTTAGAAATTCAGAAATCCGTATATCACCGGCCCAAATCAAGTGCAATCAAAAAATTCTTGTAATAAAGTCAAGTCATCAGTTGTTATAATATAAATAATAAAATATTAATAAATAATAAATATTTCGGACACTTATACCAATCATCTAGTCCCAAACTAAGCAAAGCTTGTATTATGGATACTAGATGACGGATAAACATGCATAAATATTTATATAAACATCCAAGACTCGGGAATAAATTCATCACACAAACATTTACCCCTCGCGGGATTCGAACCCGCAACCGTTGGTTTCGCTGATAGGGTCACTATCTACTACACCAATCGGTCGTATAAAGGCAATTCAATTCTTTAGTTTTTGGCAAGCAAATTATAAAACCAAAAGAATCCGAGAAAGTACAAGTTGAACACCACACAACACGGACGCTTAAAAAAATCACAACCAACAACAAGAGCAATAGGGTTGTTCGATCTGAGATTGGCTAATCGATCGAGTATCGATTTCTGACTGATCGGTACTCGATCCTGTCACTCAATCCGAAAATATAACCAAATCGCATTAACAGGCTGGTCACTCAACAACAGACTTTACGGTGTATAACGGTAAACAATGCTGGTTCTTGTTTGTGAATTATAATATAATTATGCATATTTGTGATTTTTTATCATATTTATGGATTTTTGTGCCAATCATAGTACCTAATTGTAATTTCAAATAATTTTTGTTTCCTTGTTTTTTACTGTATTTTCTTTTATGCCAAAATGATCTCAAATCTTTCAAAAATATTTCAAAATCTTGTTCACTGTGTTTGGGATATGTCTGACCAACCCATTTGGGATAAAGATCGTGATTTTATCAAACACATAAAATACAGAAATAAATAACTTACTGTCTTTTATATTTTTCACTATAATTGGTGTGATCATAATCTATTTACGTATATAATCTTGTGTATGATTTCATACAAATCTATCAAATGTAATTATAAAGATAAAGACAAAAGTTATTTTATATAGTTAAGAGGTTGTTTAAAACAATTTTTGCTAGAAACCCAGGTCATAATAGATAAAATATATTTCGGTGACTTATAATTCGATCCTTCAGTGCTCGATTTGATGTAGAATTTATACTTCAGTCCTACATTGAAATGGGTTATAATATTTTCCTTAATTATCGTTTTAATTTTTTTGTTTTAATAATCGATTTGCTTTATTGATCGTCGTGATCGTTTTTTTGTGGAGTAAATAGTCGCCAGTGTTGCCAATGGCATCGCAAAATAATTCCACCATAGTTATTTCATTAATTTATTTTATAAAAACGGAGGTGTGCAAAATTCATATTAAAGCGGTTTTACGATCTACATTTTTGTACCTTTAATATCAGTGTAGTACCAACCCGGTCGGAATTTACTCGGAATAAAAAACCACCCTCCATATAAAACGCCGACAAGTCCTTTCTCACATCATTTTAATTGGTGACTTTAATTTAATTGGTGGTAATTGGTGGTTGGAGAATATCATTAAAATCGATGTAATACTGGGTTTAGAAACTAGTAGGGAATTTCTCACATGATTGTAATTGCGACATACCTGACCTACACTGTTGATAAACTACACAAATATATTTTTTTTTGTAAATAAATACATAAATAAATGAGAAACATCCATAATTCGGGAACACATGTCTGTATTCATCATACAAACACATATCCCTAGCGGGATTCGAACTCGCGACCTTTTGTCTTATTTGTTTAGCAGTCAGAATTTTTAACCACTACACCAAACGGATCGTCAAAATATAAATGCACATCAGATTATGTAATATAGGAGACTATATGCCAATATATTTTTTTATATTTTAAGAGCACAAGAGCTACTTAAGTAGTTTATGTAAGCAACTGTCTAATTATATTGATATCAAGAGATTGTAATGGCAGCTGTTGTATTTCTTTTATGCAATCGGACATAATTCGATTTTATTTATTTTTTCTGTATTGAATTGTACTGGATTGTTTACTGTATTGTAAAACTGATACACAATCGACGTATCTATATAGCATAAGCATAGAGACTTCGAGTGGTTCAGTTTTGTGAAAGACAATATATAACGTTTTAGTATTCCTTTCATTCCCACAGACGAATAAAATAACACATTATCAGCATCATAAAATAGAAAAACTCGATTATCTCACTTCCCAAATGAAATAATCCAGTTTGAAACAATTTAAACCGTCATTACTAAAAATATCATTTTAACAAATGGGAAAAACCAGTGTTGGGTGCCACAAAATGGTATCTAACGCGAAGCTATTTCGATAACAAACCAAATTATCCTGACACCCCACTCGTTCCTTAATCTTTATTTAATAAGTGTAAAAACGGGGGTGGCAGTTAAGTTACATGGGTCAGGTTAAATCAGTCGTGATGTTGAACCAAGTGCGATTTTATGATCCGTGAATATCGCGCAAGCATTTCTAGATGTTCCGAACACATTTTTATTGTTATGGAAATTCGAGTTTCCCGTTAGTTGGAATTTCAAAAGGGGTCGATTAGGACGTCTGGTTTTGAAGGTGCTATACAATACGAAGGTTTCCCCCCTTATTTGTAAGGTGCCCCTCGGTCGCCGCGCTGCATTCCTTTCAAGGGTTTTTGAATTTAGCCTCGCGATTTCTTTGTGAGGATGGGGTGACTTTTAAAGTTCGGCTGAATTGAATTTGTTGCCTGATGGGTCGATTGAATTTTACAACCGTGTAAAGGGTTGCTCACTGAGGAATGAATCTGATATTTACAAAATAATGAGTTAGCTGTCATATAGCTAAAAACTAAAGTAACTCTTCGTGATCGGATTTTATTACATTTTAATGTAAAAAAGTATAGACTATTTAAAATTTTAAAATGTGTTTAGTAACAAAACCTACAACTACACTATGGCATTAGATAAAACCTGTAAAGATAAATAAATAAAAAAAAATCTCTGTCTGTCCGTGTTTTAAGCCCCATTTTCATGGAAAAGGCTCGAGATATGAAGTTATAATGATACTCGTAGTAACCTTAAATAATGTTTGTCGAAGATTAATTCTACGAGAGATCTCAAATTATCGATGACAAAAGAAAGACCGGTAAGGTGACCTATAGGTATTGATGATGTATTAATAGGGCTTTTAGTATGAAAATACGCTTTGAAAGGCGGTATCTTCTTATTTCGTAACACCAAAAATTAAAATTTTTACAGATGTGTGAGGCGTAGATCTTAGTGTTCCGTACCAGCGTGTCAAGCCAAGTTCAAGAAAAGAGAACTGGCAACGCGGCAGCCACGTGGTTACACGAACCATCTAATAACTCAAAATCTATTTAATTAATTTTAATACCACCGGCCGTTTCTGAAAGAAAGGGCCGTCAAAAGTTTGTCAAAAAGAATGTCTTGAACTTGAATATTTTTTTAGGAGAAACGTAGTAAATACTGTTTCAATAGTAATTTCAAATGTACTGTCCTTATACCCAAATGTAGCCTGGAAGAGATCGCTTTTAGTGATAAGGTCGCTAAATTGTACATTCTATTTTCATGAATTCACAACGCTTACACTTAAATTAGAACGGTTTATTATTGTACAAAATAAAATCACTGTTACGTACACAATACATCGGTGTTGTACAACACTCCGGGTGTGACGCGAAAGAAAGCTACAATCTTTATCAAATTTTGGAATAGAAAGTGCGAGGAGACAATGCGTAACGTCTTCTTTTTGGTTACCAACTCATTTTTCAAAAAAATCTACGCACACCTTCCATTGCGTTTATATTCATCATACCAACAAGTTACAACAGATGGCGCTAAGAGTATCATTAGTGAATATTTAAAACTAAAATATAAAAGGAATTTTTGTGTACATAAGTAAAATAAATATTATAAATTTAAAATGTGTCGCCTACAAGTGTCATTGTTTGATTTTATACCGATGTATTAACATGCCAATGGTACGTATTTAAAGCTCATAAACCGGATGAAATTTAAAATAGTAGACTTAAAAGCGCATCAATTAGCAACAAATGGAGCCGACAAGCCGAATCGCACAGTACTGGAAACTATTAAATGGACTGATAAAATTTTATTGAATTTTCCGTCCAATATGCGAGACGAAGCGTTATTGATGGCCACACCGTGACGTGGCAGGGTAGCTAAAAGAGCGCTTTGTAAAAGAGGGTATATTCTAAGATTAGATTAGATTTATTTAGTTCACTTTTACAATATCATGTCATACAATACAATACAATTCCGTAAATTAATGATTTCTAAAATAAAGTGATTGTCAAACATAAAACATACATCTCAAAAATTTGTAGAATTATAGGATTATTTAATATAAATATAATGTTAAAATATTGTTGAATCTCAAAATGAACAAAATAAGATAAAAATAAAACCCGTTACCATATTTTCAATAGGTATGTCGTTAGACACTTAAGAATTGTAACCATTGTTACGTCTATGTCAAACATGAGAAAAACAAAAACAATATTATTATATGTATGTCAAAAGTTAATTAATAAAGTACTATAAGTATGTAACCATTGTTACGTCAACGTTATAATATTTTTGAAAAATGAAACAAAACAAAATAATATTTATACCATGTCGTGAGATTATCGGTAAAAAAATCCTATACAAAACCTACCCCTAATTTTAATTACATCATTATCATCATCATAACAGTCACAGGAACATAGGCCTCCCCATAGATTCCCAGAGCGAGCGGTTGGAAACAGCTGCATCCAGCGACTTCCCGCGACCTTCATTAGGTCCATCCGTCTACCTCGTTTGTGGATATCCTACGCTACGCTTGTCGGTGCGTGGTCTTCCCTCATGAACTTTATTATTCCACCGGCATTAGTTTATCGAGCTATGTGGCCCAGTGCCACTTCAATTCACTAATCCGCTGGGCGATGACATAAACAAGACACATATTTTCACTGCCTCAAAGCAACGAATAAATAATATAGACACTCGTCTTCGAAACTTTGTTAGTTATGTAACATTTTAGCGTTTGTGTGTCCGAATAAAGAACAATGTTTCATATCGAATTTGAGGGCAACTTTGTGTGTGTCTTTTTAAGGTTTGGGACCGGATATCCATCATCAGGGCTAAAAGATGTGTACACTGTACATAAAACGTGATAGATTGAAGGACGAAATTATGATTTAAGAAGCATGAATTTAGGTTTATACTTAACTTATTTGCTATAGAATAGAGGTACTCTTCGGAAAGACCATCGCTAATCCAAGTTCAAACCAAGAACGTTTGCACGAAATCGTCCGGCTTTTTGCAGGAGCTACAATCACCTTAATATACACAGTAATCGAAAAGACATTTCGATTTGCTGAAAGAGCCCCATCGACAAGATTTTTTTCTATGGCGACCCTGATATTAAATGTAGCAGTGATGACTCTTGGCACTGAAACGAGGTCTCTCATTATGGGCCTCATGAAAATGCTCAAGGTCAAGCAACGAGCTATGGAGACGGCGATGTCCGCATTTCACTACATAATCGAATCACGAATGAAAAAATCTGTAGGCGTACGAAAGTCACGACATAGCCCACCGGATACTGATCCTCAACTTACTGAAGTTGAAGTCGCAGTGGCAAGGTACTTACTTCGAGGAATTGATAGCCGGTGGGGCATTAAGGTTCTGGAATGGAGACCACGCACCGATAAGCGCAACCTGATGAAGGTCGCGGGAAGTCGCTGGATTCAGGGCGTTTCCATGCATCCGTCGCTTTGGAAATCCATCCCATGTTCAGTACTGGACGTCTTGTGACTGTTCGTGAAACAAAACGCATCCGCGATCTGTCAATTTGACAGGAGCGCGGGTAGCGGAAAATACGTAACTCTCGAATATAACGATTCGCTTAGTCATCTCATCGACACCTAAGTTTTTATATTTGTCATATTGCCTCTTATTTTAACTGTTAAATAAAATTATATACACAAAGTTAGTCACCGTTTGAAGTTCCTTCGGCTCCTGAACCAGCTAATACAGTCCACTCCATCATCACTAGACCAACCGCACTTACCGGAGCATCAGCAGAGGAGTGATGATAATGAATCTACAAATTCTACTTTATCATAAAACAAAGTTTCACTGATAGAGAAATTAATCTATATCTCCACCTCTTCGATGATTGGACTAAAACCCACACGTTGACAAAATATTATGGTCGGCACTTGTTTCAAAACCTACCTTTAATTCAATCGTAAAACTGCCTACAAAACACAATCAAATATTCACTACATTTCAGTGGTCCGTTAACCCTCTATGTGGAACAAAATGGCGTGCATTTTATAGCCCGGTTATGGTCCAGTGGGCTCGGCGATATTGGACGGTTCTATTCGTATGCGTTTTATAATAACCCTACCCAACCTTTTGGGGGTTTACGTTTGCGGACCCCGTTTATGGAGGCAAGGGTATGTGGTAAGCTGCGATATGGAAAGTTGATAGAATTCGAAGTTTGGTTGAACTAAAATAATAGGTAGGTGCGGGAACTGAGTAACGTCTGAAGAAGCTTGTGCGCTACCTGTGATGACTTTATGGCACCTATGAAACGTGGTCTCTCACTTTGGACCTAATAAGAATGCTCAAGGTCACGCTACAGCTACGGAGAGGGCGATGCTCGGCATGGCAATCAGGAATGTGGAAATCTGTACTGGCCTTAGGGTTCTAGAATGGAGACCACGCACCGACAAGCGCAACCCGATGAAAGTCGCCGGATCTCGCTCGATGTAATCGGCTTCCTAATCGTCGCTCCGGAAACCTGTAGGGGAGTCCTATGTTACGATGATGGTGATGGTTATTTGGCCCTTCACTGTCGGGTTCACTGTCACAAAGCATTAAGACAGACAGTAACTTCGTTTTTATTGAATTTTAATAGAACCAAGCATCTCCCCATGAGTGTCGTAAACCGCGACTAAGGGACTTTTCATCAAAAAACATCTGTAGACTTGCACGTTCTAACGGCGATGGGCTCACCCTCTATCACGTACGCATTTCCATATATTTCGATAAATGAACCGTAGATGTTGTTTCAAGCATTAAACTTTTAATATTTGTAACCCCAAACACTAATGCTTGGGATATCGCTGATCACCCGATTAAGGTCGTGACATGATGTTATGTTATTCGTCTTTGACCATGATATATTGATGAAAGCTAGATTAAAGTTAGGTAGACCCAACTCTAACAGAACCCGTAGCTTCAATCGTTAACGCAATTTACAGCATTTGAGAGACAGCTATGACGCAGGTATAGTCCTTATCACTTTCTGCCTGACCAGTTGTGTTCAGTGTACGAAAATTGCTGCATCAGTGTATACTGGACGGTGTAATGTATGGGCGATGTGACCATCCTCCGGAAATCATTTTCATATTTCCTTCAGATATGCACTGCGAACCAGTTTGCTTTGTCAACAATGAAATATTGTGTCTACATTGTTGTACAAATGCACTTTCCGAGGTAGTACTATTAGAAATTTGAGTTCAAAGATGAAGCACGTGATCTCATTGAAGATTTCTTGCACATCCCAAGATTGAAGGATTCAGGAAGTATTGACGCTTTCTTGATCTTGACCAATTGAAAAAAGTGGTACAAATATAAAATAAGATTATAATTATACATGTTTGACCTCAATCACACCTGATGTTAAGTGAAGATGGGGTCGAAGGTGGAAGCGTACTGATTCGGAAACGCCAACACATTTGGGGGACTGGCTATCTTATCTCTGACAACCGGAACACAACAATGCTATTAACATTGCGGCTTGGCGGCAGATTTAGATAAAACGGTGGTAGCTAGCCAGGCGGACATTAAAAATGCCTACCACGAACCACACTGAGTACTTAAACATATACCCCGCTAGGGATCGAACCCACGACCTCCGAATCGTAAACCCAATGTTGTTTACATTGAGCCACGGAGGCGGCTAAAGAAACATCCCTATAATGTCTTATAAGATCTTTACCAGGAAGTCTTCTTTGCCTTTGCAAGGAGCGCGTACTACCTATTTCTGCCGCCATCCAGGCCTCAATAAATGTATTAATACCTAGATGCAATGCAATGGACGATGGAGACAATGCAATGTCATTGTTATGTTTTGGTATGAATATTAAGACCTTGTTAAATCACAGGTCTCGGAGTAATAACGCATTTGTACTCAAAGATCTAGACTTTATCTCTGGAAGAGTACAGGTTTTTTTTTATGCACGACGGGTTCGTACTTGATCTCAACCACACCTGATGTTAAGTGAAGATGAGGTTGAAGGTGGAAGCGTACTAACCTGGAAACCCCAACACATTTGGGTGTGTCATAGATGTCATAGATACTCTCATTGAAAATCATCAAACATAAAATCACACCTGTAACTTAGGGATGAAGACTCAACCACAAGGTACAACTTTAGCCTTTTTGACTTAATTTTTGTCAATAAGATGAAAACAAATAGTTCTGATAGATTAATAAAAAGCGAAATCAATTCTGAAACAAGTTACACTAGAAACAAACAAAAAATTCCCAATAAGACTAAATTGTTATTGGTTGTTTATAATCATACATTATCTCCAATCAATGCATTATAAAAAAATCTCCAATGTTTAACAAACAGGCATTTAAGGCTAAACAACTTTTAACACGTCATCAATCATTCGACAGATTGATGGATGGTGGCCACGGCTGACAGTAATGAAATTTTACGCCCGCATCGGCTGCATTTGTTGTGGTAATTACGTCTGAGTGGACGAAGATGAGACAGATTTTTTCATTTATTAATCTTGTAATGGGGGAATGAGTTGGAGTTACATATTCATAATCAATGTTGTGGCAATATAAAAGGGGTATATCATCAGTCCGTAAACAACCCTCTGCAGGGATATAGACCTTCCCTCATGTTGAGGGAGTTTGGGCCACAGTGCGCCACGCTGGCCCAGTGCGGGTCGGGGACTTCACACGCCTTCATTTTTATTTCTCGGGCATTAAGTTTACTCATCATATTTTCCTTCACAGTTTAAGAGCAGTCGGATAAATGCATGTAAGTAATTAAATTTAAAAACTCATTAGTACATGGCTGCCTGAGGTTCGAACCTGGACCTCCCAAATTGGGAGACTGTAACTCCTCCACTGAGCCACCGACGCTCAGGGTACCTAATGCTTTTAAATTAAGAAAATAAGAGTCCAGTCGGTGAAAAGAGATACGTTGAATACGTGAGGTCAAACGCATGTGTATACAATTACCTAATGCTTACTTAATACGGGATCTTTTGTGAACTACCCCTACTTTTGCTCCTATCTACTGCCGACCTATTGACTCTATAAGTGTAATAACCGCCTCCGTGGCTCAATGTAAACAACATTGGGTTTACGATTCGGAGGTCGCGGGTTCGATACCCAGCGGGGTACATATTTAAGTACTCGGTTTGGTTTGGTTGGTGGTAGAGCATTTTAATTGTCCGCCTGGCTAGCTACCACCATCTTATCTAAATCTGCCGCCAAACAGCATTGTTGTGTTCCGGTTGCCAGAGATAAGGCAGCCAGTCCCCCAAATAAGATGGGGTTTCCGGGTCAGTATACGCTACCACCTTCGGCCACATCTTCACTTAACATTAGGTGTGATTGAGGTCAAGCACCAACCCATTGCGCATAAAAAAAATGGTAGAAAAGCTTGAGTCAACTGGTTCAGGAAATCCCTTAGCCAAATAACGCATTCATATTGCGGGTCTGAAATCGCACTTATACACATGTTTCATTCATGACAATATATTGTGAACTAGTTTGTGGTCGTAATTAATAAATAATAAAAAAAAATCCATTGCTTTGTTACATGCACTGAAATGTTTGCCAAACCCATTTGGGATAAGAGATCCCTTGTGTCAAACATGATATATTCTACCATACATTATGTACTTACTCACATTATAAATACTTAATGCAATAATGTTACGCTTGTCGGTTTTCTCGTTTTCAAGAACACCCGCAAGCTAATAAGACATGTATTAAAAAGCATTTAAGACGAAACGGCACAACACGGAGGCAACAAAAACTGACAGAGACGCGGCTACGAATAAAGAAGATGCCCTGTGACAGCCAGAGATGCTAAGATATAAAAATACAACTTTACAAATACACTCCATCTACTCCATTGTTAGGGAAATATAACCCTTAAAACGTTTACATAAAAACTCGAGTTATAATTCGAAAACAACATTGGTTTAGGAAGGTATGCCGGCGTTTCGACGTCTTTAGGTGTAAATTATTCAAACATGGCTCATCCTACGTCGCTTGGTTGACTCCACTTTTTTATCGTAAGCCTGCCTTTAAACATAAACGAAGGGAATTTAAAGAGCTCGGATCAAGAATTAAACCGCGAGATGTCACTGCTGAATGTTGATTGTGACCCGGATCACGGATTTTAAGAGGTTGGACATTTTGGAAATGTGTTTTTTCATGTAATTATAGAATGACGCACTTTGACATGAATTGCTTACCGATAATCCGATAAATTCTTAAGTTTTATGGTATACACACACGCTCTTTTATAGGTTTACGCAAACAGTTAGGTAAGTCAATCTAAATATTGCCAAGTTAAAATTGTTATCTTTAAATTTTAATTATCATAGTTTATTCTCGGGTATTCTTGAGCCATGCAATTTGTGCAGAGCAGACGGCAAGAGGCCAGACGGGGAGACTTTTTTTTTATGCACAACAGGTTGGTACTTGACCTCTATCACACCTGATGTTAAGTGAAGATAAGGAAGGAGGAAGGGGGACTGGCTATATTATCTCTGACAATCGGAACACAACAATGCTATTAACATTGCTGTTTGGCGGCAGATTTAGATAAGATGGTTTGGGATGCCACATGCGTCAACACTTTAGCGCCTTCTTACATCCCCGAAACCGCCACGAGAGTCAGGGCCGCGACTGAGGAAGCCCAGCTACTCAAGCGCCGAAATACTCATCGTTACTAGGTAATCATGAGTTTGTGGGACTTGCTGTAGAGACTATGGGCCCGTGGTCATCGGACACACAGAAGTTCGTCCACGATCTCTCAGCCACAATACAATACAAATACACTTTATTGCACAACAGAAAAGAAAATACAGTTTCAGAAAAGTGGTAAGAATAGAATTTACAATTTGGCGACCTCATCACTACAAGCGATCTCTTCCAGGCAACCTTTGGGTATAAGGACAGTTGAAATAGGTTGGTTGATTGGTTAGTTGTTGGCTCTGGCGTGTGATCTACGCGCTGGCACGTACCTCGCTCGACGTCTTAGTCTAGCTGTTCAGCGAGGTAACGCGGCAAGTGTGTTAAGGTCCATGTCCCATCCGGGAGGTCAGAATGTCGTTCTCGTCCTTTAGTTTAGCTTTAGTTTTATTGCTTTGTATTTAAAAAACAACTTTATTTGTACCATATTCATTGAATTCTTTTAAT
This sequence comes from Oegoconia quadripuncta, assembly GCA_949316235.1. Lineage (NCBI taxonomy): Eukaryota > Metazoa > Arthropoda > Insecta > Lepidoptera > Autostichidae > Oegoconia > Oegoconia quadripuncta. Next base: position 16,563,474 of record OX438743.1, read on the forward strand.
AAATTTGTTTATCATCAAACTTCAAACTTCAAGCATTTATTTCAACGTAAGATATATGATATCATTTTTTGAATGTCAATTTATATCTACTGGAAATAAAAAAGGTTTATTGCATTTATCTGTCAGTCGGTATGTCCAAACTACCGCTTCGGAAAGGGAAATCATCTGTGGGAAAATAATCGGCGCAAGAAACACACAGGATCATTGTTGTCCTATTTTTTAAAATAAAATATAATAACTAATACAATTTTATAATTTTAAGTACACCAAGCGTGTTTGTCAGTCAGGTAGTCACTAATTTTATAATAACCTTTTTTTGCTAATGTTATTTTGACATGATCTTTAAATTTTTTCTCAGTTACATTAATGATATTCTCAGGTATAAGGTTATAAAAGCGTATACAGTGTCCCACAAATGATGTATTAACTTTGCTTAGTCTGAACATAGGGGTAACCCATTTGTTCGCAGAAAGCATCTATTCTCGAACTATAAAATTGACAGCAGTGCAAGAAGACGATGATGAAGATTGAATATTTATTAACTTCAATGCATTGGAGGATTCGTTGTAGTGGTTACGTTAGCGGGATAATTACAAGCGGGAAATGCTGGTCGTCAATGGTCCAGACTGATAAACTGTTGAGCATCCAACCCAATCCATTATAGGGATTCCTCACCCATGTAACAAGCTCGGAACAGACATAGGTACTCTTGGTCCAAATTCTTTCCGTTGGCAACTTATAGACGCCTCATCGATAGTGGCATTATAATTCAGAATTGAATAAAAAATGGCAACTGTAGACATATTAGGTTACCAAGAACTAAATCGCAATTAATTCCTACAATTGCTACGTAACTTCAACCGTTCGATAATCTATTTGCAGCTGCATAAATGCCTTTCTAATTAGAGGCTATTATATAAAATTTCTGCAATTATGTGAGTATGAACCGAATAAAGCCTTAGGCATAGATACTGCTTATTGCTGTTGTCGAATGACTTATTTTCAAGATAAGTAGGTTTTTAAGATAATAAGGTATAATAACAAGCTATGATAAAAATTGCAAAATGTACTTATTTCTTGTGGAACCATATATTTGTTGTTTTTATACAACACCCTAGAGTATATAATTTTCATAAGAAGTCAGTAGTGGATTTGACACAGAGCATTATACAGTAGAGATTAAATAATGGGTAGGTATATACACTGCCAGAAAAAAGCGACTGCCCATAAATATTAAACTATATCTGTGTAGCTGATGTGTATGTCCCGGTTTTTGAAAGTAGAACCGCACTTCTATGACGGCGACCAAGGAGTTATAACCGCATACCTACACGATCTTAGCAGCAGAATCAGTCGTGTAAAGTAGGTATATATATTTATAGAACATTAAAAGTAATCTTTTTGCAACATGATACATAATATTTATGCACAATAGACAAAAATACAAGTAATTAAAAAAATTAAATTAACAGAGAATACAAAAGCACGGTTACATACTAGAACACGTTTTCTCCTAGATTATGACAAGTTCCGTACCGTGTACGCCCACGAGACTAACAGCTTATATATACCTACTAGCAGCTGCCCGCGACTTCGTCCGCGTAGACTACATGAATCAACACTTTATTACTTTCCCACGGGAATACATTCAGCAGAAAAATTACCATGTAGAGTTTATCTCAAACAGGAAAAGACCCTGGGCAGATAACAGGTATGTGGAACCATGTTGATGTTTTGCCAGGTAAATGAATTAAGACATGGATCCATTAAAAGACCTTTCTATTTATTAAAGTACTTTATATTTATTAAAGTAAGTAGTTTATATTTATTAAAGTACTTCCTTATAAACAACATTTTTTGCCATGTTTGAAGGTGGTAGCAATAGAACCAAACTTTGAGGTGAACTTACACGGGAGCATGCCACATAGAACTGACCGTGAGAGAAACAGTCCTGTCGTAGGTCTACTCCGGCGAATTTGAGAGTTTGCCCCTGCGACTTATTTATTGTCATGGCAAAGCAGACCTTTAGTGGAAACTGAAGCCTTTTGAATTCAAAGGGAAGATCATTTGGTATTAATGGAATACGCGGTACAAACACTGTTTCTCCCTGAGCAGGTCCTGTTAAAATAGTGGCCTCTACTACGTTCCGGTGCAAAGCCTTGACTTGCAACCTAGCACCGTTACAAAGTTTGGGTGGCTTTAAATTTCTCAATAACATAACAGGTGCACCCACACGTAGTAAAAGTCTGTGATATGGCATACCCAGTGGGTTCAAAGTGTTCAACTCACCCTTATCTCATTCTCTAACCCCAAGGGGTTAGCTTCAAAACAAATGGCATTTTCGTAATCAACGTCCCAAAAAACCTAAATAATGACACCAATATTGACTTTTTTGGTATCAACCCCCACCCCTATCTCAACCCTAGAGGGTTAACTTAAAATAAATGTCATTTTCATAATCAACATCCCATAAAACCTAAATAACGACACCAATATCGATTTTATGGTTTTAACCCCCACTTCACAACCCAGGGGGTTGAATTCGAAAAATTTCAAAACACGTATTAGCTTATTTGTTCCTAGGAGTACTCTTGCGAAGTTTCGATTCGAAAATAGTCGAAATGTCCAAGTTATACTGTTTCTTCATACAAACTTCCCACTCCTGTTTCACCCCCTTAAAGGGTGAATTTTGAAAAATCCTTTCTTAGTGCTCCCCTAGACCTCGTAAAGAACCTACGTGCCAAATTTGGAAATTCTATTCACCCCTTTGACTATGACTATGACTTTGACTAAAACTTTAACTATGACTTTGACTATGACTTCGACTATGACATTGACTACGACTTTGACTTTGACTATGACTATGACTTTGACTTTGACTATGACTATGACTTTGACATTGACTATGACTTTGACTATGACTTTGACTATGACTTTGCCTATGACTATGACTTTGACTATGATTTTGACTATGACTTTGACATGACTTTGACTATGAATTTTACTTTTCGAATTTGAGTCTTCGACTTTGAGTCTTCGACTTTGAGTCTTCGACTTTGAGCCTTCGTCTTTGAGCCTTCGATTTTAAGCCTTCGACTTTGAGCCTTCGACTTTGAGCTTTCGACTTTGAGTCTTCGACTTTGAGTCTTCGACTTTTAGCCTTCGACTTTGAGCCTTCGACTTTCAGCCTTCGACTTTGAGCCTTCGAATTTGAGCCTTCGTCTTTGAGCCTTTGACTTTGAGCCTTCGACTTTGAGTCTTCGACTTTGAGCCTTCGACTTTGACTCTTCGACTTCGACACCAATTTGAATTTGTGATTTTAACCCCTACCACTATCGCAACCCGTAAGGGGTTAGCTTCAAAATAAATGTCATTTTCGCAATCAACGTCCCAAAAAACCTAAATAACGACACCAATATAGACTTTTTTGGTATCATCCCCCACCTCTATCTCACGCCTAGAGGGTTGGCTTAAAATAAATGTCATTTTCATAATCAACATCCCAAAAAACCTAAATAACGACACCAATATCGATTTTATGGTTTCAACCCCCATTTCACACCCCAGGGGGCTGTTTTTCGAAAAATCTCAACTCACCCTTATCGCATTCTCTAACCCCAAGGGGTTAGCTTCAAAATAAATGTCATTTTCGCAATCAACGTCCCAAAAAACCTAAATAACGACACCAATATAGACTTTTTTGGTATCATCCCCCACCCCTATCTCACCCCTAGAACGTTGGCTTAAAATAAATGTCATTTTCAAAATCAACATCCCATAAAACCTAAATAACGACACCAATATCGATTTTATGGTTTTAACCCCCATTTCACAACCCAGGGGGTTGTTTTTCGAAAAATCTCAAAACACGTATTAGCTTATTTGTTCCTAGGAGTACTCTTGCGAAGTTTCGAGTCGAAAATAGTCGAAATGTCCAAGTTATACTGTTTCTTCATACAAACTTCCCACCCCTGTTTCACCCCTTAAAGGGTGAATTTTGAAAAATCCTTTCTTAGTGCTCCCCTAGACCTCGTAAGGAACCTACGTGCCAAATTTGGAAACTCTAGACCCAGCGGTTTGGCCTGTGCGTTGATATGTCAGTCAGTCAGTCAGTCAGTCAGTCAGTCAGTTTCTTCCTTTATATATTTAGATATACATTTATATACCTATTTATTGATCTGTACAGTTCACAGAAAATGTAAAAATAAATTTAATTACCTTTCTTACTTAATGTTTATCACTACATGGTTTCTTTCTTTCTTATCGTTTTGATATAGAAAAGTTATTTACCAAAGTCATATTATTATTATCAACTTTCATAGTATTTTTTTTTTTCAAATAATTCAAAACAACGCTATCTATCGACACCACTTTGACTTATTATCCCTAGTAACTCTTTTTAATATACGAATTCGACCCGCGTGCTGGCATAGTACCATAAAACCAAACACGTTGACTATGAAGAAAAACAACCATATACGGCAACCGCTCAAGGTGCATGTCGTGACTGGACGACCGTCCATTCGTTCTGGCTTTGTTTATGGGGATGCCGGCGGCGTCTCAGTGCCCCTGTCCGGACACACCCCCATTCGTGTGCAGTGTCCATTTTCGGTATCATGAGCTCTTGACATTTAGCGTTCTCTGGTGCGGCGTTTGCTTTCTTGTTGACCGCCAACTTAAATTTGTTGACATTTTAGAGCGAGGAGTGTATGACGTTCAAAGAACGTTATTAATATATCTACTCACATAGTATAAATATCATCGTATACTCGTGTCACAATTGCATTTGCTGTGTTTCTACTATAGTAAAACTCCACGGTCTTGTTTGTATCCTCTTTATTGCGTCTTCGGCTACCAACTAACTACTAATCTTCACTACTAATCTTTTCACTCCTCTCACTACGACTGCTACCCACCGAATGCCAACACGTCACCCTCCAGTGTTGCCAGTCGGCAAGTTTAGCAAATCCCAAAATATTACGAGTTAATGTTTGTGTTAAATAGATCTATTAGGTAACAAACCTTACACTACAGAGGTGGTGTAGGTGGGTCTACAGAGGTGGTTTGATAACACTATGTGTCAGTGAGTCACTAGTCTGACACAAGATCACCAATCCGCACTGCATGATGATGATGATGATGCAGAAATATTCTTCGTAAAGGGTGTAAATGAGAAATAAGTAATAATAAGTGACCTCATCTGCACATTCGAAACACTGACTAGTCACGCACGAGCAGAAGTGTAACTGATACAGACGGCAAAGCCAAGACATTACGATGACGACCGATTGGTGTAGTGGTTAGTGGCCTTGTCAGCGAAACCAACGGTTACCGTTCGACACCTGTTAGTGTGATGAATATGAACATTTATTCCAGAGTCATGGAAACTTCTACTTCGCTCAGTGGCTAAGTCTGACTGTCACAGCTTTTTCAGCTAGATCTGGGACAAATTTTTTATATGTAAATGTGTGTTTTATATATATATTTTTTATTAATTTGTAAATGTGTATTTATAAATATGTAAATTGTTTTTTGTAAATATGTACAAAATTTTTCGAGTCATGGGTGTATATATAAATATTTATTTATCTTTATCTGTTATCTAGTATCCATAGTACCTCAAGCTTTGCTTAGTTTGGGACTAGATGATTGGGGTACGTGTCCGATATATTTATTTATAAAGATGATTGCTATTTTATGCTTTGAGAAAGACCATCTCTAATAATAAACAAGATAGTATAATGAGGATGAATTGTATTATTTTTTGAAGAAAAACATTTGTTTTTTTCAACATTTTCATCGACACTGATATTATTACACGAAACTGATTTGAAAAGTAATTTGCAACATGACCAGCAAAGCTACCAGGAAATGTAATACAGAGTAACTTTAAGTAGTATGGTTGTTACAACTTTCCCAAGTAAACAACTGTCTAAAATTCATTTTCTAAATTGCATTTTATGAACTACATACATATTAGCAGTCGACTTCAATCACACCGGATGTTCAGAGTGCTCTCAAAAAAATAATTTAAAATAGGTTGGTTCTAGTCAAGAACTAACTTAAAATCACCCTATATAATGGTACAGCAGACTAATTACAGCAACTACAACTAATTCGCGATAAAATGAGCCTAGACACCTAATGCTGCTATTTTGTAAGCACAAATTAAAGACCAAATTATATTGTAACATCAACACCCTCTCCTAAAATTACGTTTATTTGACTCTTCATTGATCATCTTAGAGCGACTATACAGGGCGTCCCAAAGTTATGGGACATGAAGGGGAAGTACCTTAAATATCGTAGATAGTGAATTTTGCTCAAAGAAGACTTTATGTTATTTTTAAAAGTTAGTAATTCTGCATTCATAGATTTTCTAAAAATTATTTGCTTCGGCTGGGAATCGAACCGACTCAAATGTGAAAAAAAAAACACCCTACTTTTATGATGCCAATCGAAAGAATAGCTAAAAAATAATAACTCTGCCTAAGTAACATAGTATTTTAAAAGAAAGGAACAACATAAAATGATTGAGTCAAATTTCAAGAAAGTTATTTATTGCCGACGACGTTCGAAAAGTAGCGATATTATCATTCCAAAGATAGCATTGATTATTCGTAAATAAGTACCCACTTCATAAAATAGGTACTAACATAGTTTTCCTTATTATAAGTGCACGTGTAGATGAAATGATAAAACTTGTATTTCAATACGTCCTCTGTAAGCTAGACAGAAGGCAAATTAAAAACAAAAATAAATAATTTATAATTTGAAAATGGAACAGTTTATGACAGCGTTTGTTTGAATGCATACTTTTTAAGATATTTTAAAAAGAAGTGATATTTTTAAATGTTGTTCTTAAATTTGAAAATGGAACAGTATGTGCGAGCGTTTGTTTTTCGGATATTGATCTGTTTAGTCTCAATTCACTTACACAAGTGTTATTGTGTTAATTTATTGCGAACATGGCATATCAAGTAAGTTTTGATCTAATGGAAGCATATTTTTTGAACGATAAAGATATCTCTAGAAGTTTGCGGTGGTATGGCGTAAAATATCCTGATAGACAAATACCGTCTCTTAATACCTACTTAATTGACTACGGCAGTTTCATGTATGTTTTTTATTTGATTAAAATGATTAATTTCACGTTGTTCCTTTCTTTTAAAATACTATGTTACTTAGGCAGAGTTATTATTTTTTAGCTATTCTTTCGATTGGCATCATAAAAGTAGGGTGTTTTTTTTTTCACATTTGAGTCGGTTCGAGTCCCAGCCGAAGCAAATAATTTTTAGAAAATCTATGAATGCAGAATTACTAACTTTTAAAAATAACATAAAGTCTTCTTTGAGCAAAATTCACTATCTACGATATTTAAGGTACTTCCCCTTCATGTCCCATAACTTTGGGACGCCCTGTATACCACATAAAAGCAAGTGTAAAACATTTTCAATGCAATTTGATATTCTGAAACTGTAAGGGTGACTTGTAAGAGAGGCAACGTACTTACTTAGTCAAAGCAATTTTCTTACGTCGACAAAGTCGTATTATTTATATTTTGCACTTACCTACTCTCCGGGAGCGGTCTTGGGTTAGATTGAAATAGATACAATAGAATATATAACGAACACCTACAATAGTATTTTTTTATCAAATGCAAGTTTCCTTGTCTTATATTATTAAATGAGAGCTGTTAGTCAAAGTCAAAAATGTTTCATTTTGTAGGTACACAAGGTTCACTTAAAATAATCAGATTTTACACTTTTTAAGCTAAAATAGCCTGGCATGCGAACGAGCTGGTTATGTCCATGGACGTTTATCATCAAAATAGTCTGATTACGTATGAGTTTGCAGCGTGTAATTTGTCTGTGTGTATTCTGTCAGTCTGTTTGTAGCATTGTAGCGCCAAGGCGGCTGGACGGATTTTCGAAACCGGAATGCGGAATTTGCGGAATGTCACGATGATATTTAACCTTTAACAGTTACTTTATGTGCCTGATAGTTTTATATTATTTGTATATTTTGTATTTAGGTGTATATAATTAGTTTAATTTATTTTAAACAATGTGAACATTTTAGAGTTCGAGCCTGGACACGTACCTTACAGGCATACTTACTTAAACTACTTATATATTGTCATACATAATCGTTGATGCATAACATCCTACGGAGAAGACATTAGTTTAACTTCTATAATACACCAGAACATTACATATAACCAGAGTACAAACGATAGGGCACCTACAAAGGTTCTTCTTTATTGAATAGTTGGTATATATCTATATAAATAAATCCTTTTAAATCCTAATATACATTTTTACTTCAAACGCAAGTAAATAAATCTTTTTGAATGCTAATTTCTATTTTTACTTCAAAAGCACGTAGATCTAAATATTTCTCCATTGCGCATATTTTATCAACATTTCATTCACCATTTCAGTAGTTGCTCTACCAGGCGTGCAGAGCGCTGCAGGAGGTCGCATGAATGCACAGTATGTAATACAAGGGTCGGATGTGATATGTTTTCCTTTTATGTAGGTATGCGGCCCTGGTACGAGTCGCAACCGTAACACTTGTTCCAGTTGTTCACAATTGTTTGACAGGAATTCAAAATGTAATGGAATAGGTAATCTTGTAATTGTTAAAGATAATATATAACGTGTCAATGAATGAAACAAAAATAATATTTTTTTCATAATACGGGCCGAAAACGCACACAGTTATAATGTTTCCCAATGAATGACACATGTTTGATACATTCTACTACCTAATAATACATATATTTGATTGATACCTACAACCTAACTTTTCACAATTTCCAACTCTGTTTCACATTCTATAACACACTTGAAATGTAAACGCAATTTTTTAAACCAAGTGCCCACTTACTTCAAGAGTTTATTTTCGCCATTTTCATTTAATAGGGCGAATGAACTCGTCACAGTAAATAAAACAATCCAGACTACTCTCCCCTAACTCAGTAATATTTCTCCCGTTCTCTATCCAAAAAAATCCAATTTCACATCCGTCCACAACACGTGACGCACGGAAAAAGCCGAGTCTGACAAAGCCGTCATAAAGTTCCCAAGTAATTCATAAAGTGAGAAAGTGCCATTCCGCCGGTGCCAGCCGATTCGTCCCGCGCGACAGAGACCTATTAATTTTTACGATCCATTTAATTCTTTAACCTGGCGGAATCGATTTATAACAGTTTTATCGCTCGGTTGCGATTAACGCGAGTAGTAAAGCTTCTGTCGGTGTCTCGAATGTACTGCATCGGATCGCCCCCGTAATCCATTGAAAACAACCAGCGGGGTCATCTAATTGGATTCCGGTTTTATTTGTGACCCAAAAGGTGTATTTTACGATACGTTTGGTTGTGAATAGGTGAGTTTACGTTTCATTTGTAATTGAGTGGTCTACTTTGCTCGCCCATCATTGTGTAAATATTACTTAAATCGGATCTCAAATATTAACATAAAATATACTACAAAAATATGAATATTAACTAGAAATTGAAAATTTAGAAAATCAACAAATTATTACATCATACAGAAGTATGAATAAATACTAAATTTAATATTTCAGACACATCAATTCTCTAAACCCAAACTTCTATAAATTTACTTATTTACTTGAATTTATTCTAAATTATTTTGGCCAAAAAAGAGTATACATATATTTGCCATATTTAAAAGAATTCATTATTGCGTGTAATGAAGTAATGAATACATCAATATTCCATGGTTTTTATTAGTAATTTTAGTTATGAATTATAATATTGTTATAAATATGGTTTTATGACTTCAATCAAAAAACGAGAACGAGAAAATACATACAACTGAACATAGTCAGCTGTATGTAAGTTCACAGATAATTTCCAGATTTGGCGGCTGATTTTCGTGATTCCTTTTGTAAATGAAAAAGGTTACCATCAAGATGCTCCCATTGTAATTTCACTACAATCGGTTCAGTAGATTTTAATTCGGGTAATTGCTAGCTTGACGTATTTAGACGATTGTCTAGTTTTTGCACACTCACTCGTAAGGAGTCTGTACAATATGCAGTTTGCGTTTGTATTTTTATTATATATTTTAATGTAGATTGACTAACTTTAAAAAAGATCTTTCGAAGTCGGCGTCAATGTTTAGAACGCTTCTAATGTAGATTGATTTACCTTCAACATTGACGCCGACTTCGAAAGATATTTTTTCATATACACTACAAATGATAAGAATTACGACAGTGAACATAGAAAATACCGAATTAAGTGACACGAGCGTTTCAGTAAAATTATTTCTTACTGTGTTATAAGTGGCTGAAGTCGGTTGCTTTTTTTGTTTAAATTTTTTAAGGTGGTGTTGACTAAATTGAAAAATATCAAAAATCTGTCTTCAATATGGTTCAGTCATGTTGACGCTAGAATGACACAGATTCACTCACAGATCGAGTATCAGATGTAGGCTTCACACTTGTAAGCCCTCCTTTGCGTTAGGGGTTAAAAAATACCCCTCTATTGGCATGATCACTTCGATACTTCACAAGTAAATGCAATCAATAGAACCACTCGCAAAACAAACAATACAAAAACATCGTAACGTGCATTTCGACCGTAAATCAATGGCACTGCATTCACTTTGCATATAGCTATTAGCACAAACCAGCTCGCACGCCATTACGGATCCGACAAAAACTCGTTTGCCACGATTTATAACAGTTGTGCCGTGCGTGTCGATTGATTGTTATGAAATTTTTATTATAGGGGGGGGGGGCATTGCCGACGTATTTTGAGTACTATTTGTGCACTTGTAATTTCTACCTGATTTTCTCTGACACACGTAAGGAAAATCCACTCCGGTTTACTAGTGCATATAGAAATGTCTATAAATTGAATTAAAAAACCCCCGAGAAAACAAATTATATATCATCCAAACACACAAAAAAAAACTGTGTTATGATTTAAATATCTTCGACACGACTCAACCGATTTTCATCAAACATGGCTAATAATTTGTCCCCTCGTTTAGCTTAAATATAGAATGTACATACACATTCTTGTGCGGTGACTCACCACAAACTATGAGGCATCTTCTTTGCAGCCCTGCGTGTCCCGACACTTGTACGCTACAGAACCTCTACGATGCAACAGACAATGCCGTAACCGCATGGCCGCATTCTGGTCTTAAGAATTTGATGTTTTTGCCATCAACTCGCTAAGAAGATACACATAACACTCGTTTTTCGTCGGGGTTAATAAAACGAACAGGGTCGTATTCACCCCACCTCAATTTTGCCAGGTTAAATGTCCATCTGACTATCACTATTTGTTCACCGCCAAGAAGAATTATTGAAAGTAATGTTAACTTCCGGCTGTTTAAGATAAGATAGCCATCACCTTAAATAAGTAGGGGGTTCCACGTGAGCTAGTTACTACCCTCCGATTCATCTTCACTTAACATCAGGTGCGATTAAGGTCAGGTATAATTGAGGTGAAGCACAGTCTGGTTATACCTGTAAAAAATTAAATCCCCAGAAGGTTCAGATATCCAACTTATCCGTGTGCGTATTTGTAGGAATTAGATCAAAAAATTTATATAAGTCAAAGTCAAAGTCAAAAAATATTTATTGCGTAGGATAAAGATTATCACTTGAAAACGTGACATTTTTTATCTTAATATTAAAATTATTGACATTATTGCTCATTCGCAAAGCAGATTCCCCAGAGAAGAACGACCAAGAAACTCAAGGGTTGCTCTTTTAAATAAGTTTGTGTTACAATTATATTATATTGTATAATTAGGCTGAATATCGCCGAGCGGTCTATGTCCATGCTTGCTTATCATCAGATAGTCAGAAATTTTATAATAGCCTTTGGTAAATAATGTCTGTTTTATGATGGTTTTGAATTTATTTAAAGGTAAATTTTGAATGTCCACTGGAACCTTATTATAAAAACGTATACATTGCCCCTTAAATGACTTAGTGACTTTGTGTAAACGGCTGGCATGAACAGCAAGTTTATTTTTATATCTGGTATTAACATTATGTATATCACTATTTTTCTTAAACGATTCTATATTTTTTCTTACATACATTAAGTTTTCGTAAATATATTGCGATGCTAATGTTAATATATTAATTTCTTTAAATTTATTCCTAAGAGACACTATAAAGTAGGTAAGTAAATATAGGCATTAATTATATTTAATCTCCGATTCACCGTATGGTCAAATGCATATCTAGTGCGACCTAAGAAGGGTATATGCCTCCAAATCGAATCAACTATAATGAATTAATCTCCACTTACCTCATTAAAATATTAGAGCATTTCAATACCTAAGTTGATGTGATGGTTGGAATCAGCGAGTTTGCACTGCATGCATTCAGGTCATAAATCAATCGGATAGCCGATTACTTTGTATGCTCAGCCATTAGCGATGCTTCCATAACGGTGGTTGTTCCAACTGGGGCACTTCGGATAGATATACATAGTACCGATTCACATTACTGATTTATTAGATCTCTTGAAAATGAAGTCATCTAAACCAGTTACGATTTTCTAGTATCAATAAAAGTTGTAAAGAAATCTAAAACTATTTGATAATTTAAAAAAATAGTGAAAACTACTTTGTACAATGAGATTGGAAACGGCACAGCTGGCACGTAAAAAGAATAGAACCAACCCATCTCTTTCCGTGGGTGTCCCAAAAGTAGATGAAACTTTCCTTCAAAAATTATCCATAGATTTGCGTATTAGGTAACGGCGATAGGCTCACCCCGTCACGTGTGCTTTTCTGCATATTTCGGAAGGTGAAACGTGGATGTTATTTGGAGCATTAAGCTTGTAATGTTTGGAACATCCAAATGCTAATGTTTGGGATATCTCTGACCACCCCATTTGGGATAGAGGCCGTGACATAGCTATGTATGTAATTTGAATAACGTAGATTTGTAGACTGCATAGGATTAATTGGACAAGAAATTAAGAAATAAGAAGCAGAAGACGAGCAATATTTCAAAATAATTCATCACAAATGCAGTACAGTACAGTTTCATATGCTTTTTACTTTCCTAGTTGTTGATTATTATCTGTTAGATATCTATTTAAATTTACATCACTTTTCATGAATATTAAAAGTGATTCATGAATATCAAAAGTGATGATTTCCTAGTTGTTGATTATTATGTGTTAGATATATATTTAAATTTACATCACTTTTCATGAACATTAAAAGTGATTCATGAATATGAAAAGTGATGTATTTTTTTAAATATGTATCTAACAGATAATAATCAACAACTAGGAAAGTAAAAAGCATATGAAACTAACAGTAACTTTTAGAATGATTTTTGTGAAGAATTATTTTGAAACAAATATTTCAAAACTGGAATCCGCTTTAAAAGTATTGTAAATTATTTGTGCAATAAAGAGTATTTATATTGTATTGCATTGCATTGTATTGTATTGTAAACATTCTCGCTACGTCTTTGCTCTATCGTTGCTAAATATTTTTTTAAATTTGGGCTTTAGAAACCTAGACGTCAAGGGAAAAGCGGTTTTTCTAAGCAAATTTTGAGGTATGTCATGAAGACCACTGAACCAAAAACAGAAAAAAAAAATCAGGGGTAGCTCTTTCAAACGATACCTCAAACAATATATTATTTCTTTTTTCGTTGGATCAAACTGACTAATACTAATTTAAACTGAAATTATTTTAGTTTATTCCACTCCTGGGATGTAGGCCTTCCCTCGTATACAAGTAATGAGAGAGTATGGGTCATAATCCACCAAGCTGGCCCAATGCGGGTTGGGAACTTCACATGCCTTTGAATTTTTATTTTTCAGGCATATAGATTTCCTCACGATGTTTTCCTTCACTGTGTAAGAGCAGTCGGATAAATTCACATACTAAGATCGTGACTTTGTATAATGTATATTGATAAATTTTAACGTTAAATCGTTTTCGGGAAAAACCTCTGTCAGTAACAGGCGGATACGTGATCATATAAAGGTACTGGTTTTACATTTAATATTCAAACCCAAGTAAATTGACCGTGCTTTTATTGATTTATTATAATTCGCTTTTTTTATTCTATGTCTTTGTACAAATAAATAATCATGACTGGAACTTCTGTTATGTGTCATCCTATCTTGTACCCAAAATCAAGCAAATAAATTATTTCATTTCATTTCATTTCATCCTAAAGGTGTACCCACCACCTCAACTGCTACTACCGCTATGCTAATAACTGTATATTTGTTACCATGATTACCTTCTTCTAACCCAGACCCACACTGAGCTTTGCTGTAAATACGCGATCTGACCTCCCAAACTCGTCTGTCGGGTCGTCGGTCCTGCGACTTAATTGGCCTGTCCGTTAACGCTTCAGTGGTTAAACATTATTCTATTAGTTGAAAATTATCAAAGTATAAAAATTATGATGATAGTTTTGTGGGACGACACTAAATGGTTATCGTTATTGATATTTTAACGACTCATAATAACGACAACCTAAAAGGTCATCTAGATCGTCAGATACATCGACACGAAACGGTATAACCGTCTGTAATGTTCTAAAACGAAATATACAAAGGCTGCTATTGTGAACGCCTAGGTACAAGTTATGACTGATGGCGGAAAATCAATTTCCATCGACCCCCGACATCTCACTTACGACCCTTCGGCGTTGTAGTCCAAGAGCTGGATAATATTTTGTTTGTGTTTATACATTTTTAGCCCTTCTCTTCCCATGGGTTTCGCAAAAGGCGACTAAGGGATTTTACACCAAAAACACACGTTTTAACGGCGGTGGGCTCAACCCCTGTACAGTCGGCAACGCGGTCAAGGTAGTAGGTTTAAGTTTAATTTTTATATTGTTTGAAGGATCTTGGTGTAGTATTTTGTTACATTTTTCTTTACACCTGTCACGTCATGTCAGCATGAATTTAACGCGAGAAAAATTTCGTGCAATGATTTTTTATGATTTTCGATGTCATTTAAGTCAACAAGAAAGTTATGATAGACTTCGATTGGCCTTTCACGATGAAGGCCCCTTCTCGTGCCACTGTTTACAACTGGTTTAATGAGTTTAAACGTGATCGCACTAATCTAAAGAGTGGCACACAGTGGAAGAGACCCCTAAGGACGAGTGGGCAAAGTGCTTTTCCCAGTGGTTCCATCGGATGCAGCGATATATTGATGTGAATGGACGCTATTTTGAAAAGATATAATAAAATTAATAACTTGCTAGTTTGTTTAGTTTTTCATTACCTAAGAACTTTCAGTGTCGTCCTCGTATGTAAGTACATGAAATCTATTCACGTAGATTATATCTGCATCCCTATTTAATACCAAACAACCTGCCTATTTCAAATGTACTGTCCTTATACCCAAAGGTTGCATGGAAGAGATCACTGTTAGTGATAAGGTCGCCATATTGCACGTTCTATTCTTACCACTTTCTGTAACTGTATTTTCTTTTCTATTGTGCAATGAAGTGTATTTGTATTGTATTGTAATGTTAGGAAGTAATCTGTAATTGGTTTGAAATTAGTAATATAATACTGCATAAATATTTTGCGATATTGCTGTTGATTTTTTTTAATAAATAAAATAAAAATAGCAGACTCTTGAACTATAAACACCCGCGCACCCTACCGCTGATCTAGCTGTTTTTCGCCTTGGTTACACACGTCAAAATAACAAAAAATGATGAATGTATACCACCAAAGATCACTTACGAGGAAATAGTCTAATGCGTATTTAAATATGTTACGTATTATGAGGGGTTTAATGTGCGTGACTTACGTTTGTTGCGATTTAATCGCCTTTGAAAATTTATTCACTTCCGCGCAACCACTTAGAGTTGGGGCTCGTCAAATGGGTTGGTGAATAACCCGAAAATATGGAGGCTTGAAAGTTTTAATTATCGGGCGTTTATCGCCGTTTTGAGTGTTGAGCTTTCAATGTAATCGCTTATAGTTGGTAAGATCATGCTTTTTATAACTTTAAGTGCATTATACTTTAAAACAATATATGTTATCATCATCATCATCAGCCCGTAAACATTCCACTGCAGAGATATTGGCCTTCCCTCGTATATGAGGGAGTATGGGCGATATAGTCCACCACGCTGGCCCAATGCGGGTTGGGGACTTCACATGCCTTAAATTTTTTATATCTCAGGCATGCAGGTTTCCTCTCGATGTTTTCCTTCACCGTTCAAGAGTAGTCGGATAAATGCACATAAGTAATTAAATTAAATTTAATAACTCATTGGTACATATTCTGCCTGGGTATCGAACCCGGACCTCCCAAATTGGGAGACCGCGCCTTAACCGCTGAGCCACCGACGCTCTTAAATGAATCCTCCATGAATATATGTGGGCGATCCCTATTACTTAGATGCCCAAGAAAGTAGCACGGGTTCATGTACTATGTATCTGTTGGGTCGTAGCCGCCAAATGG
Organism: Oegoconia quadripuncta; assembly: GCA_949316235.1. Lineage (NCBI taxonomy): Eukaryota > Metazoa > Arthropoda > Insecta > Lepidoptera > Autostichidae > Oegoconia > Oegoconia quadripuncta. Next base: position 16,579,946 of record OX438743.1, read on the forward strand.
ATGAACTGATTTTGATTAATTCGTAGATATGTATCGTTAGAATTCACAGCAATGCCGAATGAAGATTATAAGTTACATTAATAGATAATGTTCCATTAACTTTTTTGCAATCGCATAAATATTATATACTTTGAATATGTCATTGATCGACTACATCATTAATTATTTTTATTATCAGCACAGTCTCTTTTAAATTATATGGTAAGGTCCTAGGACGAATTCACTCCGTATTTATGTGGTGACGTAATGTTAAGTGAGTTTTTTGTATGGACATTCATACAATGTGTTAATGATACGACAAAAGTTCGTAAGTTATGTGAGGTGATCAAATGCATAGTCGCCGCCGCTACCACCTCGCTACCCGCTGTCATTCATTTCGTAGCCTAACAGTGTGTTACGTTCGATCTATTTCTTGCCTTTTACGACATCTTCGAAAATAGCAGGTCGTTCTTATCTCCACTGTTAGGGTCCGCCAGGCACGACCGTTTTACCAACTGAATTGCAGCCAACGGTAAAATAAAATACAGAACAAAACTCGATGCTTCAGTACAAAAAACTTTTATCTAATCCTCTTGCACTCCGTTCCATTTGTCGCGCGAACCATAAGTTTGACACCAAACTTGGTCCTCCGAAGAGGGAAAAAGTAAATATTTCACAGCACCCTCCTGCACCCTTGTTGGTGGAATCACGCGTCGCCTGCGCGTGTTTTCACGAAGATGGATCATCGGTACGTGCGACAAGTGGAGCTGTAGACTCGCGTTTTGAACGCGACGGATTTCACGCACGATAGTAACGCTCTACTTAATATTATTATACAAAAATTGCAATCTAAGGCCATAATAACAACGCCTCGATAGGTAAGCTCACAAAATTAGCGTGTTTTATATAATTTTTATAGCTTGTACGACAGCCAATATTAAATTGTGTGTTTGTAACACACACTGCTTTAAAAGTGACTACACCATGCCTCGCACTTTAAGATTCTTAAGCCACCTACAGCGACACCAATCTGTCACTGAGTGGCACTTTTAGTACCAAAATATTCCATATCTTTTTATTACGCTATACTAGAATCTTGAATTTTTGAATTTCGATATTAATTTCAACTAAATAGTTTGTTGTTTGACAACGATAATACGTATTATATGAACAAAACCCTCGGAGCACGAATCTTGACCGTAATTTTTTACAGTCTTTTATTTTCTAATCGACAACACTAACAAGCACTGCTATTTGGAAAATTGTTTTAGGAACCTTGTCAACATACTTTTGACAAGTTTACAATAAGGTAAAGTTTACAATAAAAAAAAGTAAAGTACTTTTACAATTAGGCTTTATGCGACCGCACATTATCAGAATATCTTATCTGAATCGCGATGAACGCCAGGCTCCCTCTTCCCATATATTTTGTACTAAACCTATCCAGATCACCGGTTTAATGTCAATACCATAGTATACGGGGTCTAGTACTAGTAGAATTCTAATCAGAATTGTTCACAATGACCGCCCATATTCACTCGCAATCGCTAACGCACTCATACTGACATTTAAAATATCTAACGAGCTAGTTAACGATACGAATAAAACATGCTGCATGCGTGCTAATGCATGCTAATGCAATGAAAACGGATGCAATTCTAGATCACTGTGTAAATTTTTAAAGTTACTATTAGCACAATCGTATTCCAAAGCCAAAGCTATTGTGAATATGACCATCGTTCGCGGTCCCACTACTGATCAGGAACTTATAACCTGTAGCCGCTTTTAAAACCGAGCGTCAAAAACGCCAGTTTGTGTATCCCACGCGCCCTCGAAGATGGATCATCGTGAACAGCGGGGGGCGTCGATCGCGATAAACCGGCGAGATATGGAAAACTCAGGAATGTGAGTACCCGCCACGCGGCTACTGCACGTTCGCTTCGGCTGGTTAACACTTTGTCACAGTGCTATTTTGGAAAGCAATAATTCAACATATTAAATTTTTTTTCGATAAAAATTTATTACCATAATACGAGTAACAGTTGTATAAAAATAAGCCAAAAATTACATTGTTACACAATTGAAAAGCAGCCACTGTAAAATGAATCGATCATACTATTATTATCTTATAATTAGATTATTAAACAAATAAATAGATATTTCGGACACTCACACCAATCATCTAGTCCCAAACTAAGCAAAGCTTGTACCTATTATGGATTCTAGTTAACGGATAAATATACAAAAATCCATGACTCGGGAATAAATTTAAATGTAACGAAAATTCATCACACAAACATTTACCCCTCGCGAGATTCGATCCCGTTACCGTTGGTTTCGCAGACCATGGTCCGCAAAATACATAAAATAAACATAAAATAATTTTAACTTAATCTTGTCTGTATAACGTTTATATAACCATAAAAGATAACCATGATTACATTTTTATGAAAATAAAACGGCCTAAAGTTTAATAAATCGGCCGTCGATACTTAATGAATTCGCATCAAATAAAACAAATTAAACTACGTATAATACACCAAATTTCTACCAAACTAAAAATGAAGAAATCCAATCGGCCCAATGACTCCTAGCTAGTTAAATCTAACAGGAGACAAGTATCCGCCATGTCACATTCAGTCCCCAGACTCCACTCTAAAACATAAAAGCCTAAAGCAAATATTAGCATTTACTTAAACTCCCCTTCCCAAAAGTAACACCAGTAAGCCCGAACCGATTCGAATAACAAACTTTTCAAAATGGCGACAGTATAAAAAGCACACACTCTTAAAGGAGCATTATCTTCTTATTTTTATATTAAACTTGAACTGGGAGGAGTGTAATCGCCTTAAGTTTTTCATCATTCAGAGACAGATGTTGCATTGAGTCAGTTCCCCTCAAGAATTTCAAAGTTTTTCTTATTATTATAAAACCTGTACTCTTGCTTTTAGCTTCGTAGGGCTGACTATACGTTATAGACAATTTTATTTTGATAGCGTCTTTTCAGCTCGCCAGGGGGTTTCATTATATACGTCCTGTGTCACTTTACGGGCCGTATCATACACGCTGGTGCCTTTGGGGGGTAAAATGGATAACGTACTTTTATTGTACCACCGTCTTCCTGACACAGATGAAGATTGTATAGCGATGTATATTAGTTAGAACATCTGTTAGTGTCGGCAGGGCTTAATTCTGTAATAAACACAGGATAGACAAAAATTATGAATAGTAAACTTACTTAATGTCAACAAATCGAAGCATAACTATAAATAGAATTAATGCTGTGTGGGTTCGGCACTTAAAAAAAAAAAAGAACCAATTTTTCTCTTCCCATGTGTTCGTAAAAAACGATTAAGAGATTTTTGTGCCATCATCTATAAAAAAAACTAGACTTTATGTTTAAATGCAGCGGTAGAAAATCCGGGAGAAAACAAGTGATTAATCATCCAGATAAACCAAACCAACCTCGAAACGGCTAAACCGATTTTCATCAAAAATTACAAAGAACTTATGTCCTAGATTAATCTTAAACGTAAAAAAAATTAAATAAACTCTCGAAAGACTACGATATCTTCGAAATACACAACAAAATTGAGTTAAAAGCTAAATATGTTCCAAATGGCTTAATTCATTTTCTCGTTTAGTCTTTAAAAAAAAACCGCACTCAAGTCGGAACACGCGAGATAATGACACACGTCCGGATAAAAACTGGACACACGCACACACACAACCAATGCCTTCAAACACCTAACACTAGGGGTTTTTCATCAGGGGTTCAAAAAGACAATTGAAGACATCTCAAAACGGGGGAATTCGCCCTAAGCATTCTTCAAAAATTCTATTTAAGTCTATTAGATATAATAAGGCTTGTGAAGTTGCAAAGAATTCCTCTGCTGCATTACAGTCCTTCACAATTGAAGAGGGAATGGGCAATGATTTAGCAGACCAGTTGCAGATTAGTAAGCCACCTTACAGTCAGTGTTTTCCAGCCGTCCGTGAAATTTCAACTACCGCGTTTAATTAATTTGCCTTGCTTTCCGAAATACGGAAACACTCATATGAAAATGCGACCAGTGTTCACACATCTAAGGACTGGTTAAGCGTCGCTTAATGGAATGCGAAGGGCCACAAACCCAGGCTGCCATTCTAATCTCTGTTTCAAATTTCAATTACCTAAAATGTTGCAGTATAGAAAATCTATTATGTGAATGGCAGCCCGGATCCACAGATAGGTGAAAACGTGTAATATCTATATTTGTTGTTATAGCTGTGTCTATCTCTACGACAAACAAATAGGTGTACAAAGGTAGGAAGGTCTAGGGAAAGTCATAATCAGTTGTTTATAATGCCAGACCTCGCAACAAATCAAACCTTTTAAACGTTTTGTTTATTTTTATATTTCCTTACTTACCTTTAGTCGGGAGTTTTAAAAAACAATTATTTAATACTTTTTCGATAACAACGTTTACTTGCATCCGTCGCGAGTTTTTCAAAATTTTTAATTATAGATAGCTCACATTTAGGTTAGCCCAAATTATTTTTCCTTTTAAACCAGTCCCTAACTTTTATCAATCAATCACTCATTCCACTCATGTTCTAACAAAGATCTTAAAACAAATTAAAGCATCAAACATCTAACCACAGATGCATAATTGAAATACAATCCCCAACGGACAGATTAAATTAACTTTTTTCTCTTTTCCCGCAACGGTTTTTTAGAATTTTCAGAGCTACACATACGAGATTGTTGCACGTAGCGGTCACGCATTAAATCCTACTGGTTCATTGCTTTCCTTTCTTTCATCCTTTTATCGATAAATACTATGTATCTGTTTTGTAAATAATAAGATAAGAATGCGCAATGAAATACACCCTCCAGATAAGTATTGACCCATTTCAATGCGAACTACATACGGAACCTTTTACAATAATCGAATATTGCTTTCGTCTCGAAGACATTCCATGCGAACGTTTTGTATAATGGTATTGCCTTTCTTTGAATGCGTTATGGAGAACGTTTTGAAATTTATTAAGACAAACTGGAATCGACTTCGATATATGAGATAGGAAATAGTAAGCTGTATCGCTCATAGTGCGCATACCAATGATAATAATATACAGAGAAAGAAGAAGACTAACGCGCCCAAAATGAAGGAAGACGCACATGTGCTCCAATTGTAGCATATCGACAACTCCTAAACATATTCTGTAACGGGGCGATACATTCGAAGCGCAATTGTTTTCAGTTAGCTATCTCTTTAACTCTCGTAATTTCCATATCTTTCTCATTAATTAGTAACGTATGAATAAAATTCGCAGTTTTATGTATTATGTATAGGCGGATGACAAAAGTCATTATTAGGAATGTAACATATTGGGTCTTTACCTATGAAATTAGAGTTTTATTTCTTCGTTAATCATATTCCTGCGATTTTCAAAGCTACATCCAAATTTGTTTTTTATTTGGAAAATAGAATATTATTTCAAGGTTTCACGTGAAATATTTTTTAATTTCTGGGCTAAATCACATAATAAAAAAAATTTGAACAGAGCTCTTTTCATTTGCTTCCCATAATCATTTCTTAGATTCGCTGATACTTTTATAAAGCGGTTACTTTTAAAACTTAACGCTTTCTATACTTAACTTAATGTTATCCGATAATACACACAAAGTTTAGCTAAGTTTGGATTTGCCGTTCCCAAAAAAAAAAAAATGTTTGTATGGAGAAAACAAATGAAATTCTTCATACAAAACGCCAATTTCATAGGTAAGGACCTAATATATGTATCTAGGTGTATTAGGTATATATATTGTCACTAGCTTTAAACCCGCGGCTTCGTCGGCGTGGAAATTTTTAACGCGGATATGTATAATTTGTTTATTCCGTGAGAACTACTCACTTTATACGAATAAAAAATAACCTATCTTTTAATGCAAGGTAAGTTGTTTATATACCGAATTTCATATCGCTGTGATTGAGCAGCCAACAAGCAAACGAACAAACATCCAAACTTTCTCAATTATAATATTAGATTAGATTCATCACCATCATCATCATCATCATGATGTCTCTGTTACTGTTTTACCAAGCAAAAAGAGATACAATTTGCGACGAATCCGTTCGGGCTCTAAAAATATTAGAGCCATTATTATTGTGTTAAGCCAATGTGTTGTGTAGTTTCGGCAAGTAGGAATAATAGGATCAACCCATCTCTTTCTAAGAGGCGACTAAGGAACTTTCCATCGCAATTTGAATACACAGACTACTTACGATGTCATTCGCCCTGTCATTCGTATTGCACACGTCGAATTCAGATTTCGACATACATTTTAGCTATGTATCTATATTTATGTATGTAATTCCGGTAAATCAATTTTAATTAATCCACATCCAGTATCCAATAACGCACAAAGCTTTCAAAATAATGAAATACCAGACCGCCTACGATTTTTTTCTTACAATTCACTTAGGCTGTCAACAATATGCAATTTATGTGCATAATTTGGAAAAACTACCACGGAAGTCGGACCCCTATCACCTGGTGCGACCTCCATGAATTATACAAGGCAATTTGTCGTCAGATACGTTATCAAATGGCCGGACTGTCTGGCTCCAAATAATCTGCAAATGGAGAGACGCATTCAGGCAAAAAATAGTATATATTCCATGAAAGTGGCACGATTGGTGTCATTTAAATTTGCAATCCTGTTACTATTTTATGGGAGATGTATTTCTGGGTGTGGTGCAATAGATTAGATGGAAAAAAGAAATAAACAAAAATAAATGAGAACTAAAAGGATACATAAACATAAATTCTATAGCCAGTCCTTCAGACTGCAAGTCAGTGGTCTGTGGAACTCTTTGCCGGAATCTATTAGGAAAGCTCAATCTCTGAATATTTTTAAATTTCAAGTGAAAAACCACTACTTACGTCTCTGACTTTTTTCATTTCGTTAACTCCCGCCTCGTGAACATTAGTTGACTATCTATAAGTGTTTCTAGTAATTGTGTTTTATACTATATATTTAGTATTTATATATATTTATTTATATATATTTATATAATTAAATCAATTAATATGATAATATTATTATATTTATGCATGCACCCTACCTGTTTTTCTACCTACAAATGTCCCATACCTGTGGGTTGTCTGGAAGAGATCGCTTTTAGTGATAAGACCGCCTAATTGTGTTCTATGTTATCATCAAAAATTATTGTAAATTATTTTGCGCAATAAAGAGTATTTATATTGTATTGTATTGTATAGTATTGTATTGTATTGTATAAACCGCGTCCGTGGCTCAATGTAAACAACAAATTCGGCGGTCGCGGGTTCGATCCCCAGCGGGGTACATGTTTAAGTACTCGCTTTGGTTGGTGGTAGGGTATTTTAAAATGTCCGCCTGGCTAGCCACCACCATCTTATCTAAATCTGCCGCCAAGCAGCAATGTTAATAGCATAGTTGTGTTCCGGTTGTCAGAGATAAGTAGCCAGTTCGACGTCATCTTCAGGTGTGATTAAGGTCAAGTACGAACCCGTCGTGCATAAAAAAAAGGGATAGCACCAATTATACATATTGCCATGAAAGATAAAAAAGTTACCATAAATTAGCAAAACACCAATATTTTTTCAAATCGGTTGGAGATATCGCTTCTTAAAGAAGATAACAATATAAGTTTAAAAACCAAAAAACCCGACAGCATTTTTAGTATTTTGCTGGCGCCATGTTACAAATTTTACTAAAAAATGTATCCTATGTCAAAGTCAAAGTCAAAGTCAAAAAATATTTATTTCGTAGGATAAAGATTATCACTTGAAAACGTCACATTTTTTATCTTAATATTAAAATTATTGACATTTTTGCTCATTCGCAAAGCAGATTCCCCAGAGAAGAACGAGCAAGAAACTCAAGGGTTGCTCTTTTAAATAAGTTTGGGTTACAATTATATTATATTGTATAATTAGGCTGAATATCGCCGAGCGGTCTATGTCCATGCTTGCTTATCATCCAGATAGTCAGAAATTTTATAATAGCCTTTGGTAAATAATGTCTGTTTTATGATGGTTTTGAATTTATTTAAAGGTAAATTTTGAATGTCCACTGGAACCTTATTATAAAAGCGTATACATTGCCCCTTAAATGACTTAGTGACTTTGTGTAAACGGCTGGCATGAACAGCAAGTTTATTTTTATATCTGGTATTAACATTATGTATATCACTATTTTTCTTAAACGATTCTATATTTTTTCTTACATACATTAAGTTTTCGTAAATATATTGCGATGCTAATGTTAATATATTAATTTCTTTAAATTTATTCCTAAGAGACACTCTAAGTATCAATAAGAATCGAACGACGCCTTGTAATTCGAAATCGGTCAAGCCGCTTACATAGAAATCTATATACAAATATACATACACTCGTAAAATATTTACCCTCCTTCCGGAGGCAGTCGGGTAAAAACGAAAGAATCCTGTTTTTATAAAACCTCAACTGCAAAAATAAGGATAGGTATTAAGTTTGGTGCCTATGTCTGTCTGTGTCTTTGTGTCTGTAAACCACAAACGGACAATTAGACAGGTTTGATAGAAACCACTTCAGCAATTTCAAAGACATGGGTGGTCAGAGATTTTCAGAAAGTCGGGTGTTCCATGTTGAAAAAACATCCACGGTTCACCTCACGAAATATACATAAATGCACACATGGGGTGAACCCATCACCGTTGACTTGCAAATCTATTGATGTGTTTTGTGGAGAGTCCCTTAGTCGCTTTTTCAGACACCAACGGGAAGAGACGGGTTGGTTCTATTAAAGAAATCACTTTTTCTAACCATAACACCCTTACAAAGCGATGCAGAAAAATTGTTTCGTTTTAGGGGTTATTAGTATACTAAATTCAAGAATCCAATATTTATTGAGGCTTATTTTTGAGTAGGTGTTTATTTACCACCATCTCAACGAAATCAAGTTTCAACGAAATCCATTTCCTCGAAACAATCTTAAGAGGAATCTCTGCATCTACTAAATAAAACTTTTATCAGAAACATCTCAAGGAAAACTATCAAAGGAGTCGGCAAAAAACGAGGGAAAACTCCGAAGAAACCTAACGTACGGCTCGCAACAAAAATTTAATTTTGCTACAGAACTTTCTATGGGCTCTGTTAAATTACTGACATGGCACCGAGCGAAGTTTTCTTATTACAGAGCGCTGTAAGCCAGCGACCAAATGATTTGAGGGAGGATATGCCCAACTGTATATTAACTGAATTTAGTAGAATAAATGCCAATAGATTTAGTTCGACGACCGATTGGTATAGTGGACAGTGCCCTGTCAGCAAAACCAACGGTTACGTCTTCGAAACCCGCGAGGGCTAAATGTTTGTGTGATGAATACGAACATTTATTCCCAAGTCATGGATGTTTGTTTTAATATTTATGTATTTTGTTTATCCGTTATCTAGTATCCAAGCACAAGCTTTGCTTGGTTTGGTGTGTCTGAAATAGTTATTTATTTTGATTTTATACCATATATCACTCGTAATCTGGGTGGTTTCTTGGGCAGGGAGCTGCTCTCGAGGTTAAGGTCGCCTTAAATAGTATTTTACAAAAAAAATCTAGCAATATATTTTTTACTTATTTAATATATTTTTTTGTATTTTTCAATTGTGGTTATTTTGGACATTAGGGACCTGTTTTTTGATCGAATTCGACTATGGTTGCTTGGGGAAAGTTGTTCGTAATCAAGAGTGGCGACACCAGTTAATGGGAATTACACGAATTCAAATTCACCTATGCACCAATATGATAATATTTTTTTTTTATGGTTAACTGGATACGCATTTGACCACAATCTCACCTGATGGGAAGTGACGATGTGGCCGAAGATGAAGCATGCGATCTCAGTAAATGCCTATTCACCCTGCTCTTGAAGATCCCAAGTAAGTAAAAGTAAGAGAAAGTTGCGTGGTGTATGGGTTGCGTATGTACACAAATACACACACGTGTGTGTGTCTCTCTCTGTGTGTGTGAGTGTGTTTTTGTGTGAGTGTGTGTGCACGTGCGTGTGTGCTATATACAATGATATTTGTTATGTTACATATTTTAAACTGCTTTTAGTAGATAAATAATAATTCGTTTTTAGCCAATCAGTAATAATTATTTTACAACACTATGATTTAAAATTGAAAATATTAAGAATATTATATGTATACTATACAAAAAAAAAAACAATAATTATATTTATTAGTATATTATTATGTTAGTAGGTATGTGCGTCTGTGTGTTAGAAGAATGTGTGTAACTATGTTTGCTGTACTCTAAGGATTCTCTAATCCCTACGATGTAAACTAATTGTCTCTTGTGTAATATAGGTATATATATATATATATATATATAATATACATTCCATTCCATTTACATTGCGCCACGGAGGCGGTTTATTTGCAGAAATACCTAAATATAAACAAAACTAATGTTCCTCTTAACTTAACATGAATAGACTAAAATTTTGCTCTAAATTCGATTTGAGGATTTGATTATTCTTAAACTTAGCTCACAGAAATATTTCGTAATCTAAATTTAGAAGTAATTCAGAATGATCAACCTTTTCGTAAAACAAAATAACTCTAGGCGATCTATACTTTCCTTTCGTTACCTCGACCATTTGCGGTCCTTATCTTACCCGCAATAAAGTTGTAGGCCGTTCCACGATTTATGGATGGACATAGCATGGACCTGACCAAGGTAGTACTTAATATCTTTTACACCGACGGTACTTACTATTTGATCTTTGTGACGTTTGTTGTTTTATATTATGATTACTTGACCCGATAAATCTGAAGATTTCCTACGTTCAAATTCGTTCAGTTATTGCATAACCTTTACATTGTACCATGTACCATGTACCACCTTACCTACAGTCATAATAAGAAATTACTACAAGATTTTCTTCAAAATTTGACCTACGAGGATACAGAGAAGTTATTGACTGTCTTGAAGTAATCTTTAAGCATAGATTTATTCTGTATATCTACTTTATTTATAGATTTTTAGCTTATATCTATATGATTATATTATATTATTTTTAGTCATAGAAGCCCTAGCTTCGCCTGAAACACAGGATTTTCCTAGTTCAGGCACTAGTGTTACAGTTGAAATTAAGCATTATTATGTAGATTTTATGTTTTAATGTACCATAAGAATTAATAAATATATATTTGATTTGATTTGATTTGATTGTGAAGTAGATCGTCATCATCAGCTGAATGACTTCCACTGCTGGACAAAGGCCTCCCCCAAGGTTCTCCACAACGATCGGTCCTCCATCCAGCGGCTTCCCGGGATGTTTACCAAACCGTCTGTCCACCTTGTGGGGGGGCTGCCCACGCTGCGTCTTCCGATGCGAGGTCGCCACTCGAGAACCTTTCCGCACAAACGGCCGTGTTGGTCCTACGAGCAATGTGCCCCGCCCATTGCCACTTAAGTTAGGCGATTCTTCAGACTACATCGTCAATCGGTAGATAGTAATGTACAATATTTAATTACAATAAGTATTCTAAAGCTCATTAGACAAAGTAAGTTGAATCGTAATACAATACAACAAATCATGACATTTTCAAGAAATGCGTAGGTAAATTGTAACACAATTTAATGGTACAGTCGCCTCCGTCATTCATCATGCAGGTCTATTTTACATTATTATTGATAGCAAGGAGGCTATTTAAGCTGTACCATCTGTAAATTATAGTCTAGAGAAATATCCTTGGTATAGCTTGAATAGGTACAAGTCCAATAGGTACCTTTAATCATATAAAACAGTCCTGTATGAGTAACTGTGAAGCCGACTGTACATCATTCACTTTTCATCATCATCATATCAACAACAGGACATGACAACAGATAGCAAAATAATTTTACGGCGGTTTACTGCATTTACGAAATAGAAATAGCTTAAAATTGCTTACATGTTATTTCTCATAATAGACAAAAACATAATACCAATCATTCATAACATAACAATTTTGTGAAACTATCTTACTTCCTACTTGAAATTACTAATAATATCTCCAATATATTTCTGCACAATTTAGCTTCCACTCTTTTCGAGAAGCTCCCAGACGAAAGTTAGAAAATAGATCTTTTATGGTCGATAGAGTTTTGAGAGTTGGAAAGAAGTTTCTCTCGGATAATAAATACTTCTTTTCCATAGGGAACAAACTATGCATGATAAAGACGAGAAAAGTTGGATCGGTCGACTATACGTCATGCAGTCAACAAGCAAAATAATAATACCAATAATTTTATTGTACGTTCTACATACTCGTATCTGTGATAAAAATTGTATTGTGTTTTATGTTTGCATGGATTCTTATTCCATTTTTGGTATGAAAGATGGCAAAGTTTTTTGTATCACTGCTTCATCGTGGACTATACACACAGTGGCTATCACATTCAATCCAAGGTCGAATGTCCTAAAACACCGTATTATCCCAAATTTCCTAACAGATAACCCAATTACGAGAAAGCTAGTCCGAAAGTCCATTTTCCTGGTTGTTAGTTGGAATAACATCGCTTCCTATAATCCCTAAGGGATCGTATAGAGAATTGAAGTGGACAAACTAACTCGCTATAATAAGGTAAACGTAATGTCTGTTAGTTCGCATATAAGTGTCTTTTGTCTCGTGGTATAGACATCTAGTAAAGGTCTTTATAGCAATAGTGAAACTCGGTGGTCATTCGTTTATAGGTCGAATATTGAGAAATGCGCGATAGTTATACTAGCTCTTACAATTAATCTGTGTCCTTAATCACTGTACCCAAAAGGGACCATAAGGCCAAAGACTCACTTCAAGAATGGCAAACGGTTCGGCAAGTAACTTGTTGGCACTTTCACGCCTGTTACTTCAGCTCCCACTAGGGCAATGAACGCAGCTGGTTATGGTATGCCTGGCTAGCTCATAGTAGCGATGTACGTGTCATTACAACCTAAGAAAGTGGTGCAAGGAGACGTTCTCCGCTCCGAAGTCTAGTGGTCCGAAGATGGAAGGGCGACGGTGGAATAAGATTATGTAATTCCAACGCACACTCTCCGAAATACATGCTGTAAAAGACTGAGAGACAGGTGACTTTGCGACGGTGTTCGAGGGTCTGCAATTTCTCGTCATCGAATTATCACCTATGAGTCTCGAGTCTAGTCTCATGCCACGACACTGAACCAGACAAAATAGGTGTTTTATTGTTATACGTCTATAGGCGTTCAGTGTCCGCGAAAGCGTTAACTCATATCACCTCTGATAATGAAAATCCTCTGATAATTCTTCAAACTCCAAGTATTTATTGCAGGGCGAAGAAGCTTCAAAAACCCACAGCGGAAATCCACGAAGGTCTTTAAATGTTCTTTTCAGATAAATTATATTCTGCACTTGGTTATATTTACAATTACGTATTTAAACCTCTGTAAATTTTGACCCCCATTCATTTCGACACTCGCACTTTATGACCATTAAACAATTCCTCCACTGGACATTTTGTCACGTTGACGACTCAGTCCCGGAATGACAATTTATCCTTATATTATCTTAAATTTAATTTAAGCTTGTCAATATTTCTCGGAAATTCAAACCAATATTTCGTGGATGGTAGTACATAACCATGTATCTCCCTTCGAAAGCCATTTTCGTAGTTCTATACACGTAATAGTTATAACCAGATTGTTTTATTTCCAAGTAAAGCCGCAGGGTTCAACTAGTAAACCATAAGTATCCCACAAAGCGTTCTGATTTATACTTTCCAGACTATTTTCCGTATGACGTCACAAAGAGGGGACACGTTACCGGTGGGAAACAAGGAGAAATCTCCCCAAAAGACATTTCTTCATATTCCGCATGTAATAAATCTTAGAGGGCAGACACATCTGTCAAAAGTATAAAATATGTATTTCTTGTAACGCCCGGCTCGACCCCTTTTCTGGTAAAGTGAATAAGATGCATTCACGTTTTATATTGTCCGGATAACTCGCGAATTTTTAGCAGCGTTTCAGACACTTATTTCAAATGTGGATATTTAGTAAAGATGAACAATTTTATACCGGTATTTCCGAATTTTCATAAATTATGCTGACTTTTATGTCAATAGTGATGACTAAGTTGTTAACACTGAAACTCAATTTGGTCATTCAATAGTGAAGGCAAAAACAAAGAATAAACAAAGAAGCATTCAATTCATAAGGTCGTCATCGGTGAACACTGCTCTTTTCTTGTATGAAAACGCTCAAAACCATTCACATGGTAAGCGTTGGCAAATGGCGAAGATTATATAGATATAAAGAAAATTTCTATTCAACTGGGTTGGTTCGGTATTTACCTATAATGACGTCAGTGCTTGATGAATTAAAAAATCTTAAATTTCTTCTGAAGATGTTTACTCTGATTTGGCTACCCATGGTTGAATAACCATTGGTTCTCCAGTTTCTCTTCCATGAAATCAAAGTTCATAATAGATAAATTTAATTTTTCTAAACATTTGCTTAAATAAATAAATAAATTGCACTATACATAAAATCGCAGACAGAATCACTTGTGGCAATCGGAGATGGATTCAGCGTTCCACTGGCAGGTCCTCCTTAGAGTTCACTGCACAGCGCTCGTTTTCAGCCATTTCAGCTTGTGATGCTCTTCCAGTCTGTTATATATCCGTCGGTTAATCATCAACTCTGTAGCTAATACCGTGCTTTTCCTGTCCTCGTAGTGTTGCATTTATATCTAACCAGCTACTGAAACATCTTAATTTGACGCCTTGCACTTGCAAAGTTTTAGCAAGATAATTGTTCGAAGTCTGAAGTTCGGAATATTGCAGGTCGCAACATGTATATTCACACGCGACTTGGACGTATCTATTGCGATTGCCTTCGAAAATGACACAGTAATGTATATCATAAGACTAGGTATAGAAGACCAAAGAAATGACTGTGGCAGAAGGTAAAATAATGAATGATTAATAGTAAAGTTACAAGAGCACTCAAAGGATAAATTTCAAGTTACATATCTTGATTATCACGATACATTACCTTCCCGCCGTGACAGAGTTCGCTCCCTTTGCTCTATGAGAGAAGGGGTTACGAAAATAACAATTACATAAATTCCAATGACAATCTGCCACTTCTCAAAACGTTAATATCTACCCTACTACCGATTTCGGATATGTGTCACGGTCTAATGAACGTCAGGGTAATAATAATAGAACCCTTAGATTCTTTAGACGGGCGCCCTTAATTTTTTCTTTAATATTTCAAAGCGCTTAGTCGATGTCACTGGTGACTCGAGAGCTGGTTGTTTCCTCGCTCAACGCTTGAGTATCTGCATCCAGCGAGGAAACGCTGCCAGCGGCCACAATTTTTTACATTTGTTCTAGTTTATATTTACATCCAATCTCTTTATTTGTTACTAATTTTAAATAAATAATTATTGTTGTAGAACCATGGACGCTGTTAGTGACCTCAGCTCCATCACTCAGTACCCCATCGCCCTCTAAAGTTGTCAAAGCACGATGACGATAAATAAAAAACTAAAATTTTGTTTATCATCATCGTGCTTTAACAACTTTAGAGGGAGATCAGTAACTGATGTCTTCAAGTCTGCAATAGATCTGTTAAAATTTAATCATGATACTCATATCAGCACAAAAAGCCCAAAACCGTTGAGCACACCACGCTTCGCTAACTCAAATCCTTGTCACCTATTCAGTTTCGCATCAAAGGGTCCCTTTTGATCGGTTTCCATGTCCCTAATTAGCAGATCCTCGTTCGGGAGCCGTTCGACTGGAAGATATTGTTTATTGGCAATAGCTCCGCCGCATTGGAGCGCCAAGGAGGCTATTGGCATGGAAAATTGAGGCAAAATCGCGCTCTGTAAAGCATGCCCTGGTTTTATAAAATTCCTGAATTATTCTCATTCTATTCTAGGCCAAATAGATTGAAAAGTCATAAAATAAAAAAAAAACAATGGCGGATTTTTTTACAGAAATATGTATCATCATTTCACCCTAAGGCAGTTTGGGGATTTAACTATTTTACTTTTTTTTAAGCTACTGCTTATTCAAAAGACAATTTTCCCCTGAGAAGAACAAGCAAGAACTCGAGGGGTTGCTCTTTTAAAAACAGGTTTTTATATTACAAAAAGGCACGGTAATATAGTAATATTCCATTATTAATTGTAAAATAGCATCGGTGGCTCAGCGGTTAAGATACGGTTAAGACTAATATAGGAGGTCCGGGTTCGATTCTCAGGCAGGCCATTTACCAATGAGGTTTTAAATTTAATTGAATTGGATTCGATTCACTTTCATTTAATTACTTATGTGCATTTATCCGACTGCTCTTAAACGGGAAGGAAAACATCGTGACGAAACCCGCATGCCTGAGAAATAAAAAAATTAAGGCATGTGAAATCCCCAACCCGCATTGGGCAAGCGTGGTGGGCTATGGCCCATACTCCCTCATTATACGAGAGAAGTGGGATGTTTACGAGCTGAGATGATGTTGCTGTAAAATAGCCTGGCATGCGAATGAGCTGTTTATGTCCAGGGATGTTTATCACCTAAATATTCTGATATTAAATATGCTTTCTTAATAAGTTTCTCTTTTATAGTAAGTTTTTAGTGAAGCCTGTAAAGTTTTAAAATATTATCTTCTTTCTTAAAATAATGCAGCCACTATCTTATCACAAACAAAAGTTATTTCATAAACTGTTTGTGCACCTGTGTGGGAAGTTTTATTCAGTTTTTCCATTCTTTAAGAAGTTGAAGTTAAAGTATTCATAAGGACTCGGAACTTGGCTTGTCTATAACTTAGTTCCCAACTTTACACATAACGATGCGCCACTTGCTCTTTATGGAAAATATTTTCTTTAATATTAACCATTAATGTAGAATAGAGATGTTACGACGCTTCGATTCCGGTACCGATAAGTCGGAATTTTCGATTGATATTATACATCCGATTCCTACTTCGATTTCGATACTATTAAATCGCAGGTTTTAATCAGAGGTGGAAGCATTTTAGCGGTGCTGGGTAAATCTATGACCTGTTAAGAAATAGATTGGATGGAGGCAAAGTTAAGCTATTGTTCATCTAACTAACATTATAAATTCGAAAGTTTAAAAGTTTGTTTATTTGTTTGTTGCTCAATCACGGGGAAACGGCTCAACGGATTTGGCTGAAATTTTGTATATAGGTAGAACATACCAAAATCAAATCAAATAAAAAAAAAATTATTTCGTAGGAAAAAAATTATCACTTGAAAACGTCACATTTTTCAAATTATTATAGTTATTGACATTATTGCTTATTGACAAAGCTGATTTCCCAGAGAAGAACGAACAAGAAACTCAAGGGTTGCTCTTTTAGATCATTTTGGGTTACAATTATATTATATTGTATAATTAGACTGAATATCGCCGAGCGGTCTATGTCCACACTTGCTTATCATCCAGATAGTCAGAAATTTTATAATAGCCTTTGGTACCCTACCATATACCCTATATTAAAACATGATATTTTTTATCCCGAAAAAGTGGGTAGTTCCTGCGGCATAAACAAATTTCCGCGATAAAGTTCTTCCACGCAGGCGAAGCCGCGGGCGGAAAGCTAGTTAAATATGATTTGATACTTTTGGAGTCCATTCATTTGATTTTAATTTCATTTAATTAAAATAAAAGAGGCTCACTGATTAATAGTTGTACTATTTCCTTTTATTAGGCCTGAACACATTCCTCTTCTGCCATCACCTCCGATTCTGTTACCGATGAAAAACTTTAAAACTCCGATTTCCGATGAAGCACCTCCGTAACATCCCTAATGTAGAGAACGAGAGTCGCTGACAAAGCTCAGAGGATTGGCAAGCTAAAATGGCAACGGCTTAGCTTAGTATGTGACGCCTACCTGCTGGATGGCGACTACTACCTATGTTCACGGCGGCTGGAGTGGAAGCGGAGAACCAAATATTGTCTCCTCCAACTAGATCTTTAATATTAACAAGATATTAAAAAAATATATCAGCAAATGAAAATAATTATGTATACATGTAAGAGTGTAAATCTGATTGTGGATCTAGTACCATAGGCCAAATATTTCCTGGGTAAGTCTTTGCCATTAAATAACACATATATTTTCATAGTCACATACTTACACATAAATACCATTTTTAGCCGACTGCCCAAGGAAGGAGAGTAATGTTTTCGAGTGAATGTATGAATGAATATGCTTCCTGTAGCCTAAACGGATTGACACACGTATCAATAGATATACTTAAAAAAACTCCAACACTAAATATACGAGTATCAGGTATCTATAAATAATAAATTAATAAATATCCTTAGACATACACACAACGCCATCTAGTTCCACAGTAACTATAGGCTTGTGTTGTGGATACCAGATGGTTGATATACTACATAAATACATTTTTTTTTGTAAATAAATACTTATTATAAATGAAAACATCCATAACTCGGGTACGCATTTCCGTATTCATCACACATATGCCCCTAGCGGGATTCGAACCCGCAAACTTTTGGTATAGTGGTCAGAGTTGCTAACTAATACACCAAACAGGTCGTCAAATCTATGATAATGAAAATAAACATTTTTTATTTCAACAAGAAAGTACAATAACGACAGATCGTTGTTCAATTTAGCATCGATCGACCTACATTGTTTTCTATATCATTAGTTACATTAATATCACAACAATATCTACCTTCGTTCGCTCACTGCTCGTGCAGGGGCTTGCAAAAGTTGTAAATAAATTAGCTAGGCCCAAAGTTCAGTCACTTGGAAGATATTGCTTATTGGAAACTATTACTGCGCCATCGTTGTGGAGGTGGGCATTCATCCAAATAATGCATGAAAAGTCGATCCTTAATATATTGTTTTCGTATTACTATTTTGATAGTTTTTCAATGTAATAAAGGTAAACGAACCAACAGCGATATTTTATATTTTCTGCACGATACACTAAAAAACGTAAATAGTTGTAATATAGCTTTTTTATTGCAGATTCTATATTGGATATAAAAGAATACACTAAACCGCTTTTACGGTTTCAATATTTACGTCAGACAAAAAAAGTTATTATACTGGATATATGCCTTAATGAAAGAAAAATTGTTCACTATCGACAAGACAACACCTAGTACTTTATAGATTTTCTTTTTCAAAAAAAGAATTTTACCTCTTACCTCAAGGGAGACTTTTTTTTTTCTTAGTAAGAAAATGTGTTCTGTCATCGATACTAAACAACCCTGTTCGTCACATTATAATATACCTGTATAATAGGTTTGTCCAAGAATCCATAGCGACAAAAAGGGGTCACCAAATAAATGTGTGTTTTAATGAATGATCCTCATAGTTGACGGTTGTTAGCATTGTTAACTAATATTATAAATACGATAGTGTGTTTGTGTGTTATTCATTTAAGGACCAGAGAACGTCAGGTCAGGTACTACTACCACCTCGGAATAAGAGAAAGCTCCACACAAGCGAAGACGTGAAAACTAGTTAAATTATAAAGTAGGTAGGTAATGACGACTTGATTGGTGTAGTGGTTAGAAACTCTGACAGCTATACCAAAAGGTCGGGGGTTCGAATCCCGCTAGGGGCATATGTTTGTGTGATGAATACGGACATGTGTACCAGAGTTATGGATGTTTTCATTTATAATAAGTATTTATTTCCAAAAAAAAATGTATTTATGTAGTATATCAACCATATGGTATCCACAACACAAGCCTATAGTTGCTTACTGTGGAACTAGATGGCGCTGTGTGTATGTCAAGGATATTTATTATTTATTATTATTTGTGTGTATGTGTGAGTGAGAGGGTGTAGATTGTGGTTGGTGTACAATAAACAAATAAATACCATTGAATCGAAACAATTTTGAAACGAAAACTCATGTAGGTATTTGGACGCGCTAGGTCAGCTACAAGTACTGAAGTCTTAAATTAAATGAATTTAACGTTAAAAATATCTTCCAAGAAATATTTATTGTATTCTTGCATGCACCGTAGCAAAACTGAACTTTATTCAATGATAATATTGTATAACATGCAACAGCGACCGTTATTGAGCGCCTCGCCCCGCAACCCGGCAAAGCTGAAAAAGGCATTAGCTTACAGCTGTTAGTCAAAAAAAATAAAACTAGACGTATCGGATGGCTCACTACTTTGACCAAAGATTAATTTTTGTGTATAATGTAATATCAGGTGTGATTGAAGTCAAGTGCTAACCTGTTGTGCGTAAAAAAAAATTTAAACGGAGTTCATAAGAGGAGGAGGTTCTATGATCGTATTTTTTTTTTTTTTTTTTATTGAAGAGGTGGGCAAACGAGCAAGAGGCGCACCTGATGGTAAGTGTCACCGCTGCCCATAACCATCTACGGAAACGGAAGAGCCGCAGTGGCGTTGCCGGCCTTTAAGGAAGGAATATGCTCGCTTCTTGAAGGTTCCCAGATCGTATCGGTTCGGAAATTTATTGATCAAAACACTTATAAATATTAAAATTACAGATCCTTTACAATTTGCATCTTACGAAAACTTCATAAGTTTATATGTACATGGTGAGTTCACAATTCTATCTTGTTACATATGACTGTGCATTAAGTCTTGTTGGTTTAACTTTCTATCAAATACAAAATTTTCTTCCAACATTTTTAAGTTTAAACGCGAATATTAAATGTAAAGAAGTTGGAGAAATAACGTTTTTTTAATTATGAAAAGTGGAAGCGTCTTGGGCCAAGTTCCTACGATAAGAATCTGTGAGACCGGGCAAATTTAGTTCGCCCGGACTTTAGTATTGATATCTGACTCAACTTTTATCTGTTTTCAGACTGAACAAATTTGCTGCGAAAGTTTTTTTTTATTATTTGAGGGTCTATTTTCGTTTTCACGAAATGAGATTCTGAAGATGTGCCCCTATTGAATTTTTTTGGCTCTACAAAGTTTTAATGGAAAATCTATTGGATTTGGATAGTTTAAACAGTGATTATTTAGTAATATCATAGATTTTATAACGTCACTATTTCGTTTTGTTGAATGGTTTATAACCCTTTTATTTTAATTGCATTTTAAATGTCCGCCTGGCTACCTACCACCATCTTAACTAAATCTGCCGCCAAGCAGCAATGTTAATAGCATTGTTGTATTCCGGTTGTCAGAAATAAGATAGCCAGTCCCCCAAATGTGTTGGGGTTTCTGGGTCAGTACGTACGTGTGATTGAAGTCAAGTACCAACCAGTTGTGCATAAAAAAACAAAAAAACCCTAGACAAAAACGAAGGGTGTTATGTATTTAATGGCGTTATTGTGTGAGTGTGTATGTGTTTGTCCAGTCTTTGTCCGGATCTCAGTAACACGTGCTGGTCCGATTTGAGTTTTTTATATTAATTTTTATTAGAGCCTAAACGAGGAGCCTTAAATTAATCAAGTCTGCATCGCTCTTTATTGGAAGTTTATCCTATGCGTCACGCTGAGCAGGCGGATTGGCCTTCGCAGATTTTTAGCTGCCCATCACTACTGCCAGTATACCTACTGTTATGCTCAAGAAATACGATCCCTTAGTCACCCTTCATAACACCCACATAGGTAGAAACGAGTTAGTCCTATTGTCCTCTGACGGGAACTATACCACGTCCAATTGAGCAGCAACAGTAATACGCCTTTATTATATGATAATTTAAACCTTAAAATTTTAAGAACGAAACAGACAAAGGGAAATTACACCAATTCCTAAAGTAAATAAAAAGGTTATAACTGAGAAGTTGCAGATCTCCCCATAAATTCCTATTAAGTAGAATAAGGTAATAAAAGGCCACGTGGTGGTTTTATTGCAATAAACGAAAGCCTAATTTCACAATTTGGTTTCGAAAGGAGGGTGGAAATTTAATGTTCAGGTACTATTTTCAAATTAACTCTAAATTGAAGTGACGTATTAAAGACGTTGAATATGGTAATAAAATTATTTAATGCGAATTCATAGAATGTGGCTTCATTCGCTTGAGTTGTGGCGCTATTAATAACACATTACGGAAACCGCAGAATTGACGCTTAGGTAATACAATTTAATAAGCGTATACCTAACTCAGTTGTAAATTGGATAATTTCATTTACCAGACTACGACAATCCCACTCAAGAGTCATGATTTCTGACCTCACACAGATGAGTTGTCTCCTGCATGAGGAGTGTGAAGCTTCATATCGAAATACATTGATATCGGCTCGTCGTAGAAACGCGGACTTGGTTAGCGCCCGGTAAAGTATCAGCCATCTCGTAGTATAAGGTTCACAGTGAATTTGCCGTAGGTGCTCACTCAGATAAACTCGATAAGGTGTCAAGCTTCTAAAGGTAAATATGACATTTGAATGATAAATTAGTATCAAGATAACTTCTGCATTGAAATTGAACGGGGTAGTGACTAGTCATTGATGGGGTACGACCTCGATTTCCTTGTACATCTGAGTCATCACTCATAGAGACCACAAAACCCACAAAAGCTACCCAAACTTAACACTATGATCATCGAATTTGAGATGCTGCCCTGTGATGGGTAAAGGTAATGCAGGCCCTTCACACCATCCAACTAGTAGTAACATAACTAGTAGTAGGATGCTTCGCAGCGTCAATGATAATACGATAACTCATTTACACTAGGCACCTACTGTATATACTAAATTTACCGGTGCATCTCCTTTAATGGTCAATATCATTACTATTCACACTCTGTTCACGTGACTACTACTTTCCGCATAGAAGCGCTGCAGCGTTTACTTATTTTCACAACATACTAAGTACCATGAGAATGCAACAAGTATTCGGTCATGATGATGTGTATGATAATTTTTTTTTATGCACAACGGGTTCGTACTTGACCTTAATTACACCTGATGTTAAGTGAAGATGAGGTTGAAGGTGGAAACGTACTGACCCGGTTATAGTATCATAAAGCGTTAATATATAAAAGTCCGAATTAAGATGTTAGATCTTCATACACGTTACAATTTCACTTTTTTGGAAAAAAAATGATAATTTTTGGAGAGCTGTATCTCGAGTAAGTATTGAACCAACAAAGCTGGTTATGGTCTCAAATTGTGTAAATTTTAGTCTACTTTAAAACAGAAAATATTTTATAAAAAAACGCGCAATTTTAGGACTTATATTGGAAATACCAAAAAATGAGCGAAAATTTGATGGTTTTTCGAGTGCTGCAAAGTTAGCACAGGTCTTTCGAAGCTGAAAACGTGCGTATAGGCTACTGGTAGTGGTCCTAAGGACAAATTAAAAAACAGAACTAGCCGTTAGTTTGCGATTTTAGCGATTTTTAGTGTTAGATATAACAGGTCTACGTTCTCCTTCGGAATCTTTCGTTTTCTAATGTAAGGTATTTATGTAAGTTCACTGACAATGCATGATTATGGTTGTCTTGTGTGATGTTGTATGATTATCGACCTAATCTGATATTGGCGCCGCGACACGCGACATTTCCTGATGGCAAATGACAAGATAGTTGAATTTGGGCTTGTTTGATTTGTTGCCATAAGCACTTTATAAAGTATATGTATATATATATATATATATATATATTATATGTATACGTTGCCAAAGAGTGTCACTGGAACTCCTTGATGGACTTTATGTTACTTTTATTCTAAAGTAATTTGTGATAATCATGATTGAGTATTAAAAGCTTATTTTTAAAAGTATTTTTTATGTAGAACTTATTAATATAATATTATGTACTTTTTCGACTTCATCCCAAAACGGTGTTTGGTGATATCGATCCGTCTGCCAGACGATCCGCCACGGAAGGCTCACGACTCCTCAATTATTCAGCCTATACAGGCGCATGTGCACTGTTCATATATAGATTCGTAACAATTCTAAACACGCACGAGATGATTTTTTCGTCTCAAACTGCAAAGTGATCACTCAGTGGCGTGCCTTTCACACAGGCACAACGGCACTGTCTACCCTAGCAAATTGTCCTACAAGTAACACCAGATGAACAATTTATCAGACTATTCTATAAATGACATCAAAATTCAATACTTAGTTCATATTTTTGAGGTGGTTGCATTTTCAATACAGCTGATTCATACTGCTGTGTACATAAGTATTCCATACAGTTGCGAAGTAATTTTTCTCATTTAATAGTAAATTTTATAATTCTGCCTACCATGTGACATACAGCGTTTTGTCGCCACTGTGATCAATAGGTCCTCTTAACAGCTCGTTAGTAATATTTCACATAAGCGTAGTGCAGAGCCACCACTTTTGACTCTGGCTAGATGTGACAGGTTGAATTTCTAGAGTTACTTTCAGTAATCTGCTCCTTAAGATTTTGTCGTCTACCTAATAGTAAAGTACTGTGGGGGACACAGTACAGAACCAACATCGGTCAACACAGCCCTTTGTATCGAATGTGTGCATTATGTAATAGCACAAGAAACCAGATTGATATATTTTCAGGAACAATCGCCTCCACTAAGAAAGTGATTTATGGTTGTATATGAAGTAAGGATTAATCATCCTCAACTATTATAAATAGGTATTTTTGTATTGTCTTTGTGGTTTAGTCAGTTAATAGTCTATTTTATTCTTAAGTATTGAAACTGTTTACCTGTGTGCATGCTGTGTTCACATCCAGTAGGATATATTCAGTTAATTATGTCGTAATGTGTTGAATTGTAACCAGTTTTGTGAACCGTTTCAAAAAAAAATAACTCTAGACCAGATTCATCGTCGTCTTTACCACTAACTTATCTTCATTACACTTTGTATATAATTGTGCAAAGGTAGCAATAACCTAAAACTGTTTTTTGGTGAAACAACGGAAACCTATAAAAATAGTGGAGAAGATTTCATGTTCCACTAAGTAGAAAGAATTAACCTCTACCCATGCACTGCTATGCTGTGGTTTCGGCATGTAAAAAGAATTGAGTCAACCCGTCTCATCCCGTGGGTGTCGTTAAAGGTGACTATGGGACTTTCGCCCAAAAAACCTATACATATTTGCATATTTTAACAGTGATGGGTTCACCACCTGCCACGTGTGCGTTCTGTAAATTTTGAAACCGTGAATGCGCTAATGTTTGGTTTTTGTCTGACCACCCCATTTGGAATATATGTCATGAGATATACCGGATGAGTTTTTTTACCGTAAGGAAAAAAATTGGGCATGTTAGGTAAGTGAAACGGAAGGTATTGACGTAGGTAGTTCAATTTTTTTTTTGAAAACCATGGTCGACGCACGCACCGGCAGCAGATTGATATGCGAGGCGGGATTCGTAGGGTTCTTACCATGCGAAATATATTGGAAAACTCATATTTTCTCCAAGTATTTTTTTTTATTTAATGATGTAGTTATGTAGAATAGGCAACAAACGCGACCATCAAGTGAAACAATGCTTTATTCGATAATGGTTTCGAAAAAAATAATTAAACTACCTATGCTACCTTCTATTTAATATATGCGCATTTTTTTTCCTTACGGTCAAAAACTCATCACGTATATACGAGTATAGACTGCTAGCCAAAAGCCTCTCTTAATCGCGATGCTGGGCTATACCAAAAAAAATAAAATAACATGTTGACTTTCAATAAGTGATATTTTTGTATCCTACATTGAATAAAATATTTTTGATTTTGATTTTGGGCATAGCTGTCATATTATTCATATAATTATCAAATCATAAATTGTAACCCATAATCTGCTTAAAAGAGCAATTCTAGAGTTTCTTGCTCGTTCTTCTCTGGTGAGTCAGCTTTGTGAATGAGCAGTAAATTTAAATGTAATATTAATATTAATAGTGACGTTTTCAAGTGATAATTTTATCATATGAAATAAAATATTTTGATTTGATTTGATTTACTATCATGATCACGATATCTTATAGTTCTTTTTTGAGAGACTCATGGGATTAGATTATTTGTTCCTATTACGACACAGCCACGGGAGGAATGTGGACGACAACTCTCTACCGTAGCAGTGCACACATGCCTAACCACCCTACGGGTCGTATGTTACATATCTACCACGACTCGTTTCCTCTTGTCCGTTTTATGGTTTACACTACTTTCTACACATAGTGCATCCAGGTGTTAACTTATTCATTGAATGTACTTTTGCTACCCTCGAGAAGATTAAGTTGAGACATCGTAGTAGTTACGTCCTAAAAGGGAAAGACAAATTCTTTATTTTAGATAGGGTAAAGGACTCCGCCGCTCTTAAACTGAAGAGAGAAATACCTAACATACATACATAGTAATTGTCTGATTCATAAAAAATTACAAACGCTTTATAAACCAGTTTTAGTTATAGTGTGTTTTGTCTCTGTCGTTCATAAGGAAATGTTGTAATGAAAGAAAGTGACAAACATATTTTTACTAAAACAGGCTTATAAAGCGTTTGTAAATTTTTATGAATAACAGGGTTAAAGCTCGGCCTTCATCACAAAAATATACGAAACATTAGCGTTTGGGTGTTTCGCTTGAAACAAAATCCACGGGTCACCTTACGAAATTTACACAAATGCACAATGCAGATGTTGAAAAAAAGTCCGACGACTACGCTACTCCTTGTCACAAAGATATCTAAATAACTGTTCTTTTGCAAAATGATCCTTCTTACAATCAAAACTGCCGCACCAGTATTAGCCTATATTTTTAATTACTCCGTCTCTTCCAGCACTTTTCCTTCTCAGTGGCGACAAGCGTATGTAATGCCCATTCCAAAAACTAGCAATCCTACCACTTTTGCTCACTTCCGTCCAATTTCCATCCTACCTTTCTTATCTAAGGTCCTTGAACGCATCCTTCATCAGCAGCTCTGCCAGTATTTAAATAAAGATAACCTTCTGAGTCCGTACCAGTCTGGCTTTCGACCGGGTCACAGCACGGTCACTACACTTATTAAAGTCACTGATGACATCCGTCGTGGTATGGACAGTCAGCTTTTAACTATCGTAGCGTTACTGGATTTCAGTAACGCTTTCAATACCGTAAATTTTGACATTATTCTTGCAATTTTGGGCTCACTTGGTTTATCCGCAGCAGTGATCGAATGGTT
The DNA here is from genome assembly GCA_949316235.1 of Oegoconia quadripuncta. Classification (NCBI taxonomy): domain Eukaryota; kingdom Metazoa; phylum Arthropoda; class Insecta; order Lepidoptera; family Autostichidae; genus Oegoconia; species Oegoconia quadripuncta. The sequence continues at coordinate 16,607,050 of OX438743.1, forward strand.
TCGTAGCTACCTCTGTGGTCGCCAGCAGTGCATTCGAATAGATGACAGAAAATCACACTTTTGTAATATCCAAGCTGGTGTTCCGCAAGGTGGTGTCCTATCTCCTCTACTCTTTTCCATTTTCATAAATTCTATAACCTATCTCCTATCTTCCTCTTTCCATCTTTACGCTGATGATCTGCAAATATATTGTCAGGCTCCGGCGGATGACCTCTGTGAGGTAATTGCCCAGATCAATAAAGACTTGGCTGTGATCAGCCGCTGGAGTGAATCCTATGGTCTCAGTGTTAACCCTAGCAAGTCGCCAGTTATTATCGTGGGAGGACTGAAGCAGTTGACACGTATCGATACCAGCAGCTTACCGGCAGTTACTTTTAATGGAGTGGCCCTGCCTTTCAGTGAAAAAGTTAAAAATCTTGGCGTTGTAATCGATAAGACTCTTTCCTGGGCTCCTCAAGTAGAATGTCTGAGCCGCAAGTACTTTGGCTCACTTGGCTCTCTGAAACGGTGGAAAAATTTACTTCCCATAAAAACTAAGATTGAGCTTGCTCAGTCTCTCCTCCTTCCAATCCTTGATTATGCCGATTCCTGTTACCTCAAACTCACTGAAGAGCTTCTAAACAAGCTTGAGCGTCTTCAGAATATGGCTATCCGATTTATATATGGGGTACGTAAGTATGATCATTATCGGAATATCGCGTACTACTAAAATGGCTTCCAATTAGGTATCGTTAACACTCACATCCTAACCCTCCTCTTTAATATTTTATATAGCTCCGTAACTCCCCCTTATCTCAAAGAGCAGTTCAAATTTTTGGGATCAGATCATGACGTGAATTTAAGGTCCAAATTCGACAATTTGTTAAAGCCTGTCTGCTGTCGTACTAGCTATTTTTATGACTCCTTTGCAGCAAAATCTGTCCAATTGTGGAATGAGTTGCCTCGCATTATTCGTTGCGCTGAGTCGCTAGCGGTGTTTAAACGGCGTTTAAGAGAGCATTACTTATCGCTTTGATGTTAAAACATTATAATGGTATTTATTTTGTTTATGTAAGTATATATTTATATATTTTGTAGTATTTTATGTAGTTATGCCCATTAGTCTGTATTTGTAATTATGATTATATATTACTATTGTTTGAATGTTAGGTATATTTATCATTTATATATATATATATATACCGCCGGAAGCACCGAATAACTTAAATCCAGTTGCGTGTTTCTCGGGCGGAATGGCAACGTCGCATTCTATTAGGCGATGTTGCCACATGTATTCGTCGATAGTCTCGATACTCGAAATATTTTTTTTCAACAATTTCATGCAATAGTGGATCCGTAACGGCTAAATTTTTTAAACGCACGAAGACTTTTTGGCTCTGATTTGTATTTCAAAAATCAATTACTTGTGTTGATCCATTTATATACTCGTACTTCCAGTAATACTTATTTTGATCCGAATAGGTACCGATACCGTAACGGTCGATCAATTATTATACCTAGTCTGGATATTTTATATTCGCAATTCTCCATACATTGTAAGATCCGCCTAGCTTGTAACGGTGGAGGCACGGGGGAGCACCGTACACCGCACTCCGCGCCCTTTAGACCTTTGCGCAAAATTTCCTTTGAATTAAAGACAAGTTCAAAAATTCAAAAAATTCAAAATATTTATTTTCATTCAAGCATAACAATCTTGTACACAATTGTGAGAGTATCCTGTTAAGCTTCTTAAAACTTGTGTTAGGATACTCTGCTCTTCATTCTTGTACATTTTACATAAGATTTTTACTTAATGCTTAATTGAAATTGAAAACCTGGATTAGTTGCATTATGTGAGTTGTAAATATAATATGAGAGGTTACTTGGTTAGATATGTGTTGGTGTGCGTGCGTGTATGTATTTATGTATGTGTGTGTGTGTTTATGTATTTATGTATGTGTGTGTGTTTATGTATGTGTGTGTGTGTTTATGTATGTGTGTGTGTGTTTATGTATGTATGTGTATTTATGTATAGTATTTTATTTTAAAGTTATAAGTGAGTAAGGAATTGCATAAGATACAAAAAGTAAAGGATAAAATTTCTGAATTTGGCTATCTGCAGAGATAAATTAGTTTTTCTGTAAAGGGTAGGTACAAGACGGTGTCTGCACATGCCATACGGATGTCATCCTTGGGTTCAGAAGGAAGCAGTGAAAATTTCTCCACTTCCCTCCACATCTGCAGAATTTTCTGACACCTAGATTTATAAATATTTTAAAATATTTAAAAAGGAATACTTATGGTTTTAGTTGAGCACCATTACAACGTGTGTTATTAATGTAAAGGAATTTATATCGAACCAATGGCTTCAGTCTCTTAATAATTTAATGTCTTTAGCCATTCCGTTAGTGCCTTTTTGACTTCAAATGAAGTTTTGGAGTAGATATTAATATTTCGGTTTATTTTATTATATAAGTGAGCAGACCAAAAATTTAACTGTTTACGTGCATATTTAGTTTTAGTAAGAATAGCACTGATGACGTTAGGAATCCTTCTCCCAGTTGATGTGACAGGTCTGTAGGTAAGACTTTTATGTCGTTTAATAATATTGTACATAATTGCCAATTGTCTGACAGTCATCACATTGCAGAATGAGTAAAGTTCTGAAGTTGGAAATCTACAAGGTTTAAAAAATATAACTTTGAGAAGAGCTCTTTGAGCCCTCTCCAGCTCCAGGTTTTTTTTTTTGTTGGAGCCGCCCCATGCTGGGATGCAATACACCAATAAAGATTGACCGAGTGCTAGATAAATTTTTATTAAAAGCTCTTTTGTGCAGACGTGTCTTAGTATTTTGAATATCCAAATAAGCTTTCTGAGTCGACTGGAGATTAAATCCAAATGTTGGTGCCAATTTAGTTTCTGGTCAATCTTCACTCCCAAGTATTTGGTATGATCAACTCTCTCTAACACAGGGCAACTACACGTTGCGTTAACACCGTGACGCTCAGAATGAGTCCTAATACTGAGATTGGATGAGGGTTGTGACGAATTATACATCACCATCGTTAACTGACCTAGCCAGCGAATTTCGCCGCTTTGGTAGACCAAAGCCCAAATTAGAGTTGAAGATGCGGAATTTTCTGAAATTCCTTCTCTTCTTTCAAACATTCTCATCCTCAAAAGTTATTTTATATATATGGAAAAACAAATGTAATTTGTTTTTCCAGTATTTAATGTCAGCAGGTTAATTTTCAGCCAATTGCCAATTTCAATCAAACCCTCCTCAGCATACTGAAATACTTCTTCCCATGTGTCCCCGTAAAAGACAATGGCTGTGTCATCTGCATAAGAAAATATTTTACCATGATTAATTATTTTACTGCAAAGGTCGTTTATGTATATTAGGAAGAGAGTTGGTCCAAGAACACTTTCCTGGGGTACACCAATAGTTATATCCCTCTCCTCACTAATGACATTACCAACCTTGACACATTGTGTGCGCTGATTAAGGTAACTCTGAAAAATTGCAAGTGCAGTGCCTCTGACACCGATTCTTTCCAGTTTATTTAGTAAAATCGGGATAGAGACGGTGTCAAACGCTTTTTTTAGGTCTAAGAATACTGTTAAACATTTCTTTCCAGTATCCACTTTCTCAACAATAAGAGAACTTAATGCGAGAAGAGCGTCTTCAGTTGACGTACCCTGCCTGAATCCATATTGTCTGTCTGCCAAGATGTTATTTTTATTTAAGAAACCGATTAATCTAGTATTTAAGATTTTTTCAAAGATTTTTGAAATGGCTGGCAGTACCGAAATTGGGCGGTAATTATTTACATCGTCTCTGTCCCCATTCTTGAAAACTGGTGTTACTATGGACTTTTTAAAGGTTCTCGGGAACACACCATTCTCTAGGCATAGATTAAAAAGGTCACAAAGAATAGGTATTATCTGTAATTTTACTGTTTTTAAGAATTTGGTTGGTATATTGTCCCAGCCCGGGGCACTATCCGAGTCTAGTCTCATAAGAAGATTTTCTACCTCCGAGCAATCAGTGTCAAGCAGAACTAATGATGGTAAGGTTGTGTTGCAATTTTTATACACATTAATCTCAAAACTAGCTGGCGCGTGTACAATTTCATTTTATTGGGCTTCACGGAAAAGTCTGTTTCAGCTGAAAAGAGCTCGAAGTACTCAAGATAACAATTATTTTTAGTTTTTTATTAATGCTAGCCACAATTCTTGTTTCTCTTTTTTTATTTCTATATTTTTGTTAAAACTTAGACAAGAAAAATGCATAAGACTGCATTGAATTCAATATTGTGTTTTAGCATAAGGGAAACAATGGTTTATTTATATAAGTGGTATATTTTGAGTAACAATGTTTTCCGATGTAACCGTTTGTTTTTTGAAATAGATAAATAAATTTTCTTATAATTAATACCATTGCACCAACACTCCGATCGTGCAAAAAATAATAGGTGTTTCATTATTTTTTAATGAAAATGATGGATAAATAACTGTTTGATTTTATGTTAGTTTAGCATGCAGCATACATACACACACATTACACAGAGTTTATATATTATTTGGTATTTATGTCCCTCTCATTTAGCATCGGGGTTAATTTTGGGATCTATCAACGCACCGCGGAATGCCAAGATTCCAAGGCCGAAAATTAAAAAACGATTGGAGAAGCCCTCCAGATTTAGTGTCATTCATTACGGTTGCCGCGCTTTTCGGAGGTGAAAAACTAACTAGTTACATAAAAACTATAAGAACTATATTGTGAAGCTGGGAAAACCACTTTCCAGAGTTTTGCGGTGTGTGCTCGGTGCAAATCGGTGTGTCTCCCAACGGGTGGGGTAAGCCTAGGCACTATTAATATTTATTTTCTTTATTTATACTGTGCGATTCATCTAGCCCCTTTGAAGGCTGCAGCTGCGTGGAGAAATCTTGCTATTTACATCGGCAATTTACCAGCGACCTAAAATTCGGGATCTAAAGTATCGGAATACTTAACATTTGATCACTTCGAGCCGGATTTTTTCCATGTTAGTTGTAGTTTGCGAGGGGCTATACATGTCACACTTATCGGTTCTTAGTTGGCGTTGTTTGTCGTGAATGCTTTGGCGGTTCATAAGTATACACGACAACAACAATTTCGGTAAACTTTTAACACGGCACATAACATTCAAATGTATTGATATATCCACACATATTTATCTGTCCCATATAATTTGTAGGTATTTATTGCAAACATAAACTTCATGCACTACAAACAATCGGTTAGTTTAGTGGTGGTCTTGTTCTGACACCCAGCGGTAAGGGTGACAGCAAGATTGTTGAGTTTTGTTTTTTGGGGATCGGCTTTCATCGGATCGGATTACATTTTTCATATACAGGTTCACAATATAGCGGTGTGGGATAGCGGTTACCTAACTAATTTTCCAATTAGTTTTAACAGTTTAGGAAGCCTTTTGAACTTATATACTATTTACCTATTTGTACCATAATTCTGGTGTACTTTGCTATTTTTGTTTAATTGGAGAAAATACATTTTAATATTTTGTAAAAATGGCCCCTAAGATTGCTCAATCTAAACGGCTTAACAAGGTCAGATATAATGTGGCCTTATTAAATATAGACTTAATATATGATCTTTCCCAGACAGACCTCTCTTCAGTAACAGACAAAAATGAGTTCAAAGTTAGGTACTCAGATTTGGAAAGTAATTATCAAGAGTTTTTGTCTATGCACCTTGAAATTCAGTCTCAGGGTGATGATACTGACTCGGATTCGGAGTGTTTTACTGATAAATATAAGTCATACAATAAAAAATACTATGATATTAAACGGAAATATTTGGAAGTGTTCCCAAGTTGTAGCGGCCAGTCATCAGATTATAGTACAGCAGTCTCGGATAATTCTAGTTCAAAACTACAACGGGTAGTCTTGCCTAGAATACAGTTGCCTACATTTTCAGGTAAACTTGAGGAGTTTGTTTCATTTATAGAATTGTTTGAATCTCTTGTAGGACAAGATTCTGCCCTCTCGAGCACAGAAAAGTTTTATTATTTAATGGGTTCTTTAGTCGGTGAACCAAAAACTTTGGTTCAACATCTGTCAATCACAGGGGATAATTATTCAGTGGCTCTAGAATTACTTAAGGCCCGATATAATAATAAAAGATTGCTTGCGGACAAGCTCTTACATAATTTGCTCAATATTTCACATGTAAATAGAAACTTAAGTTCTTTAAAAACTTTTTTAAATACCCTGTTGGAAAACACCAAGGCCTTGGAAAAGATGAATTTTCCTGTGGCTGAATGGTCATATTTATTGTTTTTCATAAATTTTCAAAAACTTGATATTAATTTAAAGAAACTGTTTGAGGAACGGTTGATTGATAAAGATTTTCCAACTTTTGCGGATTTGATTAAATTCTTGGAAAATGAGGTGCGGATATTAGAAGCGAGTGCAGACCCACACTTGCACATGGGTAAATCTTCCAGTGGTCCTGCAAATAGGGCACATGCTAGTTTTCAAGGTAATTTTAATATGGGTTGTAAACTATGTAAAAAAGGGAACCACCATCTTTCTAAATGCGATAAGTTTTTGTCTATGAAACTTAAGTTTAGGAAGGAATTTGTTAAGATAAATAGACTGTGTTTTAGATGCTTATGTGCCCATAACATTAATCTGTGTACATCTACAGACACTTGTGGGAAATGTAGTTCTCCTAAGCATCACCAATTGATACATTTTGACTTGCCACAGCAGTCATCACCATCAAATTCTACAGGTGGGGTAAATTCGGTTCCTACCTCAAATTCGGGCAGTAGGATAAATGTACCTGTTATGGACCACCGTGTTGCACCTAAAGTAAATTTTGGTAGGGTACCTTCACCAAATTCACACCCAACCAAGGGAAATATTCCTGTTGCTAATAATAGGGTACACGAGCCTGATTCCGGAAACAGCGATACGGTGTTGACATCTCGTGCGGTATTCCCAAGTACGTTTCAACGGACAGTTTTACTCTCAACGGCCATAGTGCGTATCATTGATAGGTTCGGTAACTATCAAGAAGTACGTGCACTATTGGACGGCGGCAGTCAAAGCACATTTATCTCGGAGGACTGTGTTAATAGGTTAGGCTTGCGGCGTTTTAGAACGGATATGGTGACAGTTACGGGATTAAGTGGCATACCGATTAGTGGCTGCAGAGGAGGAGTCAACGTGACTATTAGCCCTCGTGAGGCAGATCAACCAGTACTAGCCACTACGGCTACGGTGCTTAATAAAATCACACATAACTTACCAAGTTATAACTTGCCGGAAAATTTAACGGATTATTATCGGGGTTTATATCTTGCTGATGAGCAGTTTTACCTCAGTCGGGAGGTGGATATTTTGATCGGTGCAGATTTGATGGGTGAGATAATGATCGGCGGCAATATAAAAATAAATAACAACTTGCCCAATGCAATGAACACTATTTTCGGCTTTGTTTTGATTGGTCCGGTTACTTACGGAGTTTCTCATCATAGAGATAATGCGACTTATTTATCGCAAACGTTTTTTACCAGTGCTACAGATAGAATTTTGGAGAAATTCTGGGAGGTAGAGGACATTCCGGACACTGTAAGGAATCCTAAGGATTTGGAATGTGAATCTCTCTTTCGAGAATCTTACTCGAGAGACGAGATCGGCAGGTATGTCGTACGTTTGCCTTTTTTATCGGATAGGCCGATGCTAGGCGATTCGGTTCCATTGGCTCGGAAGCGGTTCTTGGCCATGGAAAAACGTCTTACGGTTAACGACGTGTTACGGGAAAAGTACGTCAAATTTATGCGGGAGTATATCGAGATGGGGCATATGACTGTCTGCGACGACCAGTCAGAGATCTATACAGCGGGTGATGGTTATATCATACCCCATCACGGAATTTTTAAAGCAGACTCGGATAAAATCCGAGTAGTATTTGACGCTAGTGGTGCTACTACTACGGGAGTTTCGCTTAACGATTGCTTACATGCAGGTCCGAAGTTGCAACGAGACATCATGGAAATCGTCTGTCGGTTTAGGATGTTTCCATACGTCTTTACAACTGACATCAGGATGATGTTCAGGCAAATTATAATTTCGGAGCAAGATCGCAAATACCAACTTATATTTTGGAGGGAGTCACCGGATGAGCCCTTACAACTTTATCAGTTGAACACTGTGACTTACGGCATGAAGTCCAGCCCTTACCTGGCAATTCGGACGCTGAAGCAATTGGCTGACGACGGTGAGACTCAGTTTTCAGCAGCTGCGGAGTTGCTACGATCGTCGGTATTCATGGACGATATTTTGGGAGGAGCTGACTCAGTGGAGGAAGCTAAACAGCTGAAGAGTGATCTGAGGGATTTGGCTCATTCTGGCGGATTTGAACTGAGTAAATGGGTCTCCAACAGTAACTATTTATTAGAAGACATACCCGAGGATGATTTGGAAAAGCCAAGAATTTTTGATAACATGGACGGAGCCGAGTTTTTCAAAATATTGGGTGTCGAATGGGACCCCAATGGGGATAACTTTTCATACCATACTAAGTTGGATAGTAACGACGAGTGCACAAAACGACGGATTTTGTCAACCTTGGCTAGGACATTTGATCCTTTAGGATGGATCGCACCGGTGATATTTCAGGGCAAGGTGCTCATGCAACGGCTTTGGATGTTGACCTTGTCATGGGACGAAACGCCTCCGGCGGACATTGTGGCAGAGTGGAAAGCTATTGTGTCACAGCTGCCATTGATAGAAAACATTAAATTGGAGCGTTTTGCCTTGAAAGACAAAAGAACTTGCTCTTTACATGGTTTTTCTGATGCGTCAGAACTCGGTTATGGCGCATCGGTGTATTTGCGAACAGCGGACAATACTGGTGAGGTCAAGGTGACTTTGATGATGGGTAAGTCGCGAGTGGCACCAGTAAAATCAAAACTTACGGTTCCTAAATTGGAATTGGCGGGCGCGGCTCTGTTGACGCGTCTTATCAAATATGTTGTAGAATCCTTAAAGAACGTCGTGGATATTGTTGACATTGTGTGCTGGTCGGACAGCACGATAGTTCTTTGTTGGTTACGGATTCCTCCACATAACCTACAGACTTTTGAGAGCAATCGGGTTGCACAAATCAATAATTGCGGATTAAATATTACGTGGCGGCACGTACCTTCGGAGATGAACCCTGCGGACGTAGCGAGCCGAGGTTGTCGAGCAGCGGAGATTCTCGTACATACCTTGTGGTGGGGACCGCAGTGGCTTTGTGGTCATACGGATACGTGGCCTCCTAATATTATAAAGAAATCGGAAAAGGACTTACCTGGTCTTCGGAAAACTGCAATCAAGGCGCACGTTGGTGTTGCGGAATCAGATCCCGCACTATTTAGTCGATTCAGCTCTTTTGTCATGCTACAATCGGTAGTAGCTTATTGTTTACGGTTTCTTAATAATACGAGACATCCTTCAAGTAAAGTCGTAGGTGTTCTGACGGTAACAGAGCGGAATGCGGCTACGGATCGGTTGGTAAGGATGGTGCAATCAGCGGAATTTACTGCGGACATGGAGTATTTAGAACGGGACAAGCAGTGCTCTACACGGTTACGGCGGTTGATGCCTTTTATTGATGACAAGGGGTTGTTACGGGTCGGAGGGCGACTGGAGCACTCTGCTTTGCAGTTTGAAAGAAAGCATCCATTGCTTTTACCTAAACGCCATCCTTTAACGGTTTTGATCATTGACCATTTTCACAGACTGTATTGTCATGTTGGATCCACGGCTCTACAAGCTATATTACAAAAACAGTTTTGGATAATTTCGGCACGGCAAGCCATACGGAGTCGCATTTTGAAATGTATTTATTGTTTTAGAACAAAGGCTAAGCCTACGGAACCTATTATGGCTGCATTACCAGGTGATAGAGTGAACGCCACCGGGGTGTTTCATACGGTTCAAACTGACTATGCAGGACCTTTTGCTATCAAGGCTTCGCGTCTTCGGAATGCTAAAATTTTAAAGGCTTACCTGTGCGTGTTTATTTGCTCATCATCCAAGGCGGTTCATTTAGAGGTCGTCGGCGATCTATCTACAGAAGCCTTTCTCGCGGCATTGTCTCGATTTACATCTCGTCGCGGTCTCCCGAGTGTTATACGTTCGGATTGCGGTACTAACTACGTGGGAACTAGTCGACATTTATATGAAGTGCAAAAATATCTTGCCAAACGGGAAATTCAAGAGGCTCTCATCAGTAATGCTTGTAGGCAGGGCATATCATGGCTGTTTAATGTACCAGCTGGACCTCATTTCGGTGGATTGTTCGAGGCTGCTGTCAAGTCTGCTAAGAGCTTGTTAAAAAGAGTAATCGGGGAACAGGTTTTAACTTTTGAAGAGCTGGTAACGGTATTTACCAGAGTCGAGGCGGTTTTAAACTCGAGGCCTTTGTGCCCATTGTCTCAGGATCCTCAGAATGTGGAGGTGTTGACGCCGGCCCACTTTTTAGTAGGTCGACCGTTGCTATCGGTACCAGAATATAATCTGGAGGATATCCCGGATACACGGTTGAGCCGATATCGGTTAGTTCAGGCTCTCACTCAACGGTTCTGGAGGAAATGGAGTGATCAGTACCTCCATTCTCTACAGACTCGAAATAAATGGACATCACCTACGGATCCATTCAGGATGGGTGACCTTGTTCTCATTAAGGAGGAAAATTTACCTCCGCTGAAGTGGAGACTCGGTCGGGTGATAGAGTTGTTGCCTGGGAAAGACGGCGTAATACGGATAGTTAATTTGAAAACCGCTTCAGGCACACTTCTACGCCCCGTGGTAAAGATTTGTAGGTTGCCGTTAGACTAAGCGGCTTATATTGTGAATCTGCTGTATATATTTCTTTTCATAATATTTTAATTTGTTTTTCGGTTTTATTGGTTTAGTGTATTGTTGATAAAGGCTTGAGCCTTTCTCGGTGGGGAGGATGTTTGATTTTATGTTAGTTTAGCATGCAGCATACATACACACACATTACACAGAGTTTATATATTATTTGGTATTTATGTCCCTCTCATTTAGCATCGGGGTTAATTTTGGGATCTATCAACGCACCGCGGAATGCCAAGATTCCAAGGCCGAAAATTAAAAAACGATTGGAGAAGCCCTCCAGATTTAGTGTCATTCATTACGGTTGCCGCGCTTTTCGGAGGTGAAAAACTAACTAGTTACATAAAAACTATAAGAACTATATTGTGAAGCTGGGAAAACCACTTTCCAGAGTTTTGCGGTGTGTGCTCGGTGCAAATCGGTGTGTCTCCCAACGGGTGGGGTAAGCCTAGGCACTATTAATATTTATTTTCTTTATTTATACTGTGCGATTCATCTAGCCCCTTTGAAGGCTGCAGCTGCGTGGAGAAATCTTGCTATTTACATCGGCAATTTACCAGCGACCTAAAATTCGGGATCTAAAGTATCGGAATACTTAACAATAACAATGAAATAGCTGAAGTTTTACTATTTTAGGGTTGATTAGATATTATGAAAAGCCCCTTTCGTCTAGCACCTACTTACATTTATGAGATGATTATGAATGACTCTTTGCGAGTTACCATTGTCTTTTTTCTATTGTAAACATCAACACTACAATAATGACTTTATTATTTTTCGAAAATGAAAATAAAATCTCTTTCGATCAACATTAAAGTTTTTTATTCGAAATCAACAAAATAAACACAAGCACTTTCATTCCTACAGATGAGTGGAGCGACTGCTTATTCAGTCGCTCCACTCATTTATAGGTACTGCGTCGTCGTCGTATGCTTTTCATTATTTCACTCCTTTGTAAGTGTTGGTTCTTCTTAGTTCATTGTAACCGCTGCGTCCTCGTCCGGTGATTCACTATTTGCTGCACTCCGCTGTACCCGCTGCGTCGTCGTCCGCTGATTCAATATTTGCTGCACTCCGCTATAACCGCTGCGTCGTCGTCCGCTGATTCAATATTTGCTGCACTCCGCTATAACCGCTGCGTCGTCGTCCGCTGATTCAATATTTGCTGCACTCCGCTATAACCGCTGCGTCGTCGTCCGCTGATTCAATATTTGCTGCACTCCGCTATAACCGCTGCGTCGTCGTTCGGTGATTTACTATTTGCTGCACTCCGCTGTAACCGCAGCGACGTCGTCCGGTGATTCACTATTTGCTGCACTCCGCTGTACCCGCTGCGTCGTCGTCTGGCGATTCACTATTTGCTGCACTCAGCTGTAACCGCTGCGTCGTCGTCCACTGGTTCACCACTTACTTTACTCTTCTGTAGCTATTGCGTTGTTATTCAGTGTATCATGTCGTTCAGAGAATGACAATGCAATAGCAAGTGGAGAGGAAAGACAAGTAAACCAATAGAGGACGATGTAGCGACTACAGCAAAGTGCTGTGAGTGAAGAACAACTGAATGGCAAAGCAACAGCTACAACGGAGTGGAGCAAGTGAAAAAGCAGTACATGACAACGGGACAGCTAAAGGAGAGTGGAGTGAGTGGTGTACCAGTTTTCACTGGTTGCACTTCGCTGTAGTCGTTATTTTGTCCCTTAGTTTACCAATCGCTCCATTCTTCTGTGGTTATTGCGTCACCATCCTCTGGTTCTTTTCTCATGGCATTTTCTGTAAACGATGCGTCTTCCATGGGTAATTCGCTGCACTCCACTCTAGTCCATCGCTGTCTCGTATACCACTTTGTACACTCAGTTGTAGCCAATGCGTCATACATATTTCGCTAGTTCACTAATCACTCGAGCATCATCTTCTAGTTCACTCGCTCCACTCCGCTGTGGCTGTTGCACCTTTGTATACTATCTCTTCACTCGCTCAGTAACGTTGTTACAAAAGGAAAGAGTCCCGTCCAAAAAAATAACAAGTATTGCGGTTTGACCTGGAGTCACGTTACTCCAGACTAATATGTCCTCCATATTGTGGACATCGAAATCGTCGAGGTTGTCGTGGGCTTCCGCTATTTCTGACCAATCCTGTTCAAGTCGTGAGCGACACAAAATATACAGCAAATTCAACCTTATGCAAATTCAACATCTTTGGATTCAACAAGCTGCAAATTCAACTTTATGCAATTTCGACTTTTAGAGATTTCAACTTTATGCAAAATTCAATATTTTTAGATTCAACATACCGCAAATTCAACTTTTTGCAAACCCAACATTTTAAGAATTCAACTTTCTGTACCTGGATGATTTCTTGTGAGTTTTCCTTTTTTTAAGGAAAGGTTCTCTACTACTTTGAGGAGAATTAGAAATACTAGGTAGACATTATTAAGTTACTGTAGCCAGTAATATTAGCCCAAACCTGCCAATGAGGAAGGACTTGGCAAATGCTGCGCCCTGATTGGCCCATTTGAATTGGATCAACAACTGCTCAGACGCCAAAAAGGTAGATTTGTATAAAAATCCCTTAATTATTATTATTACTCATCGTGACACTTGTGGCTCCAAACGGAGCTACATATTTATGGTCAGCTGGCATTGGATCAACAAAAGACACCCGGATCAACTTGTGAAAATGGATCAAATAATTACTACCTATACGGCACGTTGGAGCCACAAAGTGCCCAAAGGGATATCTATATATATATATATATATATATAGTATATATAGTAATATATAGTATATATACAGGGCGTCCCAAAGTTATGGGACATGAAGGGGAAGTACCTTAAATATCGTAGATAGTGAATTTTGCTCAAAGAAGACTTTATGTTATTTTTAAAAGTTAGTAATTCTGCATTCATAGATTTTCTAAAAATTATTTGCTTCGGCTGGGAATCGAACCGACTCAAATGTGAAAAAAAAAACACCCTACTTTTATGATGCCAATCGAAAGAATAGCTAAAAAATAATAACTCTGCCTAAGTAACATAGTATTTTAAAAGAAAGGAACAACGTGAAATTAATCATTTTAATCAAATAAAAAACATACATGAAACTGCCGTAGTCAATTAAGTAGGTATTTTTTTGTAAATTAATTAATTAAATGCTCAAAATGTGATCCCTCTTGTCTTACGTATTTCACGTTGTTCCTTTCTTTTAAAATACTATGTTACTTAGGCAGAGTTATTATTTTTTAGCTATTCTTTCGATTGGCATCATAAAAGTAGGGTGTTTTTTTTTTCACATTTGAGTCGGTTCGATTCCCAGCCGAAGCAAATAATTTTTAGAAAATCTATGAATGCAGAATTACTAACTTTTAAAAATAACATAAAGTCTTCTTTGAGCAAAATTCACTATCTACGATATTTAAGGTACTTCCCCTTCATGTCCCATAACTTTGGGACGCCCTGTATATATATAGTATAAGGATTTAGATATATTTTACTTTTGTAAGTTTGCTTTACGCTACGCAGCAGTAGTGAAAGCATGTGAAAGCAATAAATTGATTGATTGATTGATTGATTGAAAAAAAAAAGAGTGTATTATATTAAGTTTCTTTGCCATGGTTGTCTGGAAGAGATCGCTATAAGCGATAAGACCGCCTTTGTACACCTGTTAAAATAATATCACTGTGTATATTTTTAAGCTGTGTACAATAAAGAATTTTTTCTTTCTTTCTTTCTTTCTTTTTGAAAATATTTGAAGATTTTATGCACATTTTTTTGGAATATAAATTATAATCATAGGTAAAGCAGTCTCTGTGTATGAAGAATGAGGATTTCAGCAATACGTGACGGCAGAATACTCACTTAAAATATTGAGTAACTATTAAACTACAGTGGCATTAATTTTATCTTTTAGATATTATTTGGCACTAGTTCAGTACGATTTTCGTCATTATTAAAATAGCTGAATAACTCTGCGGCGGTATAGGGTTGCTTAGGGCAACCCTTGTGAGGAGAGAGGATTCTGGAGCCCCTTATGCGTTCCCAGGTCCTCCCTACTACCGAAGAAGGTCGCCGCCGTTTTAGTGGATATCCCTCCCGACAGGGAGGGGAGTCCCACACAACCGTCTCGCCATCCCCAATGCGTCTCCCCGCGTCAAAAAAAAAGGGTTTCTTAGTGCATTTAGCGCCCGTTTAGCCGCCAGCAGATATGTAGAACAAAAAAAGAATACCAATCATCGAGTAGAGTGCGATATTCTAGCAACGTCGGCGTCGTTGAAATTGGTAGTGATAGAAATGGCGTCGTCGGTAAGAGCGAAATGTAAACCATTGAAAACTGCTTATTTTATTAAAAACCCGTTTGGATTCGCTACTTAAGAAAAATATTTTTTTTAAGGTTAAGGTTGAGCCAAACCCTAATTAAACATTCCTTTGTATTTGAAGCTGATTTAGGTTTAAAAATACCGGTTTAAACCGGTAAGCAAGCCGGTAAACGAAATAATCTCAACAATAACTTAAAACCTATTTTATTTTCCTACCAACTTAATCCCACCAACTTTAATTGTAATAACTAAAATACAGAAACTATTACAAATTCTTTTAGATGTGGTCGTTTATAGTTTGTATGAAAACTGATTCGTTTACCCTTAACCTAGACAATTAAATCAATCATGTGTTGCTTAAAATGGATACTTTAAAGATTACATAGGCTTCAAAATATGTTGGCGAGCACACTTACGATGATCCGGTCCAATTACGTTCGTATGCTCAACGATCCATTCATTTTGATTGAAATCCGCAAGCTTTATTCGGACCAATCAACAGTACTAATGTAAGGTGATCGACAAAATCGCGAAATTTCTCAAAAACAAAATAAATACTAAATAAATACAATAATGTACAGAAGCGTGGTTACACTGAAGTATTGTTTAATATGCGGGTAGTTTCACAAAAATTAGAAGTACCTTTTTTTTTCGTTTCATTCTCTCTAGGAGAAGGCAAAGGGATCTAGCCCATAACAGCCATGTCTTATTTCTCTTATTTCTTCAGTTTGTAAGTCAGCCTCAGTCAAAACAAGTAATTCGTCGTATACTTGGCGTATACAGAGTCTAGTCACGGTCAAGTCATTCTTCAGTAAAGTGGCAGAATACTTTACAAAAGATTTTGGCGGCTTCTTGTGGGAACCCGAAAGCTCCGTTACACACTTTAATTTACACTTCCTTTCACTTGTACACCATCACTAACGTTTGCTGCACAATATTCTGTCATTATTAAGCTTCAAAAGTTAGAATGCACAAATTATAAGAATTATAAAGAAAAATGCTACTTCACTCGCCGAGTTCCCGCCAAAAAGCCTCCTTAGAAGTACCTATGACAATCTGCGAATTGTACGAACTGCTTGTAATTCGTCGCAACACCCAATAGACCTGAAACCAAATCGAATGATGTGTATTTTTGTAATCAATAGACTCTAAACTAAATTGCTATCGAAACGTCCAAACTACGTTAAACAAACAAAATCAAACTAACTGAATTTCCCACTCAATTTTGAATGTAAACAGTCAATTTGCTTCTTGAAACGTGCACCTGTGGTATGCAGTACGCATTTTAATGGGCTATTATCACATTATACTGTTGAAATTTTAGGCTACAATGACTCTGCACAATTTAGACACAGACAAATTGATATGTAGACTGGGGACTAAAAGACTACAATTCTGCACATTACAATCAAATCATGTAACTAGTTTGGTTTTTTCCATTTTACATTTTGAACTTACTTTTGACTAGTAATTATATTACGGTATCAAGCAGTTTGGTGATACTCTTTTTATATATTGATTTACCTAAAGAAGATTGTCTTAAATCATAATCATTATTTCTTTGCGCACAAACAATCCTTGTTCATTAATAAAATGAATTGTGTTGCGTCCTCCATGTTGCAGGGATGTATAACCTTTCACAAATGGCGGAAATCTCTTGAACACAACACACTTTCTTTTATTTAATTGATAACAACTGTCCACGGGCAAGGATGTAATGATTTGTTTTGTAACAAGAAAATATGACATTTTCTTTGGATTGCATTTCACTTGTCATCCGTCCTTAGTCAATAGCCGGCAATCGCCTTTTTGCGCGAGTTTATTGAAAACTGGTAACATTGAATGTTGATGCTGTTACCGTGACTAATTCTATTAAGTTCAAATGGGGGCTTTGTTTGTTTGTTTGTAAACGATTTATTGTAAAAAAAAAATTTGTAGGCCTTTTTGGCAGGAAGTCCAGTTGCATTTTTGTTTTTATTTCTTGAAATTTGTGCATTCTCAGTTTTGAAGCTTCATAAAGGCAGAATATTGTACGGCAAAAGACAGTGATGGTATAAGTGTAGGGGCGTGTAAATTAAATCTTACGCGCTTTAAGCTTTCGGGTTCTTGAGGGAAAGCCTACAAAATATTCCGTAAAGCATTCTGTCACTTTGCTTTAAATAAAAAAAAAAAGAAAATTGAACAACAGAAAATAACTAATGATGACTTGGCTTTTAGCTTTAATGAGAAAAATATAAATTAGATTATGGTAAAGACCAGGCTGTATGGGGTCGGATCCTCTGGCCTTCCAACATTGTTTAAGAATAAACAAAAAAAAAATAGCACAAGAGGAATCTTATTTAAAATTGGGTTTTTCATCAAGATTTTCCTTTCAGTAGGAAGTTAGTTCACCACCACAAGACCCAATATCGCGTTTTGAAACTACATAATATGAAGGCAATAACGGGTCCATAACCGTTAGCGCTGCGTCGTATACCGATCTGCATAATGGTGGCCGTTTAATACCAGTACTTATGTGGTCATACATGGTATTTGCACAGTATGGTACTAGAGTGTTTGTTTATGTGTTGGTAACAAAAATGAGGTTTAAGTGCAAGTATTAGTGTTTACGAATAAAGTATTTGTTATGCTACTACATAATTTCACTTCCAAAAATTGGTTGTACTATTTCAGTAAGATTCCGCTCGCTATCTCCCAAATACTTCGAAGTTGGCTTGGACATGTTATGAGAGATGAAACACATGTTACTAAGGGAGTGATGAATATGGATGTCGATGATGGAAGGGAAGAGGAAGATGGAAAAAATGGCGTGAATGATGAGTTAAGGGCTGTCAGAGAAGATTGGATGAACAATACGTAAATTGGGACCAGGTCATGAAGATGATGATGATATCCGGAGTACGTCGAAACAGACATTCACCAATTTTAATGACTCCATCCTAGCGCTTTCAAATAAAATAATTATTTTATGTGTTTTCAAAATATGAGATATCGCGGAACTTACATAAAAATACAGGCGAAGCCCTTTTTGTAAGTCGCTTAAAAAGGCATATTTATGTGAGTTAATTCTCATACATAAGACATCACATTACGATGTCTTCAAGTATGTGTATCCAAGTTAGTAGTTTTTCATTCAATTCGCCCTTTTTCAAAGTGAGCTTAATGTGGCGCATCGGCGTCGCAAAGTGGCCTGTGACATTTTTCAATCGCTTAATGGTGCAGCTATATTGGCCCATGAGGCCGTTCATAACGGAATAATGTCTTGGGTGGCCATACATTTATGCTTTTTTTGGACTATCAAAACAGAATAAATTCGACATCAATGTTTACTTATCAGTACTAGTTGTTTTATGGTTTAACTGGAACAACTGTTTCAAGAAGTGGCTGTTTGAAGACTCATAATCTTTCAAATATATATACAGTACCATCTTGTTCCACACTAAGGAAGACTTGTAATGGATACCAGATGGTTGATAAACTATACAAATACATATTTTTTGTAATTATATGTGCCATGACTCGGACCCAAACATTTTCCACAGGTTTTGACCTTCCAACCACTCATTGTAGGCACTACCCACTTCACCAATCAGTCGTCAAATAATTTCAGGGAATTCCAATTTTAAACTTTTTTTTTAATTTTTGGAGCTAAGTCGGATAATAGTCCCCTATTGAATTATTTAAAAAAGTTTGCACACTTAAAACATTATTTTACACATTAACCGAAAACAATCTTTAAATAAAAATACCGCACCCGATTTCATATCCAACTTTTTCGGAAAGTAATATTTCGTGTTTTTTTCATAATAATGAACTATATTTGAAATATGAATATACCCATTTGAAGATTATGGCGACTACTCCCTAACTACCTGGCAACTTTGCAATTTCTGTCATTTATAACCTTTTTGTAAATTCTACTTAATTATTAAAGGCTTTTTGGCGGGATCTCAACGAGTGAAGTAGGATTTTTGTTTATAATTCTTATAATTTGTGCATTCTGACTTTTGAAGCTTAATAATGGCAGGATATTGTGCAGCAAAAGTTAGTGATGGTGTACAAGAGAAGAGAAGTGTAAATTAACGTGCGTAACGGAGCTTTCAGGTTCCCACAAGAAGCCGCCAAAATCTTTTGTAAAGCATTCTGCCACTTTACTGAAGAATGACTTGACCGTGACTAGACTCTGTATACGCCAAGTATACGACGAATTACTTGTTTTGACTGAGACTGACTTATCAACTGAAGAAATAAGAAAAATAAGACATGGCTGTTATGGAGAAAATAAAACTAAAAAAAAACACAAAAAAATAATTGATTATTTAAAAAAAATCAACAAGACAATCGAAAAGAAAATAAAAAAGTACATACGACACTGATGAATGAATGCTACTTTTCCCCTCGCCTATTCTGTAATTTACATTTAGATATTTTGAAATTTTTCCAGGAAATGATAGAAATAGCGACGTTACAGTGAAGAGGAATGTTTTATTACTCGATTGCCCCAGACAGGAAGGTAATATTTTTTGGGTATAATATATATATGTTTGTAGGTAAATTTCTATGTTACATCATGTTGCCTAAACGACTTATTTAATTTTGAAGTGCAAGATGTCGTTAGATTACTAACTTCATCTCCATCGTGTCAAAGGATGTATGTACGCAAAAATATATGCCTTTTTTTATATAAGAGGGCGGCAAACGAGCATGCGGGTCACCTGATGGAAAGCAATCACCGTCGCCCATGGACACCCGCAACACCAAAAGGGTCACAGATGCGTTGCCGGCCTTTGAGGATGGTGAGGCTCGTTTCTTGAAGGTTCCAATGTCGTACTCGTTCGTAAACTATTTCGTAAACATTCAAATAATCATAATTTGCATATTAGAAACAAAAATAAAATTGAAATTCCACAATTTAGACTTAGCAAGGTTAGCACATCCTTTGTGGGACACAGCATACGCTTTTACAATAAAATACCAGAACATGTATGGAGTTTAACAGAGCAGATATTTAAACGCCACATTAAAGAAACTGTGTAAGAAGGGTAAGAAGGTTATTATTATTATTATTATTAAATTCTTTATTGCACACAAAAATAAAATACAAAGAACATTTATTACAGGATAGATGATTATTTAGGCGATAAGGAGGTCTGGTGTTAGCTGGTCGTTATGTTATTGTTTTGTTTTGTAATATGTAATCGTTATGTTTTCCATCGGCGAACATTGGCACGCTGTTAGATAGTTCCACTTTCAGGATCGCCACGGCCCTTCGCCTGGGCGCACCCTGCATTGCACCACACCAATGTGGATGTGGCCATGCCGTCAGTCATCTTGGTCGTCACGGTTTATCGTGTTGCAGGAGCGCCGGGCGCTTTTCAAGGCACGCGGAGTTAAACGATGTTATCCGTCGGTCCTTCGCTACTGCTGGCTCTCCGGCAGTTCTGGAACCCAATGGTCTGTCGAGAGATGACGGAAAAAGACCTGACGGAATGACGCTCGTACCCTGGAAGATGGGTCGGTGTTTGGTATGGGACGCTACTTGCGTTGATACTTTTGCTCCGTCGCATCTTCCAGGAACAGCAACCAAAGCTGGCTCCGCTGCCGCGACCGCTGAGAGCGCCAAGCGGCGCAAATATGCCGGTTTGAGCAGTGACCTCATTTTTGCGCCGTTTGGTGTTGAAACTCTCGGGCCTTGGGGACCAGGTGCTCATTATCTCTTTAAGGAGATTTCTGAGCGCTTGGTCAATGCGTCCTATGATCGGAAGGCTGGCCTGTATTTCGCGCAAAGGATTAGCCTCGCCATACAGCGGGGTAACTCTGCCAGCCTTCTGGGAACGCTCCCGTTTTCGAGGGATCTGGGTCAAGTTTTTTATTTGTAAATAGTAGTTGAGTTTTATTTATTTCTTTTAATTATGTACGTTCCTATGTTTTATTTTAAATAAACAAACTATTTATATGTAATATAAAATGTAATATTATTGTAAAGATGATAACCAATTGAAAAGATGTGTTGTTGCGGAGTTTCTTGTCGCTTCTTCTCCCTAACCATAACACCTTGTGAAGCGATGTAGGTTAAAAAAAAAATAACATGTTGACTTTCAATAAGTGATATTTTTGTATCCTACGAGTACATTGAATTTATTTTTGATTTTGATTTTTTTTTGAATTACATTTTTTATGGCATAAAACCCAAAATACAAAATATGCTGTCTGGTTGTTTATGGTTTTTAAATACTTAAAATTATTATTTGCACTACCTTCGTCATATTATTCGACTGTCGGGGACTTGGCAACACAAAGTAAAAAAACTCTTTAAAATTCAATTCTCTGGCACATATAAAACGTACCAACTTAATAATTCTGGTTTTATTGCACCCAAACAGCGTGGTGACAGGAGTAATGTGGGGCTGCACAATGCGCTGGCGGGGCAGTTAGGGCGATCGTTTGCAAGCCATTACGGTGGCAAACAAAACGGTGAATTATCCTCTTTAATTTACGTTAACACAAAATTTGCAATCGGAACTGCCAAATTCGGATACTCATTTCTTGAAATACTACCCAAGTGCGAGTGGGAACTTTGACTGAGATTTCCGAAATTATCATTTTTTTTTTGTTTGGATTTTTGGGTTTACTGTATTAATGTTACTATAAATAGAACCCCACTACTGGCCAAAAACTTGCTCCTCACTCTATGACTCCCTGACCCTCCGCTTACTGTTTCGTCTGCCGCGACTCTTTCTTTCTTATGGCGGATTTTTTTTTTTGATTGACTGGATTCGCGTTTGACCACAATCTTACCTGATGGAAAGTGACGATGTGGTCGAAGATGAAGCACGCGATCCCAGTAAATGCCTATTTCTGCTCTTGAAGATCCCAAGGTTGTATATAGGATTGAGGAAAGACTGACGCCGGAAGGGAGTTCCATGTCTTGGCTGTTCGGATGATGAGTGAAGAATCGAACTTCTTATAGTGCGAATGTTCGGTATATTAACAATATTATGGGTGGTTTGCGACGGTGTTCAAGGCTCTGCAATTTTGCAGTCATCGAATTATCACCTATAAGTCTCATGGCACGTCGTTCCACAGAATCGAGTGCAGCTAGTTGGTACTTGGCTGAACCATCCCAGAGGTGACAGCAGTATTTTCATGCATGAGCGGACCTGAGCCTGGTAAAGCACCAAAAGTTGTTTTGGTGTGAAATATCCCCTGACCTTTAAGAGAATGCCAAGCTTCTTAGCCACTGTTTTAGCATTCGATTCTATAGAGCGCCCAAAATTAGGTTGGAGGTTAACTCCATGCTCTGCCATGATTGAGATTTAGGCCCTTATGTCATTTTGCATGCGACAGATATGAGCAACCCTGTCCCACTTCAGCTTCATTCTTTATTTAGAATAGTATAACAACGCGACTCATCAATTCCGCTTGAGTGAAATAGTAACATTTCTGAAATTTTAAATTAGTGACCGCAAAAAATTCTATGTACACTTGGTAGCATATCAAATGCATTCTTGGATAATCTTTAGACAGTCCGTGTGTCATGCGGTCGATTGAACCTATGATGTTAATTCAAAGTGAACACCGATCGAAAAAATGAAGTTGCATATCTACCGAAAGAGCTAACACACTTTTTTATATGTCACAAACAATGTAATAGAATATTTAGTATTGGGTCAAAGCCAGGTGAGATTTTGAAGGGCCAGGTGTCGTTCGATTCGTCTTGATCACTAAAGTGTTTTTGTGATAAAAAGTCCAACATTGCGCCGGAAAATATGAAATATGCTGGCAGGTTTTTTTGGTTTTTAAATACTTTAAATAGTTATTCCTAAATGTTGTTACATTTTTTTTGATATGTATTATATTTTTAAAAATATGCTGTGACGAAAAGGTTAGAGTATTATATTATACTCTTTAAACTAAGTGACACTGTAGGTCTCAATTGGTAAATTGCACGAACGGCTCGATTCTGTAAAACTGTTAACACATAAGCTAAATTGCTGTTAGTACGCTTGATTATACAGTTTTCTGCCTGAGTTGAGTATAATTGTTTATAGTTATGGGTTGCTACCTTCGTAATTCCGTATTATACGAATAACAGTTTTATCACAAATATGTAGATGGAAATTCCATATTGTTGATAAACGCATGCTCTGATTTTTAATAGAATGATTAAAACATAGATAAATTTCATATTTTATTAAAAACAATCGACGTATTTTTTGCAATAGATAACAATACTACAGAAGCATTAGCGACTGAAGAGCTGACATTACGACTCTTATCTTCAAACATTGCTAGGCTATTAGACGTATCTCTGCCCGGCAATTGTCCAATTGCACAAGTTAGTCGATTACAAGGCGGCAAAAGTTGGACATTTAGCGTGAAAATTCCAAATTCCTCCGAACATCGGGACGAACTGAGATAAAACTTTTATTTCTTTTATCACGATTATGAAAACTTCTAGTACTGATGATGGCACTTGCATACGTAATAAGTAATTTTTACCGCTATAATTTCTTGGCTATTTAAACAATCACGGAGTGTACTTTAAGTATCATGTTCGAAACATTTATGAACTTTATATTATTATGTACCCCTTTACCAAAAATCCATCACCGAATTTATAAAATAATATTTATTAATGGTCAGTACCGAGTAGATATAGTGGTTTTTAAAGATGACCATGAACCAATCTGGTCTACTCATCCAAACGGAATGAATGTCTACTAGCGTTATTTCCAATTTACCCTTAATAATGTTCTCAGATCAGTAAATAAGTAATCTTTTATTCACTTCACAAAGTTATCATTGACCTGAGATTATACCTGTTAAACTTTTTAAATAACTTAGCAGTTGGCTACACCAGTGGTCGGGTCTTGGGCCAGTGCTGAGCATATCGTGTTTCGTAAATTTCCCCAAGCTTGGGCGTGCAATGCAAAATCTGGCTGATCATTGAAATGAATTGAAGGCACGAAGTTTATAATCCGCATTGGTTCACGAGCCGCTTCCTCGGCTGCGTCGTCGAGAGGACGCCCCGTTGTAGTCACACATTGTTCCATTTGCACCTGGCTGAGGCCTGCTTGTTGAGCGCATTGATATGACCCCTGAAGAAATGAAGGAAACGGACTTGTGAATTCACATATCATGTAGTTAACCCGAGCGTCTTGGTTGCCACTCAAGAAGTTCAATGCGCATCTCTGGAGGCGGTTGGCCCAGCAATCATTGGGTCCGAACTGGCATATCATGTTTCCATTAGCGTCATATTGAGTTCTTCCCCAAGGCACGAATTCGACATCGAGGAATTGTTTGTACGTCTCATAAACCGGGGGTAGTACTGTACTGATGAAGTTCACGGTGTCTCCACAGCCTGCAGTTGTACCGATAGTTAGTTTGATTCTGCCATTCACTAACAATGCACCGATGCAGTTTAAACTGATCAAGAAGCACACAGCAAAGCTCAGATATTTTACGGCCATGACGTCTGCTCTAATAAAAAAACTATCTCAAACTATTAACATTTGCTTTTTTATCATGGAGATTAATTTTTAAGCCGATACAAAATGTGATTGTGGTCTAGATAACATTATGAACAGTGGATATTTCATGACAGAAGTTATCTCGTTCAATAATATTAATTCCAAAGTGTTGCGTTTCATCCGAGATTCCTATCTGGGTTTCTATGATTTTACCTACTCCTATATTATTACGTTAAACGAAGTGATTAAGAATTATATTATCAAGTATGCGTTATGTAGTTATATTCCATATATTTTTTATTTTAACAAATGTTTAAGTCACTTGCGGCATCTCACATGAAAGCTTGTTAGAGGATAATTTAACCGCCTCCGTGGCTCAATGTAAACAACATTGGGTTTATGATTCGGAGGCCGCGGGTTCGATACCCAGCGGAGTACATGTTTAAGTACTCGGTTTGGTTGATGGTAGAGCATTTTAAACGTCCGCCTGGCTAGCTACCACCATCTTATCTAAATCTGCCGCGAAGCAGCAATGTGCCGAAGCGATATGCCTCACAAAAGAACACCCTTTTCAGCGGCACCCGACAAGTTGATCAGCAGAATCGGTTCCAAAACCTCGCCGTAAATGATGATACATCTAACGACGGCAGTATCCACCTTCGAGATGCCTCTACCAGAGCAAAGAAGACATTACATATACCACCTATAATTTTGGATGTGAAGAAGGAATGGACCCATGAGACCATCAAAAATACTGTAAGTAAATTTACAAATAGGTTTCACTTGCAATACAGAAACGGCCATAAAGTCGCCGTCCACTGTTACTCAGTTGAAGATCACCAAGCCGTAAAAGATGGCCTTCGTCAGGAAGGTAACTCCTTTGTAACATATACACGAAAAGACGAAAAAACACCAAAAGTAGTCCTCAAAGGCCTACCAGCTTTTGTTGAAGCAAGCCTGCCAGATGAATTGGAGAAACTAGGTTTTAAAACCACCTCTGTAATCATGCTTAAATCGAAGCACAGAAATGAGCTTCCTTGCCCACCGTTTTTGGTACAATTGGCCCCGGAAACTGACATAACTAAAGTCAGACAAATAAAGCTTCTTTGCAATTGTGTTATCAAAATAGAAAAATTTAAGCCGAACCGAAGCCTAGGCACACAATGCTTTAGATGTCAACAGTTTGGTCATTCCTCACAAAACTGCAACATGCCCGAGCGCTGTGTAAAATGCACCGACTCTCATCCTACTTCGGAATGTCCCAAAAAGGACAGGACTTCGCCTGCTCACTGCTGTAATTGCGACGGTGACCATCCAGCAAACTTCCGTAACTGCAGTGCAAGACTTGCTTATCTAGAGCGGGTGCAAAAGAAAAAGGAACTCGAACGGAAACCGCCTGTTATCCCACGTTTTCTGCCTAAACCCTATACCAAAACCATAGGACCTCAATCTTGGGCTACAGTAGTCGCTTCTGGCCCTGCTCAAAACAACCAGCCACATACTCCCTCTGCCATCGCGGATACTCAAATTTCTGGACCAGAAGATTCTGCAATAAAAGAGATGTTAGACATTATTTTAGCCTTAAAGAAACTTAAATCACAGTTTATCTTATGTACGTCTCAGTTAGAGAAAGTTACACTAGTTCTTACCCACCTTGGTCGCTATGTCTGACTTCACTGGTGTACGTGTACTTTCCTGGAACGCTGACGGCTTGCGCGGCAAAATACATGAACTTTTTGATCTCCTTAAATCCATGCCTGTTGATGTACTAGCCATTTGTGAAACACGGCTTACGCGTAAACTTACCCTTACCACTCCGGGATTCAAGTGCTATCGTCGAGATAAGCTTGAGAATGGCCGAGGCCAGGGCGTAGCTATCTTAATTAAAAGCAACATCGAGCATCATCTTGTTCCTATACCTAAGTTAACTTACATGGAAGCTATTGGCCTAAGTGTTGAAGTGTCTGGAATCAAGCATGTTCTAGTAAGCATATATCAATCACCAAATTTGCCCTTACTTAGCAGTGACCTCGACGTTTTGCTTAGCTTGTCACCACACGTCCTCATTGCTGGTGACTTTAATGCAAATCACAGTTACTGGTATAGTTCCTATACAAATACTCGAGGCAGAACCTTATTTCGACATATGCTAAATAATGAATTTGTCATCCATGCACCCAATATTCCAACACAAGTCAACTATAACCCAGATCACAAGCCAACAAACCCCGACTTAGTTCTTTGTCAAAACATAACTAACATAAGTAATATCCGAGCGTTAATTGCACTCTCATCAAACCACTATCCGTTGTATTTTAGTATAGGAGGAAGCTTAAACTTTAAACCCAAAACACGCCACTTCTGTTACGTTAATACTGATTGGAAATTGTATCGTTCCACTATTGATGAAAGCATCGTTCTCACGTCATCTACTTTTAAATCAGTAACAGAAATAGATTCAGCTGTCGACCATCTTCAAAATACAATAATTAAAGCCAGAGATGTATCAGTACCTGCTCGTGTATCAACTGACGGCAAGCTTACTAAACTTCCACGGTACATTAGGAAGTTAATCCAATATAAAAATTACCTTCGCCGGGTCGATCAAAGTTTACCCAAGTCTAGTCACAAACGACAAGTCCGCTATGTGATCAACCATCTTAACACAATAATTTCTAATTCTATTAAAACCCACGAGGATAAGGTCTGGAATGATAAACTTGCAAAAGTCGATAACCCTGGCAGTGATCTCTGGCGGTTAACTAATTCACTTAAACCTAAGGTTCAAAACATGCCTCCACTACAGAAATCTGACGGATCCCTTGCAACAGATGAAATTCAACAATGTGAACTATTAGCTTCTGCTTTTTTAAGTAATATGCGACTTACCCTGGATAGGTCCAATCAAGATCTAGAATCCGAAGTACAAAATTCCCTACGTACTATAGACGATCACCAAATTACAGCAATTGAAAAACCAGTTCGTCCGGCCGAAATACGTAAGGTACTTGTATCATTAAAACCGCGAAAATCGCCAGGTATGGACGGTATAAGCAATGCATTACTAAAAAATCTTTCACAGAAAGCAGTAGTCTATCTCACTAAGATCTTCAACGGATGTCTTTATTTAGGTCATTTCCCAAGTGCTTGGAAAACCGCAAAAGTTATTGCACTTAAAAAACCAGGTAAAGATGATACAATACCTACAAATTATCGACCGATAAGCTTACTACCGTCCCTTGGGAAAATACTTAAAAAAATTATCTATACGCGCCTGCTTGCGGAAACCAATTTCATACTTATAAATGAACAATTTGGCTTCCGTTCTTCACATTCCACAGTACAGCAGCTGGCTAGAGTATCAGAACACGTTTCGCATCATCTAAATTTACGCCAGTCTACAGGTTTGTTCCTTCTTGA
Organism: Oegoconia quadripuncta; assembly: GCA_949316235.1. Classification (NCBI taxonomy): domain Eukaryota; kingdom Metazoa; phylum Arthropoda; class Insecta; order Lepidoptera; family Autostichidae; genus Oegoconia; species Oegoconia quadripuncta. The sequence goes on from OX438743.1 coordinate 16,635,157, forward strand.
TATCGAGAAAGCTTTCGATTCTGTCTGGCATGATGGCCTTTTGCACAAATCCTTAATTCTAAAAATATCGCTAAACTTATTAAAACTAGTTAAATCGTATCTGACTAATCGTCAATTCATTGTTTTTATTGACCGAAACAAATCTACATGTCAAACAGTTCCAGCAGGAGTTCCTCAAGGCTCTATCTTGGGACCGTACTTATTTTTGTTATATCTAAACGACATACCTGTACAACCTCGAACTAGTCTTGCATGTTTCGCGGATGATACTGCCTCGTACACCTCTTCTGATAACGTTGAACTCATTATAAGCCGACTACAGTTAGCAATTGACCAATTACATTCGTATTTTACTAAATGGAAACTCAAGCTAAATGCGTCAAAAACGGAATCCATTCTATTTACCCGACAGCGTCAGCTACCAAAGCGAACTCTGATCATGGCAGGGCAGAAGATACCTTGGAGTTCATCCGTGCGTTATCTCGGTGTTACAATGGACTCTAAACTTAATTGGTCTAAACATATTACAAATCTACGAGTTAAAGGCGCTCAAGCGCTGGGCGCACTAAGCCCAATCTTAAACCGTAAAAGTAAACTAAGTGCTAATACTAAAATGAGAATTTATTCCACTCTCGTTAGACCACGTATAACCTATGCATGTCCAGTTTGGAGCAGCACCTGCCTGACTAATTATCAGATATTACAAACTATACAAAATAAAGCCTTGAAAATCTCGTTCAATACACGTTTTAAAACAAATTTGAATAAATTACATAGTAAAATTAATTTTCCTCTTTTAATACAATACATACTAAAATTAACTAAAAACTTCTATGAGAATAACAGAAATAATAATAATCCACTTATATCAAAAATATGCCTAACTACCAAATCAGATTTACCTTACATCGACAGGTATGGAACTTATCGCTTACCACATCACTATCTTTTGTTTCCCCCCGGAGACGTCACACACACCGGATGATCGGGCACACGACCAGTTTTATGAGACGCGCGCGCGGCGTCAGCTCCTCGCGCTCGCCCACTACTTGTGTATGAGCGGGGGACGAGGGAGCTCTCGTCGCTGCTGCTTAGGCTGGTTGTTAGACTTGGTTACGCAAAATGTCTATGCGTCTTACCCTCAAGATGATATAAGTGAAATTAGTACAATAATTTCACATCATTAAATTGTGACTGAAATTTTGCCATAATGTCTAAATCTCACGATGTGATGAGTAAAATACAACATGGTAATAGCTTATACAGGCGCTCCTAGCCTTTTAAGTAGATAATTTAAGATCCTTGTGTGACTGACTGTAATTTGTTATGCAATGTATAATATTTTTTTATATGAATAAAGAACTTTGAAATAAATAAAAAATAGAATTGTTGTGTTCCGGTTGTCAGAGATAAGATAGGCAGTCCCCCAAATGTGTTGGGGTTTCCGGCTCAGTACGCTTCCACTTTCGACCTATTCTTCACTTAACATCAGGTGTGATTGAGGACAAGTATCAATCTTTTGTAATGCAAAACTATTTAAAAGACTGACTGTCAGGTAGCCACTACTCTGACACGATTCCACCAATCCGCACTGGACCCGTGTGGTTAATGGACCATACCCTCTCCCAATGAGTTGAGGCTGTGCCCCTACAGTGGGGACATGTAAGGCTGTTGATGATACCTGAGTAAAGGATTAATTTGTAGTGATAGCACTAGCACTATTAGTCGCTAAAATTAGGAGAGTTAACATTTTCTGGATTTTTTATAACAAGCACACCCGAATACAAATACACGATTCTTTTTTAAAACATTTATTATTAATTCCATAATTATGCCAATTAACGTTACTAACAAAATAACAGTGAATTACATATCTCGCTTAGAATTTGTTGGCAGAGAAACTCTTCATCCAAAACGGTTCAACAATATTCTTTGGAATAATTTCAATATAGCACACGATATTTGTATGATAATTTTTAAACTACTGGACAATTGTTAACACCAGTCTCCTCATCTTCGGCCAAAGCGAAACAGATTAAGCTTCTCAGTCTTTGTAGAGCTTGGTTATGCAATAGAACATCTGGCTGATCATTGAAATGTACAGATGGCACGAAGTTTATAACCGCCATTGGTTCACGAGCCGCTTCCTGCGCAGCGTCGTCGAGAGGACCTCCCGACGTAGTAACACAATGATCTAGTAGAATCAAACTCAGTCCCGCTTGCTGTGCACACTGATACGTTCCCAGTTGATATGAGGGACGAGGATCTGAGAACTCACATATCATATAGCTGACTTGAGCATCTTGGTTGCCGCTCAATAAATTCAACGCACATCGCTGGACGCGGTTTGCCCAACAATCATTGGCAAAGAACTGGCATATCATGTTTCCATTGTCGTCATAACTAGTTTTTCCCCAAGGTACAAATTCGACATCTAGGAATTGTTTATATGCTTCGTAAGCCTCGGGTAGTTGGTTGCTGATGAAGTTCACAGTATCCGAGCAACCAGCTGTTGTACCGATCGTCAGTTTAATCGTACCGTTCACTGTTTGCAACGCATTGATGACAGATAAACTGATGAAGCACACGACTATGCTCAAATATTTCCCGGCCATGACGTCCGATGTTACTGAATGTCTATCTCAAACTGAATTTTTGCATTTTTATCTTAATGATATCGATTTTTAACGCCATAAGATATATGATTTTGGTTGGAACATAATCATTTTAATCGTATTAGATAAGATATAATTATAAAGTACAATTACATATCTGGTGTTCTTTTAAAGAAATCGATAATATTCGAGTTTAAAATTAATTAAAAAATATAGTAAAAATACGCCTAACTCGCTTCCGTGATTCATTCATAGGTAATACCCAATACGCTAGCGCTATTATTATTAAATGGAATGTATCATTAACGTTTATAGAAATATTTAAATACAAATAAGAACAGAAACTTAAAAAACTTCTGCGGTTCTAAATATGTATTAAAAAAAAAAACAAAAACAAGGCGAAATAACTCAATTGATTAGGCTCTTCGTATGTAATATTTTTTTAATCAAATCATGATTGGTGTATTGTAATTGGTGTAAAATAAATTTGGGAAAACCAATTCTCTCTCCGCTTATTTAATGTTTTATTTGCAATGTTCGTATGTAAGTACCTATGTATATAGGTAAGTTGCTCGTTTCATAATTTGCAAACTATTTTCAAGCATTTGCTGGTATCCGATTGAGCTGCAATTTGGCACATTTATGTATGTTTGTTGACAATGCCCTATTATGGTACCAACGAGCTGATCTTTTTTTTTTTTTTTTTTTTTATGCATAACGGGTTGGTACTTGACCTCAATCACACCTGATGTTAAGTGAAGATGAGGTCGAAGATGGAAGCGTACTGACTCGGAAACCCCAACACATTTGGGGGACTGGCTATCTTATCTCTGACAACCGGAACACGACAATGCTATTAACATTGCAGCTTGGCGTCAGATTTAGATAAGATGGTGGTAGCTAACCAGGCGGACATTTAAAATACCACCAACCAATCTGATGTTGGAGTCGAAATATACAGACTAAGACTGATGGCAAATGACATGATAATCGAATTTGAGCTGGTTTATTTTGTTGCTGATGCTGATGCCACATGATGACGAGGATCTGTGATAGAGCCAGAAGATTGCGACTGGAACTCCTTGATGGACTTTACTCGTCTTTGTACTAGAATAATATGTAATAATCAACTAATTTCAGTCAAGAAAATCCCATACTTAGGTAACGAATAGCTGGTTACAGTGTTAGAACGGTGCCACACAATGCGTTGTGGCCGCAGTGTGGTTGATATACGTAGTTCATTGCCGCCTGCAATGGTTTCACCGGCGCTAGTGAGCGACTTTACACAGCAATAAACTACGTATATGAGCGATATGAGAGATGTTATTCAGATTCACAGTAAATCCTTAAAAAGTATTTTCAGAAATGAAATATTGTCATTATCAGTTCAACGACCGATTGGTGTAGTGGGTAGTGAGCTCGCTGTCTTCGAAACCAATTATTGCGGATTCGAATCCACCTAGGGTAAATATTTGTGTGATGAATACGAATATTTATATCCGAGTCATAATGTTTATATAATTATTTAAATATATTGATCCGATGTTGTATAGAATACAATACAGAGTTATTATTTTAGATTCGTTTTAGCCAGGCAGTGCCCAGCAGGTCGACCTTGAATCGTAGTAAGCGGTTCAGCAATTGAAATGTAGCATCCTTCATAACAAGAACCATATCCAATTCATTCATTCTGACAATCTTTCTTTCTGATAATCCACCTCAAAACTCAGCCTACTCCGAAAGCTGGTCATCATGCGAGGCGGTTCGTGGTGGTTGCCACTGCTTGTAAACGCGATTCACAAGCGAGATAGACCTTTAAGTCCTCTTTCATAAAGATTCTTCTATTCTCCAAGATAGAATTATCCTTAAAATTTCTCTGAAGCTCTTATATTACAAGCGTATCAATACTTACCGTTTACAGAACCTGTGTAGAATTTCCGTCCTCACCACGGATATTACCAGACTGATATCTGACAGCTGATCTATGTAGTAACGATTCTAGACTTCAGTCTCGGAGAGCTTCTCTGGTTTATAGGTGTCAGTTTTACCAAGGTTGGTTTTCTTTGTAAAGTGGTGTCTTTCAAACTGCTGATGGAAAACTTTGACCCTCGCTTCCGCTCCATCGCCCCTTTTATTAGACGAGCCTAAAGCCACGACATCGTCTCAGCTTTTGAATTTTTTGACATGGACCCCGATCAGTAATGATTTGTTTAGCAAAGTTAAGCATTCTCATAGCATAAAAAATATACTTATACTGGATGAGTGATTATCATAAAGAAAAAATAGGACACATTAAGTAAGTAAAATAGAAGGTATTGGCATAGGTCATTTTTTTTTAGCTATAATAAATCATTAATTGTGTGATTTGACGGTTGCGTTTGTAGCCTATTCCACGTAATTACATCATTAAATTAAATAAATAAAGAAAACTTCGAGTTATAACTCTAAAATATGAGTTCTAAATAAATTTCATCAATATCAGACCGGCACGGGCATTTTCGTAAAAAAAAAATATTAAACTACCTATGCCAATAACTTCCATTTCACTTACCTAATATGCCCTATTATTTTCTGTACGGTAAAAAACTCATCCGGTATAGGGAAACAGAATAAAAAAAATCGAAATTTTTTTCTACCCACAAAATGCAATAGGAAACCTAATAGATGAGCCGGCTTTTCTTTAACCGACTACCCCAGGCAGGAAGGCAATGTTTCTTGTACATTTTTGTATGTGGATTTCTAGCTTACCTCTGTAGCCTAAACAATAGACCGATTTCGAAGTGTGAGGTGTCGTTAGATTCAATTTCGAATCATTTTAAAGAATTTTGTCAATTCTGCAACTCTCCAACAAAGACTAGACGTAAACTGTGAAATTGTTGTTCTAACCGAGTATTGGCTGACTAAGCGTTCTAACTAGACTAGGCGTGACTAAGACTAAGTAGCATTTAAGCATAGATTTACTCTGTGTACCTACTTTATTTATAGATATCTAGTTTGTACCTACAGATGGTTATATTATTTTAATTTATAGAAGCCCTAGCTTCGCCTGAAACACAGGATTTTCCTAGTTCAGGCACTAGTGTTACAGTTGCAATTAAGTATTATTATTTAGATTCTATGTTTCAATGTACCATTTGAATTAATAAATATATTTGATTTGATTGATTGATTGATTGAATTTGATCCCTATACATCTAGAAGATATAAATAAAATATGCAGCCGGGATTTTTGGTTTATACATAAACTTTATTATGCAATATTTTTTTATGGTTTCGGAGTAATAATCTGTAATGTGGAAAAAATATATATTTCCACCTTGTATAGAATTTCGAAGATAAAAATATATGACGTTCCAACAGTCACGAGTAATTCCTTGAGACCGGAACCGCAAGCAGAAGCTAGTTATTAATGAATAACATAAATTTCCAGAATAGCTGAAAAATAATTTTCCTGGATAAGTTTCCCCTTCCCCTATTGTTGGTTCCAACTTCAAGGTAATCTTCCAAGATTACACAACAAAAAACTCTTAACTCTATTAATCCCCTTATTTTCTTCAGTCTAAAATATGTTTTAGGGTTCTGTACCAGAAAGATAAAATAAGAACTCTTCTGTTTAAACTTCGATGTTTGTATTATTTGTATTAAAATTACAACAAATATATAAGTAGGTATGTAGCTACCTACTCATGTTATAACTCATACATAAATAGCATCACAATCTATATCCCAAATGGGGTGGTCAGATATATCCCAGACATTAGCGTTTGGGTGTTCCAAACATTACAAGATTAACGTCGTTTTAGCTTAGTCGTTTAAAATTTTTCAAACACCTTTGTGACAACACGACACGACAGTGTATACTATTCTTATTCAGACCGTTTACTGTCAATAATTAAAATTAAGTAATTTAAAAAATGTAAAGGGCGTCGTTTGTCTATTGAGCTGGAACTGGATACAAACTCTTGAACCCTACTGTATATAAAATTTAATACAACCAAATCCCGTTGGAAAATTAGAAAGGGCCAAATTTACACGCGACACCTTAATCCTAATTCATTGCTTAAAAACAGCCGGTATTCTATTACGGTTAATATATTTAAAAATGTAGCCCCCTAGAGCCGCGAGATACCAACCGCAGTATTAATGAAATTGACTTCCCCGGGGTCCCCGGGACCCCTTCTTTACGTGACGGGCCCCTTTACGGAGCTTTGGCCTTATTGTTCTGTACTGACAAACAAAAGGTATCGGAGGTTTATCAAATTAACGAGTTTACTAAATTTGTAACGTTGAACTTTATCAAGAGACGATTTGTTCTAGAGATTTAAAAAAAGTATAAGGAATATTTGCTTTTGTCGTAATATTTCCTTCACTGAAATTGACTCATCGCACGTGTGCATTTCTTTATATTTCGAACCGGGGAAGTTGTTTCAAGCATTAAAATCTTGCATCAGCAAATCTTGTAGTCCACAGTGACGCCATTTCTTACGTTTCGTGATTTCTTTCTCGTTTGTTTTCTTATGTGTTTTCCTCCCCAATCACCATATTTATCATCGATCTGTTCAAATACACTATGTCCCTGACTAGGGGCCTTTAATTCTGGTTCTTCCTTTTCAGGCACCCGTTTCCCACGAATGTGTTCTATGTATTACCTAGCCCTAAAGTCACTTTGTAATGCATCATTTGTGGTGAGAAAAATAAACAATTTTTCGTATAATTTACTCGGTTTCATGCTTCATTTTGGGGTACATCGTTTCCATCAAATTATTAGGTCCTTACCTATGAAATTGGCGTTTTGTATGAAGAATTTCATTAACATTGTTTTCTATATATAAACATTTTTGTAATTTTTTTTGGGAATGGCAAATCCAAATTTAGTTAAACTTTGTATGTATTATCGGATAACATTAAGTTAAGTATAGACATTGTTAATTTTTAAAAGCAACCGCTTTATAAAAGCTTCACCGAATCTAAGAAATTTAATTGGAAGCACATGAAAAGAGCTGTATTCAAGTCTTTTTTAATAAGTGATTTAGTCCAGACATTAAAAAATATTTCATGAAAAACCTTGAAAATATATTCCATTTTCCAAATAAAAAAACACAAATTTGGAAATAGCTATAGAATCGTAGGAGTTGGTACATATGATTAACGAAGAAAAAATTCTCCAATTTCATAGGTTAAGACCCAATATTTAAAAAATTTAGGCACCTATGATGTGTGACTGGTATAACAAATAAACTATATCTACTTATCAAATAAGATTGTAGTCAAACGCGTCTCAGTCATCGTAGATAAGTTCTACAGTAAACATCTATTAAACACAAGCTTTTAATACTCCATTTTGATTATGACATGCTATTCTATTAGAACCGTGTCTGTAAAATTTCGTATCCATGCTATTAACCGTTGAGGATTTTCCTTGTGGGAAGACAATCCTAGCTACAGCATCAGGTCATGTCTACCATATAAATGTATTTGTAATTGTCGCCAGAACTGAAAGAGTTTGCAATATCTCAGTTTTTTTTTTATGCACAACGGATTAGCAGTTGACTCACACCTGTTGGAATCACATCTGTTATTAAGTGAAGGTGAGGTGAGGGAGCGTGCTGATTCGACCCCATCTTTTTGGGGGACTATCTTATCTCTGACAACTGGAACACAACAATGCTATTAACATAGCTGTGTGATGGCAGACGTAGATAAGATGGTGTTAGCTAGCCAGGCGGACATTTCAAATGCTCTACCACCAACCAAACCGATTACTAAAACATATATCCCGCTTGGGATCGAACCTGCGACCTATGATTCCTAAAGTCTATCTTGTACACATGGCACCACGGAGGCGGTCAAAAAGTTCAGTTTCTTAAGCAAACAGGAAATGGTTCTAATTTGACTTGCAAATTTAGAACGGACATAAGTTACATACATTAGTTATTTAGTTATAGTTATTTAGTTACTGTTATTTAGTTATTGTTGTTTGGTTATAGTTGTTTAGATAAAGTTATAATCTGCATCTTGATCATACTATAATATTTAAGTTAAGGAAGAGTGGATCTTTCTGGCACAGGCATTTGATGCTTAAAAGAAAGATCCCACAATACATTGGCTATTGTATGATTTGGAAAATCTGTGGGAAAAGCAAATAAACTATTTTTGTATTTTTGTTTTTTTTTGTATACATATTACACACATACGAAGTAAGTCAAATAAAAGCTTGTAAAAAGGCGTAAAGGCTGTCAAGGCAGCAGCATCAGAAATGCAGATCATATAACTATTTAGTTTATTAATAATTTTATACATACCGACCAAAACATTACCGTCCTATTGGGCAATAGGACAATGGAAAATCTCTCATCTTCATCATATCAGCCATAGGACGTCCACTGCTGAACATAGGACTTCCTCCTAGTTTTCCAGAGCGATCTTGTTGGTGGTACGTACTTGGTGGGGAAAATCTAATTAAAGATTTCTTTATTTTTTCACTAAGATTTTTTTTTTTTACTTTTTTCACTGAGCTTTTTTCCAGACTTCGCTCTCGAATGAAAACGAAACGGGGTGATAGCGACTCACAAGACTTAAGATGATGATTAAGTATTACTCGTATAAGTTTTACAATGCACTAGAAAGTGTTTCTAGAAAGTTTTACGAATGAAAAAGACAATCTCATCATCATGTCACACACAAGGGAGCTGTAGCTAACAACCGCAAATACTCCTAATTTTAATTAATTCTAACTGCAGTCTAAAGTCAACTCGCATAACTCTAAACCAGCCATTTCCACTCGACCCTTACGCTAAATCCTGTCTACAAACGACTGCTAAAACTTAACGACTTCATACATCCACGTCTGCAGTTACAATGGGGCCCGTAAAATTAATACCTTACCTCTAAAACGTCGGGTCGCCTCTCTAGATGGTAATTTCCCCTTAAATATTTAAGTTTTCTGTGCACCCTCCATCCGCAACAAGATTCAATTTCACGCCGTAGAAAGGGGTCCGTTTTGGGCGATTCTCGGCTTCTCAAATGTCAGGAGACAGACGATTGCTCCCAATTAGTCTAGAGCTCTGACTATATTGTTAACATTCCCTCTTACAAGTTTCTAGTTAGTACACTTGCAGGGTGCGGAAGGTCAGGTTAATTTGGTGACAATAAGAACCACTTGAAGTATTATTTCGAGTATTTCGACTGCATCAAGAATGAGAATGGCGGGAACTCAATTGAATCAATCTTGCATCAAATTGCCAAGTTTGGAGGGATTAGTGCACGTTTTCAATTTGTAGTCATTGTAGGTATCATTTTTCTTTGGTTTTAACCTCACCCGTCAAGTCGTCATGTCATGTCAAAAACTGACTTCAGAAAAGGAGGAGGAACTATGTTCATCAGAATGTATTTTTTAACCAACAACGAAAAACAATCAAATAGGTGTTATGTGTTTTGTGTTTCACGGCGTTGTGTGTGTATGTATGTGTCCCTTCTTTGTCAGGGCGTATTTCAGTAATGCGTGGTCCGATTTGAGTGTGGTTTTATTTTTCATAAATATAAATGAAGGTACAGGTTCTAAGGTTTTCTAAATTTTCAATTTATTAAGTACTTAAATATTTTTATTTTATTTTACTGATAATACAGAATAGTAATTACATTTAGTTTTTACCGTAACATTAATAATCTTGTAATAAGAAATTGAATTTAGGCGTTTCTGGTTTCCGAATGTCGAAGCTATTCGAATTATCAAGAATCTACTCACGTAGTTACCGATATGACCCATTAAATCACATATTAATGTTAAATATCATGATTAATTCGATTACGTGCCGTGATTCATTAAACACGTAGGTATCTAGGTACAGATTTATTGGAACTTTATCAGGAGTTAGGTAGGTACTAGGTTATTATATTTCGTTCGGACGACCGGAGTGTGTAGTGGATAGTGACCCTGTCAGCGAAACCAACGGTTGCGGGTTCGAATCCCGCGAGGGGTAAATGTTTGTGTGATGAATACGAATATTTATTCCCGGGTCATGGATGTTTATATAAATATTTATGTATGTTTATCCATTATCTAGTATCCATAGCACAAGCTTTGCTTAGTTTGGGACTAGATGATTGGTGTAAGTGTCCGAAATATATTTTATTTATATTTATTTATATTTATATTGAAGTACTGGTGGCGCAGTCACATTCGCTATCCATCCATACTTCAGAAACCAAGTTAAATAGTCGGTCCCGGTTGTTTACAAAAGTCAAGGCAGTCAGTCTATAAGCCAAGTCGGTGGCCTACACGGGTGGCTTAAAAACACTGTCAGGTGGCCGCGTGTGACACAAATCCACCAATCCGCACTGGGCCCGCGTGGTGGATTATGACCAATACTCTCTCCCAGGGAGAGAAGCTTGTGCCCCAACAGAGGGGACGTGTAAGGCTGTTAATGATGTAGTTATTATTCCATAGAGAGATTCCTAGTATGTTTTAACCCCCGACGAAGAACGACGGGTGTTATATGTTTGACGGCGTTGTGTGTATGTGTGTGTGTATGTCCAGTCTTTGACTGACATAGTAATGTCAGTAATACATGGTCCGATTTGAGAGGGTTTTTTTCTATTAAAGAAAACGAGAGCACAGGTTCTTTAGCTATGTTAGATAAAAATCGATTAAGCCGCATCGATGATATCACACTATGTATCTCTAAGGTTTGCTGGTAGAAAATCTATCGGAGTTAAGCTCGCCTTTGTACATTTTATATACAATGCATATTTCTATATCAATTTTGTGTACAATAAAGATATTAGATATCACAATCTTTTTTTTTATTTTAAAATCAAACTCGGGATAGTCTCTTAGCCATATTTAATGAAATTGTTTTGTCGTTACGATGATATTTAGCTTTTAACACAGTTGGTTTGGTCTACCTGGATATTTCCACGGAGTTTTTTTTTAAAATTTTAACTTTAAAGTTATTACTAATCATAATCAAATACTTGTTAAAGACGTATCCCGCTGACCGAAGCGATGTTATTTAAACTAAATCAAGGTGGCGGTGAAATCATTTCCAAGGAACAGTTTGTATCGCCTTATCAGGGGAAAGTTTATCGAAAATTTGACGGGAAAGCAATTGCATTTCAGCGTATCAATGACCCCACTCGCCAGTGCTTAACATGAAACCATTCTCATAGCTAGTGTCATAAATCTTTTTTTAAAAATCAGACACCAATCGTAATCTGTAAATTATATCTTGATAAAAGTAAAAAGTGAATCTCAGCTAACCTACGTATCAGCAAAGAATATGTATTCATATGGCGCTGTGTACACTTGCCGTATTAGTACATGCAAAATTCAGGGTTGCCCCTTACGGGACGCATGAATAAAAACAAACGAAAGGGCTGGCTGCTTTTTGTTCGATGGCAAGCGGGACATGAAACTCGTAAATAGGGTTGACAATAACCTTTGAAACATTTCTTCAACGTTTTATTCTTGTCGTGACTTTTGGTTACCTTCGCACCCATGAAATATCTCGACTGCCAAGTAGAAGGTAAAGCGTTTTCCATGAAATTTTGAAATTTTCTTATATCGTACTTGCGCAAGCGGTGCGTTACGAGTATTTCTAAGGGTTTATTCAGGAGTTCCTAATATAGAAGTTTACATAGTAGTCCGCGGTGAAATTTCCAGTGGCCAATTTGGGGTCTCATTGCGAATTCAGATGCGACTTGTACCTGTATGGCTTACATTATAAGAGCTGTTTTTGTATGATGTTACAAAAACAGCTCTTACAATTTCACGTCTAGTTAGGTACATACGAGGTAGGTACAATAACATCAAGCATTGCTTACGAAACTTTTTAAAATAGTTCTTAGCTAATGAACTTCACTAAGAACTATTTTAAAATTTGTCGTAAGTATCGAAATCTGTTACTCGCTTATCGTATCGATAAGCGAGTAACAGATTTCAATAACAGCAATAGCAACAGCTCGACGGAATGAGATCATAGATATGGCAAAATTTCATATGAATGATTATTTATATCCAATCATATAATGGTTATTTTCGGCGGTTCAATCATCAAGTTTATGCCTGAGTTGTGAATATTTCCTATATAAACATTGTCTTTTATAAAATACTTAAAGCGTATGCCTTAAAGTTAAATCAATATCTGTATTTCAAGTGAGCAACCCTGTGGTTATAAAAACAGGATATTAACATACAAAGAGGGCAGTCTCGTGTGCATTTGCCCTGCAGCCTTGCCGCGCCGCCCAGTACCAGCCATTTCAGACGACCGACTTTGTTGCGACCGCATAATCGCCGATCGCATTTTCAACCGCTTCATCAGCCCACATATAGTCACTTTCATATAATTTCTATGTTACGTCCTGTAGCCTACACAGCTAAACCGATATTGAATTGCAAGGTATCGTTAGATTTGTCTTGATCCTTAGAGCATACATTTTATGGTAAATTATCCAATATGGCACCCGGAAAATACAAAATATGCTGTCATAATTATTGATTTTTAAATACTTAACTATTTATATGATCGATACGTGTTTGACCGCCTCCACCTAAGTACGTAAATGATGACTTGATCGAAGATGAATACATGTACCCTGCTCTTGATAAACAAAATAATTGTATTATTATTTTCATAAAAAATCAATATTGATGACCCTATAAACAATGTTCTAAGTATAAAGAAGTTCATAGTTACGTTCACACATGTAGCATAATAAGTGATTATTGCATAAATAGTGATTTGTTTGGACGTTAGTCGGTGTGATTGTGAATCGCGGCGACAATCGCAGCTGAATGCTGCCGTGTTAGTTTCAAACGATTTCACACAAATTGTGGTAAGACAATGATAATAGTATTAATTAAATCGCTTGTCTGAACAGGCTTACAATGCAAGTTGATTGTGTTTGCACAACCCTAACGTTATTATAAATTCAAATACACGCATATTTTAAGTAATTCACCATGTTATTGGGATATCATGGTTTTACGTAGGTATGCAAAGTGTGGCGCAAAATAGCAGCAAACTATTACCTATCATAGTACGTTAAATATGTCGCAGGCAGCTCGTTGAATTAGCCATTTCATGAAATGCCTAAGCGGTTCATTATGTGAAGCGAATATTTACTACATTATTGCAGAATGCGCGAATTAGAGAGGAACCCCACACACACACACAGAGCAACCTGGCACAACCTAACCAATAATCTAGGAAATATCCGACATACATAACGATCTGTCTAGGCATTTCATGAAATGGCTAATTCAATGATCAGCCTGCTACATATACATAACGTCTCAACTTTCTTCCCAAATTCAAAATTTGTGTCAACACATACATCTGAAATATTTTTTGTTGTGTTAGCCACATATATACTCGGAACTTAACGTAACTTGTGAATGTTGAAAATGATCCGATACAAAATGTATTTTATTTTTTTGTTTTATTTTTATTTTTGTCGTATTTTGGCATCTAACAGTCATCAAATGACTATTGTATTGTATCAATAGATCCTAAATCTCTCACAAACAATCTCTATCAGTGACAGGAAGGTTTGATTCGTATAACATTTACACTATATGTATAACATTTTATCATTTATAGCCTAGTAATTTTATTTATTTACGTACAAATTTGCGCACTTCACTGAAAGAAATTTTTCAAATCAAATCAAATAATTTTATTGTGATACACAAGTAACATACATGTGGATACAGGTATTTCTGTGATCTCTGTGTTCAGTCAGTACAGGCATACAAATATTTATGTCAGAGGACAGATTGTAAAACTTAAATATTAGGTACAGCATAATACTTGGACAAGTGGTTATTTATTTGGACTTGTGTATAAAAAAATATTAAAAAAGTATATTCAGCATTGTCGGGTTGGAACAACCATGACGCTGGTATTACGTGGAGCCGAAATGCAGGAGATTAAGAAAGAAACCTCCCCACAACTCTGAGGAATTGGGAGATTCCGCATTTCGATTAAGTAGGTTTAAATACACATTAACAGGAAACTCGCACTAATGGCTTATAGACATAGCATAACAACATATCCATTAGATCAAGTACAGGGATTAGCCAAACCGAAATTGGTCCATTGACTCCTTAACCCGGCTTAGACTAATCCTCTAAACGTTGATTTAACACCACTGAAATTTGCTTCTGATAATTTGAATAGTTTAATTCGAGCAAACTTCGTATGATAATGAAGCGTGAGATAAGTAGCTATTGAAACTAGAGAATCCTTAGATTAAGTAACTTGCGAAACAGGATTGTTCAATTCCTAACTTTCCCATGGCCCCATGAACCATCTTGGTTACACGGGCCGAATCGTTGACAGATATGCTCGGTGCTTGCGCTGGGTTCTTTCCAAATAGCACATTTTGACTCTCGACTAATTATTCAACTTCTATATCCTTGTCCCTAATTGTCAATTGTCCCCTTTCTGGGACTTGATTTATGCAGCACATAATTATGCGAGTCTGCGCCCAGACCCAGTGCTATTTAGCCAGTGTCAGCTCTATTCAAATTCAACCCGGGCGCGCCTGCCGTACCATGTGTGTGCGAATCTCATAAGGCTTGTAAATTTCGCCTCCGTCACATACACAGAAAAGTTTTAACTCGGTGTAACGTGAAGACAAGCGTAGCGAAGGACTTCCACTCACAAGGTGAAGGTCGCGGGAAATCGCTAGATGCAGACCGCTTCCAACTCATCTTGAAAACAATGGGGATGTCCTGTGGCTGATATGATGATGATAATGTAAAGAACAGTGAACACTATTAACGGTTAAGCTTGGACAGAAGGAAAATTTTAAAAATCCCCGAGAAAACAAGTGATTATATCCAGATAGACCTAACGAACTTTGTAGAAGCTAAAGATCTTCAATGCGGTTTCACAAATTTCCATCAAACATGACTATAAAGCTATCACCGAAGGTAATCTTATTTATATAAATTGAAAATCTTTCCCCTCGTTTAGTCTTAATAAAAAAAAACAAATCGGATCAAGCATTTGAGAGACATCCGGAAAAGACTGGATATACACACACAGAACATTGTGCAATACATAACACCCGTAATTTTTATTGGGGTTTAAAAGTACATGAGTGTTTCCACTTAATGTAGCACCATAGAAATAATTATAAATACAAGAGTACTCTGAATATTTGTTACCTATAGATAAGTAGTAAACCACCAAACTAAAAGCACAACAATACTAGGTGAGCGTGGTACAATATTGGTATGGAAATGATAGGACACACAACGATGGAAAAGATGTATAGAAAGTTTATATGAGGAGGGAGAATTAACAGAGAATGATATAGAAGAAGAACAAGAAGTCGAAAAAGACAAGATGGGCCCTATAATCCAGCGAGACGAGTTTGATTTGGCAATTAAGTGTATACAGAATGGGAAGGCAACTAGAAATGATAGAATCCATATTGAATTAATCAAATACGCTAACTGCCCACCACTTTTGGATGAGTTATTACAAATCACACAACTGATGTATACGGAAGGAAAGGTGCCATAAGACTTTAAAATTACTAGAACAGTAACTCTACTTAAAAAGCGTAACACCATTTAATGTGAAGAGCATCGAACTCTAAGCCTTATCTCACAAGCTTCAAAAATTTTACTTAAAATCATACAAAATAGACTACGATACAAAACCGAAGAAGTGGTAAACAATGACCAATATGAATTTAGAAGACAAAAGGGTACAAGGGAGGCTATTCCGGCCTTGCGGATGATTGCAGAAAGACGGATGGATTTGGGTTTGGACACACATTTGGCATTTATTGATTTAGAAAAAGTGTTTGACAAGGTTGATTGGAAACCGATGATGAGAACACTGAAGGAAATTATAGAGGCAGAAAGATATTTTTGGAATCATATAGAGAACAAGAAACAAGGATAAATATAGGAGAAGAAAATGAATGTGCAAAGATCAGAAAAGGAGTGAGATAAAGATGCCCGCTTTCACCGTTAATATTTAATATTTTTATTGAGGGAGCCATAAATAAAATCAGCTAAATTTGTGAAGGGGGACTTAAATTCAATGGATAGAACATTTTATTTGTTAGATTCGCAGATGACATAGCAGTATTTGCAGAAAGCAGCTCCAAATTGGACGCTCTTATTAACATCATGGTTACAGTTTTCAAGGAGTATCATCTTAAAATAAATTCAAATAAAACAAAGACAATGATAATCTCTAAAACTACTATTACATACGCTCATAGACCTATTAAATTGAATTGCGACACATTGGAACTAGTTAACAACTTTAAATATCTAGGAGGTATTAGAAATAGCGAAGCCCGATGCACACAAGACATTACAGCACGAATAGCAACAGCAAAACATGCATTTAACCGGAAGAAATATATATTTAAATCTAAAATATCAATAAAATTAAGGAAACGATTCATAAAATTGTTTATTTGGAGCATTGCAATATACGGAAGCGAGGTATGGACTTAAACCAAAGGGACAATGAGAGATTGCAGGCATTTGAGATGCGGTGTTGGAGAAGGATGGAGGGTATTAGCTGGACAGACATGATAACAAATAACGCAGTGCTGAGGAGGGTGAGTGAGCGAAGAGGGATTCTGGAAATAATAGAGAACAAAAGAGGAATTATGATCGGACACTTAATATGACATAGCATGTTTATAAAAAACATAATTGAGGGAAAATCGAAGGAAAAAGAGGAAGGGGTAGACTAAGGAAAGACTACATCAGCCAGATAAAGGAGAAAGTACATGTCGTGTCGTATAAAGATGTGAAAGAGAGGGCAGAAAAAAGAAAGGAACGGCGGTTACTCCACCGACAAGAGCGTAGCTCTTAAACTAGAAGAAGAAGAAGATAAGTAAGGAGTATTATTGTAACTAACCTTTGAATTTGACATTTGAAGTATCTCAAACTCAAACTCAAATCATTTATTGCATTCCTTATGTTTTCAATTTATTCAGGAACTTCCCATATTAATCATTTCACACGATCACTTCTGTCTATTGGGTGTGGTAGTATATCTATAAACAAAATACAAACGGTAAGCCTTGCCATAGAAGACAGAGAAGAAGAAGAGAAGAGAAGTGAGAGTGAAGTTTTTCCTGTAGAGAAGTGTGGAAAGGACTCCACCGATAAGAGTATAGTTTGCTATCCAATGCAGACAAGCTGACAAAATTCTGGGCATCTACCCATTGGAGGTGGACTGGTTAGCGTTTCCTATTTGGAGATTATATCCTCTTTCTTACCTATTGAAAAAAAGATTTGAAACATATGTTCGAGTCATGATAGAACCTATGATCCAGGTCACTATTTTGAGGCGGGTTGCCCAAGACTAGCTGGGGATCACCGATGCCCCCTGCTTAATATCTAAGATCCAAATAAATAAATCCTTGAACGTATACACAGCGCTATCTAGTTCCACACTAAGCAACAAAGGCTTGTATTATGGATATCAGATGATTGATATACTACACAAATACATTGGTTTTGTAATTATTTACAATAATTTATTTACATAATATAAATGACAATATCCATAACTAGGTTACACGTGTCCGTATTCATCATACAAATATATGCCTTAACAAAGTTCGAAACCGCGACCTTTTGGTATAGCAGTCAGAATTTCTAACCACTACACCAAACAGGTCCTCGAAATTATACACTATGTCATTTTCTAGCTAAATTACGAACAGGACCACTAATAAAGTTCTTCCATCAACAGCAGACTTCAATTAATTGAATTTTGTTTACACAGCTAACAACTCTATGTAATTACTTGTACATTTGTACACGCGTCGACTGGAGGAATAGCATTCCTTATTCATTAGGCAAGCATGAGAAGAGGCGTACCCATTAAACTAATCAAATATAGGGGTTGTTTCATGATCAAATAAACATATATGTTGTGCCTCGATCTGAGTGAGGTACCAAAAGGAATCCATATTATTCAACTTTTACCCGACTGTTCAAGGAAGAAGAGTAATGGTTTTCAGGTAATGTAGATTTCTATAATACCTTCTGTAGCCTAAACGACTTGACGGGTTTTGAAGTGCAGGTGTCGTTCGATTCCTCTCTACTTCTTCGAGTCGAGTTCGAGTTTTAATCTACATAGTGGAATAAGATATAATTTCTCACCCGTCTACCTCAGGAAAGAGAGTCATGTTTGCATATAAATATTTATGTTACAAAGTTCTCTTTGCTTAATTTTAAAATATCGACGATCAATACTGTTGCATAATTAATGTAGAAGATATAGGAGAATAACATTATTTACAGTAGCAAACTCTACATACATAACATCTTCCAAACATTAAACGTCTAATGCTCTGTAGTATTCAAACTAAGTTGTGTTAGGTACACAACCTAACCAACCCGCTCTGAGCAGTTCAGGAGTAACACAGTTTTCACTAATGTAGGACATCTTGTATGTTGTGCGTCAGTATATTAAGCTTTTATTTATTTATTTTATTTGTTGATTACATATGATTTATTGTTTGTGTTCTTCTATTTTGGTTGTATGTACTGTGCAGTGAATAAATGTTTCTATCTATCTATCTATCTATCTATCTACATATCCGCCATACATAACGATCCGCCTAGGCACTTCTTGAAATGGCTGATTCAACGATCTGCCTGCGACATATACATAATGTCACGACCTTCATATATATATACCAAATAGGGTGGTCAGAGATATCCCAAATATAGGCGTTTGGGTGTTCCAAACATTAAAAATTTTTATGCTTGATACTACATCCACGGTTCGCTTTTCGATATACAGAAATGCACACGTACCAGGGGGTGAGCACATCGCCGTTGAAACATGCATGTCTATAGATGTTTTTCGACGCCCACGAAAGAGACGAGATGGTTATATTCTTTTACCGTGTCGAAACTACACGGCATTTACCGTGTCTCCATTAGGGTAACCATCACGCAGTGCTGTTACACTTTTTGGGTTTTCTTATACGAGCATGTCCTAAATACTTGAGTTTTGTTTTTATTCGTCAATGGTTTTTAAGTGCTTCATAATATATTTTTAAATCATGCTACAAGTATGTGAGATTATTTTAACAATATCAGTGTATATTTCTTTCATCGTATCATCACAATCAATTACGGCCGATCATCTCAATATCGGTATTTCTATTGCTGCATAAGAAGAATGTAAACACTGGTTACATTACATTGGTTGTACAACCAAAATAACATAAATGACACATTTAGATAGATAGATAGATCGTTTATTTGTTACTCCAATCACGCACATACATAAAGTTTAAAGAGTATTTCTTAAAAAGAACTTAAAAGGTAAGTACTAGGTACATAACAACTAAAGCACATGTGTGCTGCAGTAGGACAAATTTATGCTCATCTACGGATTATATTCCTCGTTAAATTCTTTAGTCGCTCGTTACTATACCTATGGGAATGTATGGGTCGACCGGTGCTCGGACAAAGCCTCATAATTTACAAAATTCACTTTATTACTTAAAAGGAGCAGCCTATCTCAAGATAGGCTCGGCAGAGCCCTCGACCAAGGCGATACTTTGTTCGATGTACTCGTTTAACCTACTTCGTAACGGCGCATATTAAATTAAACCGTACTATGAGGATAAAGATAACACGGGACGAGCAAATGGAAACTGAGACAGAAGATGGTGTGGAGACGACGTGGAACAAAAACACAAGAATAAAAATATTTCGAGATAAATAATTTTCAGTTGGCGGGTTTCGGATGTAACATCAGGTGTGATAGTAAAAAATATTAAAATATTAAAATTTGTCTATTGATCTATGTATGTATGAGTATGTAAATATATGAAATTTATTCACGTAGTTTGTATCTGCATCCCTATTTAATACCGCACAACCTACCTATTTCAAATGTACTGTCCTTATACCCAAAGGTTGCCTGGAAGAGATCGCTTTTAGTGATAAGGTCGCCAAATTGTACATTCTATTCTTACCACTTCTCTGAAACTGTATTTTCTTATCTGTTGTGCAATAAAGTGTATTTGTATTGTATTGTATTGTAAAATATCTACAATTGCAGAATAACTAAATAATTATTTATACGTGTAATATACTTGTTAAGGGCGTGTATTGAGTTTGTCTTTATTATTATTTTATCATGCCATGCGTGTCAAACTGCTAACACTTTAACTTTCATAATTATAGACATAGTGTTATATTTATTATGACAGACATAATTAAATTGTCTTGAAATTGTAGATGTCTCTAATTTCTCTATTCTACTTAATATACTTAATTATGATAGAAGGCAGAAGAATGGTAACATACACATAATTTGCATTCCTATGGCTTCAACTTAAGAATTCGCATATTCTGATTTTCATTTCAGATGTTTCCTTGTATCGAATTTGGCCACACACCTACTTCACGATACCACACTTTCATTTAATATTCCAATTCAAAACAATAGAGGATGTTCCTACTATAAAGTCGAAATACACACATGCATACAAGCGCAAGTACACGGCTGTTTGACCAAAATTGTTTACCCGTGATAAAGATCATAAATTACAGCATATTAATTCACATAGACGACCCAAAATTATCGAAGCAAAGGGCTTGATGAAGAGCTTCCTAGCTAAAAACTAAAAATAGAAAATATGATCCGCACTCCAATGGTTTCTTGTTCCAAACAGCTCCGCGGCTTGGAAAGAAGCGTATTGTCGGCTTGGCATAACGTCGCACGGGTAAACACCTCTAAGTAGCTTCGAGAAATATTGACGGCAGACCGAGAAATATACTCAACCCGAATGCGTTTACATAATCTAAAACGCTTTTAAGATTTCAACAACTAGCTGTGGTAAAGTGGCAAACTATATTAAAATGAAATAAATTTTGAAATTTAAACTGCTTTACAAATGAAAATCTGCTTTATCCTATGCTTTGACAGTGAAAATTGTGTTTGTAAAGAGCGACTGAAAGTGGATAATGTTATCTTAGTATATATATTATTAAAAGGCAAAAGCCTGACTTATTGACACAGATCATCGCACAGCTCAATCATCAGCACCCACCTACAAACATCAATTTGACAGCTGTATTCTTTAGTTTGCTTAAAGGCACACGAAAATGGATTTTTTGAATTTCCAGGGGTCAAACGTGGAGGGAAATATTTCAAACAAAAACATAGAAATGGTCAAATTGCCTACTCCTTTTTGAAGTTGGTTAAAAAGTCAATATCTCGACCAAAGACAATGGCATGAAGAATCTAGTAGTAGATTCCATAGAGAAATAAATAAATTAACATGTATTTCAGCATTCTTCATAAAAATACCTGAAATCAGCGATATCATTAAAAAAGGCTATTCATAAATATAAATATCCTTCGACATACACACAGCGCCAACTAGTTCTACACAACGCAACTAAGCTTGTATTATAGAGATCAGATGGTGGATAAACTACACGAATACATGTTCTTTTTTGTAAAACATTTATAACTCGGGTACACATGTCCATGTTTATCATACAAACATATGCCTCTAGTGGGATTCGAACCCGCGACCTCTTGATATAACCTTTTTGTAAATCTCTAACCACTATAGGAATCAAGTCATCGGTCCTTTAAAAAAATGTTAAATGGCAGCAGCGGTTTTGTAAAATTTAAATAATTCGAATGACATTTAAAAATTAATAACGTCTGTATCTGCCACTCGCATAGACACACATATAAATATAATGATCGACGTACAGCAGGGGGAGCAAATGCACACGGCCTCCAATCCGCAGCATGATTTCATTCCAATGAATTCTTACCACGAGTGAGTACCTATTAAATTGAACAAACATACGAAACCGCTCATGAGGAACAATACCTGAAGGGTATAATGCCTAACAAAGGCTTTAAAATTTACAGGCACTAGAATAGTCACAATAAAATTGTTTGCTAGCAGATTATAAACGGTGACCAATCACTGAAGTTTTAGATAGATTTATTTATAACTTTTTTAAAAATTACAACATACACGTGGATGGGACTTTCCTTTTATGTATAATTATATCTGTAACAGGAAGTCCCGCTCTTACATGGGATTTTGGTTTAATATTAAATATGAAATACTTATTTTAACTTAATAATTAGAACTATGTGCATGTGTGTGTGTATGAGTGTGTTTGTTTGTAAAGAGAGCGTATGTATCTGTGATAGTTCCATTCAGCAAGCGTTAGGTGTAATTATGAAGGGATATTTTATAATGCGAAAGTTTGAATGTTTGTTTATTTGTTTGTTGTTTAATCACGGCGAAACGGATCGACGGATTTTGATGAAATTTGGTATATAGGTAGAATATACCCTGGATTGAGACAAGTGAGTAGTTCCCGCGGAATAAACAAATTTCCGCGATAAAGTTGTTCTACGCAGGCGAAGCCGTGGGCGGAAAGCTAAATAATAATAAAATATTATTATGCTTTTTTCTAATATAAAAACCTATTTTTAAAGAGCTACCCCTCGAGTTATGTGCTTGTTCTTCTCAAGGGAAAATTGCCTTTCGAACAAGCAGTAGCTTAAAAAATGAAACGTCTGACTCTTTTGAGGGTACTCTGTGTACTCATAAAATAAAACATTTTTAACTTCGACTATAAGGCTTCTTTTCAGAAATCATCAAAAATTATTTAGTGCATGTATTATAGGTACACATTACAACTTAAATTGCTAATTAAATTTAGTTCCACCGTAATTCTACTTTTCCAGGCGTATACAATTACTAAATTTAAGTTATATAATTATCGTCCTTATATACAATTATTAAAAAATGTAAAACTAAAATCATTATAATTTTATTGTCATTATTATATAACAATCAAAAATAAATTTTGTCCAAAGCTTTCACACCTAAACCATAGAAATGGACATATGCTACTATTTATCTGACTTATACATTTTTAAAATTGTGCCTTAATAAGCTTTCTCATAACAATTAATGTGCCTTTCATTACAGCTAACTCCCCTCGATATTTTAGTGATTTCACTCGTCTGTATTTATGTCAATATTTTCTGCTTTCATTGCTTTCAATTGTCTATGTCAAATAGATTTTGTTATAAAAAACCGCGATAAACGAACAGACGGACGGACGCAGGTTTTATTGTATAAGCATTCCATTCAAGATCCGGACCAAAAATGCCAAAAAGAAACATCACGTTGCGTGCTGCAATTATTCGAAGCAGGAAACGAAGTGTAGGTTACTGGCGATCACAATAAATCGCCACAGGTAGCAGTAATACATGGCTTTCGTAATCTGCAATAGCACAATTATAGCACAGCATTATTTTAACAAATTGCCGCAAAAAAATCTCGAGCGGTCTACTGTCTTTGACAGTATTACACTGTCCGCATTCTGCAAACGGAGCACTAATCAAAACCGTATTAAGGAATAGAATGGTCGATAATTTGTATCGCTTGGGACCTCTGCACTTGAAGTCTGTAACAATGAGACAGCTGTTAGGAACGTGAAAGGAACAGTACTTGCACTACGTAGACAGGCTTTGTTGCCGACGTAATAAGGACCAACGTAATAAGTTTTATGACAAATTGAAATTTCAAGTCGACTTGACAGTGGTTGCTGTTCTTGTATTCGATGATATTATTTTTATTATTATAATTATCAGTGTTTAATGGCAAAGGGAGCAATTATATCATCACCAATGGATGTGTCTGTCCGTATATCACAGCCATTTATTTAAGAAAGAATAAGGCTAATTTATTATGAACGGCACAACACGATACAAGAACAATGAAGTAGTAAATTATAGCTGAAATAGAAATACAATTATGAAGAAGATACGCACAATGTTGGCACGTGTTGCGGCGTGCACAAATGGGTTAGCACTCAGCTTATGCTACGACGAATCACAGCGCTAGTTTTTAGTGCCCCCAAATGGTCACAGACGCTACGTCAATATAATAATGAGAAGCATAGTAATATACAATTATAGTCGGTTTAGTGTAAAGTAAAGTACAAAACAATAATTACAATACAATACAATACAAATACACTTTATTGCACAACAGATAAGAAAATACAGTTTCAGAAAAGTGGTAAGAATAGAATAATAATTACGTCATAGTAATAAAGATAAATACGTCAGAATATGGATATAATGAGACTGTGAATGTATAGACTAGTACAGTATAATTAGGCCACTGCTTCAAGCCTGTCTGTCGAGACAGTTGCCGCTGGAGACAGTGGTATCATAGGCCTATGATAGTTATTTCAGGAACTATTTGATGTAACTACACAATTGAAATTTGGTGTTGTTGTAGAAAGCATTGTCAAGCGGCCGCTAGTCTGCCACAATTCCACCAAACCGCACTAGGTACCTGGTACCTGGAGAAGGACATAGGTTACTTAGCCGACTTCCCAGGACGAAGCCGCGGGCGGAAATTAATTAAAAATAAAATGTGATTAGTGGTGTGTTATATTACCGACACAGTTTAGTCTTTGTCCGGATGTAAACAATACGTGGTCTAATTTAAATGTGTTATTTTTTATTTAATATCATACATATAAGAGGAAAGGTTTCTTTGCCATGTTAGATTTTTGTACAGGTTACAAGCAGCAGGTATTTGGCGTTGTGGTTAGCAACTCTGACCACTATACCAAAAGGTTGCTGTTTCGAATCCCGCTAGGGGCATATGTTTGTGTGATGAATACGGACATGTGTACCCGAGTTATGGGTGTTTTCATTTGTAATAAGTATTTATTTATAAAAAAAAAAATTATGTAGTACATCAATCATCTGGTATCCTATCCACAACACAAGCCTGTAGTTGCTTACTGTGGAACTAGATGGCGCTGTGTTTATTTAATAATATGTTAAACGATTCGTACGGATACGTACTTGGAAATAAAAGGTCTAAAGTAGTCTCAGTCAAGTAGCAGTCGACAAATTGGAACGAGATAATGAAGATGAAATCTATGTTCGGATAGATCGCTCTAATGTAACTAGTTCTAAGAATAACCATGTCTAAGTACGAGACTCGATTAATCCAAACTATTCTAGGGAAATTCTAATAGCATACTTAGAGCTACAACGTGGAGCTTACATAATTGAGTAGTAATTACTATAAGGATATAAAAGGTAACGGATTGTGAACTCTTTTTTAATGACGCCTAAAGCGTATCTTTTAGTCGGTTTTGAAGCCTAAAACGTTATGTTAGATAAAAATCTGACGACCTGTTTGCTGTAGTGGTTAGCAACTCTGACCACTATACCAAAAGGTTGCGGGTTCGAACCCCGCTAGGGGCATATGTTTGTGTGATGAATACGGACATGTGTACCCGAGTTGTGGATGTTTTCATTTATAATAAGTATTTATTTACAAAAAAAATGTATTTATGTAGTATATCAACCATCTGGTATCCACAACACAAGCCTATAGTTGCTTACTGTGGAACTAGATGGCGCTGTATGTATGTCTAAGGATATTTATTTATTTATTAATCTTATATGTCCATATCACAGTGCTTAGGAAGTAGTCCAGTAGAATTACGTAACTTTTGTGGTGTATCTTTCTATAATCCTAATGATCCTGATTTTTTGTAGAAGGATAGAGTACCCATCAGTAATAAAATAAAAATGTTTTCTAACCATTATGTAGTTTGCCTTAGGTATACTATAGATTTTTTTTTATATGACGCCCTCTCATATAAAAACGAGCATGCGG
The DNA here is from genome assembly GCA_949316235.1 of Oegoconia quadripuncta. Taxonomy (NCBI): domain Eukaryota; kingdom Metazoa; phylum Arthropoda; class Insecta; order Lepidoptera; family Autostichidae; genus Oegoconia; species Oegoconia quadripuncta. Next base: position 16,661,493 of record OX438743.1, read on the forward strand.
GTTACCTGATGGAAAGCAATCACCGCCGCCCATTGACACCCGCAACACCAAAAGGGTCACAGATGCGTTGCCGGCCTTTGAGGATGGTGAGGCTCGTTTCTTGAAGGTTCCAATGTCGTACTCGTTCGGGAATACCGCTGCAGGAAGTCCGTTCCATATACTATAGATATATAGTTATAAAACCTTAAACATTAAATTAAAGTTACCACTGTGAACTTCATTACGTTGTAGAAGATGCTAAGAACTCGTAAAACAATTTTCTAAAAAATGTATCAATGGTTACTTAATAATTATCAATGTAGGTTGTGTTACATTCTTTTGGATAATACTGAGAAGATCTTCACAGTGATGCAGCGCTTCCTACAATGCAGGAACGTCCGATATTAGTATTTTATTGGTTGCCATTATCGACGCACCAACACCGGTGTGCCGCCTCCAAGGTTTAGGTATGATTGTCTATCCAAGTATGATGTTATGTTTAAGTAGGTATATGGGTCTATCTAAGTATGACGTTATGTTTAAGTAGGTATATTGGTCTATCTAAGTATGATGTTATAATTAAGTAGGTATATTGGTCTATCTATCTGAGTATGATGTTATGTTTAATTAAGTATATTGATCTATCTAAGTATGATGTTATGTTTAAGTAGGTATATGGGTCTATCTAAGTATGATGTTATATTTAAGTAGGTATATTTGTCTATCTGTCTAAGTATACATATAGTATGTTATGTTTAAGTAAGTATATTTGGCTATCGATCTCTATATATCTATGACGACTTGTTTGGTGTAGTGGTTAGAAACTCTGCTACTATACCAAATGGTCGCGGGTTCGAATCCCGCTAGAGGCATATGTTTGTATGATGAATACAGACATGTGTTCCCGAGTTATTGATGTTTTTCATTTATACATGTATTTATTTACAAAAAAAAAGTATTTGTGTAGTTTATCAACCATCTGGTATCCATAACACAAGCTTAGATGCTTACTGTGGACCTAGATGGCGCTGTGTGTTTGTGCAAAGACATTAAAAAAAATATGTGTATGTTAGTATATGGAATCTATTCAAGTAGTTTGTATCTGCATCCCTATTTAATACCGCACACTGCCTATTTCAAATGTACTGTCCTTATACCTAAAGGTTGCTGGAAGAGACGCTTTCTACTCTTACCACTTTCTGTAACTGTATTTTCTTTTCTGTTGTGTAATAAAGTGTATTTGTATTGTATTTAATTTTTTATGCTGATATTTTAGAGCATCTTTTCTAAATGGATTCCACTAACCATTAATATGGAGACGACTTCGGTACTAAAACCAACAAAAAACACGGTTGTGAAGGAACTCTACACTATTTACCCGACTGCGCTATATTATGTACCTAGTATGTCCAGAGCCGCCTGTCAGACGCCTCGATTTAATCAAAATGCAAATTAAAACGCTTACGTTGGCTTCACTGAGGCTTCACAACTGTGTCGTGACAGCGCGACTTTTTCCAGAACATGAGATGCTACCATAGGGGATGTATACAAATTCAAACATTTCTCTAAAACTACAAAGTCTCTGCTGATATAGATTATCCCTAAATTATGTAAGTATTAGTGTTATGATAATACTACATTGGCTTACATTCATGTGTTATGTTTAAAATATACGGTTTAATTAATTAGTCTTACTTTTTTGGTATTTAAAGTGACACGTGAATAAGTTACTTGGCATTATCACAACGCTGACCACTCATGGTGCAGTCGCATTCCACGTTAGTTTTCCTTGGATGGGTGATCACTAGCGGCATTTCAATACGAGTGTTTCTACCTCAGATGGCACGTAAAATATTCGATCACAGTTGTTTCCAATTGATGGCCATCGTTAAGCCAAATCGGTGGCGTCTGTCTGTCACATGACTATGTCTCACTCGAACTGGGCCCGCATAGTGGATTATACCCATCAATGAGAGGAGGCTGGGACTCAAGCTGTTGATGACGAATACGTCATTTATTTTAATGAAGAAAAGACCCATTCAGGGCATATCTATATCAAGAGTAGACCGTGTGGTTTCAGGGAAATGCACATATTTATATGTACTAAGCAAAGATTATTATGACGATATAAAAAGTAGGTGGTAATTTTTACATTTCCGTGGTGCCAATCTTTATCTTCCTCCAGCTCCCAAAACTTTAACTGCAAATAAAGCAAATAAAACTAGTTTTAAAGGATTGATTATGTTATCTAATTTAACTAATAAATGCGAAAGTTTGAATATTTGTTTCTCAATCATGTCGAAACGAATGTAGAGATGGAAACCAATTGTAAAGATGGAAACCAATTGAAAAGATGTGTTGTTGCGGAGTTTCTTGTCGCTTCTTCTCCCTAACCATAACACCTTGTGAAGCGATGTAGTTTAAAAAAAATAACATGCTGACTTTCAATAAGTGATATTTTTGTATCCTACACTGAATAAAATATTTTTGATTTGATTTGATTTGAATAAATGGATTTGGATGAAATTTGGTATATAAGTAGAACATACCCTGGAATAAAGAGGATATTTTTTTATCCCGATAAAGCGAGTAGTTCCCGTGGGATAAACATATTATACACATCCAAGATAAAGTTATTCGACGCAGGCGAAGAAAGTTAGAAATAATTATGGTGTACAAATATTAGGGTGTATTGGTGCTTTAACACTTATGCATTAGAATTGCATCTATAGAAAAGTTAATATATTGAATTAACAAAATAAGAAAAGCTGAAATGTCACCTATAAAACCAATGACTTTCTCCGTAACTATAAATGGAAAATTTAAAAATAGCCCGAAAGACTCCGCCTCCGTTTAAACTGCCTCCGTGGCTAAATGTAAATAACATTTGGTTTACGATTCGGAGGTCGCGGGTTCGATCGCCAGCGAAGTACATTAGTACTCGGTTTAGTTAGTGGTAGGGCAAATGTCCGCCTGGCTAGCTACCACCATCTTATCTAAATCTGCCCCCAAACAGCAATGTCAATAGTATTGTTGTGTTCCGGTTGTCAGAGATAAGATAGCCACTTCCCCAATTAGGATGGGGATTCCGGGTCAGTAAGCTTCCACCTTCGGCCTGATCTTCCTGAACCTGAAATGGAGGCGTGTGGGATAAACCTTCTTAACAAAATAATAAAACAGCGTCTCTATTAAGCGACATTTTGTCGAGCGATATGTGTCCCCGGAGACATCGGTCGATATCGCACCACATCACCCCACTTCGTCCCATGTCGTGTCTCCTCACATCACTTTGGTCGAACCTATCAGACATATCTGGCAACGTCGCCCGATATCTCCGGGAACACGTCGCTCGACAATCGACAAAAGTTGCCTAGTGGAGACGCGGCTTAAAGCTACTATTTGTCCGTCACGACGTAAAGATTATTACAATAATTAATAGTTGTAACATTATTGTCACAGAGTCATGGCTTATGAATAATTTCACGTGTGTCACCATAAAACGCGGTCGCTACCGCTGGGGTGTGATAAGTAATTTGCATGGATTTGGGTCGACCAGGGCACGCTTTACCGCCATAATTACTGTAGTTATGAAATTTGATTAAACGAAAGGTATATTGCGGTTAAATAAGAACGTTATAGTAGTTACTCGAGATTTCAAACAGCAGTTCTTAAAGTAGGTACTAACTTTAAGAACTGCTGCTGTTTGAAAGTTTCCTACCTTTCTTCTACCCTTCAACCTCTTTCTACCATTTTTTTTTTATTTTTTTTATCCACAACGGGTTAGCACTTGACCTCAATCACACATGATGTTAAGTGAAGATGAGGTCGAAGGTGGAAGCGTACTGACCCGGAAACCCCAACACATTTGGGGGACTGGCTATCTGATCTCTGACAACCGGAACACAACAATGCTATTAACATTGCTGTTTGGCGGCAGATTTAGATAAGATGGTGGTAGCTAGTCAGGCAGACATTTAAAATGCCCTACCACCAACGAAACCGAGTACTTAAACAAGTACCCCGCTGAAGATCGAAACCGCGACCTCCGAATCGTAAACCCAATGTTGTTTATATTGAGCCACGGAGGCGGTTTATATGGTGAGGCATTAAAGTTCTCCAGGGAAGACCACGCACCTACAAGAATAGCGTAGGACATTCACTCACAAGGTGGACAGACGACCTGATAGAGGTCGCGGGAAATCCCTGAATGCAGGCGAGGCCTATGTTCGGCCGTGGACGTTCTATACCTGATAAGATGATGAACCGTCCATTTAGACAGTCAAGGTCAGTTCATAATTGTGTAGTAATAAGAAATGAAATCAAATTTCATGGAAACATCATAACAAGTTCCTGATAACGTGACCTGAGCTATCGGATTAAGTTTAAGTTAGGATGATCGATCGATATGTAGTTATGAAAGAGTATATCATTCAAATGGAAACTGCAAACTCGGATATAAAACCGATACGTGTTTGGTATTGAAAAGTAACATACAGAGATATGAAAAATTCAAATGGCGTTTTATAGTAACCGTTGTTTTCTATATGATGCGATTCAAATTGTTATCAGTTTGACTGAAGAATATAAGATTGAATACTTACACTACTTTCTTGCTAATGTCAAAAAATTAACTTCTCCATGAAGCAAGCAAACAGCCTGCTTTTATTCGATTTCCCCAGGAAAGAGGGTGATTTTTTCGAGTGTATGTACGATGTGGATTTCGATGTTACCTCCTGTAGGCTAAACAACTTGGCCGACTTTAAGTACGAGGTGTCATTGAATTCGTCTTGATCATAGTGTCATAATATTTTATGGTAAAATTCCGACATGGTGTTCTGAAATACCAAAATAGGCTATTGGTTCTTTTGGCTCTTGAATACTTATTCTGCTCTTTTGTAAAAAATAATTAACAGCAAATTATAGAAATTATTGGGCCTGTCCTTGGATATACAAATCGCCATCTAGTTCCACATTAAGTAACAGACATTTGATAAACTACACTAATACATGTTTTTTTTTGTAAATATATACCTACATATAACGCATGTAAACCAAAATCATATCTCGAGTAGGTACACAAATTCATCATACAAACATATACGCCTCGTGGATTCAAACTCGCGACCTGTAGATATAACGATCAGGTTTTGTAACCACTACAGTAAATAGCGCCTACAAAATTTAGAGAGTTGCAACAAAACAAATTGAATCTAAATCTGGTTGAGAAATATAACTGTTGAGATAAGTAGGTAATAGATAGCAGAATACATACCCAAAATTAAGCAAATAAATGATTTCATTCAGCAGTACTGTTCTTATTACGTTTCCATAACCAAAAGGTTCTCGCGATACTCATTACTGAGCTAGCACTATCCGTCTGTCTGTTAAAGGTTTGGAAGACGAACGTCAAAAGACAAAGTTGAAATTTGGTCATAATATTATAAATAGTTTTGCTTGATCATCATATCAGTCACAGTTACAGGACACCCACGTACTCTACCTGAGTGACTGAAGTTTACTATATTTTCTAACAGTTAAAAGTTGAATGGAAATTCCATGTGGATAACGCAGTGGGCAAATGCTAGTCAATAAAAATAATAGAACCCACAGCGCATCTCGATAAGTGCACACGCTGCAATGGTTTCTGTTACAATGGGAACAAATCTAATTTAGTCTTAAACTTTTACAGTCGCTCGTCTAGACGAGAAATGTCCCAGAGCACTCGTAATCCCAACATTTTGGTGTTTTGTTTCAATTATCGTGACAATTGGATGTTTCTAAAACTCATATTGCTTTCTTGTATTGTTTACTAGCTTTCCGCCCGCGACTTTGCCTGCGTGGAATAATTTTATCGCGAAAATTTGTTTATCCCGCGGGAACTACTCACTTTAACAGGAAAAAAATGTCCAATGTGTCAATTCACATTTCATCCAAATCCGTTCATCAGTTTCGCCGTGATTGAACAACAAACTAACAAACATACAAACTTTCGCATTTATACTTTTGTTGATATACAGATCGTTGACAAACACAAACTTCTGTTTATTTTCGTTGAAACTCGACCAGAAGTATCGTCTTCCAATAGCATGTTTTATTCTAACTTCGACGGTAAAAATAGCTTGCAAATCCATGCAGCTCAGAGTGTTGTTGGCAAAACAGTTGAATAGAGTATGTGATAGGTTTCTCGCAAGTTTTTCTATCGTGGCGATTATTCGTGAAGCCTTCGATAAAGTCTTGTATTTAAGCCTCTACTGATTAGCTGCGTGCTGCTTAATCGAAGTAATGAAGACACATCAATTAGAGGAGACCTGTTTTTCCCTTTAAAGAATTTTCTTGAAATAATAGGTGAGCGTGTTATGAGCATACAAGGGGAAAGAAGAATACTATGTTACATGTAACAAGAAGTATTAAATATGAATGTGGATGTAAGAAGTATAGGGGAGGCAGAGAATAAGTGGATGTGTGTATAAAAATGACATTGGTGAGAAAGAAATGAGTTCTTACTAAGGTGATAGACATTTGCTGTTGTTCTGTGGATTCTATTTTTGTTAATGCAATGACTGTTTTGTTCTACTTTCATCTACTTCCACCGTCACCCTTCCATCTTCGGACCACTAGGCGTGGGGAGGGATTCCACCCGTATATAGTTAATATATCGAACATTCGCACTAAGAAGTTCGATTCTTCATTCATCATCCGAACAGCCAAGGCATAGAACTCCCTTCCGGCCTCAGTCTTTCCTGAATCCTACAACCTTGGGATCTTAAAGAGCAGAGTGAATAGGCATTTACTGAGATCGCGTGCTTCATCTCCGACCACATCGTCACTTTCCATCAGGTGAGATTGTGGTCAAACGTGAATCCAGTCAATCATAAAAAAAAAACTTTATATTATAATGTAACGACTGTCAGTTTCCCGAAAATAAATAAATAAATAAAGGAGTTTGAATAAAACATTGAGCCTGGTCAGCATAATGATGGAGATGATGATAATTGCCACCCCGAGGGAAACCTTGTTCAATGTAATATCTTGCAAGTAGTACCTACAACTGTTGCCCATTATTGGTCAGTGGTACTTTGGAGCCACAGTTATAGGATTACGGGCTGTAGTCACTGATATCTAACTATTTTTTTTTTTTTTTTTATATGAGAGGGCGGCAAACGAGCATGCGGGTCACCTGATGGAAAGCAATCACCGCCGCCCATGGACACCCGCAACACCAAAAGGGTCACAGATGCGTTGCCGGCCTTTGAGGAAGGTGTAGGCTCGTTTCTTGAAGGTTCTAATATGATAAATGCAAAACTTTGGAGGTATGTTATTTGTTTGTAGCTCAATCACGGCATAACGTGTGAACGGGTTTGATAGGTATATAAGAACACACCGTGCATTAAGACAGGATTTTTTACTTTATAGCGAGTAGTCCCGCGGGATAAATAATTAAATTATATCCGCGACAAAATTATTCCCACGCAAGCGAAGCCGAGGGCGAAAAGCTAGTAGAATTATAATGCTATCATATTCGATCATCTGTAATCATCATTCATGCATCGATTTACTATGTAAAGGGGAATATAGCTATAAATTCTACATTTTCGTAAAATTTATTATACAGCTTCGTTTTTTTAAAAAAAGTTGCGAATGCTTCGACAATACCTGTACCACCTGGTCCCAAAGGACTCCCCGTTCATGCTTTTCGCTATTTACTGGCAGCGATTTGGGTACTCCATTTTCGTAAGGCAGTAACCCCAGACAACAAAAATAAGGCAGATTGGAGCGAATCCGAAAAAAAATACTTTATAAGTGAATAGTTTAGAATTTTGAAATGATATATCAATGTTGTGCATTAAGAAGTAAATTTGCTTAGGCGCAGACTTAAATAAGATGGTAATGGTAGTATGCGTGGCTGTTGCAGGTCGTCGAAGACCTGTATCACTGCGACCGTGGCCGATCTACTATGATCGCCACTAACCTACAGTTCGTTGCTCAGGTTTGCCTCTTCGAGGAATTGGATTATTTCCCTGGCGCCGATTTTATCTCAGAGTGCAGTAAGTGGCCACCCAGGTGGATATTGCTTTTACGCATCAGCGGCCCACAGTCAGACAGCAGATGTACAGGTGTTTCCTCTGCAAGGTGACCAAGTCTGCACATCCCTATTTTCTGAAACCCAATGTTGGGCATGTGTTTGCTCAGATAGCAGTGCCCTTGTGAGAATGAGTATTATTGCTACTTAGTACCAGTGCTTCCCCGGCAGCCTTCTCATTGAAGGCTTTCATTAGTGTTTTGGAATGTGTTAAACCTGGCGTTTTGTCCAGAGTTTGAGAGATGCTTGGGTGCACCGGTTCCTTAGGGTGATTTATTAGGCTTTTTGAGATACCGCAGAGAGGGGGCGACTGTGTTCCTATAGCCCCGATTTCGCCAGTTTCGCTTTTTATATGTATAAGATAATGGTCAGTGGCCTATCGGACATTTAGAAAGGCGCAACCACCAACCAAACCGAGTACAAAACATGTACCCTGCCTAGATATAAAACAGATATAGATAGACGACCCCTAACTGTATATAGTGATCTACGTGTTATAATATAGATATCATAGAATTCTAGTGAAGTGTTGGTTAGTACCTACGTGATCTATGAAATGAAATAAATTTATTGCATGTAAATTTGGGTTACAAATTTGCAGATTTTTTACATTCATAGTACAATGGTATAAACAAACCCTACCTTTTCAGGTGCACATATGTTATTGTTAGCGATTAAAAATAAAGTTGGTAATGAAACACATTTGTCAATAAAACATAATATTCGGTTATATTCTGATGTCTAAATACAAGCAAATTAAAATATTGTAATATATACATTCATTCAAAAAAATATTTATGTCAAACAAATATCAGTCTACAAGTTATCTATATTTATAGTTATATTTTATGTATAGTTCATTATAGTTTATGTATATTTATCTATTTTGGCTTCTAAATGTATAACTTAAATTTTAAATTTTAATTATGGCTGTGATTTCAAATAAATCATTAATAATAATAATAATAATTTATAGTCAAGAAATTCTTGTAATTTAACCACCTCCGTGGCTCAATGCAAACAAAATTGGGATTACGATTCGGAGGTCGCCGGTTCGATCCCCAGAGGGGTATATGTTTAAGTACTCGGTTTGGTTGGTGGTAGGTCATTTTAAATGTCCGCCTGGCTAGCTACCACATCTTATCTAAATCTGCCGCCAAGCAGCAATGTTAATAGTATTGTTGTGTTCCGGTTGTCAGAGATAAGACAGTCAGTCCCCCATGTGTTGGGGTTTCCGGGTCAGTACGCTTCCACCTTCGACCTCATCTTCACTTAACATCAGGTGTGATTGAGGTCAATTACCGAACCGTTGCGCATAAAAAAATGCTTTTCAAGCATCTTGATACATAGATCATATCTGGTGTGTTGCCAGTATAATGCACTCAACAAATATGCGAGACAATCACTAAATATTATAAAACAATGTCACAGTCTGCCTGTCCGTTACCCCGCTCTAAAACACGCAACGGATTTTAATACGGTTCACTATTCTTCTTCACTTCACCTTCACTATAATTTCTTCCGGTCTTCCGGAATTTTTATATAAAAACTCCGTCATTATTTACTAGATCACAAATGGCCCGTGTCGATGTCGCCAGACTTCGTGCGACATGTCCGGCGGCAAATTTATGTCTGGCGACGCTGCCGCTGGTGAGCCAAGTCCCGAGACATTTGCCCCCCTTTGAATACGAGGATTAAAACAGTCTAGTTACCAAATCGACAATATAACACATGCATATTAATTTTTTAAAAGGCGGAGCGGTCACTAGTTTACTAAATATATACAATGAAACAGTAGATCAATTTGTATGCAATAACAAAAGGAAACAAATCAGTTACACAGATTATAAGCGTATATTAAAAATTAAACAAAAGATGTTCGCAACGAAGCCAAAACAAATTAAATCCACTGGAATATACAGTGGCGGGTGGGTGTACAAATAACGCATTATCAAGTGTAAGTACAGACAAGTCCGAGGGATTGGACGTCATTCAGGACAGTCGCGGAATACCGATGGCCCCCCACTGCACATGCATTATTTATCCACCTAAGCCCGCCCAAATGAATGCACCAGCCAAGAAAAACAACACACGCAGACCGATCACAGAGGTAGAGAAACTAGATGTGACTTGCAATTGGTATTGTGTTACGTTGTCGCCAAATATCATCCCAAAATTAATTAACAAACTAAGAGTTTATCAGAACTATAGGACAAAGTTGTGATGAATGGATAGGTACTCAGCAAAGCGACTGATTTACAGTCCGCCCCAGCCGAGTAGTTGCTGCCATTAATGAATGTATTTAGGGCAGTTACAATAATAATTATAGGTAAAATGTTATTAATGTTATAATTAAAGAAAAGATTATTCTAATAGGACTACTATAGGGTTTTTCTGTAGAGCAGAAGATGGTAGGTAATTATTATAGTAGGTTAATTAATGGGGTAACAATAAATAGATTCGTCGTGACAGTCCAAGTGATATAGGATATTACGTCACCAAAAAGTAAACCACAGCGGCCGTAATAGTTAAAGTTTGTCAAAGTGATAAAAAAAATGTTCTAGGACTACAATATGGGTATTAATAGGAAAGGGCTCATCATGAGGATTCTGAATATGTAGGTATATTACAAGTGAGATATACTATGCAGCAAACGAGTGGAGTCCTAAATCACATAGGCGTTTTAGTTGGCATTTTACACAGTCGAGTTCTTTAATTTTTTTAGTTCAGTGGTTATTAAGATGATAATTTTAAATTATTTATTTATTTAATATTCATAGAATGGAGATTTGTGAACTTTTTGTCCAAATTCCCAATGGGAATTTCTAGACGAATATTCCACATATCCTCAATAATGATGGGGATTTGTCAAATAACCCAGCAAAGGGGTTGTATAATAATCCAGGGGAATTTAATACGAAGAAAGTTTCTTTGAAAGGCTGTGATCGAATCAATTGCCTCGAAGATGTCAAGGAATACAGCAGGAGTCTTGTCGTGCCTCTCAATAATTAAAAGAATGGATGAGAGAGGTTACAATAAGATTTCTCAATGCACGATACTATATACTATTCCCCATATCGCTTCCAGGATCGATATAATTCCACGAACTTTGTCCCCTACCATACGTCGACGTGTACGTGAAGCTAAACGACGGAAATAAAAATCCTATAAATATTGAACAACCATATTTTTCTCACTTTGTCGGTAGCGCCTTGCCATTGCCGTGTCTTGTGTCGTTCCCTCTGTTAGAACATGTTAGAGGGTTGACACATCGGTTGAATTAATTTTTCTATGCTAACAAGTTGCAAGCTTTGTATTTTGTACTTGTTACTAAAACATTGTAGACAATTCTTTATATTAGTATCTTTGCCATGATTAAGTGAATTTTTAGGTAATTTATATACAACAATTGCTGGTTCTAGCTTTGTGATATTTTCCAACAAATCTGCATTTCATCACATATTACATTTTAGCAATGATTAATTAGGTCAGGTATCAATTCCATTATCACGTCGACACTCTTCTCGACATCAAATGTTAAAAATACACGAGAATTAAATTCCAAAATAACCTCTACCTGATAAATACAACATATAAAAATACTTGGAATTTTCGTATATATATATTTTTATGCACAACGGTAACCCGCTAACGCAAGGGTTAAGCCACAATCACACCTGATGTTCTTCTTCTTAGCGAACCCGATGGCAGAAACGTTAAATTCTTGAGGACCAGAATGTGGCCAGATGTTAAAATGAGATGAGACCGAAGATGGGCTTACCCGGAAACCTCATCTTATTTGGAGAACTGGCTATCTTATCTCTGACAACGAGACACAACAATGCTATTAACATTGCTGTTTGGCGGCAGACTTAGATAAGAAAAATTAAATTGTTGAAGAAATAATTTATAAAACTACACAATTACGCATTACGACACCCTCTCTGCTCGTATTGTAATGATGCTCTTAACTTTAACTACTACTTTGGCAATATTTTCAATGTTTATTTTCAGATTAAGCAAGACTATTTAGCACCCGACGCAAAAAGAAGTGTGTTATATGAAATCTTTATCTGTCTGTAACATCGTTGGGCCAAAAATGAAATGAACGCTGTTTTTTTTAAAGCCGGTGTTTGCGAGATGGTTCTTAAGTATTTCTGATGGAAATCGGTACAGCCGTTACCAAGATATAGCTTTCAATACAGTTGGTTTACGACGATTTGATTATCAAAGGTTTTCTGCTTTTTCTATTTTCTCTGAGTGAATTTCTGATTTTGCTGAGGCGGCAGTTTTTTAAGTTTGACTGCATGTTTATGTTTATTTCTTGTATTGACATCATGTTTATGATGTACCATAAGTGTATACGGACCTTAAAATTATGCATTTCGTATTCTAAGGCTTCGATTCGTATTTTTTATAGTTTGGGGACTGCGTTTTCCTTTATAGGCGATCATTTTTTAGGGATTTGGGGAAAATTGCTCGTCTTTATAAATATGCAGCGGGTTTTGTCGGACGAATAGGACGATATCTTACAATACAAGGTAATCCTCTTGGGGTGTCGTAATATAATGGTAATAGAAGCTACAAATATGAGGTACAGTCGACAACAATAAGCATGCTATTAAATTGAAGGACCAAAGCGTATGAGTTTGAAAGACTTAATTTTTTTTTGCAAGTAACCTGTCACCTGTTTGACTCTATAGTCAAAGTCAAAAAGCATTCTTTTGTAAGTACAGTCTGAAACAGAGTAACCTATATAGGCCTGAATAGTACAAATTAAGTTTTCTCAGGAAATCATCGACGTTTTTGGATATTTTTTTAAATACTTGTAACAACAATATACAAAAATTACTATTGAAAAATATTCATAATTTTTTGAGAAAATTTAGATTGTATTATGCCGGACTGTATATGTTTATCTGTTTCAGACTGTATATAGGACACACTTAAATTAGTCTGATTTTTAATTTTTTAAGCTATTGTTTGTTCAAAAGGCAAATTCCCCTGAGAAGAACAAGCAAGAAATTCTTGCTCTTTTAAAAACAACTTATCATAACAAGAAAGCACAAAAATATTTCATTGTTAATTGTAAAATAGCCTATCATGCAAACGAGCTGGTTATGTCAAGGGATGATTGTCATTTAAATAGTCTGATATTTTATAATATGGTTTCTTAATAAGTTTTTGTTTATAGTATCTTTAAATACTTATAGGTAGCAGCATAACTTGTAACATTTGTTTAATTATACACTTTTAAATGTCAACCATGCTATTTTACAAAGATAGCCGCCGGCATGACGTATAAAACAAAACTATATTCGTTCGCAAACGAAATGGGTGGTCTCAAATGATAAACTCGTTCCACAGATTATAATAAAGTAAATTAAATGTTAGGATACAAGAATAGGGTAGCCAAATAAATCAAATATAATTTGAGTTAGTACTTGGTCACTTTAGTAGAGATTTTTTCATGTTAACTCGGGAAATAGCGACTAAGGAACTTGCTACCAAAAGTCATCTATAGATTGTCATGCTTTAACGGCGATGGGCTCACCCCCCGTCACATGTGCATTATACAATATTTCGAAGGATGTACCGTGGATGCTGTTTCAAGCATTAATCTTATAATGTTTGGAACACCCAAACCCAATGTTTGGGATATCTTTGACCACCCCATCTTTGACCACCCCAACTAGGATGAAAGTCGTGACGTTATTTATCCGAGAGTAACGATGTGGACTACCACCGTGAAGCACGCGATCTCAGTAAAAGCCTATTCACTCTGCAATTGTGTAAATAAATAGGTATATACTCAAATACATATTTATTTATTTTAAACATTCGAACCCGCGAACTGTTAGTATAAGGTTTCTAACCACTACACCAAACAGGTCGTCTAACTATAGCTAACATAAACCTGTAAATCCCCATTATCGCGTAGCCACCCTACTCGCCGTGGTAGTTCTTGAAGCTTACGACTTAATCTGGTCTAAATTGGCAGTTATCTTTGCTCCGGTGCAGCGGCTCGCATAATTGCGACTTTTTCGTCGCAAGTCGGGCCTCTTTGCGAGTTAATTAGTCGACAGATAAGCTGTCTGCTTGAATAAGATAAATTGTATGATTCTCTTTGTATAATGGACTGTTGATCGATGACTGATATTAATTGCCGTCGATAAGTGCTTTGCTTGGTTAAGTATCTGAAGGTTTTTAATAATAGGTTAGGCCTATGTTGCCTAGTGCAGTTGACTACATGACGACCGTACATTGTCAGTGTAAATATTGCTACCAGATATTTGGATGCACAGAAAACCAGCGCTGTGATTCGTTGCAGAATGAGATGAGTGCTAACCCGTTTGTACACGCCGCAACACGTGACAGCACGTGGGTGCATTTTATTTATAATTTGTATTTCTTTTTTTAGCTACATATTACTACTTCTTTGTTTTCTATCTATTGTGGCGTTCATAATAAATTTTAGTTATTCTTATTCTTAAATATGAACGCAGCGAGTCATTCTGTTACTGAAAGTATTACAGATACACATAAACAGCCATACGTTCAGATTGTTGGGGTACATCTTCCTCTTACCAAGAGAGTTTGCGGTTCATATTCATAGGTAGGTAGATTTTTCGTACAAGCTTAAAGTTAATCAAATTTTTTCTTTATTGCACAATCAACACTTGCACAAACAAAAGCAAACAGATTACAATCAGAAAATATGTACAAAGGTTAGCTAAAAAGCTAAGTGTAAAGAGATCTCCCAGCCAACCCCACTGGAGGTTAGAAATGTTACACGGGAGGGGGAAGAAATAAAAAAATGCGGAACCGAATAATTATATACGTAGTTAATACTAGATACTTATGATACAAATATATTTAATAATAAACTACTTAAGATATCTTTATGAGACTAATGAGAAAATAAGGTAAAATGCTGCATTGTCATTGGGTATATAGTATCGTTCTAAATATTTACATTTATCCTCAGTTTGAATAGAATGGAAGTCGCATATAGATTTTGATTAACTTAAATAGCTTTTTTTCTTCTTCTATTTTTAAGGATTTTAGTCTTTTTACTATGTCACTCCATTGTGCCTTCTTACGGTTCCCTACGGATACTGGGCATTCATCTATCAAAAGCAAGTAGATATAGGTAGCCAATCATTGTCGTCTGCTTATACCTGCCTGCACCATCTTGGCAGTATCGGTTAGCGGACATAAACGTATTATTATAGGAGCCCATACTGTCCCACTGCTGGGTATTTGCTCTCTCCACGCCTCTTTGTCCCGGGCTTCCTCTGAACAGTTGTTGAGAAACTTATAACCTTACTGAACTGAAATAGTTTTCGTACGAGAAATAAGTTTGAATTTAGCTATTCCGCTCTATATTTGATCTAAAGTGCCTTGCATCTAAATACACGCTCCTTATAACTTTAATACGCCCTTAAACATAATCCTGTCGTTTAAATGTCAACGATATTTAAAAGGTTCTTAAACTTAAACAGCGTGCGAGTTTTCGGGTTATATTTTTATAATATTAGTCACCTTTACACGGGAAACGATGGGTTGCTTACACTCTTTTATCGTATTGAAATCGATTCCCGAACCGTTTTCGACAAACTGTTTCCCGAGTAGGTATAAGACCGACATAACTTTCAACCGACACTACTTTCCTACGACGGTTCTTTGGCCCGACGAATCTCTGAGCGACAATACATGAAAACAGAAAAACAGAAAAACATGATGCCTTTTCTTTGACTGAGATAATAATTGTGCGGGAGAGTTTTGCTTGTACCATACGGCACTAAATACTATTTTATTATTTTAAAATCATAAATTGAAAATTTACAAACTACGAGTAGACTATATGATATCATCCAAATACATTGTGTCAAAGCTAAATTTCTACGAAACGGCTTAACCTTTCACATATAGACGGTTTTGAAGCGCGTGTGCGGCAGCTCCAACACCATCCTGAGCACACTGGCGGACAGGTGGGATTCCATGAAGCTACGGCACTAGATACGCTTGCACACATCCAAATAGTGCTGATTGTGCCGCAGCTGAATGGTCCCTTCTGTTCACAGTTTTTATAGAATTAAGTTACTAACTTATGTTACGACTAATATTTAATTTAAGTTACTAACCAAAATATGGGTCTAATCCTGAATTAAATGATTTTTATTTTATTTTTTTTTTTTAACCGATTTTCATTAAACGTGGTTATTAACCTGTCCCGTCGTTTAGTCTTTAATATTATTTAATAAGTTATTTACATGAAACTCTAGATTTATATTACTTATATGCTGTTCGTGGTTATTGTTAAGTTTAAAATATTTAATTATGCTCTCTTCCATGTGAAACACAGGAATACCGAGATCAGGCACCCAGTGCCTACTGTAAGTTTTTTTTGGGCTTAAGTATTTAAATATTATTATTATTATTAATATATATATATATATATATATATATAATACCGCACTCAAAGCGGACTATGAGGTACATCTAGACAACTGGTCACACACGCACATGCTATATGCGTTGTTTTTCGTCGGCTATTAAAATTTATGCCATTGATACAATACACCTTTCTAAAATGAAAACCTTCAAGCATGTACTCTTCTCACACCTTCAATATCCAAGAATAGAAATCCATCACGTAAGGGGGCGTCATTAGTAATATAGGATTATTTTCATTAAATGCATACTTCTACCACTCGCTCGAGGGAATTGTACGTGGGCGGAATTGTCAAATAACATAAGGTCCTAGACAGACTGACATGTTGTGAAATTATTTTCAAGGTGACGCTTTGTTAAAATTTGTAGTTTCATTATTTTTTATTTCTTTACAACTGTAATAAGATACAATTTTAATCTATTAATAATTTAAACCAATACTAATTTTTATAAAACAAGAGTAACCATAAACCTAACTTGAACAAATTACTTAGGTACCTACCTACCTGTGACACTTATTGTAGACTCTACACGATTTATAAAAATTGTTGTAACCTTTCTAGATTGTAAGTGACTGATTGAAAAGAGACAAACCTTCTGAGTTTCTCGCTAGCTCTTCTCAGTAGTGGTCTCGTTTCGAGCTAGTGGTAGTTTAAAAAACAAGTGACGTTCATAAGTACATATTGTATTGCCTACATGAATAAATGATTGTCATTTCATTTCATTTCAAACAAAGAAACTAATATTTATGTGTACAAAATTTACAAAAAAGAATACGTCATAGTATAAGCACGCGACTCGAGTAATTGTCACAATAGACAACACGAGTGTCGTAATGGCTAATTTTATACATTACTTTTTCTACGACCACTAATTAGATCTTTTATACGTTTCATCGTTGATTACATGAGAAAAAAATTTTAGCTTACCTTACCCTTCCCAAATCAACAACCAGTAAAGTAAAGTCGCTAATAAATATCACCACTTAATAATGTCCAAATAAAATAAAATATACGAAGAAACGTTTGTACATAAAATATTCCCAACATTCCTCCACAATTTTTCCACGTGAAATTAGGTAGGTCTGTCCAGAGACGCAATATTGTGGGCATGACAAGGGTCAACCTCGTTAAATCTATCCGCTAACAACGACAGGTACCACCACCTAGGGATACCAAGGATTTCTTTATATTTTAGCGTAGTAAAAAGTCGAAATTATAATTGGATTAAAAAATGGTAAGGAAGAAAGAAAAATCCTGCGGCGCCTACTGTAAATATGTGGCTTAGGTTGACTGGAAGAAATCTCTCAATGGGATAAGTCTAATGTTCCAATTTCAATTATACAACACAAATACACTTTATTAAAGGATTTTACATTTTACAAAGAAATACATTAATTATTATCAAAAATAAAAATATGATTTGACAATAACCAAAAATTATGATTAGTTGGATTTATAACACAATATTAGTGGAAAACTTGGCGTCTTGATGTTTTATTTTTTTTTACCATATTCACATTATAGAAGCTAAAGCACAGAATTAATATAGTACCTACTATATTTGAAAAGTTATATGATGAACAGTTCGTCGGCGTATTATCGTTTAGCGAAACGTTTGTCGTTGAAAATTTCTATGACGAAAAAAAAAATAACGACAAATTACAGCTACTACTTATTGCATATTCGTATTGCCGCGAAACAACAAAAATACTGGTAATAAAATCGTAAACACCTCGGCGCTGTTTCCGACTCGGACGTCGGATGAGACTATTAACCGCTTCCGTGGCTCAACGTAAACAACATAGGGTTTATGAATCGGAGGTCGCGGGTTCGATCCCCAGCGGGGTACATGTTTAGTACTCGATTTGGTTGGTGGTAGAGCATTTTTAAATATCCGCCTGGCTAGCTACCACCATCTTATCTAAATCTGCCACCAAGTAGCAATGTTAATAGCATTGTTGTGTTCCGGTGTCAGTGATAAGATAGCCAGTTCCCCAAATATTTGGATTTCCGGGGCAATACGCTTCCACCTTCGACCTCATCTTCACTTACCATCAGATGTGATTGAGGTCAAGTGCTAACCCGTCGTGCATTAAAAAAAACTATCGGATCAGACGTGTATTGAATGTTCCAA
The DNA here is from genome assembly GCA_949316235.1 of Oegoconia quadripuncta. Taxonomy (NCBI): domain Eukaryota; kingdom Metazoa; phylum Arthropoda; class Insecta; order Lepidoptera; family Autostichidae; genus Oegoconia; species Oegoconia quadripuncta. The sequence goes on from OX438743.1 coordinate 16,680,145, forward strand.
CAAATAATGACTCTAACGCTTTCCGATATGAAATGAAATGAAATGAAAATCATTTATTCATGTAGGCAATACAATATGCACTTATGAACGTCATTTGTTTTTTAAACTACCACTAGCTCGGAACGCGACCACTACTTAGAAGAGCTAGCGAGAAACTCAGAGGGTTTGTCTCTTTTCAATCAATCATTTACAATCAAGAGAGGTTACAACAATTTTATATATAGTGTAGAGGAGCCGTTTAATCCCATGGATTATTTTCATTATATTAGTCTAGATAGTCGGATCTGATGGAAAATTCCTTTTCCTACTTACACAACCTACTTCTTTCTTTAATTAGCCTGGGGTCCAAGGTAGCAATAGAGTCACGTAGGGCACCGTCTACATTCAGCAGGCGCCGTGTCGAGTATAACAGTGCACCTTAGCTTATAGGAGTTACAGTGGGGGGAGTGTGGAGGCGGGATTTATCTGATGGAAAAAAATCTGACACGTATTCCCAGCTTTATCTGAGCGATAATTATAATCCCTTATTTTTTCGGGGGTTTTCATATTTTTCAAGTAATCTCTACATTTTGACAAAATATACAGAGCTGGTCTCTGACTGCATATATGGTCTAACAAAATTAACCCGACAAACGTTGCAGAGTGTATGTATAGGATGTACCTATTACGGAAAAAATTAAAAATAAAACATTACCTAAAGTTAACAGATTTTGTTCAAAAAATGAAATTTACAAATGTAAATTTTGTGAGTCCAACTCACAAAAAAAAAATTAGGCCATTAAGGGCCGCGCGATCTAATTACTTTGCCACAACACACAAACACGTGCCGCGGTATCTTTGAAGACGCCGAAAGGCGACCTAAGCCGCTCGCCGCCGGCGCCGCTTGCCCCGGCGCCGCAGCCACTTGCTATGATTGGTTGCGCCCTGTGCCCCGCCACCCCCTTTGCCATCTTTCATATGAACGTTGCCTTTTTTCTCATTGATAAAATAAGGTACAATCGAAATGAAGTAAGTCTGTTAATGTGTATTTTCATTTGCACTTACATTAAATTTTTTTACTCGGAAACAAAATTTTTAAGTATAGTTTTTTAAATGAATATATTATTTTATTGTCATGTACGTGCAATTGCCAAAGTTTGTCGGGTTAACTTTGTTAGACCCTATATATTAGGTACCTTCTAGCAAGAATAAATTCATGTGCTTGGTAACCCTACTTACCAGTGTCAGACAGAGGGTGAACGTCCGTATTTATTGTGAGAAAGAAAATACATAGACATGGAAATATTCTCAAATAGACACAAATTTTGATAAAGGTAACCGTGTACATTATGGAATGTTGACATTTCTATTTGTAGTTGGATAGGGCATACGTGACTTTGTTTCAGGCTTATTAATCTGAGCGGACATACTATTGATCACAGACCATTGTTACGGTTGACCTTATATTCCATCCCATATTGAATTATATACAGGCTTATTTCAAAATCAAAAACAAAAAAATATTTATTTCGTAGGATAAAAATTATCACTTGAAAACGACACATTTTTTCTTTTTTTAAGGGTTTCTTATTTTAAGGGGTAATTCAGGATCAAGTCCAGTATACATAAAAAATATTAAGCAAAAAAACTATTGTAAGTTAAGTAACATTAATATTTATAATAATAAACCAACGAAATTATTGTATGTTATTATAAGACATACACAAAAAATCAGAATATAGAAAAGTAGAAGAAAATCATACTAAATAACAGTTTTGTTAATGTGTACACCATATTTTAAGTATCGCTCTTTGTCTGCAATAAAAAACTTTAAATTGGTTTTTCCTTCCGAGGGGGTGCTGGAAGAACTCCAATTTTATAGGTAAAGACCCAATATAAAGGCAAGTCCAAGTGAAGATCTGACGATCCATGCCGGAGATAGAGAACGTGAGCAGAAGAAATCGGTTGATTGTCCAATTATTGTTAAATTAACAGAAAACTTAAAAAACGTTCCGTACTTGCCGTGACTGTTTTTCGACTGTTACTTAATAACTTGTAAAACTTACTTACATGGTAATAGTTTTCCTTTTAACTTCGTTACAAATACTACTGCTGTGATTATTTTCATATAACCAATAACAACCGTTTAGCTTTTAAAGTGGGAGCGACACTAGACTCTAAATGAAAACTAGCAATCTAAAGCCTAATATTTCTTAATCTGATCCCTAAGGCTGCCCGCCCACGGCCAACAATCGGAGACCGATTTTTTGTACGAGAAAAATGGAACGTACTGATTCCAATATTTCAACGCCCACATCCTACAAAAAATCGGTCACAATAACGGTGATAAAAGTATTGACCAAACAATCGGCCCGATTATCGATCCTACAAAAATTCGATCGTGAGCGGGCACACTTAATCGAAAAACTGTTTAAGATAATCTGTAATATTTTTGATTGATCTATCTAACGACACCCCACACGGTGGAGTACGAAAATAAAAGTAAGTTCATCCCCACATTAGTAGATATTGTTTTACTACAATTAACTATTATTTAACCGCCTCCGCGGCTCAATGTAAACAACATTGGGTTTACGAGTCGATGCTCGCGGGTTCGATCCCTAGCGGGGTACATGTTTAAGTACTCGGTTTGGTTGGTGGTAGGTCATTTTAAATGTCCGCCTGGCTAGCTACCACCATCTTATCTAAATCTGCCGCCAAGCAGCAATGTTAATAGCATTATTGTGTTCCTGTTGTCAGTGATAAGATAACCGAATGGTTATCCCAAATGTGTTAGGGCTTCCGGGTCAGTACGCTTCCACCTTCGACCTCATCTTTACTTAACATCAGGTGTGATTGAGGTAAAGTAAGAACCCGTCGTGGGAAAAAAAAAACATTGTCGGCGTGATTAACATTTACAGCCATGCCAAATTACTAAGTACTAGTAGTTTCTAGTACTAAGAGCCTCTAAGCTAAACTTCGGACAGACAGACTAACCCTTAAAAGTACCAGTGGTTGTTCTAGGCATCCGGCCTTGATCATTTGATTTGGGTTAAAGGTTATCTTTTTTTTTCTTTTTGGTTTATTTATCCATAGAACATTATTTGAACTATCTTCACTGTAAGACTCCTTAAAGGTTTGTGTGTAGCGCGAATGAGGTCACTGACCCGCCGCGTTATTAATTATTACAAAAGGTATGTAACGTAACTTAAATATCTAGATACATAAAATTATGTGCGAAAGCAAGTTGACATGTCTCTCTATCTATCTATCTAATTTTGTAATGAAGTGGTTCACACAGTGTACCAATGTAAGTACAGGTAAGACTATAAGCTACATTTCAACCGTTATTTCTTTTCATTTAGAACCTTTATTCCAAACTCGTTTATAAAAATTGTTGTCCCAAGGAATTTGTTAAATAATTTTAGTCGGAAATTTTAGCTGAATCCTCAATGTCCTTACTTTGTTCTATTTCCTTTGTCCTTTGAGACAATTCCCTTTGTGTCCGGCGAATTCGTACGAAATCTGTTTATGAAATAAAACCACAACTTTTTATTTTGATTCGCCTCTTTGTTCCGGTGGTGGTATTCTCGATGGTTATGTTTTATTGTTGGTAAATCCGAATTCAGTGTGAGTTTTCAAATTTATTTTCAGTTAATATCTTTCTCCAGTTCCATTCAGTTCTTTAAAGTTATAATCTTACAACTTTAAATCAAGAAATCAGCTAAACTTTTTAAAATCCGACTGCTCTTAAACGGTGAAGGAAAAACCTGCATGCTCGAGAAATAAAAATTCAAAGGCATGTGAATTCTCCAACCCGCATTGGGCTAGCGTGGTGGACTATGGCGCATACTCCCTCATATACGAGGGAAGGCTTATATTCCTGCAGTGGGATGTTTACGGGCTAATGATGATGACAAGAAAATCAATAGAGATGTAAATATGTGAAATATAATCATAAAGGTATTTATGTAGTGTATCAACCATCTGGTATCCACAACACAAGGTTATAGTTGCTTACTGTGGAACTAGATGGCCCTGTGTGTATGTCTAAGGATATGTATTTATTTATTTTATTTATTATTATTTATTTAAATATGAACTGCTTCTTCCCAAAGACATTAAATCGATGACTACTACACGACACCTCAATTGGCGTAGTTTAGCCTGTGACGTTCGAAAAATCAGGACAAAATAGGTCGTAGATGCCCGTACTTTCATAATGAGTTTGTCGAATGCTTTTGATAATAACACCCTTGTCATAAGCTGGACATGTCAGATTAATGTCTCTGTATAAAATAACAACTTGACATGAAGCACACTGAAATCACTGCCTAATTGCATGTCAGGCTTCGGGCTACAAAGCGACATATAATAATATTAAATATTTTGGACACTTACACCAATCATCTCGTTGCAAAATAAGCAAAGCTTGTACTATGCATACTAGATAGCGGATAAACAAACATACATATTTATATAATCAATACAATACAATACAAATACTCTTTATTGCGCAAAATAATTTACAATATTTTTTGATGATAACAATAGAACACAATTAGGCGGTCTCATCACTAAAAGCTCTCTCTTCCAGACAACCCACAGCTATGGGACATTTGTAAGTAGAAAAACAGGTAGGGTGCACTATACTACCAACTAAAGAAATAATTATAGATAAGTATGCATAAATATAATAAAAATATCATATTAATAGAATTACTTAATAATATAAATATATATAAATTAATATCCAGGGAGAAAGAGAGAGTACTACTTTAAAACTGGTTTTAGTTTAGTTGGTGTACATCCGAATCGACACCAATGTCGACTCCAAAGACATCACTCCCAAACTTACAAAATTAGCTTCCGTTGAAGAAGGTACGATCGTTTGATACAAAGGTATTTGTATACAACAAACGTGAAAGTTTCATATTTGCAGTCAATATGTCATGTCATTTCTTATATCAAGTGGAAATATATAATTTTCTATTTCGTATACAAGTATTTCAACAAACTATGGTAACTTTTTTAATGAAAACATAATTAACAAAATTATGTAACATAGTAAGTATATCAGTACGGTCTTCACTAATTTTTAGGTGTTTGTTTTTTGTTTGTTCTTGTGTTTGTTTTTTTTTTCAAAAATAAAAATACTTGAGTTACTTTTACTCACAGTTTTATGGTATTTTGAAAAGCAGTCGAAGTGATTTCATCATCATCAAATCAGCCACAGCACATTCACAGCTGAACATAGGTCTCCCATTGATTTCCAGAGCGACCACAACCAGCCTTATTCTTATTTTACACTATATTTACTTACTGACCAAGTAATTTCATTGTTTTGTACCTATTTAGAAAGATTCCTGTAACAATCTAATATAATTCCCCTTTTCGTCACAAGTTACACAGCACACAGAGTGAGTACCTGTGAAACTATCAAACGAGAATGAAGCAAAACTAGACAGACTATCATTTGTCCCCACATCCCTCAACATCCATTATTCGATTGTACAAACAAACTCCAACTCCACAGTACAAATAAATCCAATTGCATTATTCACTTTGGGGCGAGCATTGCAAGGGAAGCCTGGGGTTTAATTCGGACTAAATTGCTTACCGTCTGCCTAAGGCCACGACGATTATCTCTTTGAGCCAGTCTTTAGCGCTCCGCTGTCGAATATTTAACTTGGTTTAATACCTATTGTTTTGTGATGCCCTGGTATTTGCCAGTGAAGTTGGAACTTTAGGGGAATGTGAAGTAGGTACCGATCATATATAGGGTTACTTTTAATTAGTTCTTGATACCAAAGGATATGTATGTCATGATTAAACACAAGTTTTCCAAAGAAACAACTTTATTTAATTATTTTTTAAATTTATCTCCCATAAGTTAAATATAATACGCCGCGGCGCCCCGTTTAGTACCACGCTACCTAAACCTATATACTCTCGCTCGCAAGCGGCGGCGCGGCCGCTTCATTGAAGGATACTCAAAATAAACAATAATAACTATAATCAGCTTGTATCTAGATAACCGCCTCCGTGGCTCAATGTAAGCAATATTGGGTTTACGTTTCGGAGGTCGCGGGTTCGATCCCCAGCGGTGTACTCCGTTTGGTTGGCGGTAGGGCATATTAAACGTCCGCCTAGCTAGCTACCACCATCTTATCTAAATCTGCCGCCAAACAGCAATGTTAATGGCATTGTTGTGTTCCGGTTGTGAGAGATAAGATAGCCAGTCCCCCAAATAACATTGGGTTTCCGGGTCAGTACGTTACCACCTTCGGCCCCATGTTCACTTAACATCAGGTGTGATTAAGGTCAAGTGCTAACCAGTTGTGGATAAAAAAAAACAGGTAGCAAGTTTGAAATGGCAAAAAAAAAATTGTTTCATTTGTTTCAGCTTTAAAGTTTGTAATATACATAAGTTCTTTGTTAATTGAACTGCTAGTGGTTAGAAACTCTGCTACTATACCAAAAGGTCACGGGTTCGAATCTCGCTAGGAGCATATGTTTGTATGATGAATACAGACATGTGTTCCCGAGTTATGAATGTTTTTCATTTATACATGTATTTATTTACAAGAAAAATGTATTTGTGTAGTTTATCAACCATCTCGTATCCATAACACAAGCCTAGATGCTTACTGTGGACCTAGATGGCGCTGTGTATGTGCAAAGATATCTATTATTTACCCCACCTAGAGTGGATAAGGGCAGGAAAATGATGATTATTTTAATTTTATTTAACATTTTATACTTACATTTTTAAATATCTAAAATCTGTTCAAACTGTTGGTAATTACAATTCTTTCTCATACAGAGCTGCTTTGACATCGTCAGCAATCTTTTTATCTATGGCCAATTTCACATGACTTTTGAATCAAATTCTCTTTTCTAAATTCCTACTTTCTTTTTTGTTTCCTAAATATCGCTTCCCATAACGTCTAAATAATTTAGAGCCCAAGGTAACGTAGTCATTTCTCGGGGTTCGCTTAAGCTTATTTCGCGACACGTTCAGCTGTTGAATCTGCTCTTCACTGAGTGGATGTGTGAAATTTGAAGTTTATTTTTATATTTTTAAAACCACTCTGACAGCATATTTGTTGTCGTATCGTATGCACCGTACGTGCTGCGCAGCTGTTGAACAATATTCCTCCAGGCATCCCAGAGAGCCCAGTATTTAAAAAGAGTTTAATAGACCACTGCCTGTCTTAATTAGCATAAAAATAGTTTATGTAATAGATATATTTAATCCATACAGTTTTCAGCCCTATGCCTCTGGTATTGTAGAGCCAAAATAGATAAACTTTAGTAAACGGTTTATGTTGTGTCTCGTGGGTTTTCTAAATCTTCAAGTTATAGTTAATTATTTAGCCGTCTTTGGATCACTATTAAACGCAGCAGAAGCACAGTTGGATCTATAATTAATCATACAGAGAAATTTTACATAATTAATGGTAGCATATTAACGATTTAAATTATACCAATCGCAGTTCTCTCAAGGGTGAATTTCAGTTCGTGTTATTCCCATTAACTGGTAACGCCACTCTTGATTACGAACAACTTTCCCCCAAGGAACTGTAGTCGAATTTGAAAAAAAAAATTTAATTACCCCTTCAAAGTAAACCATTCTGAAACCATCTTTAGTATGGAAGTACAACAATTTTCGGCTGGTGACTCCACTCCTGATTACGAACAACGTTCGAGTAGCTACAATAACTGATGACGCCACTCTTAATTACGAACAACTTTGCCCCGATGAACCGTAGTCGAATTAGATCAATAAATTGTCGATTGCCCATACAAAGTAAACCATTCTGAAACCGTCTTTAGTATAGAAGACCAACAATTTTCGGCTAGCGACTCCACTCCTGGTTACGAACAACTTTCCAGTAGGAACCTATAGCCGAATTCAGCCGAAAATTGTTGGACATCCATTCTAGCGGTTTCAGATTTGTTTACTTTGTATAAGTAATCAAAAATTTTTAACCGAATTTGACTATGGTTCCTAGTGGAAAATTGTTCGTAATCAGGAGTGGAGTCACCAGTAAACAGGAATTACACGAATTCGTTTACTGGTGACTCCTACTACTTGAACATAAATTAATAAATTAATTACATAAATTAATAACATATGCCTCCCCCATAGATTTCCAGAGCGACCTATTGAAAGCGGCCTGCATCCAACGATCTTCATCTGGTCATCCGTTCACCTTGTGAATGGACGTCCTACGTTATGCTTGCCGCTGCGGGGTCTCACAGTTAGAATAATAGTTTCAATAAATGAATCTTATCTAAATCTGCCGCCAACCACCATTATTGATAGCATTGTTATATTCCCGTTTGATATAAAGTAGCCAGTCCTCCAAATAAGTTGGGTTTCGGGTGACCGCGCTTCCACTTTTGGTCTCATCTTCACTGTTATAATATGACTGAGTTAAAACGTCATTCTGTATTACACAAGAAAAATGTAAGGTATCCAAGTATTTCCGATTCCTAACTCCATCCAATATCTTCATTCCACAAAGAGGATTCTCGTTTTGTTTCTTAATTTTACGCTCTGACGCACACATCCATGCCTACTTAAACACTCACGACAAAGAACTTCCCGGCGATATGGGATTTGGCTTGTTCTTCAAGATTTCCCGAAAGTCATATTGTATCTGTCTCACATCACGTTTATTGCGAGAGAGAAAATCCGAGTTAAATATCTGGTGTTTATGAAGGTTCAGAACTTGGGATATCACTATACGAGTATATTTCTACTAAGTTTGTTGTTATTGTATATAAGAAAGATGCCAAATAACCTGATGGAAAGAAAGTCGTCCATGAACATTTGTAATACCAGGAACTTCGTACATGCCTTATCACCTTTAAAAGCTACAGAGCTTTTCAATGAACAGAGAGAGAGAACAGAGCAGAGCAATGAGTCATTGCCCTCCCGAAGGACCCCTCTGGAGATGAACTCATTCCACATCCTGTACGTTTGCACAAGGAAAGTTCATAAAAATCGGACAATGGTTGAACACTAGGTGTTCAAATAGTGTGCATGTAGCTTTTATACACGACGAATAATGATCATGGAACGGTACAGTGCAGTGGTTGAAATTCTCATCAGAACAGACGCAGATACTAATCAAGGTTGTACCTAGAGCAAAGATTTAGTTGCTCTTGAATAGGGTACGGTACGTTACATTAGGTATTATTGCAATACGATCCTCTGAAAATCGGCATGCATACAATTAACCGCTTTTGTGCTAAACGTACTTTTAGTGAAAAAGAACGAGTTATCCCTTTTGAAAGTTGAGTTATAAAACATACCAATACATAATTTAGCTAGTGGTAAAACTAATAATAATTCAAATTTCAAATAAAATGAATAATATAGAACGTCAAAATGTTGTACTATCTAATTATCAAATTTCAAATCAAAATAATAATTTCGAGTCAATACAAATTAATTCCTTTTTTGCTAAACGAATTTTTTGTGGAAAGGAACGAGTAAGTCCCTTTTAAAAGTAATAAATAAGTTAGAAAACATACCATTACATAATTTAGCTAGTGATAAAACTAATAACAATAATCATCAAAATAATACAAAGGAATGTAGAAATGTCAATGTTGAAATACAGAGAATGTCACTTTTACTCTTTCATTAACATGGAATTTATTTAATAATATAGAATGTCTAAATGTTATACTATCTAATTACTACATTTCAAATTAAAATTATTATTACAAATCATTGTCGATTAAATATTCTTGTATAGTGTAATAACATTTTTTTACCAATATGGTAAATAACCTACGTTTAATACCTAATAAGACAGGAAGGGGTTTATCTTTTACGGAGACAGGTAATTTTTTAAATATTTTGGGTGCGAGACAAATCACTCACAGGTAATATTGCTGTTGGAGACTCTGTCAAACTGAGCTTTTGTCTGTCCCTTAAATTCATGTTGTGGACCTGTGAAACGGGCACAAAGAGATGGCTATTAGTTTTGACAAAAAGAGCTTCTTCGTATATAAAAAGTCTAGATAACTGTCAGTTATTTTTAGATTGCACATTACTCTGATGCACCGTTTTTGGGCTTTAAAAATTGCTTTCCTGTAGCAAGAGTTGCTCCAAAAAATCACACCATAGCTCAATGTTGACGCAACAAAACCATGAAATCCTTTACTCCTTTAGCTCTTACTATTTTTGTTAACTTAAAAACATGTGCAAATTGGTGAAGTTTACTACACACATGTTCAGAAAGTGTGCTGCCTCTCAAATTGTGATCTAAATAAATGCCTAGGAATTTGGTAGTGTCATTTTCATTTATGTTTGTGTTACTAATTAGTCTAGTTGGTTCTCGAAATTAAAAATATAAATGATGGTTTAACAAAAAATATTCGAAATACCTTGCCTCTTTATTTATATGAAAATCACCACGGATAACTATTTTTTTTTACTATTATCAAAAATTTTATGTAAAATTAAGATTGATTTTGATGACGTCAGTTATAATTACAGTTACAGAGTTTCGACCAAAACAGTCTTTTTCTTCCTTACGACATTGTGACTCACTATTGAGTGTAGGCCTCCTAATATTACTACACACTATTCTGCAGTCTTACGCTTTATGCTTTCCCTTGCCTGACACTTTGATGATATCGTCCGAAACTTGATGTCTAACGTTCCTGGGAACTCTGGGGTCTCATAACCTGCCAAACCTATGATCTTTCCTAATATTTGTTTGCGGTTATTTGAACCTTGACACTCATATTTTTGATTTCACATTGTTGACATCAATCCATAATATGTATACCTTTAAAGTGACGGACCTTTATCCCAAAACGTGACATAACACTGCCCTATATCTGCAGAGTTCAAACAGTGCAGAACTGTCACATACTCGTAGTTCTACACAAATAGAGAATTTAAACCGTCTTCATATTCAACAAGCTTCTTGTCTTGAAGATATCGAACTTTCAATCAATCCCCCAGAAAACTTTACCTTAGCAAATATCGAGCAGCCCGAATGTTACGAGATTGAACATTTTCTATGCAATTTTTATTCGTTTTGGTAGTTATTGAGAGGGAAGTATTGCTTTTTAATGCAATTTCCGAAACGGAAGACTGCGCTTCCCTCCGCTGGGAATCGGCTAATGGATTTTGTTCATACTTTCTCCCCGGGCCCGCTCTATCAGTCACAGACGTATTAAATTCCTTTTAACTTGTGCCATTTTTTCTGTTCCATTCTTGTGATATTTTAAATTTTTAACTCAATTGAGTAACTTTTAATATTTCATTAGAATTCATTATTTTAGCGAATGAGTATGTTAATTTTTTCTTTCGTTTGTTGTGTTTTGAGACCATAACAATATATCAGGGAGGGTAAACAACTTGAAGAGTATCCTTAATGATTTTGACCCATGAGGCTAAAAAAGATTCCATAATGCTCGCTTTTTCTTTTCTGACATGATTAATGATTATAGCAGATTTTGATATTTCAACATAAGATACATGATTTCATTTATTGTATATCAATTTAAATCTATTGTAAACAGCATTTAGCTGGCAGTCAGTATGTTCAAGCTACAACCATTTCTGAAAGAGAATCTATGTGAAAAGAAGCGGCAAGACAATCACAATCATTGTTTTATTCCTTAATTAATAGGAATCTAATTTCAGAGAAAAATCGATAAAAACTAAACGAAGGAGGAGAAATAGAAGAGTTATGCGATAAAGCGCTGTCACTTGTGCCTTGAAAACATTCAGTGATTGATTGCACCTAACTGATTCAACCTGCGAGTTCTACAGCCGAATAGCTTAAAATTTAAAAGATTGACCATAGAACTTAGTCAAGTTAAGAAAATCATACACAATCGGAGGTTTTTATAAGAACTATGAGGCCGAGTGTGAGTAGCAGAACGAAAGAGAAAAGGAGAAAGTACGGCCTGCGACCCACCGGCTGAAGTCCCAGCGAATGCGATATCGTTGGTCGAACAGGTAACTAAGAGACCACTCAACCACCGTTGGAGTTGGGTATTAACCCATTGGAGACGAAGTTTACGAAATTCTTGGAAGCAATTTTTTTTTATTAAATAAGGCTTTCAGTATTTATTTATTTATTTATTTTATTTATTTATTTTAGGGAGATTAACAGCAAAATTAACAAATGAATAATAAAACATAGAAAACCAATGCCAATAAGAAATCTCCACCTATAGATTTCAAATGAGTGTGCAACCACAGAACAAAAAGTACACCTCAAACTAAGTTTTAACTAATTTTAAACTAAATGAAATTATATTTTAAATTATGTTATATTATATTACAACAATAGTAAATTATTACTAACTGTATTAGTTTAATATTGTTGCAATTAACAGGCTGGCAAAAGGACAAATAACAAACTAGCAGTGGACGAAGAAATTTTTTGCATAAATTCCCCTGACAGAGGTGGTGCTGGTGCAGAACAGGTCAAAGTCGATAGAAACATTATTAAACGCTGAGGCTACTCGTGGGATAAATGAATTTAGTCTGTAATTTGTGCTAGTGGTCGGCACGTCGAGTCTTACCCGCTGTCTTAGACGCGGAACGTTGAAACGTAATCCTATTTTTGACAGTATTTCTGGACAGTCGACGGAACCGTTGACAATGTTCAGTAGGAAGCAAATGTCGGCGATATGACGTCTTGTATAAAGTGGGAGGAAATGGAAGCGTTTGCAGCGGTGTTCATAGTTGTGTGATTCACAGCGTGCTTTGTAATCCAAATATCGCAAAAATCTTTTTTGGATAGCTTCAATACGGGTCTTATACACCTCGTATTGCGGATTCCAGACTTGGGAGGCGTATTCCAAGTGGCTACGAACGAAAGCGCAATACAATACTTTGATTGATTTTAAATTTCGAAATACAGCTGACGTCCTCATAATGAAACCTAGGGCCCGCGATGATTTTTTAACAATATGTTCGATATGCTTATCAAATATAAGTTTGCTATCGTGAAATACTCCAAGGTCTCTAGTTTCGCTGACTTTGGAGATAGGTATATTTTTTAGAGTGTATCCTTTATCAATGCTTGTATTTTTACGTGTGAAAGACATATAGAAACATTTGGATATATTGAGATCTAGTTTGTTCCGAGTGCAGTAGTTCACAAATCTACATAAGTCAGCCTGCATACCGTCAATATCAGACTCATCACGGATAACCTTTAAAATTTTCATGTCATCAGCAAACAGTAGTGTTTTAGAGTACTGGAAACAGCTACACACATCGTTGATAAAGATCGTAAACAGCAGTGGTCCCAACAAGGACCCTTGGGGCACACCTGATGGTATAGGAGTCCAGTCAGACATGTAACCACCCAATACTACGGCCTGTGTACGACTGTCAACATACGAACAAAACCATCTGTACAAGTCGCCGTGGATGCCGGCTGCAGCAAGCTTCTGCAATAGTATACAGTGGTCGATGCGATCGAAGCACTTGCTGTAGTCGGTGTAGTGTAGTGTATGAATCACCTTTCCCCGAACATACGTAAGGCAGTCGATACCCATCTTTTAGTCAGTAAGTTAATTAGACAATAAACGACCATCGTCAAGACAACTTGTGTGTACTAATTTGTGTTACTCCCAAGTCCCCACACCGCATGGCGACCCTGCCAGTGCTGCCTTTGGGCAGTGCTGTGCATAGCAAAACAGAATAATAATGTTTGGACAATTTTTTTTGTGAAAACAAAGAATTTTTTTATTGTAAAATAAATAAAATGTGATTGAACATGAGAGGGGCGTTAAGTGATAAAGCGGACTATGTTTTAAAAATCAATGTGAAGAAGATAAAGAGTCAAAGATCAAGAAGGATAAGGATATGCAGATATACAAAGAAATGTAACGAAGAGAATATTAAGTAAATAGAGACTGAGAATGTTGGTGAGCGTTGGATGAGAAGATGGTACCAGACGTGAAAGTAAGCTGGGCGCTGGGTGTTGAAGGTGTCGAGATGGATGGCTATAGCTGGGCGCCGGGAGAAGTTGGTGACCGGAGGAAACATCAGGATGGAGCAGGAGTCTAGGATAGGCAGGTAGTGACATCCGGTTGGTAACGAATGGAAAAAGTGAATAGTGAGTGAATAGGACAGACATTTTTTTATTTTTTCCCTTATTTCTTATAAAATAATTTCTCATTTAAAGAAAAAAAAATACTTCGTGCATTATAATATGCGAAAATAAAGTTTTTTTTATTTACTAAATATAAGATGGTGTACCACATTAAAATTAATATAAATATTTGGGTTAAAAATTATAAATTGATTATTATTAGATTTTACGTAATGAGGAGTAGAAATTGATTGATTTATTTTTGGAAAATGTTTATGGTACATTATTAAAGTTATTTCTGTATTTTTGGTATGGAACTGCTTTTACATACAGTTCAATTTAATTAAAATTTTACTATGAAAATGTGACATAAATGATATTTAACGATTTTTACACGAACAAATTTTATAACTCACTGTAACTATAATATAGCTCTATGTACTCATAAAACCCATGTTAACAATAATAGTATTTTAGTTTGCAAATTCAAGGTACGTCGGTAGTCGAGTTATCCAAAATGTTAAGGTAAGTGAGACAATAACATAAGTCCTATAAATGTATCATCATTTGTTCAGAAATAGATATTTCACAGTATTTTTTAATTCAATCAGTTTATAAATATTAATAATTACAAATATTATATTAAAGATATAATTTAAATTGTCTTATATTGCACAGAATTTACGTATTGCATGAAATATTTAATATGATTCCCTGTGTGCTATTTTTATTGTTAAATTATCCATTGTAGACTAACGAAATATAATTTATAAATTAATAAATATTTGGCAAATGGCAAATAAATTATTTGGCAATTGATGTAAGTAGTATCAAACTAAAAGTAAATTTCTACCAATTTTAAAGTAAAGATATTTTTATTCATTGGAAATATGTTTTAGAAATTTAAAGTTAACGAATCCGCGACCGGTTCGAATCCCGGTAAGGGTAAATATTTGTGAGAAAAGCAAGAA
Source organism: Oegoconia quadripuncta (assembly GCA_949316235.1). Taxonomy (NCBI): domain Eukaryota; kingdom Metazoa; phylum Arthropoda; class Insecta; order Lepidoptera; family Autostichidae; genus Oegoconia; species Oegoconia quadripuncta. The sequence continues at coordinate 16,695,191 of OX438743.1, forward strand.
CATTTCAGTTATTTAAAATATTCACGCATTTTTTTTATATCAATAATATATATGATAATGCTGAATGCTACGTAAGCTATCGCAAAATTTCATGTTATGATTATTTTATTACCTTTAGGATATTTTCATAAATATTAACAGAAAGATGAATTCTTACAGTAAATTTTAAATTTCAATAAGGAGTAGCAAGTATTCATGGTTAATTAAACAAAAATTCCGAAACTTTTACATATTTAGATAAACATTACAAACGGAATTTACTAGGTTATCAGATGTCTATAGATCTATACAGGTACTTATTGAACGAACCAAATATTTGTGGGGATTAACACAAATACTTGAAAAGAAATTAAATATATTTATCAGTGTGAAATACTAATGTCATATTATTATGTCTCATTCATAACGAAATTAATTTATTTACAGAAAAGTTCTATACCTAGTTCCCTTTTTGAATCATGTACTTAGTGTCCATTACAGTTTCAAGGTAATTGTATTTCCGTTGTATAAAATAATTGATTGCAGAAGATTCAAGAATGCAGTGTCTAATGTTTTTAGTTACGTAGGTACTCATGTTTCATATAAACAAGCGCGTTGCAACTTGCAATGCCAGGTCACATAGCGACAACATATTGTTATTGTTACTGAGAATCATAATGCTGATGCACAATTTTGGTAGGTATCACTGTGGCAAGAAATAAGATAATGGCATTACTGACCCATACTTGCCTGTGATTTTATGATATTTACATACTTAGAAAGTATAGCTGCATACACAGATAGTTTAGTTATCCGAATATTTTGTAGCAGCGAAGTTAAGAATGTATGAGGTAGAGTTCTTTTTCAGGAAATAGTATCTTGCATTTTATTTTTTTCTGGAAAGTTGTTTTGTTGGTTTATTATTTAATTTCGACGTGGTGATGAAGTATATAGATAAACCAGAAGTTTAGGTCAAGTAGATAGATTATGGTTAGGTATTTGTGAGATAGTATTAAAAATCTTTTTGTTACCATTGAGTGCATTTAGGTACTTTTCTCAACGGTAAGATAAGATTGAATCGCATAAGCGTGGGAAAAGATTTATGTAGAGTTGATGATTTATTGTGATTTGAATGATAGTGTTTTATAGATAGGTCAGGTTTATGTCAAAGGTTAGTTCAAAGTTGTTGGGAATCATTTGGTACATGAGATTTTAAGAAACATAGGATTGATCACCCATATGTGATGTAAAATTCTTGTAGACCAAAGTATTCAATTTGTATGTGTATATAAATTATGGTATTAGAATGAAGGGTAATTGAGTATTAGGTACACAGATAAAGGTACTTTGAGGGTCAGGTCCTTCTATTCGATCATGGTGTAAACGAGATTTCTCTGTGAGAATTGTTGGAGTCCTATAGTGACTTAAATTAAGGCCCCAAATAGATGAATACAGGGTATGCGCATAACCCATACTAGGTACAAAGATGCCTATGTATTTAGGAATAATAATAATTAAGAGTCGACTCAAGTTATTGAAGTGAAATGTACCTAAAAGTTAAAAGATGGCTGGCCAGCCCAAATGATGAAATGAAATAAGGTGTACCTATGAATTATGTAAGTTGTTGTGGTAAATAATATTGAAAATGAGAAAGGTTAAGGTAGGAAATGTCATTAATGAAAAATAAGAGAATGTGAAAAGAAAAGAAATAAATTCGTAGTATGAATTTAAATTACTTATTGTAATCATCCAAGTACAATAATAAATTACAAAGAAATTAGGAGAAATTAGATAGGTAGAGGTTATTTAAAATGTTATGCGTCTCATAAAGAGAGCATAATTATTCACTATAAATTAATAATTTCATATTGTTAACATGGCGTTTTGACTTTTAAATGTAATACGAAATAAGTTTTGAGTACATAAATTGTATGAATATAGATTTAAATATTTTTTAAATGTGAAAATTTAAAATGTGTAATTTTTTAAAGATAATTGTGGTACACCTACCTATGTAGCTTAAGTTTTATTTTATTTTTCAATATATAACTACATACATATGTTATACAAATTGTATTGTTCTCTTGTATACTACTTCATTGTCGTGTTAAATTTTATATAGAATTTGTATTTTCTTTTTACTTTAGTAACGTTAATAGTTTTTCTTGGGATAAGGTATACTTTTAAAATCATTAATTGTAATTGAGTATACTCTAGTTACAAAACATTGTTTTTAAATTCAAATTTTTAATGTCGTGTGCTAATTTTTAAACATGTTAAATCATGAATGTTATAGGATAAAATAAATATGATATTAGGTATTTGTAATAGAAAAACTTTCTCTAGTAATTTTGTTGTCATAAATAACACCAAACATAACAGTTCAAGCAATTTGTATAATTTAAAATTTAAGTTTTTAGTCTTTTAAGTATATTTAGTGTTATTGTTTTATGGTTCAATTTTAATTTCCTTTTCGATTCATTTTGATGTTGTTAGTACTGCTTTTAGTGTGCATTATTAAAGCCAGAGTAAGTACATCAGTTATTAAAACTACACTGAATTCCAAAAATTATATTTTTCTAAATTTGTAAAACAAAAATATTTTTTTGATGTATTTTCTTATCCTGTTAAAATCAATTGAGTATTAAATTTAATATGAGTTATATGGACAAACAATTTTTTTTCCAAAGTATATAGGTATCTCCCTGTAGTTTTTTTTATATATTGTAAAATTTAATTTTATTGGTGTTGCTCTTTCACTATTTTGTTAAAATTTAAGTAAATAAGTATGAAATTTTATTAACAGCAAGAAAAATTTTAAATTGAAACTAAATGATTTTATTGTATAATAATAATAATAAATAATATAATTTCTCATTTGCCATGTTTTAACATTGTAAAAATTAAACTGAATTTTTTTTTCTGAATTTTTCAAAAACAGAAAATAATTTTGGCATATATTTTCTTTTAAAAAGAAAAGGGGGAAGGTGTAGTGTATGAATCACCTTTCCCCGAACATACGTAAGGCAGTCGATATCCATCTTTTAGTCAGTAAGTTAATTAGACAATAAACGACCATCGTCAAGACAACTTGTGTGTACTAATTTGTGTTACTCCCAAGTCCCCACACCGCAGTAGATGACGTCAACTTGGCCAGCGTTGTCCATACCAGTGGTTATGAAGTCGTTGGCGATTATTAAATTTGATACAGTGGACCGCTTTCTGATATCAATATCGCTTTCGAATATCAATATTAACGTAAAAAATTAAATAAAAAATATTTTTTTGGCCGTTTTTGAGTTTTGGACTGTTGCCATATGGCAACGCTAGGTCAAAGCAGGTACAAAATTTCCCGTCCTTGCCAGCATATAACAGTAGTTATGCAGTTGAACTATAACTAAGGCTTTATGAATGGATAGACTACGGAACACATGAAATCATCTTGAAAACGAAGTTGTGAATGTGTTCAGCTGGTACAATAAAAATGCATTAGCTCAATTAGGTTTATTAGAAAAAAAAATAAGACGTTACATGGTAAGGTTCAAAAATTTTATGCAAAGTCCCACTTTACATTTAGAGCACATAAGTCTACCAATTGTCTAACATCCGTCTCCAACACATCTTCGGTTCTTTTTATAGGTTTTGGGAAGTGTTTTACTCCATCATAGTGTAAGTTTGGCAATACCCTTTTTTCAGGTATTGATGGACCTCCTCCTTTTTTGGGGCGATACCATATTTTTTTAAATAGGGCTGTGCTATGTCTCGGCGGTATTCTGAGAGACGTTTTTTCCTGAAGACCATATTAGTATCCAGGAGTTGGAAATCGCAACATCAATTAGCCAAGTAAATATTGGCCACCACCACTTTTTACCTCGGATACCAATCCTGTAGGTATTTATGTATGCATCCATTAGGTCAGTACTTCCCATGAATTTGTTATAGGTAAATACCGATCAAATTGGGGCGTGGGACCTTCATTTTTAGTTTACGCGCTTCGACTATCGATCAGCTAATGCAACTGGATTTGCACCATGGGTTGTAGAATCTACTGCCATTACCGAATATACCGAATTCTCCATCCAAGGAACTACAACAACATCGCGCTGACAAGCATACTCATAATCTTCTCAGTCTCTCTTTTTCATAGTATCAACTTTCGTAATTGGACAGTCTTTTGGCAATCGATTCTGTCGTAGTGTACCAGTCCCACCAAAACCCAGGCCCTTCAAATGCAGTAGAAGAGATATGCCCGTGAAAAGGTTGTCTAAATAAAAGTGAAGGTTTAGTTTCTTCATATCTGAGGAAAACTAGTCAAGAAGATCACTCTTTTTACTGGACACCTTTCGCCTCTTACTCCATCTGGTGGTTCGATGTATACATCACGGATCCCATCGTCTTCGTTCTCCAGCTCGTCAATAATTTCAGCCAAACCCAATCTAAAACAATAAAATGAATGAATATATCCCATAGGAAAAAATGTACCTCTATTAGACTAGCGTTGCCAAATGGCAACAGTACTAAAATGTTCAAATAAGCAGTAAATATTGTACAACTTATTTACAGTTCATCTATTTCTGACAGATAAGGGTGTATAAAGCACTATAATTATCATCAAATACATTTCCATGAATAAATAATAACAATAAAAATAACTTACTTTTTGTCATGCGCCATTTCACCAATTTTGACAATAAATACATAAATACCTCCAAAACTAAAAACATTATGTGACAAAATATTTTTTCGTGTCTATGGTAAATATGTCCTGATACACATAACACGATAATAAACATCAGTCAATCATTACATATGACGTTATTTTTTTTAAATCTCAGCGTTGCCGTATGGCAACGCGAGTACCTAACGGGTTAAGACAACTCAACAGACCAGCGAAGTTAATAACAATATGAGATAAAAAAACCAAGAAAGCCGACAGCATGCGTTGTATTTCTCGGCGCCATGCTGGATTTTTCATCATAAAAAGTATCCTATGACACTCCAGGGATCAAGACGAATCTAACGACACTTTGCTTGCATGCACTTCGAAATCGGTGATGCCGTTTAGGTTACAGGAGGTAACATAGAAATCTACACACATACATACAATTCCTCACTCCATGGACAGTCGGGTAAAAATGTAAGCTGTTGCCTTACCATGCCTAGATGGATGTCGTAGGAGATTTGAGATTCCATTAGAGAGTTAACGAAATACCTTCGAAGACTTCATACTTAAGGTTAATAATATTACTTCTACAAACCGATAAATTTTAAATTTAAATCCCAACATTTCATTTTCGAGCTGTTCTCATTATTCTGAGGACTTTAGAGGGACCTAATTTGATCTCACAATTTTCTTCCCGCCGTCAGCTCGCGGCTCAATGTCAACGTTTCTTTAGGATTATACATTACTAACTTAAAACTTTCAGATCTCACCACTCTTAAATCAAACCAGTAAAGTACAAAATTGGCTGTTTAGGTGGAAAATTCTAGATTGTTTTTAAGTCTGGATGCATTGTAGCGGTCATTCTGTTTCAGTCGAGGCTTGGGAATCTTCCACGATGTTATTAAAGGAAAATGAGTATTGTTCTGGTTGTTTTTGTGCACATTATTATACTGTTCAACAGAGACTTAATTAGTTGACAATTCATTAAGTCATTGTCTGTATTGTTTGCTATGTTCATTATTATGCTATGGGTACTCTGCCACATGATAAGAATAAGGAAGATAATATAAAGGTGTGAGTGTTACATTGACTACTCAAAACACACTACTCAAACCCCAGCGGGAACGTTAAAGAAAGCTATTATTTATCTATTGGATCAGCTTAGTCTGGTAATTAGTAAAAAGAAACGACACTAGAACCATAGTAATTTACAATGCAAGAAAGAAAAAACAAACACTCTAATCGATTTTTTAAGAACGATAATATCAAAGCCAAATAAAAATCTTCCATTTCGTCAGTTATAAAAACAACATTGTAATCGTCATATAAGATATACGAAAACGATGCTGCTCTGCTCACTCACAAGGCTAGCTCTACAGAGGCTAACGAAGAAGAAACTCAAGGATTGCTCTTTCAAATTTGTACGTGTTACAAATTGTGATTGGATAAAACAAAGAAAAAATAATTTGACGGAATATCTTGCGGTTCAAGTCAATACTTGATACCACACTCATTGCTGGCTCTGTGTAACTCCCGGGTAGTGCCCGATGGGGATATGTGCCTCGATTTCAAAAAATTTTTATTGAAAAAGTGTGGGCAGAACACAGGTTACAAGCAACAGGTATTTCTAATACACACGGCCAAATATATTAACGTTACCAGCTGGCCTATATCGAAGACGGGAAAAGATATACTATACAGTATTGATGTAAATACCGGATGAGTTTTTTTACCGTAACAAAAAAATAGGGCCAATAAAAGGTATTGGCTTAGATAGTTCAAACCCATAATAGAATAAAGCGTTGTGTCATTCGACGGTCATGTATGTAGCCTATTCCACATAAATACATAATTAAATTAAATAATTAAAAAAATCTTCGAGAAAATATGAGTTTTAAATAAATTTGGCATGATAGGGACCCTACGAATCCCACCAGTCGCATTTCAATATCCGGACGGTGATGATGGTTTTGAAAAAAGATATTGACTATGCCCATAACTTTACTTACAAAATATGCCCTTCTTTTCCTAATGGTAAAAAATCTCATCCGGTATATACAGGGCGTCCCAAAATTATGGGACATGAAGGGGAAGTACCTTAAATATTGTAGATAGTGAATTTTGCTCAAAGAAGACTTTATGTTATTTTTAAAAGTTAGTAATTCTGCATTCATAGATTTTCTAAAAATTACTTGCTTCGGCTGGGAATCGAACCGACTTAAATGTGAAAAAAAAACACCCTACTTTTATGATGCCAATCGAAAGAATAGCTAAAAAATAATAACTCTGCCTAAGTAACATAGTATTTTAAAAGAAAGGAACAACATAAAATGATTGAGTCAAATTTCAAGAAAGTTATTTATTGCCGACGACGTTCGAAAAGTAGCGATATTATCATTCCAAAGATAGCATTGATTATTCGTAAATAAGTACCCACTTCATAAAATAGGTACTAACATAGTTTTCCTTATTATAAGTGCACGTGTAGATGAAATGATAAAACTTGTATTTCAATACGTCCTCTGTAAGCTAGACAGAAGGCAAATTAAAAACAAAAATAAATAATTTATAATTTGAAAATGGAACAGTTTATGACAGCGTTTGTTTGAATGCATACTTTTTAAGATATTTTAAAAAGAAGTGATATTTTTAAATGTTGTTCTTAAATTTGAAAATGGAACAGTATGTGCGAGCGTTTGTTTTTCGGATATTGATCTGTTTAGTCTCAATTCACTTACACAAGTGTTATTGTGTTAATTTATTGCGAACATGGCATATCAAGTAAGTTTTGATCTAATGGAAGCATATTTTTTGAACGATAAAGATATCTCTAGAAGTTTGCGGTGGTATGGCGTAAAATATCCTGATAGACAAATACCGTCTCGTAAAGTTTTGAAAAGGCTTGTGAACAATTTGAAAACTCTGGGACGTTTCGATAAACGCCCAAGAGAACCACAGCAAGAAAACCATACGATCAACGACGAAGAACTTGGTATTTTAATTTACTTTTCGGCTTTTCCGAAAGCATCGGTGAGAGAAGGAGAACATGAAATTGGAGTTTCAAAAAGTAAAATACACCGTGTATTAAAAAAACACGGTTTTAAGAGTTATGTTGAAGGACGATTGGTTCAAAAATTACTTCCGGGCGATACAGAAAGGAGAAAAAATTTCTGTCTTGATATCCAGGCACGATTGCTCGAAGATCCAAATTTTTTGGATAATATTATTTGGACAGACGAATCTAACTTTAGCAATAACGGTATGTATAACCGCAACAATAATCGTATTTGGTCTAAAGAAAATCCCCTACGAGTGACTGAAACTAATAACCAAGTGCGTTTTTCACTCAACTGTTGGTGCGGACTTTTAAAAAACCGGGTTTTCTTAATCCATTTTTACCAAGGAACCTTGAACACAGAAAAGTATTTAGGAATACTTCAAATTTTAAGGGATAAGATAAGAAACCATTCCGCGGCGGAGCAAGAAAACTTAATTTTCCAACAAGATGGAGCTCCGGCTCATAATAGTCGGAGAGCAGCAGATTTTCTAAATGAATGTTTTCCTACATGGATTGGTACAAATGGACCGATTAGATGGCCGGCCAGATCCCCGGACCTCACACCATTAGATTTCTTCTTTTGGGGATACGTGAAAGATATGCTATACAAAAAGCGATACGAGAACGTAGGCGAGTTGCAAACAGAATTGTGCCATATCACATCGAGTGTTCACCATAAAATGATTAGAAAATCAACAGGCAGCGGGCTCATTAAAAGATTGGCGATTTGCGTAAGACAAGAGGGATCACATTTTGAGCATTTAATTAATTAATTTACAAAAAAATACCTACTTAATTGACTACGGCAGTTTCATGTATGTTTTTTATTTGATTAAAATGATTAATTTCACGTTGTTCCTTTCTTTTAAAATACTATGTTACTTAGGCAGAGTTATTATTTTTTAGCTATTCTTTCGATTGGCATCATAAAAGTAGGGTGTTTTTTTTTTCACATTTGAGTCGGTTCGATTCCCAGCCGAAGCAAATAATTTTTAGAAAATCTATGAATGCAGAATTACTAACTTTTAAAAATAACATAAAGTCTTCTTTGAGCAAAATTCACTATCTACGATATTTAAGGTACTTCCCCTTCATGTCCCATAACTTTGGGACGCCCTGTATATTAGGCACTACTCAAATTGTGGTGCTTCTCAAGATTGTTAAAATAACTAAAATAAAAACATTTTCAAATGTCTTGCCATATCCCAGAATAGTGTCCAATATTGATGACAATACAGGCTTATCTCAGCCGTGAGAAAACTTCTTAAAAGGGGAAGTAAAAGGAATGTTCTTAAGACATAATCCCGCTGGGAACAAAGGCGACATGAACATGTTTGTTTTCCAATTTTACGCTTTGCCGACGACGCCGAAAAGAATCTGCTTGGAAATGAAATCACTGAAGTGTTTTTCGTAAATAAAAATTTACTTTTCTATAGGGCGCTCACTAAAGTTGTAAACAATGATGTTTACCACGAAATAACACAAAGACGGGTGAATAGAACTCTCAAGGTTATGTATTCTACATTTCTAGCATCGCTGACCACTTTCCATCAGGTAACATTTAATGTCGCTTGCCTGATATAAATGGAGGATTTTTGCAAAGAAATCTGGATTTTATAACCTGGACTACCCCTAAAAATTTAGGTTGCAACTCTTGTCATAAGCACAAAATAAGAATATTTTTAAGAATTTCGGGATACGACAATTTTTATGGCTGAATATACTGAAAATATTATTTAGTTTATTAGGCGTGTGAAAAATTTCATTGCACATAAAATCGCAGGGGATGGACGTACGATCTCTGTATTTCTAACTCGATGTTTATAACATTGAGCCAAGAAAACGGTTTAATGCTTTGTGATTTTTCTGTAAGAATGCTGCTTGAACATTTTAGCTAGAGCTTCTTTTTCCTCATTAATGCGGTCTTCTTTAAGATATTCCTTCAGTACGGTCCATAACGTGTCGGGGTCTTAGAGGGGATGCCTCCACGACACTGATTACCATATAGAGTGACATTTACACTGCAGTGGCTCTCAAAGGCGTGTCTATGGTTCTGAAACAGTTCCATGATTACTGTGGTGAAGCTCTTGTGTGTATTAATTTGTCTGTTGATACAAATTCTAGAGAATACGCTGGAAAATTATTTGGGAAGTAGAATTATTTCAACAATTTTATTTTTCAAGTTCGATTTCAGGTGATTTTAATATACTTAAAAGCTACCTGATAAATATAACAAACGTGAAAGTTATTGTAGGTATCTAGTATCTATTTGATTTTATTTTGTACTAATAAACATTGATCGCCTTCTGATCAAATTGATGAAATAGCTCTAACCACATTGGCAAAAATTCACTATAAGCATAAAATAATGCCAATAAAGAAATAAACGATTGCTCAACCAGCCAAATTCAGCAATAATTAAGCCAGATCGAAGTATTATGAACGTAATCTCTTGATGGAAATCAATCCAATTGCAATTAATGCAGAGCGGTTGCATTCTAAACCAATTATTTCTATGAAACAGACGTAAATTAGAGATGCTAATATCGGATCCAAAGCACTGGAGGGCTGACAGTACACTGAAGTTAATTGCACTTGCTCGGATATAAAGAATGACAACACACGCGATCAAATATTGTCCTGTTCAGAGCGGGAAATCCTTAATGGCATAGTTCAAGTTCACTGTTTTTTTTTGTATTACACTGTTACTTGTTACTTGTATTTTTGTAATTGTATACACACATACTTTGAACTTGAAATACTCTACATATTTAACATGTATTCAGATGAATCCTGCAGGATTTAGACACGCTAATAACAATTTTCAATAAATGAAGCGATAAAGTCTGTCGAACAGCTGGCAGTGAATAAATAAATATTTCGGACACTTACACCAATTATCTAGTTCCAGACTAAGCAAAGTTTGTACTATGGATCCATGACTCGGGAACATTTACCCTTCGTCGGATTCATCACGCAATCGTTGGTTTCGCTGACTGGGTCACTATCCACTACACCAATCGGTTGTCGTCGAATGGGTGCTTGTAATCGCAAATCGGCTATGTGGCTTGCTTTGATAGAGTTATATTTGCAGTAGGAGCCTATATAGTGTGGGTTGATATCACCATATTGCAGCATATGCAGCACCTCATTAGAAGTTAACATTAGCAGATTTTGTCTCGCCATCACCATTGTCACTATGATTTTTTTTGCTTTTTAGTTTCGAATTAAAGAATTTGCCAATATATAGATATAATTATTTACCAGACAGACATTTGACTATAAAAACTAATTCTGTTACAGAAACGCGATCATTTACTTATTACGTTATTCGAATTTAAATCCTTGTTATATTTTACATTTGTAGTTTCAGTTAACATCATTTTTCAATCCCCTTATATTCAGACGAGTCGCAGCGATACAGTACGATACGTCGCCGCGTATGTTTTTTCTATTGGCCCCGGGGTTTGAACGGAAACAACTAATTATAAAGCACGAGTATGTAGGGGCATGTTACACGCCTACACCTTAGTAAACTTGGTCATATGGAGTTATAATTATAATTATACACGTCAAATTGCTGCGTGTTATCTTTCGTGTATCTATTATTTCCTTTTTTTTACTAGGAGTGTGTCACTGGTTTCTTTTGACGTGCCGTCTGAAAATTATAGGCCCGTTGCTTGAAATAAAATCATGAATTCTTTAACTGTAAGTATTATTTGTAATGTCTACGATATTTGTGGGATGGTTAAATTTAGAAGATCCTTGTAAACAATAGTAGTAAACTTGGGTCTTTCTGCAGGTGTCGTGATAACACCTGTGAAATGTATGGGTGTAAAATCGCGGCAAAATTTTAACAACGAAGAAACTGTAAAGTCTTCGTTCATAGTTTTACACAGAATAGGGGATTCTTTGAATTTATATTTCAATAATATAAACAAGTTTGTTGATAAATTGAAAATTTAGAAAAGCCCCGAATTAACAAGCGAATAAAACATAACGGCTGAACCGATTTTGATGAAACATGTCTATGAATCAACGCAAAAAAACCTGCTTTCAAATAAAAAAACCGTATCTATTACGGTTCACCTGTTTAAGAGCTACGGTGCCACAGACAGATACAACAGACAGGCCCACATACATGCATATAGCGATCAAACTTAAAAAACTTTCTTTTTTGTCGGGGGTTAAACACCAATCGTGTAGTCTATCATAAAATTTTATCAATTGAATCGCACCTAATGCAGTATTCAAGGAATAAGGAATTTTATATGGCCAAAATATAGGGTGAAATTTAATTCGTGTAATTCCTATTTACTGGTGATCCCACTCCTCATTGCGAACAACTTTCCACTAAAAACCATAGCCGAATTCGATCAAAAAATTTTCGATTACCCATAAACATTTACCAATAATACCGTAAACCACTCTGAAACCACCTTTAGTATGGAAGTCCAACAATTGTCGGCTGAAATCGCCTATAGTTCCTAGTGGAAAGCTATTCGTAATCTACTTTGTATCATCGGTAATTGAAAATTTTTTGATCGAATTCGACTATGGTTCTTTAGGGAAAGTTGTTCGCAATCAAGAGTGGCGTCACCAGTTAGTGGAAATTACACGAATTCATAGTCACCCTGTTTACTTAAACATAATTCCGAAATGTATAATAATTATTCCATTTTAAGGCACAAAACGATTTAATTACACGACGTTAGGGCCCTTCCCGAGCCGTAACATTGTTGGAGCTGGCGAGAGCAAACATAAATGAACTAGACCCACATTTTAATTTCATGTAGCCAACAGTACTACGGCGGATTTTATACTTTGGTACAAGTAGCAAATGACTAACACTCAGTGTCAGTGTTAAAAATATTATATCTGCTATAAATTGAAAATTTAGAAAACCCTCGAGATAATATAATCTATCATCCAAATAAAGAAGTCAAATTGATAAAAGCTGAATATTTTTTTTAATGGTTAACTGGATACGCGTTTGACCACAATCTCACCTAATGGGAAGTGGCGATGTGGCCGACGATGAAACACGCGATCTCAGTAGATGCCTATTCACCCTGCTCTTGAAGATCCAAGATTGTAGGATTCAGGAAAGACTGACGCCGGAAGGGAGTTCCATGCCTTGGCTGTTCGCATTTCGAATATCCTCGAAACGACTCCCATTTCCATAAAACATGGCTCAGACCATCTCAACGATTAATATAAGCTTCGAACTTTTATAAAATTTTCAAAATATCTCTTTTCTTAAATTATCGCTTAGAATATTTTGAGAATTCATGAATATTGGAAATAATGTAGCAAAAAACTTTATCCGGTTTACATTATTTGTGTCACCTTGTATGGATCTGAGAGTAGGGTAATGAAAGATACGAACGGGCTAGAATGGATAAGATCAGGAATGAGTATATCAAGGGCAAGTGGCACCAATAACAGAAAGTTGAGGAGTAATAGGTTAGCATGGTCTGGGCACATTATGAGGAGAAATGAAAGGCACATAACAAGACGATTGCTAATTATGAATGTGGAGGTAGAGGAAGACCGAAGAAGGTGTGGGTAGACTGCTGAGGTATGATATGTGTGTGATAGGGGTGAATACGGAGATGACGGTTGATAGAGGAGAGTGGAAGAGGAAGACATGTTGTGCAGACCCCCCCCTCAAGTGGGATAAGGGTAGAAAAATAATGACATTATTTGTGACTAAGTGGACATAAAATTCCCTACCATCAACCAAACCGAGTACTAAACATGTAACCCGCTGGGAATCCAAGCCAAGGAGGTTATAGAACGGAATATGTTTAGCAACGGATAGTCAAAAACATAACTCAACTAACACAATGTGCGTTCACTTTACAGCATGTAGCCTCGTTACGAAGTAACCGCTACATCTCCTACCTTACCACAGATCCTCCAGCTAGTCCTAGCAAGCTGCAACCAGTACGCAACTTCATAATTAGCTATTTCCCATTTCGCCCGGGGCTCGCCAGCTTTTGCGAGAGCCTTAATTAACAGCACTATGTTGTAATATTCAGTTCGCTCGTAACAAAACAAACAAATATGTGCGTCAAAATTGTTGTATTTGTGACAACTAAATGTGGTTTAATTGGGACGGGACACATAATTAGAAATGTACAAGTATACTGTATACTCCTTTTTTTTTTTGACGCGGGGAAATGCATGACGCGTACCGCTGGTCTGGGCGACAGGGATACTTTATACTCCTGTTATATACATTAAAAATATTTCAAGCTGAGGTACTCATCACAATATAAAAGAATAAACTCCTTTAAGCTGAAGTACAGAAAAGTATTGTACATACATAATGGCATGCCTGTTCCAACAGACATCCGCTTGCTACGATCCTGTCACACCTCTTTTGCTTCATTCATTTTCATAAGGTTGTTCATATATGCTTAAGTTCAAGAGTTTTGTAACTCTAAAGAATAACTAACTTGATAAGAAAATTGATAATGCACAATGACGCATTATTATAATGAGATTATAATGCGTCATTGCAGCAGCTATTGGCTAAATTATTTTGATATTTGTATTTACCGCATTTAACAAGAATATTGTTGTAAATAATTTGTTTATGTATAGAGTAATTACATAACAATAAATACTTTTTATTGCACAAAATAATTCTGTTGAAGTTTATATATTCTATATACGACGACCTGTTTGGTGTAGTGGTTAGCAAATCTGACCACTATACCAAAAGGTTGCGAGTTCGAATCCCGCTAGGGGCATATGTTTGTGTGATGAATACGGACATGTGTACCCGAGTTATGGATGTTTTCATTTATAATAAGTATTTATTTACAAAAAAAAAGGTATTTATGTAGTATATCAACCATCTGGTATCCACGACACAAGCCTATAATTGCTTACTGTGGAACTGGATGGCGCTGTGTGTATGTCTAAGGATATTTATTTATTTATATAATTAATATGCCTACGATATAGATAATATATGTATAGATAGATAAATATTTATTCACTGCTGAGTAACGAACTTCGAAACACAGAATTTCGAATTTAGAAGTTTAATTGTACAAAAATATTAAAATATTTTGTATCTGTACATGTATTTAATACCGCACAACCTGCCATTTTAAAAATAGAGTTAATTTGTGTATCAAAGATTAGTTATATAGTTCGAAAAAGGATCAATTTTTATGTTTATATTTTGACATCAACTCACTTTGACTCATAGCTACAGCTGTTAATGATATGATAGTTTTATATTTTAGAGTAATTTACTCGAATCAAAATGAAATACCGGACCCAATATCAAATATTCTAACTACTTTGGTGTAGCTGTTACCTCATATTAAATTACTTGCTAACAAGTTGAAGCCCGAAACTTTAATAGAACACGATATTTTGCGAACGGAAACGTAGCGTCCGACCCACCCTCTGTCAACTGCAAAGAGCTATCGTAGCGGGAAATTTTAGAACAGTCACGCGGAGGTTAGTTTAGCGGCACTATTCTTGGTCTCAGATCACAAAACAAGGGAGATATGTTCGCATTGTTGTAGAATAGAATAAAATTATAAAAATCGTCCTGAAACATGATTACACATGAAATATGTATTTTGTACATATTTACAAAAACTAAATAAAAATGTCTCACACTCTCATTTACAAATTTAAGAAAGAAAAAGAAATACGCATTTACAAATAAATGGTCCCAGATCTTGCTGATCCGGAACGGTGCCTAAGAGGCTAAGTACGTTTCCTCTTGGAACACAACAGGGACTTAGCGTCTGATCGAAATAGAAGCCAGCCTCCCGGCCATTTGAAGCTTCGATCAGACGCTCAGATATCTCTTGAAAAAGACAATGAGCGCCTGGCTCTTGGGTTTCCACCTCAAACGGAGCAAAAATACTTCCAACTTGTATTCTCGTACCAATTTCAAATTTTCGTTTGTATCCTGAAACATGATACAGTACAACTTTAGTTTACTAAAGCAAACTTTAGTTTGTCTGTGGAAAACCAGTCTCAGCAGTGACGACTGTTTCGTGTAGTGGTTAGTAACCTGACTACTATAATAAAACGTTCTGACTTCGAATTCAGCTAGGGGCAAATGTTTGTATGATGAATATGGATACGTGGATCCGATTTATGGTATTTTCATTTATATTATGTATATATTTACAAAAAAAAATTTTTGTGTGGTATATTAACAATCTGGAATCCACAACACAAGCCTAGTTGCTTAATGTGCTAGATGGCGCTGTGTATACACACAGCGCCATACGTCCAAAAATATTTATTATTACTATCCATACTATTACTATACTATTAAAGTCCACAACTGGATATAAGCCACTCTCATAGATAGCGATAAATTACAGTGCAGTTGTTGAAAATGGACCCACGGTATGGCGCGAGGTTCTAAATTTTTTTTCACGAAAACCAGTCCACATTTTAATAATCCAAGTCCTAATCTGTCTACCCACCAAATTTCATCCAAAACCTTCCAGCCGTATGGGCGTGAAGATGTAACAAACATACATACAGACGTAATCACACACAAACTTTCGCATTTATAATATTATTATTATACTTGTTATAAGTTGTTACTAGTTGGGATATTTCGGACACTTACACCAATCATCTAGTACCAAACTAAGCAAAGCTTGTACTATTATTTATATTTTTTATGCATAACGGGTTGGTACTTGACCTCAATCACACCTGATGTTAAGTGAAGACGAGGTCGAAGGTGGAAGCGTACTGATCCGGAAACCCCAACACATTTGGGGGACTGGCTATCTTATCTCTGACAACCGGAACACGACAATGCTATTAACATTGCTGCTTGGTGGCAGATTTAGATACGATGGTGGTAGCTAGCCAGGCGGACATTTAAAATGCCCTACCACCAACCAAACCGAGTACTTAAACATGTACCCCGCTGGGGATCGAACCCGCGACCTCGGAATCGTAAACCCAATGTTGTTTACATTGAGCCACGGAGGCGGTTCTTTCTTTCTTTCTTTCTTTCAATCAACTTTATAGATTCCTATTCTCTATCAGATAACATAACATATTCAGTGAGAGTGGGATAGTTGTATTTTTTTAGAAAGTTTATTTATTGACAACTGGTTACGAAACTGAGTAGCGCGCGTATATTAACTGACGTGAAGAACTGAACTGAGCTGAACACAATGATGGAGAAGCTGGCACATCTCCAACCAGCATTGGTCAATCGCTCCTCTCCGCTGCTACTGCACGACAACGCGCGACCTCATACTGCACAGCAGACGGTCTCCAAGTTGCAAGAACTGGGGTTGGAAGCTCTCCGTCATCCGCCCTGCTCACCAGACCTTGCGCCTACAGACTACTACTTTTTCCAGAATTTGGATAACTTCTTGGCAGGAAAAAAATTCAATACCCGAGAGGAGTACAAAATGCCTTCGAAGAATTTGTTGCCTCCCGTCCAGCTGATTTCTTTAAGAAGGGCATCAATAAACTGCCACTGCGTTGGCAAAGATGCATTCAATTCGATTAATACAAATAAAAAATACATTAAAAAAAATCGTTTAAATTTTTTCATACAACACGGCAATTTCATAGGTAAAGACCTAATATTAGTAGACTCTATAAGATTCTCTTCGTTACTCCATGACTTGGGTAAACACGCTATGTTCCCGTCAAACTGTCTAGTGTTTGAGATTCAGGTTTTAAATTAGCACGGACTACTCGGAAAACATGGAGGAAACCTCCCTTAATCGTTTAAGTCACGCTATTATAACTTAACTTAGTGAATGCATAAGTTGCAGAATTACAGAGTCTAAGTTCTATGCATGTTACGGTCGAGTACACATCAAGCTATACCATTAGCGGACCTGTTGCTGCCTCATTAGGTCGAATCTTAATTGCACCTCATAGCTCATCTACAGGTACGACAATCAATTTGGCTCTTATTTGTATTATGAACTTAATTTAATTCTTGAAATGATAAGTCATGGCACTGAAACCTGCTCCCTAACTATGGTACTTATAAGAAAGCTAAAATTCACATAGCGAGCTATGGAAAGAGCGATGCTCGGTGTTTCACTAGGAGACAAAATTCAAAATGTTTTTTTGTAAAACAAAGAAAATGATAAACGCGAATTTAATTAGCATATTATCCCTTTATAGAGCTCCATACCCAAAAGATGTAAAGGGACTCTATTGTCAAGCCTAGGTAAAATAATAATAATAAAATAAATAAAACGTTTATTTTGAGTTTCTTTTTAGAGTTACAATTTCACACACTTCTACCAAACTATAAATAGTTTATGGGCAGAAAATATACTCCCTTGATCTTAATAATCTTGCAATGTAACTGTAACGCTTTATTCAAACTTTTATGAGTTTCACAGTATTACCAGTAAGCATGGTAAATGGAACATAAACATTATGTGTTTCGTTTCATATATATTTACAAGATGATTTGTTAAACTTTTCAAGCAGGAACTTTTTTATTTTAGTCTTAAATGATTTAGGCAGAGTGTCACTCTTTATATCTTGAGGAAAACTGTTAAATATTTTGGGCACTAGAAATTTTCTGGTTCTTTGGCCATAATAGTTGTTAATCTTAGGTACAATAAATATTCCCTTTTCGTCGTCGGTCGGGCGTTGTCCGTTTGTCGGTGACAGGGGATAGTTTCAGCCAAAGTTGGTAGTCAGTTGAAATTTTCACAGTATATACTATGATCTTTATTGTCGCATGTCAAAAACATCAAGTATTCGAATAGTATTGTATTATATATAATATAAATCGAGAAAACAAATAATTGTGTTATCCGGATAGACAAAACTATATTAAAAGCTAAATATTTTCGAAACTGCTTAACCGATTTACATCAATCATGGCTAAGAACTTAACGACAAGGTTAATCTTAAATAAAAAAAAAATTGAAAATGATATCATATTTTAAACCAAAAAACTGTATTAAAAACTAAATATCTTCGAAATGTCTAAAAGGATTTTCATAAAACATGCGAACATCCGAACAGCCAAGGCATGGAACTCCCTTCCGGCGTCAGTCTTTCCTGAATCCTACAACCTTGGGATCTTCAAGAGCAGAGTGAATAGGCATTTACTGAGATCGCGTGCTTCATCTCCGACCACATCGTCACTTTCCATCAGGTGAGATTGTGGTCAAACACGTATCCAGTCAATCATAAAAAAAAAAAAAAAAAAAAAATGTTCCCTCATTCAGTCTATAACATAATAAAACTCGCATCCAAATCGAACCACACAGAATTGAGATAAGTCCGAACTATGACTGGACACACACACACACACACACACGCGCAACACACTCATGAAACACATAACACTCATCGGGAATTAATAAAATACAACCGACCCCGTGGCTGGATGTAAACAACATTGGGTTTACGTTTCGAAGGTCGCGGGTTCGATCCCCAGCGGTGTACTCGGTTTGGTTGGTGGTAGGGCATATTAAATGTCCGCATGGCTAGCTACCACCATCTTATCTAAATCTGCTGCCACACAGCAATGTTAATAACATTGTTGTGTTCCGTTTTCAGAGATAAGATAGCCAGTCCCCCAAATAAGATGGGGTTTCCGGGTCAGTACGCTACCACCTTCGGCCTTATCTTCACTTAACATCAGGTGTGATTGAGGTCAAGTGCTAACCCGTTGTAGATAAAAAAAAATACAATAATTAAGAAATCGAAATCCAAAATAGCATTTTTATCTTTTTATTCCAGCTCCCAGTTTTTCTTCTATTTAAGTTGTTGTGAATAAGCCGATATACTCGTATCATTAAATCTTACTAATTGTCGATAACAGCCTATTTTTATTCATTCCTGTACAGCCGGGAATTGTCAGGAATTTGATTAATTAACAAAAATTCCTTGTTTACAAAACAATCACGAAGTGGAAACGTTCCAAAATTTTTGAACGTTCACATTTTAATTCGTTTAGCAATTTTAGATAATTGCTATCGTCAATCACTAATTAATACGAAAAGTTTGAAGGAAATTGGAAGTTATTTTCCTTGTTCCTAAATATTTTTAAATTGAATGAGTTAACAAGGGGCATCATGGACGCCATGTATATGCTTTTGCCTAGGGTGTTATTAAAGTATTGGATACATTTTACAGGGTGTCTTAATATACATAATATGATCAATTTTCACTCTCAAGTTAACATTCATACAAAAGTTCAATACATCATCATCATGTCATTATATTCCTCAGGTTGTTCCTACACTGCGCTTGCGCGTGTCCACTCTTAGAACTTTAATTAATGCACCACCGAACAGCAGTTCTTCAAACTATATGCCCTTTACACAATACATATTGGATATTATTCAAAATTTATGAAACAACTGATTTATTCTCCCCATTATGAAAATTAGTTGTAGCCGCCTCCGTGGCTTAATGTAAACAACATTGGGTTTATGATTCGGAGGTCTTGGGTTCGATCCCCAGAGGGGTACATGTTTAAGTACTCGGTTTGGTTGGTGGTAGGGCATTTAATATCCGCCTGGCTAGCTACCACCATCTTATCTAAATCTGCCGCCAAGCAACAATGTTAATAGCATTGTTGTGTTCCGGTTGCCAGAGATAAGATAGCCAGTCCCCCAAATGTGTTGGGGTTTCCGGGTCAGTACGCTTCCACCTTCGACCTCATCTTCACTTAACATCAGGTGTGATTGAGGTCACGGTTTTTACAAGCTTTTATTTACCTTGCAATGTTTGTAAGTTTATAGGTGGGTTAGCAAGCAAGTTGTCCATTTCAAAAATTGCAAACCATTCTTCAACTATTTCCTTTTATGTAAGTTATATTTTACAAATTTATGTAAGTTCGGTGACAATGCAATATTGGTATATGGTACCATCGAGCTGAGATGTAAGGACTGGAACTCCCTGATGGGCAACGGCAAGATAATCGAATTTGGGCTAGTTTGCTTTGTGCTTTGTGCCATGCGCATTTTGTATATTTAATATAGAACTTATTTCTTTAATTATTTCATTACTTCTCAGCAAATTTTTCTTTCCAAATGATTTTTATTCCAGTCCGGTCACGGTTATTGTCACCCCCAACTGGTGACTGTAACCGACTAGTTAATTACCGAAGCCTCGTCGGAAGGGACACCTATTGGATGGTTATGGCCAATTATAAAGTTTGCTCACAAAGTACCACTATTAACAGACCTTCAACCCCCTCTCCCTATTACCACAAATTCATGTAACCAAACGGGAATAGATAAGTACATCAGGGTTCAGTATAGAGTGGTTGGTTTGTCCACCCTCTGTTTGCGTTAGGTGAAAACCAGATCTGAAAGTTTATCCTAAACAGTGTCTGTTTGGTGTTTGCATTTTGTAACAGGGTGCGAAGGTATAATTTGTATGAATTTGAGTCAAGGGAAACAAATAGGGTATTGTGGGGTTCGTATTCGTTATATTACGTATTGAATTCTTAGAGTGGTCCTCTTGAATGTTGAAGTAATTAGCGCCTTCTTTTAAGTCACATAAATCAATTTATAATATTACCTACAACTTACAACCAGAGATGTATAAATAGTAGAAGACTGAGAATAAGGTTAAAATAGCGTACTCAGTTTCCATACAAAATTTTAGCCATGTTTAAGCTTTGACATATGAGGAAATATGTAAAACTCGGTTCTGTTAATTTGCTTTGTCAGATTATGAATTTAATAATATCTTATCTAATACCTTGTAAATATTTTGTAACACGCAATATTTATATTTAAAAAGTCCCATGAGTTACATAAGCTACATCGTGTAAGCGTCGACTCTTCACACGTACATCCTAATTTGGTTGGTTAACTACGATTCATAAATTCATATATTTCACACGTTAGGAGAGAGACGATAGCCTTAATAGCGTTGGACTGGGTGAAGCTGCGATTCGCCGATAGTTTTTTTTTACTAGCCTGTGTTGTTCCGCTGCTGGGCAAAAGCCTCCTCTATGTTTCGCCACATGTCTCTGTCCAGTGCAATATCTCTCCACTTCCTTGCTGAAATAATCCAGTTCATCACGCCATCGCTTTTGGGCTTACCTCTGCCGCGCCAATAGTTTCTTACTAAAATCTCAATCACAACTTTTGCAACTATAATTGGGATTTAGCTTAGTAATTTTATTGCCTAGTATAAGCCTAGAAGATTCACTGTTGGACCTAAGCTATACGGTACTCAGAGGGCGGAGTGTGAGTTTTGTTTCGACTTAACTTTACTACCGCGTTCACGTTTACGTGACCATTTGTATGGAGACATATGCAGCGCCTCTAGCGGATAGTTTGCAAAACAATTTTTTTCATAAGGACTTTTTTCGTAAACGCGAACGCGATGGTAAAGTTAAAAACGAGACAAAACTCACACTTCGCACACAGACATCTGTCGATACAGAATTTTTAGTGCGGAGCCTGAGAATCGTATGGCTGGTCTCGGAGTGAACTGTCAAGTTTTGTAATGTAGACTTATACCAAAGTTAATGTTATTTACATATCTATGCTTATTGCCCATGTTTGCTTGTCTGTAAACGTTTTTTTATAAAAGAAAATAATTTTATTTAACTAACTAAAAATTATAATAATGATTGCCTAGGTTTATTAGAGCTATAAGTTGCAATCCAGTTACATATTCGTGTATAAATAGGCAAAGCTTGTGTGAAGCTTATATGACGTGACACAATATTCTCGATTAACCTAGAATCTCATCCGCCTATCTCATCCATCAACTAAATAAGGAGAGTGGATAACCCAATAATCGGTATCGCTTGCTTCTCACGGGACGCGAAAATTAACATATTACCGTCTTTTATAAATATATCGTGAGAATATGGAGTAATATGTTATAGTCAGCTAAGCGGACCAGTGGCGTCATTGACTAACTTCTTTTAAATTAATTTCTACATTATCCAGAGCACGCCTAAGCATAAAAAACGTTGATAGCGATTGGAAAGTCGCCCATTTCTGCTTTTGTGGCAGCAACTACTCTGCTGGGGGGCTGAAAACCAGCAACACTGCTGAGTCCCTACCCATTTGTAACAATACTGTGGTTCCATACATGAATGCTTGTGTTTTTTGTGATGAAGAAACACCTTTTATTAATTTATTATTATTTAGCTTCACTGGGCAGTCAATTCAATACTGTCTTATTCACCATTTGATCCTTAAAGCCGATCCTAAATAACAGTTGGAGTTATACATTAGTGGTTATGGCCATCCTAAGAGTGACTGTGCCAGATATTGTTCAACTACGCTAACTGAAAACGAATAGCGAATACGACTGCACCTTAGTGCTCACGCACATTATATATACCGAAATACGAGTATCTAGACACAACAAATATTCAAAATTACTGTTAACCTCTCTTTGCGTCCTTTGCGAGTCGAGTAAAAGAAAGTTTGACATTGTGTAAATAGTATATTCTAGAATAGACAAGACTGTGATGAACTGATTGTAATTCTACCTAGGTACTAATTCATGATTGTTACTAGTTCTACTTGTAATAGCTGTTTTCTCATGTAAGTGACGGAATTAGTGACTTTATGTTTTTAACCGACTCCACAAAGAGGTACTGTAACGAGACGCCATGCGACTCGTTGGTTCTCTTTTTGTAGTATTCTCCTTGTTTGTTTCTTTTTCGGTTAAGTCATAATATTTTAAATTCAAAATTTGAACTCTGCCGTTTCTTTTTCTCTCTTTCTCTTTTTGTGTAGCGTTGTTTAATCAAGAATCAAAGATTGGACGTATACTTTTCTGTTATTATTGTTTCTATTCTATTTTATTCAGTATAAATATATATTACGTATATACAGTATAAAGTTCATCAAGTTATTCGTGTACGTGATACCCTTAAAAATGAAAGTTGTCACTGACAACGATTTTAAGTTTTCCGCCGGCTCATCTTCATTTTCTTCACACTGTGGCCTACTCCTGGACATCTTCTACGACATCAGCCTGGGAGTAGTGCTTCAGTACTATTATCGTCTATACGTATTTTCTTTGTATGTATGTTCACGCAAATTTTTGTGAATTGCTAACCGATTTTGATGATTGTTTTTTGTTCGATGGGGTTTATCACCAGGGTTGCTCCATTTAGATTTAGTTAAGATCTGATGGTGCACTCCGAGATAGAGAGAACCTTACTGAAGTTGGTTGTTTTACCAACACGACACAGTTGTTTTAACGATCTTTAAACCTATATCCCTCTTAGTAATAATTTTCAAGTCACATTTAAAACCTAATCATTTCTATAGAACAGATTAAACACCCGATAAACAGCTTGAGACAATAACTTCGCTTCTCGAACTTTGTTAATATTGTCATTATTAGGCACTGAGATATTAAACAATATCCTGCTATTATTATCGGCAGAGTGACTAGAAGTGACTCTTCATATCACAGCGTAATCAAAACCAACACTAATATATATCAATATGAAAGTTATAGGGAAAGTTTAGATCTTGGTTAATCTTTAGTGGATGACGTGAGCCTTGAATTTCTTGCTTGTTCTTCTCTGGAGAGTCAATCTTATGAATGTTAATATCAAGTTAAAGTAATTGTATGTGCACAATGAAGGTCGTGGAAAGTCACTGGATGCAGATTGCTTCAAATCGGTCGCTCTCGAATATAGGAGATAGAGAAGGCCTATGTTCAGCAGTGGACATCATGTGGCTGATATGATGATGTGCCTAACGTTCTAACTTGAAAGTGTATCCCGCATTTGAATCAATATTACATAATTACACCTATAATTTTTTTATGCATTACGGATCTGGGGGCACGGCCGTGCCCCCACCAAGTCGAGCAAAAAAGCGTCACGGCCGTACCATCCTTTTCTCGAAGCAATTCAGACTATTTTCGACCCCCTGTAACTTCGTTGTGGATAAAAATAGAAGACTGAAATGTTCAGTAACTATGCAGGCATTGTAAAGACACGTATATTTAAAATTTCATTCAATTTGAACCAGTATTTTAAAGAATTATAACGGGTCAAATTTCTTAATTTTGTCACTCACTGACTCACCGATCATCAAAATTCTAAGGCACTTCTAGCAGACCTAGAAGCTTCAAATTTGGAATATAAGTAGTGTTTGGTGTATGAATCAAGGAAAAACTAAAAAATCTAGAAAAGACAGCAAAGAAAATTAAGCCCATACAGCCAAGTCTTCAGTTAATGAAATTTTTCAATATTGGCTTTATTTGTAACGATGTTTTATTATTTTACGGCAAAAATTGTAACATCAAAGCCTCCCAGAAAAACCCATAGAGACAGGGAGTGGGCTCTTAGAAAAACTGTAGCTGAAGCTCAAGAAGTAGTACCGGAAAAGAGAAAACGGAAGGCTAACTACAAAAATAAGAAAAGTTCATAAGTCAGAGAGAGGGCTTTAAGAAAATTCGTTGCTGGTAGATATACATATATACAATAAGTAGAAGGTACCGAAAAGGAAAAAAGTAGAACTGTCTACAAAATACAAAAAGAAATGAGATCCCATCAAAAACAAATCTTGTCAAAAAAACCAAGTCTCGCAACTCAGTTGTTCTGCGGTAAAAAGTTGTGAGATCCATGTAATACCAAGTCGGTTGTTAATTTATTCAGTCTCTACTTAAGCGACTTTCTGTCTTAATACGTCCAGTCTCTAAGACCACGATCGTGGTCCATAACAATTGAAAATCAATTGTGTCTGGAATCTCCGTACTCGAAGCATTAAGTTGTTACGTAATAATTAACAGCATCTTATAGTGACGCATATCAATATTAAAATTCTTTAATGTTTTATATAAATATATTGAGACTTGGCCATCGCCTGAAAAGACGTGTAAATTCAATCGCCTGAAAACACATGTAAATTCAATTATTTAGTGCGATGGCCAAGTCTCGATATATTTATATAAAACATTAAAGAATTTTAATATTGATATGCGTCACTATAAGATGCTGTTAATTATTACGTAACAACTTAATGCTTCGAGTACGGAGATTCCAGACACAATTGATTTTCAATTGTTATGGACCACGATCGTGGTCTTAGAGACTGGACGTATTAAGACAGAAAGTCGCTTAAGTAGAGACTGAATAAATTAACAACCGACTTGGTATTACATGGATCTCACAACTTTTTACCGCAGAACAACTGAGTTGCGAGACTTGGTTTTTTTGACAAGTATTGTTTTTGATGGGATTAGCACTTTCCCTTACCTACTCGTTTATTATATTCATAAACTTGTCTTAATTGTAATTGCTCAAATGATGTCATATTGTATGCCTTTACGGCGGAACATAGCGCTCTAAGGATTTTGTAAGACCAAATGCTACCTGTGATTCACAATAAATGTACTTTGACTTTGACTTAATATTAAATACAATACATAATTTTTATCAACATGTTAAATATCGTTAGGCTGCATAGAGCCCCAACAGGCATTCAGCGTTCCCACGTTGAATATATTTGATAAACTATATAAGATAAATCGGCGGTTCAGCGGTAAAGACGCGGTTCCCAGTTTGGGAGACCCGGGTTCGATTCCCAGGCAGGCCATGTACAGTCAGCTGCAACTAAATGTATAACCTCATCTATCTTGCAAAGAAAATCACTCGTGCACTCGTGGCGTCGCCGCATTCGCTATTCGTTTGCGGTTAGCAAAGTTAAGCAATATCAGTTCTTGGATGGATGAACACCAGTGGCATTATAATACGAGTGTTTCCATGCTTCGCAGGGCACGTTAAATAGTCGGTCCCGGTTGTTTTCAATTGAAGACAGTCGTGAAACCAAGTCGGGGGACTACTGTCGGTGTCGGTGAAATACTGACTGTCAGATGGTCACTAATCTGACAGAAATCCACTGGGCCCGCGTGGTAGATTATGGTTCATACCCTCTCCCTGTGAGCGGGGACTGTGCCCCAATAGTGGAGACGTGTAAGGCTGTTGATGAAGAAAATCAAGCCGTTGCGTAATGCAGCTTGCATGAGTACTGTCAGGACATGAAATTTTGGTACCCATTGCTTCTTTTGCCTTGCACGATATTATTAATACAATAAAGCTAGTGCGTTAGGTATACTTTTAGCTGCAGCTGACTGTACCAATGAATTTTTAAATTTAATTTAATTGCGTATGTGCATTTATCCGACTGCTCTTAAACGGTGACAGAAAACATCGTGAGGAAACCTGCATGCCTCAGAAATAAAAATTCAAAGGTATGTGATGTCCCCAACCCGCATTGGACCAGCAGCGTGGCGGACTATGGCTCATACAGGGAGTATATACGAGGGAAGGCTTATATCCCTGCAGTGGAATATTTACGGGATGATGATGATGAAATTAGATTAATATAAGAGAACGTTTGTTTTTACTTTTTATTACTGGTTTTTACCTGCCTACTGTATGTAGCTAAGTTTGAACGCCCAATCTACTGTTCCTTAACGACGTTCATGGTTAACTGGACGAAATCCCGCTGTGGGATAAGTTCGCATTTATGTATAGTTATAAGAAATTTGTTCTGTATTTATTTTCTTTTTGCACATAAAGCGTTTACAAACAAACAAACAAACAAACAATCAATGTTTCAAGTTGGCCCAGAGAGACACAAACGATCAACCAAACCACAATAGCTCAACTTAGTCATAGACTTTGGTATTGCGCAAACACTAATAAAGAATTTTGTCAAAACAAATTACTGTAAAATGTAGCGCAATCCATAAAGACACGACCGGATCATAACCTAATTACAGTTGTCAGTCAAATTTTATTCTTACCATTGACATTAACACGACTCACTTCCAGAAAAGTAGAATATAATCTCAAAACTCGGCCCCTAGCTTTGGAGTTACTCAGAATAGTTTCGTCCTCGAGATTATACCCTGAAATATTTATAGCCTATGTAGTAACACTAAGTGACACCACTTTACACTGAATCATTTTTATCTTATTTCAAAGTAATAATCTCTTTGGGCGAAGCATTTCGTATAATTGTGACATAACGTTACTTTCTACAGATAAAGTTCGTTTAATCAATATTTGTAATTAATTTTAAGGAGCATGACTTTTAGATTTTTATGAAACTTTAGGGTACTTACATATTCACTTACAAAAAAAATAGATTTGACAAGGGACATACATACAAACATCACTACCTGTATTCCAAATAACCAGATAGAGACAAATTTGCGTTTGGGTGTTCGAATCCAAACATTAAAAATAAAATGCTACAACAATATCTGTAAAATGAACACATTTTTCTAAATATACAGAGAAACATACTACACAACGGATGAGCCCATCGCCGTAGAAATATACAAGTGTATAGTTATTTTTTTCGTGTAAAGGCCCTTAGTCGTCTTTTACTACACACATCAGATTAAATGCTCGAATAGAAAAATTACGTGGATCTATAGGTTATTAAAACGAGTATATACATTTATTCTTATAATATATGAGACATAATATGGAAAGGACAACTTAAAAAATTATTCAATTTACGATTTATATGTTTTTAATTCCATAAAATTTAATATAACTAATCTAATGTAACTAATATTATAAATACGAATATTTGTATGTTTGTTTGTTGCTCAATCACGGTGAAACGGATGAACCGATTTGGATGAAATTTGGTATATGTAGAATATACCTTGAATTAAGGCATACAGGATTTTTTGTTCCGATAAAGTGAGTAGTTGCACACACAAATATCCACGATAAAGTTACTCCACGCAGGCGAAGCCGCCGGCCGAAAGCTAGTTTAATTATAAACGCAAACGCAAAAAATAAAAGTAAACGAGGACATACCGTATTTATTGTCATGCTGAGACATAATATACTCGGAAAATACAAATCCAAAATTATTCTATTTTACACGAAAACCCTTTGTGTTCATAATTCCACAAAATCTCTTAATTACAAAACGGCTGTAGGAAAACGTAAATTATCATCATTCCGTACCCCCATAAACAAGGTACAACCTTAACTAGTTCGGAAGTTGGTGAAATACGATCAATTAAATCCGTGATGCTCTCAAAGTTCAGATGGGACAGTATTATTTACTGTAATACCCGAGGGAAACCTCTTAGTGGACAGTGACTTGATTTTGGTATGGGATTTGTTACAAAATTTATAGCAGTTAACTTAAACTAAGTTTGATTGGTCAATTCTACGGACAATTGAAGTCAGTACCTTGGGAGAGGTCTAGTTTCAACATTTGATTAGTTTCGTAGTTTAGAATTCTGTAAAAAAATAGTGAAGATATCTAACTTCTAACTAATACTCGTATTATAAATACAAAAGTTTAAATGTATGTTTGTTTGTCGCTCAATCGCGGCGAAACGGGTGAACGGATTTGGGTGAAATTTGGTATATAAGTAAAACATACCCTGGATTAAGATATACGATATTTTTATCCCGATAAAGTGAGTAGTTCCTGCGGGATAAACAAATTACCGCGTTAAAGTTATTCCACGCAGGTGAAGGGAAAATAATGATGTAGATATAGGAAAATTATCAAGTTTGCATTATCTTGAATAGTTTTATTTTGCTGTTTATGAAGAAATTCTTAGTAGAATTAAAGTCACCGACAGAGTCTAGAGGATTAGTTAGTTAGTAGATTAGAAGTATAGTAAAGAGGAAACATGTCTAGAAAATCTAATGGCCGCTTGGGCATTAAAGTTTTAGAGTAGATATCTCGGACATGCAT
The DNA here is from genome assembly GCA_949316235.1 of Oegoconia quadripuncta. Classification (NCBI taxonomy): domain Eukaryota; kingdom Metazoa; phylum Arthropoda; class Insecta; order Lepidoptera; family Autostichidae; genus Oegoconia; species Oegoconia quadripuncta. The sequence goes on from OX438743.1 coordinate 16,724,592, forward strand.
ACACAGCGTAGGATATCCACACAAGGATGGACGAACTGATTAAGGTCACGGGAAGTCGCTGAATACAGGACGTCCTGTGGGTGATATTAATGATGGCTTACATGTGTGTTGTTATGAGTGGAGCTACCTAGATAGCAGGTGCGCTTACTTGTCATTATGGAACGAGGGACTTCTTATTTAAAATGGGCCTAGCTGAAAATTCAACCTGCACAGCATGCAACAAAGGGAATCAATGAGGCACCTTCTATGTGACTGTGATGCTATGGCCGCAAGGCGTAATGTTTCATCTGTGTAAGGGATATCCCGAACTTAGTTAGTTACTAGGTCTTTTACTGACCTGCCAAATCAAATTAAATCAAAAAATATTTATTTCGTAGGATAAAAATTATCACTTGAAAACGTCACATTTTTTATCTTAATATTAAAATTATGGACATTATTGCTCATTCGCAAAGCAGATTCCCCAAAGAAGAACGAGCAAGAAACTCAAGGGTTGATCTTTTAAATAAGTTTGGGTTACAATTATATTATATTATATTGTATAATTAGACTGAATATCGCCGAGCGGTCTATGTCCATGCTTGCTTATCATCCAGATAGTCAGAAATTTTAGAATAGCCTTTCGTAAATAATGTCTGTGTTATGATGGTTTTAAATTTTGAATGTCCACTGGAACCTTATTATAAAAGCGTATACATTGCCCCTTAAATGACTTAGTGACTTTGTGTACACGGCTGACATGAACAGCAAGTTTATTTTTATATCTGGTATTAACATTATGTATATCACCATTTTTCTTAAACGATTCTAGATTTTTTCTTACGTACATTAAGTTTTCGTAAACATATTGCGATGCTAATGTTAATATATTAATTTCTTTAAATTTATTCCTAAGAGACGCCTCTGGGGCCCTGTTTGTAAATCGCGCGAACCACTCGTTTCTGCAGAACAAAGATACAATTTTTGTCGGCGGCATTTCCCCACAATAGAATACATACATTTGTACTATAAAGTCACACCTGTTTCCTGTTTAAACCTGTATCATAATACTTATGAAGTCTATAAGTCGGAGTAGGAGAGCGCGAAAGCTGGACAAGCGCACATAAGATCCCGATTGGGTCGAAGTTCCTTTGGGCATATGTCCAACCCCACATTGTTTATTTAATTCTGAATTTATTATTACCTATGCTAAATTAACTGACACTGTATATTGATATAACTGGCCATAATAAAGGTGCTGCTAGCTGTTCCGTCTGTGACTTAATTCGAGGGGATCTATACGACAAAACGTTGTTGCTTTATTGTTAAATTTTATATTATTTTAATGACATGGGATATATAATGTAAGTTCTGTTTATTTCAATTTTGAATTATTGTGATATTATACTAAATTAACTGACATTTTATTATTATCACAAATAACCTAGCATTATTGTAATTGATGGATTATTATTAGAATTTTTTATTTTATTGTAATTGTTTAGGTATTTGAATCTATTATTTTGTTACGAATTCTATTCCGCATGCCAGTTCCTGGTAAAATGTGTGATACTTTATTTTATAATTAAGAACCTTGTGTATCACATTTTTAGCAAATAAAGATTATTCTATTCTGTGCAAATATAAGAATAGAATAAAATAGCTACCTAGATGCAGTTATAATTAGTTTTAGTAATCAAAGTTTGAACGATAAATTATTAAACACATTACCAAAGTCCACACTCGCTGCTTTTCCGGATCGCTACCTTTGATATGCTATCATCATCTCTCTCTTATCATTAATATAACCTTAATACTTTCAATTTCAAATTAAACTGTTTTGTGACCCTGATATACACTTCAGTGAATACAACTGGTCGCTTCAGCAATCGCAAGATCAAGATATCTCGTAATTGGATTCTATATAATCCCAATATCACATTAATCTACCGCGACAGCCATCAACTCAACTTAATCTAAAACGATCTTGTACTAAATCGGAATAGTTGGTAACAATCCGAGTTCTTGATCAATCTCTTTGGCCGGGAACTTTAACTTCTGAATTGTGTTGCCCTTAGAAACCGGGGTCCAATGGAATTAATTACATTTCTTGGACAAATATTTGTGCTATTCTGATTTGAATGAAGTTTATATTAGTTTTTTTAGTATTAAATGTTCATAAAAGCGATAGCTGTAATCATACTACAGTCGGCATTAAGGTAGCAGGCCTTCATTTATAAATAGGTATATAATAGGAGAGAGTCTAAAGGGGAATTGTTATTCAAGTTTAACTGAAATTTATCCATCACATGATGACATGATAGCCACTCAACCGTCCGCGGTTACACCTGTAACCAAAAAAAACACCAGTCTACGGTCCGTGGTTACAACAGTAACCAATGCGCGCTACCTTGATGCGGTTTGAAACAATTCATCCCATTATCTGGAGTTGAAACTATTTTGGGGAAAAAAAAATCAGTGTGACCACTAATAAATTATTGAGTGTTCCAAGCTTTAAAGTTTAATGTTTGAAACAACATCTACCGTTCCTTTTCGAAATATACGAAAATACAAATAGGGCAGAGGGTGAGCCACAGACACCAAAAGTACTTTCTACTACTAAAACGTGCAATATTTGTTTTTATTGTGAAGTCCATAGTCGGCCGATAAACAACTTCTTTAAAACACAACGCAATTAGATATGCGCTGTATTATGATAATAAATTGACAGGTTATTTCTAGCAATATTTTCAAGAGATAAGAGCATAATAAGCCTTTCAAATAAATCACCTCTCTAAATCCAAAACTATTCTGCAGTAAATGTTCAGAGCCTCGCTACAGAGTTAGTTGAGGTCTTCTAAAACCACGTCTCCATGGTAATGAGGCCCCACACACATCGCCTTTGAAACTAAATATGCCGCAGACAACGTTTGCCAAAATGCAGTTTCGGATTTCACTTTGTTCTCTCGGATTTTCTCCGTTTGAAATTAGAACGACGCTGCTCCTAAAACTCATTGCTAAATGTTGGTCCCCGTATGCTTTACGTTAAGAATTGTACGGCATTGAATGGTAATGGGATCATACTAGTCATGTAATAATAATTATTATTATTTCATTACTCAGGTTTACAATGCAATTTATAGTAATTTTAATGACTGGAGCTATGGATAATACATTTGAAGCAGTTTTCCACGAAATACATTTTCAAGTCAACTGACTCATACTATGTATGTGAACAGAAAAATATTCTAAACAGTAGGAAAGATTGCTATAAGAGTAAGTTATTATTTCGTAGCTGTATTTTGCTCAATTAATAGCAAATTTTATAATTTTGCCTACACTGTGACAAAACGCTGTGCTCGCCAGAAGTCATTAAGAATTGAAGTAATTAAGAAAAAATTAGTTACATACATTAAATACATACAAAAGCAGAAAAAATAACAATAATATAATTTGCCAATATTAAAGTCACTGCAAAGAATTTATTTATATGAGAAGAGTTAGTGTAAGTGGCATTATTTGTATGTTATCATAAACGACCGAGTAAATATTAACCTAATTCGTCATTACGTCAAATATGATGATTACGCGCTCAAATCATTGAAGTATTCGTACTTCCCATTTCATTGCATTGACGACATGTTTAGTGTATGGTTCTCTGACTGATATGTGTTTCTATGATGAACTCGGTCACATGTATCTGAGTTATGGATGTTTTCATTTATAATAAATATACATTATATATTTACAAAAATATATATTTGTACATCAACCATCTGGTATCCATAATACAAATCTAGTTGCTTAGTGTGGAATTACATAGATGAGTAATATATAGGGTCTTTACCTATGAAACTGGAGTTTTTTTCTTTATAAAGCGGTTACTTTTAAAAATTAACGCTGCCTATACTTAACTTAATGTTATCCGATAATACACACAAAGTTTAGCTAAATTTGGATTTGCCGTTCCCAAAAATAAATCAAAAATGTTTATATGGAGAAAACAGTCTTAATTAAATTCTTCATACAAAACGCCAATTTCATAGGTAAGGATCTAATATTTAATTCATTTATGTATCAACACATAGCTTTGCTTTGTGTTGTCTCGAAAGAATAATGAAAAAATACTTTTTGGTGATGACATGTTTGGTGTAGTAGTTAAAACCCTGACTGCTAACTAAAAGGTCGCGAGCTCGTATCCCGCTATGGGCATATTTTTGTATGAAGAATGAATACGGCCATGTGTACCCGCATTATGGGTGTTTTCAGTTATACATGTATTTATTTACGAACAAATGTATTTGCAGGTTTTCACGAAATACGACGCCTTTCAGTCAGAGGTTCTCTTTTGTGAAGGTGTCGCATTAGCTTTCGCTAATAGGAACTTTACAAATTGACAACTCAATCTAAAATAATGTTCGTTTGCCTTGGTTATTTTATTCGTATCGTTTACAGAGTTTATACTGAAAGAAATGCTGAGAATATTGTATCAAAAACCGAACTTTTAGGGACCCGTAACAATATTTATTGTATGCAAATTCTTTTATTCACTATAAGACCTGGGGTTATATTACATAAATTCATCGTTATCTTCATCGGTTACGTTCTAATATGTGATTGGTTGGCTCATCGCTCGCTCGGCAATTTTACGGTTTCTCATTGGTCAACGTAATCGACGACGATACCGATGAAGTTGCATAATCTAAGGGCTGGTTTACTAAGGTATGCAAAGTTTGATTAACAATGAACCAAGTCACTCATAGCCAAATTAGTTTTTTTTTTATTTTTTTTATTAAAAACTGGTTTCGCGTTTGGCTACAATCTCACCTGATGGAAAGTGACGATGTAGCCGAAGATGTATCACGCGCACCCAGTAAATGCCTATTCACTCTAGACTTGAAGATCCCAAGGTTGTAAGTGTCGGGAAAAACCGACGCGGGCAGTGAGTTCCATACCTTAGCAGTCCGCATTAAATTAATAGTTAGTTGGGTTAAATTGTTTTTTCAGTGTACATATTTTAATTACCAGCACGCATATGTCAGCGGTCACCCTTCTGGTGATCAGCCGCAGCAGCAGATAATTATAATTTTTACATATTAGTGACAATAGTTATTATCGTTTCTTCACTGTGTTGAATAAATAAAATTCGCAAAAATTATACAAGATTTTCCTATGATTCCAGAAACCCTGGGTTACTCCGTAGATTATCATATTAATTTTACTTACCATAACATGCTCATATATCCTCAGGCTTACTTGACTGAAAATTAACTTAGCTACGTGCAATGCTTGCATCTTGGACGCCTGGAGGCGCTTACCCGTTATGGAAATCCTCAACAAGAACCTACAAATATTTTGGTATAGTAAAACAATGTTTCCAAAATGAATTGGCAGGGTTCCAAGTCTTTTATCGGTTCGCTTCTAAACGTTCAGAAACTTAGCAATAAACTGAAGTGTGAGTCTTTGAAGCCATGAAGGTGGAGTAAGAAAATTATTTAAGTAGTTTCATAGAGGAAAGAATAAGAATACAGCGGCAAGTGTAGGTCGTGTATACAAAAATACACACATCAACAAAGTCTAGGGATATTTTATTTCATACATGTTAACATTAAAACTTTTTAATGCTATAAAAAAGTTTGTATACAGAATGAAATGTCTTTTGTTCTTCTTTCAAATAATAAAAAAAATATTAGTAAATCTCAACGGATTGTTTTATTTTTTTAAGATCATAAAATAACCTTTCATATAATTATACCCTCTCCAAACAAACTATGTATAGTTTTTCCGAAAATCGATAAAATACTAAATATTCCTAGACTTTGTTGATGTGTGTATTTTGATAACTATATTTTATTAGTTATCAAATATCTCGACATTAGTCCAGATTAAGGTCAAGAGCGATCCCATTCTAATTAAAAAAAAAAAAAATAGAATTGTAATAAGGTCTATTTTATTTTATTTTTATTTTATTTTATAAGTAAACTATATTTTATAAGAATTGCAATAAGGTCTATCTGTGCTCTATTCTACAATAACAAATGATGTGTCGCTAAATGGATGAAATAAAGTTTTCTTATTCTTATCTTTATACGATTTTTATAGTTCGCCAGTTTTAAAAAAGAGATTGAGAACCAAGTCAAGTGCGCGGAAAAACTCGTACCCTGAGGGTTTCGTTACGTCATCTTGACAAACTTTTCAAATGATCACCCAAACTGTCCAAAGTAATTTGTAGGAATGCTCTGTAATTTATTAATATTGGCTTATTATTTATGATGTTGCTGCCGATCCTATGTATGTTGGAAAATTTCCTATGTCCCCAAAATAAGGCAATAGTGTCGCGTTTTCTGCGTACGCTCGCAGCTCTTATAAACAGCATATATATGACGAATAAGCAGACAAATCGTAAGTTCTTTCTTACATAAAAATTAAATAATAAAGATAATAACAAAAGACAGCCGAATTGAGAACTTTTACTTCTTGAAGATCAGTTAAAAATAATCAAACACACCAACGCTTCGTAGCTCTTGCTACGTGATGCGCTACGTCGTAGCGGACGTAGCCTTAAGGCGGTTGTTACACTGTTACTAGATTAGCGCGGACGTGCCGTCTTGACCTATTTTAAGGCATGTTGCCACTTGTTAGCTAACGTTAACGACTTGCTCGTTATTTCCAGCTAAGCTCGTGTGGATATGCCACCTGGGTGACCTAGATAAATTTAAAAACATATTTTGAAGAATTTTCTTAAAGAAAAATCATAGGAAAAGGTGTTTGTAATACCTAAATATGAACAAAAAGTAAGGTAAGGTATTATAATAGTAATTATGAAATACCTAAAAATAGTGGATCAGATTATCGTGCTAGATATTTACTCAACATTAATTTTGGTGGAGTATTTATTATTTCAGATTTAAGCTTAGTTTTTGTTAATATTTAAAAAAATATCTTCAGATATTTCGCAATAGAATAGAATGGCTTTTTACAGCACTTGCTGTAAAATCGACAACAGCCATGACATTAATTACAATAACCAATGACTCCACTGACACTTACCACGTATTTAAAAACCAAAAACAAGACAACATGTTTTGTAATTTACGGAAGCCATGTTAAATTTTTTGCCATAAAATATATCCAATGATACTCTGGGCATCAAGACGAATCGAACCTCGCCTTGCTCTTCGAAAACTAAGGCTACAGGAGGTATCATTAAAATATACATAGGTACGCATTACTCGAAAAACATTACACTCATTCCTGAGGCAGTCGGGTAAAAATGCATGGTGCTCACTGCTGTACTATCACTATTTGCTTTGTATTAGTAAAACTAACTACTTATCCAACATAACGACCGCTTGGTGTAGTGGATAGTGACCCTGTCAGCGAAACCAACGGTTGCGGGTTCGAATCCTGCGAAAGGTAAATGTTTGTGTGATGAATACGAACATTTATTCCCGATTCATGGATGTTATATTTATGTATGCTTATCCGTTATCTAGTGTTCGTAGCACAAGCATTGCTTAGTTTGGGACTAGATGATTGGTGTACGTGTCCGAAATATTTATTTATTTATTGATTTATTATTATAGTATCCATAGTACAGGCTTTGCCCAGTTTCGGACTAGTTAATTGGTCTAAAACTACGATATATTTAATTATTTAAATAAATACGAGCGACTCCATACTATTCATTCGGTCAAATTATATACTTATTGTTAAAAATATTAACTACAACATATCCTTAGCAAGTGAGTTTTTCGTAGAAATATAATTTTTTTAAAGATTCAATTTTACACCAGTGGGCGGTACTAGGAATGTCTAATTGCATAGTAGCAGTCACGCACACATATACTCGTAACAGGTCAAAGTATGAAACATGAAGTAACACTTAAATTATGGCAGATATACATTCACAATCACTTAGTATAGTCATATACCATGAAGTAACTAGATGAACATGAAGACTTATTAATTTGGTATCATAGCAGGCTACCGTTATAAGCCATTATAAGCACCAACAATTGGTGCGGGTCGCGGCAAAGGAAGCCAGAACAATTAAGTGCACAACATACTAGTCGGATTACCTGCTGATGGGTATGTACAGTCAACTTCAACCTTTGGACCGTCTGCGTGTTGTATGGGTACGCTACCGTACGGCTGGTCGGCTTATACTGGCAATGTTACGCTTGTCGTGCGCTTGACTGTAACTATCCCGCGCGTTATATTTTATTTTTTTTGTTTTATACCCAATGGGTATGAACTTGAATTCAATACATTATTACTCATTATTATGCTGTTCAAGTACACCTGTTGTTAAGTTATGATGAGGGCAAAGTTAAAAGCGCCCTCACCCAGAATTTCCAATTTATATACTGCTATCTCACCTATCCAACATAACCGAAACATGTTGCTATTGAATACAATATGTGACTTTGTGGCAGACTTAGATAAGATGGTGGTATTAGTCAAGCAAATATTTAAAAATGGCCTACCATAAAGCAAACCGAATACCAAACATGTACCGTCAGCTGCAAATCGAACCCTTTTGCAAACCCAATGCTGTCTACGTTAAACATCGGTTGCGGCTCTGTTGTCTATCTCTGAGTATAGTGAAAGAATTAAAACTCTATGGATAATAAACAGCTCATGGCGCCTGTCGAATACCTCGGCCTATCGTTGTGACACAAAGGGTATGCCAGCATGTGCCATGTCTTTGAAGTTACTCACTCAGTTAGTGTGACTCACGATTGGGACAGGCTACGGACCCGAAGCTTAATAGTATGTCACGGGCTTACATATTGTAGAAATACAATCCAACCTCCACACTATTCCCACAGTAACTCCTATAATCTAGGATCGACAAGGGTACTCGGCACATCGTCTAGAGAGGGTCAGTGGTGGCCTTCGTCAGTAGAGTTACCTTGGCCCACAGAAAAATTAAAAAAGAAATAGGGTGTGTAAGTAAGAAAAGACGTTTTCGTCTTAAGGTTAGAAAACAAGTATGCAGTGCTTTTTAATTGAAAACTATAATTATTTTGGAAATTGTGTGATGAGCTGCGATAATACACATATAGTATAGTATATATATATAGTATACATATAGTATTCTATTTAATTAGTATAAATTCAAATATGGGTATATATTATATGTATTATTTCTTATATACATTCATTTTTTTTCATATATTTTATGTTTGTATGTATTCAATTAACGTATGTATTTATATGAGTGATTTATTTATTTTCTTAAAATTAGTTTACCGTGCACGCTACCTACATGTCATATGTATAATGCTTCCTAACCCAAAGGTTGCCTGCAAGAGATCGCTTTTAGTGACAAAGCCGCCAAATTGTACTATCCCCTTTTTCTTATTATTTTAATGCTTCTTATTGTTGCACAATAAAGAATATTTTGTTTGTTTGTTATAGAGTCGCATAGATAATACAGACGCGCTCATATGATACATAACAGATGATCGAAGATATATACCGATAACGATTAATTCAATATAGGTGGAAAAATAGGTAAGAAAATTTAGATGGTTTGAAACTACCCTCTATTGCGAAACTGGTTGTACCCTGCTATGTCTAGCCAGTTTTTCTTTCTCATAATACAAGCTAAACATAAGTAAAATGCCATAAACAATTTCCCATCGGTTTTATGTCTGGAAATAAAACGAAAAGCATTATATCACCCTTTACGATCTTTCAAACTAGTAAATAATGAGCTAGTTTAAAACGAATTATATAAAAGTAAAATGGTTAACAGTACAGCGGTGTGATGAAACTGCACATCGTCAAATAAAATGGGACTTATCATCAGTAAAGACAGATTTATTTCAATTTGCCAAAATTTTTATGAGAGTTTTTATTGCGCTATTAACCTTTCCTTGGTATGAGCAATTGATCTTACGCGGCACGAAAAAGATCTGGTATATTACGCGATTTAATATGGGTATGCCATAGACCCTCTACAATTTGATGAGAGAATAACTTTCGGCCCGCGGTTTCGCCCGCCTGGAATCACTGAAGCACAATTTTTCAGAATGGAAATTAGCCTATGTCCTAGTGTATGTCCCTTCCAAATTTCAAAACGATCGGTTTAGAGCATTTATTATTAGTGTGTATGAATATCTATTTCAAAAAAGGAACAAAAAGCAGAGAGGCACATAGAATAAGTTCTTTGTGAGAAGGTGCAAAACAGACGACGGACTTTCTGTAGCCAGACAAAATAATCCAGGTTCGACAATTTTGTCTGCGAGGATGGCATGTACGTCATTCTATGCAATAACACACACCGAGAACAAAAAAGTCCGGCCGATAAAAAGTCCATTGTCTGCGCTGCTACTTTTCACAAATACTTTTAAACAACTTCGTTGTTTTTGAAGGACTATTTTTAGGAATCCTATATTTCGGTTGCACTATTTATGCACAGATTTTTGGATATAAATTATAAACATAGGTAAGTGTCTGTGTATGAGAAATGAGAATTACAGCAACATGTGACTCTCACTTAACATATTGAATAACTCTAAAACTACAGCGGCAGTACATTTCCTTTGGGCACTATTTTGAACAATTTAAGCACAATTTTATGACATTATCAAAATAGCTGAATTCCGTTCTATGTATCCTAGAATCACGTATGTGTAAAGTACCGATTTCAGAACGCCATATTAAAAAGTAATGATATAAATTACAGCGTAGTTGGTAAAAATTCCGTGAATTACTTGGCCAAGTTGCGTTGTTATTTTAATGGAGTAATTTGTCATTCAACGTACGATGCCACGACATTACCAGCAACCTAATTTCTTGGGCCTAAAACAAAAATACACAGGCAAATTGAATTCCACAAACTGGCCGCGCGAAAAGGTTGTAATCGAGTTTGTTTATTTTCCAGGTTTTCCACAAGTAATTAGGTGCACAGAGAGAATTTTCGTGGCGTCGTAGTTTCGCTCTAACTTTATGCTGTTCACGGTAGGCTGGGCCAGTTGCGAGCCGTGCAATGTTTACGCGTTACGAGACCTAGGAATCTGCCAGATACGGCAATGGCCATTCTCTACAATGCAAATCACAGTATTTAATTGTTAAATATTTTTATTGATTGATTAGATACAGATTTTGTCATCAATCATCACATGCATTATGAAGTAATTTCCTCTGCCTAAACACGATTAAAAAGAACAGCTGTCACACACTCGGACCAATTTTTGTCAGGCTTATAGTGTCTTAACACTTATAGCTACGTATGATTTTTTATTTCACCTGTAAAGTTAATTATCGTGATAAATTTGATGACGCCAATTTCTAGATTAGGTAAACGTGAATTATATTTTCCAAAGCATGACAAACTATACAGTGTTTCAATTATAATAATGCTAGGAACATTTTGCTGCCTAGGAGTCTTAAATAGACTAGTGGCTAGCCAGGCAAGGACTAAAAATACTCTACCATCAACTGCGTGGTATCTGTAAGCTTTTGTGCCTATGGACTTATAGAATAACATAACTGAACCGAGTACTAAATATACTCCAGTCCATTGGAAATTACATATCATCGAAAGGCCAATTATTGATTGTAAGATGAATGAAGCTCGTAGACGTAAGGTCAGAAAACAGAAGTTAGTACACACTAATAATACTATTAGAATTAATAAAATTGATATATTTTATTATCCATTGTTCATTTTATTGTATGTAATAAAATTTTTGAGTAAGGAAAAATCACAAACGGGTAAAAAATATGACCAAATGATACGAAAAGGCGCACTGTCTTTATATTTTTTTTTGATTTGAAATGTTTGAAAAAATAAATCGCTAAAAATATTACCGAGAGGAAAACAAATAAACATGAAGGATGTAGGTATAGCAACTGGAAAATTGGAACCTATCTAAAAATCGTCCAAGTCTACAATCAGCTTTAACTACTGCCTACCATTCATAAACAAAAATAATTTTTGCTCAATATTTTTAGCCAAAATTCGAAACTCGAAATCGATTTCGAAAAAGTTATTCCATTCCTGTAGGTACACATCGTGCACCTTTTCCCTTTATCGATCTTTGGGGGAGGCCTTTGTTATGCAGTGGACATCTTTCGGCCGATGATGATACAATTTTGCAAAAAACGAAGGAGAGTTTTGGTTATTCTCTTCCTAGTGTATTCCTGAGAGCCGTGTGGTTCGCGACAGAGTAGAATATGACCAAACATCTCTTCTCGTGCGTCGTAAAAGACGACTAAACGAATCTAAACGTAATAGTTGTAGACCAGCCCCAGCTACAGTTACAGATCCCTAGACAAGTGGCAAACGTTTCTAAATCGACAAACGCTAACGCTTCGACTCTCGCAACTGATTGGCTATCAACTGATCGCGATTTGTAGACAGCCAATTAACTGCGAGAAATGACTCGATAGCGTTTGTCGGTACAGACACGTTTTCCACTTGTCTAGGGGGACAGTAATGGAGAGTAGTGTGTAGTAGAAAAAAAATACGATCGCCAACCCGTCCGCCCAGTGTGGCGATTAGTTCTTGATTCCCAATGAGACCAATTCACAAGGTGAACTGGCAACAGGGGGTGCCAGCGGGTTTTCAAAGGTTAAGACAAATTCTCACATGGAAAACGATGCAATTTGCTTATGTGACTGCTTCTGTACCTTTCTGGAACATTTTTTTTTTTTTTTATTAAAAACTGGTTTCGCGTTGCATATATAGAATAGAATAGAATAGAATACATTTATTCGTCGACCATGACACAAGTCACTTAACCTACATTATACACATACAATATGGGTTGGTATACAGTTAAAAGTAATATCGGAGACGTGACCCATATCAGGGGCAACGAAATGGTCCAGACTCAGCATGTGCTGTGGGTAGACACCCGCAGCGCTGTTCATTCTGCCAGAACCATTGAGATACTCGTATGTGCGCATCTCAGGGCACATAAAATTGTATGATTTCACAAACATGGGAAAAGAACTATGGAAATCCCAATCGTACAATTATTCTACCAATTTCGCGGATTACTTAAACAACTAAAAATTATTGTAAATTGTTTTGCGCAATAAGGAGTATTTGTATTGTATTGTAACACTTAACTAATATCAATCAAGATTAATTTGTTAGTAGATGATAAATAATATAAACTAGTTAATCGATAAATTACAAATAAGCTAATAAATACGAGTTAAATAATAGTATACCTATGTTTGGACACATGCCACTTCCACACAATACCCACGCCATTATATAAACCCCGGTTACTTCCCTCCGAACCCTCCTAGCATTACCAGTGAAAAAAAAAGAAGAAGAAGAACGACATAATTCAGGGTAGTCCGCCTCACTCACATCGCTGTTGCAGTAGAATAAGTTCGCGGTATTTCTTTTTAAAACCAGTTCGACTCGTAATGCATCGCAGAGGTGGCGGGAGATCGTTCCAACATTTAGAAGCGAGATATCGGAAGCTGCCACGAAATGCTGCCGTGCTGTGTCTAGGTATGGTGAAGACGTATGAACATGATCTCGCTTCGTAATTGTGTTGTGCATAACGCCATACGAGTTTTTTGTATAGGTATTCTGGGCTTTTAGATTTCAACACGTCAAATAACATGGCTGCAAAGTAGATTTTTTGCCGCCCTTCCATTTTAACAATACCAGAAGCGTTGAGATAAGGGGTCACATGAGTTCTGGGTGGTATAGAGAAGCAGAATCGAGCACACGCATTTTGCACTCTCTGTATCAAACGCTGAGTTTTTTTAAATAGACACGGTCCATATACGGTTATGCAATAGTTGAGTTTGGATAAAATAATGGTGTCACACAACTTGACACGTAAATCAAGACTAAGAAAAGGTCTGATACGATACAAAACCTTCAACCTGTAAAAGCAGCATCGAACTAACTCCACGACATGACTCTCGAATCGCATATGTTTATCCAAGAGTACACCAAGATTCCGCGCTTCTGATACTTGCTCAATAGGCAGCCCATTTATTCTAACATCAAGAAGTTGAGAAGTAATTTTTTGTACCTTGCGTTTGGTGCCAATCACTATAAATTTTGATTTGGACGGATTGAGAACCAGAGAGTTACCAACGGACCATGAAGAAACGCGATCAAGATCTTCGTTTATGTCACTAATGGCAACATCAACTTCATTTTGGGCAATTGGAGTGTAAACTTGGACATCATCGGCGTAAAGATGGAACTTGCATGTTTGAAAGCACTTCCTTATATCAGCACTGTAAATTATGAAAAGAAGAGGCCCTAAAATAGAGCCCTGTGGAACGCCCCTCTCGACCGGTAATAGCTCAGAAATGAGACTGCCGCCATTAGATTTATTGATAACAACTTGTTGATAACGATCTTTTAGGTAGCTGTGAAAAAATTTTACCGACGCACCGCAAAAACCGTAATAAGACAATTTAGCCAACAGTAAAGTGTGATTGATGCAATCAAAAGCACGAGGAAAATCCAATAGAGTGAGAAGAGTGCTCATACCGTCGTCCATAGAAGTGAGAAAATTGTCCACAACATCGAGCAGTGCTGTAGCGGTGCTGCGGCCCTTTCTGAAACCAGATTGTAGTTCAGGGAGTATATTACTGCTTTCACAGTACTTCACTACTTGGTAGTGTACCACCTTCTCAACAATCTTCGAAAGGTAGGGAAGAATACTGATTGGACGAAGGTCTTTTAGATCCACGGGATTTTTCTTTTTAGGTATTGGTCGAACAAGGGCAGTTTTCCAGGCAGTGGGAAACAAAGATTGTGTTATTGACTTGTTGACAATTGCAGTGATGATAAAGAGTGTACGCGGAAGTGTCAACAAAATCATATCCATGCTTATACGATCAATACCCTGAGCGTTTGACCTAATACCCATAATAACCTTGGCCACGACGTTCTCATGCACTCGTTCTAACTTAAAAGTGGCAGGGCCATGTCGGTGGTGTTCGAAGTAACTAAGTAGGGAGGCATCAATAGTATTGTCACCTGGAACATTTAGAAAATGGCGATTAACAAGATCCGGATCATTATAATGTTCTGGCAAGTCAGAAGTATCATTGAAATCAGGCAGAGCTGATGTTTTTAAATTTTTCCATAAAGTTGTACAATTATTAAGATTGGCATTAATATTTTCATCGAAATAGGCCTTCCTTTCAGCATATATACTTTGATTAGTGAGATTTTTTAAGTTTTTGTACTGTGACTTATCAGAGGCTGCCCCAGTCTGACGATATCTAGCATGAGCCCTATTGCGTAGATTCATTATATACCGTACATTGCTTGTAAACCAAGGTAGCGGCCTATCCCGGATCATTGTAGCTCTCTCAGGTGCGTGTTTCTGATATAATTCCATGATCCGCTCATTGAAAAGGGAAACCATGAGATCAACGCTATCCAGATCGCCAATGCTGTCCCAGTCAAACAATTCAAGATCCCTATCAAAGTCTTCTCTGTTTACATTTTTGAGAGGTCTGTAGATTAGTTTTCTGGGGGGCAGTCTTAGCCTCTTGATTTTAAATTCAGCCAGTACAAACGCGTGACCGCCTAGCTCAGGTATATGGGTAACTTTGGTATTAGCTGCTGTTGCATCCGTCACAACTAAATCGATTAGAGTTGCACTACTCGCTGTGAAATGAGTTGGCTGTGTAATAATGTTGTTCAAATTGGTATAACGTAAAAATTGCGTAAGACATGAAGTGTTGCCGCTGTTAGTATCAAGGAGGTTAATATTGAAATCACCCAACAAGATAATGTTGTCGGCATGTGAGAAAGACGTTACAGAGTCGGTAAGAGAGTCAAAGAAACTATTGACATTAACCCATTGTGGACGATACGCAGTTCCAATTAACAAACGCTTCCCGTTCAAATGTAGCGATAACCATTGTTGCTCAACCTCAGCATGTGTAATGGAATGAGAACAGGAGCGCACGGAGAGACCGCATTTGATGTAGAAACCCACGCCACCTCCCCTCTCTTTACGAAGACCGCGGGGACGAGGAATATGACGAAGTCGATACCCCGGTACAAATGGTGCGCATTCATCATGCCCTTTTTGAAGCCAAGTTTCGTTAATGGCAATAATGTCCGGAGTTTCCAATAATACCGCTGCTATAAACTCATCATGTTTACTACTAATGGAGCCTGCATTAAAAAGCCCAACTTTTAGATTTTTAGTCTTACCCATTGTTATATTTATTTAATTGGACGAATGTTATAAATGCAAATATATAAAATAATGACTCCAATAGTAAAACAAAAGTGCATATAGTTAATATAAAGCGATATATAGTGTAAATTGTATTGTGATGTATTAATTGTGTCACATTGGTAATAAGATACGATATTATTATTACAAACGTATACATTATATTATAATAGAACAGAGGTAAACAAACATAATTAACATTAATTGTTAGTGTTTTTTTATTAGTCGCGTTATACGATACAGTTTTCACTTTTGCCAAAAATATTACAAATGACCACGGCCGGTACACAAAATCATGGACATAATAACGTGGCCAGTCAATTACAGGAAACTTGTAAGACAGTACGAAACCAATATTAACAAATACAAAATAAACAGAGATTAATCTCGATATTATCCCGACAGGTGAAAAAATAATTGTACATATTTTGCAACACAATATGAGCAGGGTAGTATGAATAAAATATAAACACAGAAAACAATAATCGACATCATAATATGTGGTAAACGTAAGTTGCATGTTACATTTAACTATTAATAAATCTACGAGTAAGTTGAAAAAATAAATCGACCATAATATTAGAGGTAATACTAAATAATGTTCACTAAAATATGTGTAATAACTATTCAGTCTTTTTAGATGGGTCACTTCCAAAAACACGCTCAATGTCGTTCTCAGATTTGAGGAGAAATGCCGAGGAGTCAAACGAGTCAGTTCGCTTAGCATATATGCGACCTTCCTTCGTCCATACAAATTTCCAGTGAAGAGCGCGACCCGCCTCACGCGCCCGAGCGAAAAGTACTCTGTTAACCCTCGTCAACCTCTCATTCACATAAAATGAAGACGGATCGTGGGCAGGGAGCCCCATATCCTCTGTAGTGAGATGACGCCGCGTCCGAGCATTCTTTAATAGAAGATCCCGAAGTTCACGTCGTATAAATCGCACAGCTATTGCCCGGGGGCGGGGGGCGCGGGAATCAGCGCTGACTCCCGCGCCGCGATCGCCCGTTCCGCTACTGCCTCGACCCGAGCGCCTCAGTCGTGCTCCGACCCGCTCCGCGACTGCTATGTCTTGTTGTGTCATAGGTACGCCAAGTTTGGTGGCAACTAAAGACACTAAATGCATAACGGATTCCCCCGGGAACTCGGGGATACCACTTATTTCTATGTCATTTAACAAGGCGCACTGATCTCGGTCGTTTATTTGTAATTTTAAATCCGAAATTACCTCATCTAAGTGTAAAGTGTTTTCTGTGGTGACGTGTTGTGTTTTTATAGAAGCAATTTCACTTTGAAGTCTACTATTTTCACTTTCAACGAGCTGGAGCCTCTCCTGGAGAGTATCAACGTTATGCCTCAATTCGCCGACCTCCACATTCAGCGACTCAGCAACACGACGGAAATCACACTCCAGTTTCCCTATGACGTCACGGAACTCCTGCTTCATTTCACCAGTCAGGGAGATACGCACTGATTCGAATTTGGCATCCAACCTTGCATCGAGTAACTTGGCGAATTCATCTATGGAGAGAGATGATTTTGCGGCGGATTGCTCATGCAGCGCTGACGGTGAAGATATAGTGTTCTGTGCGGAGATTGAGCTGCTCTCGTGGGACAATAACTCGTCGCAGGACATATCCGTAACATTGTTTGGAGGTGAGTTTTCAAATTGGTTTTTAACAGGTGTGTTATCATCACGGAGCCTGCGCTCAGTAACATTACGGCATGTAGGGCACCTCCAAGTAAGTTTCAGACTGTGTTGTTCGGCCATGTACTGAGCAGTTGTCATATTTAAACACCTGTAATGGTAGGTGCCTTGACAGAGCACGCATATTATAAGTTCGCCCCTTACAATGGGACTAGGGCAAGCTAAACATTTCATTATAAGGTTTTTGTAAAGTTCACGGTTTGACAGTTGATCAGCTGAGCGGGGTCACCGGCCGGCACACACTTATATACGATTTACGCCGGCACTTTAAACCGAATCACAAAAACAACACAATAGATTAAAGCTTTGGGCACCACGAGTTAGGTAATAATAAATTCGACGTGTATTAACTGTATTTTAGGACAACTATAAGCTAATTATTACGGATGAAATTAAAAACAGTGTTTACGCCACGAGATGCGCACCTACCTACTACTACCTATATGGAAAGCAGATGATGATTCCAATGTGTATGGGAAATTGTAAGCAAAAGTTTTGAATGTCGCTTGGTAACTGCGCTCGCGCCATACCATGAGTCTCATCAAAATAATTAAGTTCACCTAGAATGTTCAAATTTGGGACGAATTCAATTTTAAGCCAAATGAAAAAAAAAACGAATATTTTTATTTTCTAATTGTCTGTATAATTGTGTGACAAAATAAAAATTGTGGTTTTCTTTTTGAAACAACTACGGAACATTGCCATTTTAACAAACAAGCACACATCTCTTACCTCCAATGCACGTAGCGTCACCGTTTCGTCGCTGATAAAATGTTTGTCAATACTGATTATAAACTTGATAAAATAAATTTAACGAAAGCAAGTAAAAACATGACTTTCATCCCCGGTCTCCCCTAACCGTCTCTCACCCTTCTTTACCAATAAAATTTAAGTTATTTCTATTCTTGCACCTACATTTTCTTGAAGAAAGACAACCCAATTGTCATCTTAATTTTACCTCTAGTTTCCCTTAATCAAACGTTACCTTGCTCGTCCCGTAACATCAACATATTGTGACATGTACCCGTTGTCCGGACATCGGTTTAATTTGTCCCGGACTGCGTCGGACATGCGTCAGGAAGGCGGGACAAGTTGCGGTCAGCGGACAGAACAACCGATGTCGTATAATGACAATTCGCAACTTTGATATAAGTTTGGTAGAGAAGGATATCCTTTCACTGAAAAATACGTTACATATCTGTGGGAAAAAATACGTTGACGCTTTCATAACTGGATAACTAAATAATTAACATTTTATAAGGAGTATATTTTGTCAAGACCTAGGTTGGAAAATATATAGGACCAGTGGTTTTCGGTCAAGGTCCCTTGAGACTAAGATCTCTCCACTAATGAAGGTCCTCAGTTATCAATACACAACTAAATCTAGTTGGTTCCGGTTATTTTCTATTGGAGGCAGTCGTAAAGCCATGTCGGTAGCCTACAAGAGCGTCTTGGAAACACTAATTCTCAGGTGACCACTAGTAACACAAATACGCTGTGTAGCGTAGAAAAATTGTTTCTATAAATTTCGTTACAAAAAACGTATCAACTGATACATATACGATTGTCCCAGAATGCCCAACTCTTCCGATTCTCACACAATATTTTTTAAATATTTTTTTTTTATATAATACAATACAATACAATACAATACAATACAATACAATACAATACAATACAATGCAATGCAATGCAATGCAATGCAATGCAATGCAATGCAATACAATACAATACAATACAATACAATACAATACAATACAATACAATACAATACAATACAATACAATACAATACAATACAATACAATACAATACAATACAATACAATACAATACAATACAATACAATACAATACAATACAATACAATACAATACAATACAATACAATACAATACAATACAACGCAACGCAACGCAACGCAACGCAACGCAACGCAACGCAACGCAACGCAATGCAATGCAATGCAATGCAATGCAATGCAACGCAACGCAACGCAACGCAACGCAACGCAACGCAAAATCTATAGGTAACAAAATACTTAAAAAAATAAACAAAAAGCTAGATAATCTTCAGGATTGAATAGTTAGATGAATTCCAAGTGTGTGTGAAAAAAGAACATGTATACGTATAGTTTAGCAACAATCTAGTATTCATGTGTGGTACTAGATGGCGCTATGTGTCAATTAGTATAGAAACAGAGCGAAAATCAAATGTCATATCAAAAGTTAAAGAAATCCTAACGTAAAGTATGTGAGAGTTGTTTACTCAATGATTAAAGATATTGCGACAGTTTCTAGTTGTGAAGTACACAACAACTACAGTTCGTGACATCGGGCCTGCGGGGAGTTGGTCGGAATACGATCAATTAGACTAAGAACTTCTGAGAGTGAAGCCGTGATACTCCGCCTCTTGGGAAATTAGGATAAGCTTATGTATTCATTGGTAACTTTCGTAATATACGTTGTTACGCTGATCGTCTATAGCCCAAATAGACCAAAATCGACACAACATGAATTTTAAATAGTTCTTGATACTAAAAGATATGCATGTACTCATGATAACAAACTTTTATAGAAACGACATTTTAAATTATTTTTTTTTATGAAGAAAAGGTTTGAACTTGACCTCAAACACACAAGACGGAAACGTGCTCTCAAACAATGATTAAAAATTGTGTCTTCGGGAAAGTTGTTTGTAACCATGAGTAATGGGAAATTAAAAAAACGAATTTAAAAAGCATTGCTTGTAGTCGTGCACTATCTTTTGTGAAATTTCATTTGTGTAATTTCTGTTTACTGGTGACTTGGGAACCATCGCTGAATTCGATCAAAAAATCAGCAGAAAATTGTTGGACATCCATACCAAATTTTTTATTGGTTTGATTTTAGATTTAGGGTGATTTTAGAATGGTTTACTTTCTACTTGAAAATGTTTTGATCGAATACGAATGATAATAACTGAGTACGTATAGTGGGAATACGGGAATAACAAGCTGGTTTATCGGGAGAAATGGATTTTATTATATAAGTACAAACTATCGAGACAGAGCACTGACGTTGCCAAATCTTGAAGTCCCAGACATTCCAAAAAGGTTGGTATCAACGACTATGGTTCTTTGGGGGAAAGTTTTTCGTAATCAACAGTGGCGTCACCAGTTAATGCGAATTACATGAATTCAAATTCACCCTGTATAATTGGTAGGCAACATTTGAGAAAAATTTTATATGATTTTTTTTTCGCTAGCGCTAAATCAGTCACTAAACGATAACATAATCATTTTCAGCCCACATCCACCTACCTCTGAGTATAGGCCTTTTCCTCATTACGCCAGTGCCAACCGCAGCCTCAAAATGATATAAAAAAGCTTTTTTCAGAATATTGAGCGTAGATTATATAGAACCTGGCAAAATTAATTTCGTTATAATTAACCAACTCATCTAGTCACAATATTTTTTTGTAATATGATATGTAGTATAAAGCACGTAGGTATGTGTGCGTGGGTGTGCAAGTATGTAAATGTGAATTAAATCTAAGTATATATTTACTTGTCCATTTTTCAGTAGTAGGTACCATGAACGCAAAAGTCACTTTATCTTACGTTCACTTTGAAACGAACGCTCTAGGGGATGCATCTGCACCTCACCTTTCCTGCTATTAAGTTCAGTGAAATGAATAACGGAGTTGTGAAATGAAGATGAAAATTAAGTACGAAAGTGTACGTCAGTGTGGAGGCAAAGTTGTTTGTATGTTGTAATATAATATTAAATGCCATATATTTGCTAAATGAGCTCGCAAGTAGAACCGTTGTAGCTGACTTCTACTTCGACCAAAGGATAAGTATCTCGAGCATCTTTGGTACCTCGTGAGCCAATGTATCAGCATGTAAAAATTTATGTTTCCCAATTTTTTATTTATTGTATAAGGTATTTTAAACTAATTTATTGCAAAATTGAAAGTGTAGTAATTCCTATTATTGTACATTTAAAAAAATTTACAATTATTAAATACTAGTGTGTATCAATAGGTAACATGAGTTGAAAATTTAGAAAATCCCCGAGGGACGATATCGTCAAAATATACTAAACATCTGTTTTAAAGCCTAGGTAATGACGAAACGGCTTTTCATAAAACCTGACTATAATCTATCCCATCGTTTAGTCTTTGATTTAAAAAACCCGCACTCAAATCGGACCACGTATTTCTGTGTATTTCAAAACATGAACGTCCAGCCGACTATACGACATGTCCATTAGCACTAATCAAAGGCAACTTGCAATCGAGAATCCACAGTAGTTACTCGTCCTACGCTTAGTACACTCAAGCATATCGTTTATGTTTCCCTAAACCTATCCCACAGGGGCAGAGGGAATTTTCATGAGCACTTACATGTAACGAGTACGTAAATAAGACGCCCAGAGGCATCCAGGCAATGTTTTTGCCTGGTTCACGTGAGCGTATTATATAGGTCATGTGTGTGTATTTCATGTTATTATAACCTAATTTTCTAACCCCTGACGCAAAAAGTGAGATTGTATAAGTTTGAAGCGTATGTCTGACTGTGTGTCTGTAGTTTGGCTGTGGCTTTGTAGCGCCATAACTGCTGAACCGATTTGAATATGGATTTATGCGAATTTAGCTGTATCGAAAATATTTAGCTTTTAGTCAAAGTCAAAGTCAATAATGCTTTATTTTGTAGATACACAGAGTACACTTAAAATAGTCAATTTTACATTTATTAAGCTAATGCTTGTTCACACAATACAGTTGTTTAACACAGTTTAACACAGTTGATTTCTCTGTATGAATGCATTGTTTTCTAAGAGGTTTTCTTAAGTTTCATAGTTATTCAATATTGTTAATATCTACGCTAACTCGACGTTACGCTACGCTATATGTTAATTCGACATCTATCGTAAATTTTTTATTACGATATCATAAGCCGTTCGAAATGTCATACATTGCTACCACTTACTTACATCAACAGCACGTGGCCATCTTCTTTCCTCGTATTCCACCCGCCGTAATTATATTTTAGATGTACCAGGAGCGCAAAACTTTCTAAGATTATGGCATACATTGCCGGGTAAATTAAAAGTACCATATTATGAACCAGACAACCTCATCGCCAACTATCATTGTGTGGATGAGGCTTTATTATAACTCTCCACTAAGACCGTACTAAAACAGATGTCGCAACTTGGAAGCCGCTCCAACTCTGCGTTCCTAGTAACAAAGTTTTACTTTACATAGATTAAGAGTGTGCCGACACCGTAGCTGACGAAAGAGATTGTACAGCTAACTAGCCAAACTCCTTTCAATTGGACCCCTTTTCTCTTAAAGCTCTTCAATTAAAGGAAATGGTCTGAAGGAGCAACAACAATAGTCAATTACGTTTAAAACGGTAGAAAGTTTGCGTCACAGTGAAGTATGCAAGTCTCGGCTTTCATATCTTTTGATCCTGTTTTGAAAAGAAAAATATTTGTGACTCGGTTTCGAGGGATCTATTTCCAGTGTTTCTACAATGCAGGTTTATAATGTTTATTTTTAATAAAAGCTATACCGGATGAGTTTAAAAAAAATTGGGCATATTAGGTAAGTAAAATAGACGTTATTGGTATAGGTAGTTTAATAAAATTTTTTCAAAACTATTTCACTTATCTAATATGCCCTATTTTTTTCCTTACGGTTAAAAATCTCATCCAGTATATATAATTTGTGCTGTGTGGTTTCGGCACGTAAAAAGAATAGAACCAACGCGACTCTTCCCGTGGGTGTCGTAAGAGGCAACTAAGGGATTTTTCACCAAAAACATCTATGATTTGTACGTTTTAACGGCGATGGGCTCACCCTCTGTCACGTGTGCTTTTCTGTATATTTCGTAAGGTGAACCGTGAATGTTGTTTCAAGCGTTTGTTTAGAACACCCAAACACTAATGTTGGGATGTCTCAGATCATCCCATTAAAAGTCGTGACGTTATATACAGGGCGTTCCAAGACTATGCGACATGGAGGGAAAGTACCTTAAATATTGTAATTGTTTCTCCGTCTGGGAATCAAACAGACCAAATGTGAAAAAAAAACACCCCGTATTTTTATGATGCCAATCGAAAGAATGGACAAAACCCCTTCACCTTCTCATGGCCCTATCAACCATCTTGGTTATACGGGCCGAATCGACGATTCCGTTACTTGCTCGGGGCTCTTTCCCGGTATCACACTTCTTGCTTCTCGACAAATTATTATAATTCATCTGAAGTAACATAGTATCTTAAAAAATAACGCAAAATGTTTCATTCAAATTTGAAGAAAATTATTTATTGCCGACGACGACGTTCGAAAAATTGAGAATTTGTTAGCTATAGCTTGAATTACTCGCAAATAAGTACCCACTTAACAGTTTTCCAGATTGCTTCTTATGGAGATACGTAAAAAATTTACTATAAAAAGCAATAAAATTTGCTATACAATTTGCTGCTAAACCCCAAATTTACTCAGTTTCCTATTTCAATGCTCAGGTTGGATGGAAGAGATCTCTTAAATATTGCTTGTACTCTGTTATTGTAATATTTTGGTGCAATAAAGAATCATAAAAATATGAGGTGTTTTTGCTTCAGATTTATGTGGGTACGATCCCAGACGAAGCGAATAATTTTTAGAAAATCTTAGAATGCATTATTATATTTTTATTAAATTTTTATTATTAAATTACATAAAATAAGGTCTCCTTTCTGCAAAATATGCTATTTACAAAATTGGAGGTACTTTTCCTCCATGTCGCATAGTCTTGGGACGCCCTGTATGTGCAGATAAAGATTCAAAATTATTTATTTACCTATTAAATTTTGAATTTTTATTTATATACCTATATACGTGTAGTTAAATAATTTTGAATCTTTATCTGCACGATTTCTTTAATATTCTACGGTGTAGGCCTATGTTCAGCCTATGTGCTGAGGCTGTTATTATGTGATGACAAACTTATGAAAAAAAATCTTTGGGAAAGTAATCATGAGCACATACATATCTTTTGATATCAAGAACTAATTAAAAGTCATCCTATACTCGAGTAGGTACTATATTTCAAATTAAATACTATACCCTCCCCTATTTCAGTGCTAAATAAAATCTTCAAACATTTTATTAATATGTTCAAAGCTTCCATGTGCAGTCATCGCATCCGCTCTCTATATGCATTTTAAAGGCGAAAATACAGTAATATGAATTTTTGTTACCAAAAAATTTCACATGAAAAATTCGTCACGAATCCGCCGGCGTGCAGTGGCCACGAATGCATTCGCTATCTCTCCCCTAGGAATACAAATGGCCTCCTTCCGAGAGAATAGGCGTAGAGGGAGCGCATATATTACGTAAACACATTTAATATCTTAAAATGCGTTGCCATATTTTAGTGGAGAAAAACAAAAATATACATGGAAGAATTTTTTATTACTCAGTTTGGTGTGCGACGATGATAATAGTCGCACTTGCATTTGAATATTATGATGTCTATGAAAGTCTTAGCGAGAATAAGTGTTTTGTTTTGGAGCTGATCTAGAAAAGATTATATAATATTATGGCTGCACTATTTGTTTTTTCTTCACGACTCCAATAGACAACGTTGTTCATGAATTTGTAAGTAGATAGTACTCTACTAAGAAAGCAAGCTCATAGACATACACACACTCTCTTGTCATAAATCTGTGTATCAAAAGGCACTAAAATGGTTGCGGTAGTCAAATAATAAGGCACAAAAATAACGTACCTTGCCATATTTTGTTGGTGTTGGTGGACGACCTGTTTGGTGTAGTGGTTAGCAACTCTGATCGCTAAAGGTTGTGAAAAGGTTGCGGGTTCGAATCCCGCTAGTTAAATATATTTATGTAGTATATCAACTATCTTGTATTCACAACACAAGCCTATAGTTGCTTACTGTGGAACTAGATGGCGCTGTGTGTATGTCTAAGGAAAAAAATAAAATAATAGAGTCCGGCCAACGAACCTGGAATTTTCTAAAAAGTTTTCACATGGCAACATCATTAAACTGTCAAAGGCCTATATATAATTAACTCTATAATCTTGATAGTAGTTGACGGTAAATAAATAAAAAAAATTATCCTTGTATCTACACATACGCAGCGCCATTTAGTTCCACACCAAGCAACTAGGCTTGTATTTTGGTATTATATCAGATGGTTGATATAAGTATACAAATACATTTATTTGTAAATAAATACAAAAAAAAATATAAATGAAAACGTCCATAACTTAGATACACCATGTCCGTATTCATCATAGGAACAAATGACCCTGGCGGGATCGAACCCCCAACCCTTTGGTATAATAGTCAGGGTTTATAATCACTACACTGAACAAGTCCCCAATTTTTTTTTATTTTTTTTTTATGCATAACGGGTTGGTACTTGACCTCAATCACACCTGATGTTAAGTGAAGATGAGGTCGAAGATGGAAGCGTACTGACCCGGAAACCCCAACACATTTGGGGGAATGGCTATCTTATCTCTGACAACCGGAACACGACAATGCTATTAACATTGCTGCTTGGCGGCAGATTTAGATAAGATGGTGGTAGCTAGCCAGGCGGACATTTAAAATGCCCTACCACCAACCAAACCGAGTACTTAAACATGTACCCCGCTGGGGATCGAACCCGCGACCTCCGAATCGTAAACCCAATGTTGTTTACATTGAGTCACGGAGGCGGCCCCAATCATCCCTAAACACGAATTGCCCTACCTATGAAGCTGAAATTTGGCAGGCAGATAGTTTATATGTATGAAACGCTCGTTACGAGCGGATTTTGTTAAATTCCCACGGGAATGGGAAACACGGGATATTTTCATGGGAACGTAAAAAACAGATTATTTCCACGGGAACGGGAAAAACGGTATCGGTAACGGTACATCATTTTTTAGTTCCGGTTTGGTTTGGTTTTTCATCATGCACTTTGAAATCGGTCAAAGGCGTTTAGGCTACAGGAAGTAACATAGAAATCTACACATAATTTATAAGATAAATAACAAACATATTAAAAGAGAAAAAATAAAAAAAGGCCCTGGAACGTTTCACGTCATAGGTAGAACATAATTGTTACACAGGCTGGCGGGGTTGCCACGTCGTAAGCGCGCTAGCCCAGGTAGTTCCAGGTGTTCTCTGACAAGCGCTGTGAAGGACTGCTCTCCCTCAGGTATCAGCCAGCCCTCTGATCACCAGATACTTCTACCAGACACGAAGCCAGCTCTTTGAAGAGCTGATGCGCCTCCGGTCCCCAAGGTCCATGCTCTCTACCCCAACGAACAGACATTTGTAGCCCTACCCCAGGGCTGTGTAGTTTCGCCGCATGCATACATACATAACATACTTACATTAATACATACATACACTCGAAAAACATTACCCTCCTTCCTTGGGCAGTCGGGTAAAAAAACAAATCTAATATTATAAAGGCGAAGTTTGGATGTTTGTTTGTTTATTTGTTTGTTGCTCAATCACGACGAAACGGTTAAACGGATTTGGATAAAATTTGTTATATAGGTAAAACATACCCTGGATTAAGACATACTTTTGAGTAGCTCCCGCGGGATAAACAAATTTCCACTTTAAAGTCATTCCATGCAGGCGAAGCCGCGGGCGGAAAACTAGTAATAAATAAAACAAATAACAAAATATTCAAGTATCAAAACTTTTTTCTCCTGCTGTAGTTAGTAATACCATATGAAGATTTTTTGAATTTGCCGCCTTTTTCCAGGTCGCGCTTTCGTTGGCCCGACTTTAGTAGCGCAAAACAAAAACAAGTGGCAGGCGAAATGACGCGGACATGGTTAAAACTTTAGTTACGTATAGTTGCTGTGTTTCTTCTGCGTACCCTATACGTAAAAAAGCTGCCTTGGAACATCATAATATACGTTGCCACACATTTTTTAAATTTATTCTTACCACAGAAAAGTGACCAAAAAACATACAAGTATCTTTAAAGTATAACGAACATTAATGCACTTTTATGCGACCAATTTAAAGGATGTGACACAGATTAAAAAAATTTTGGTTGTGCACGGTTTTGGTTTTGGCCATTTATTCTCAGTAGTCATATTAGTTCTATAGGATTCTAAGAGATGGCGCTGTTTTATCTACTAAGAAAAGCGCGAAAAAGATTTGTTCGCCCGACTATATTTATTACATTTAAATCAATGTATATGTATTTTTATTTTCATTTTATTTTATTTATTTCTAAGAGACAAACAGCTAATATTGATAACAACACATATGCCAAAACGTTTCCAGTAATTAGTGATGATAGATATAATATCATGGCACACTTGCACACAACAGGTTGCTTTGCTTACTATACTTACTTGTGGTTGTGATATCCTTTAGCACCAACAAGGCTAAATATATTTTAATTAAAGGAATAAGACGGTAATTCATATAAATCTGACGAGATTTGTCGTGGCAGCCCAACTGTCATAGGATAGGTTACGTCACAATAAACTACCTATAGCGGCCGTAAGATTCAACTTTTGTCAAAGTGAAAAAATATATATTACTCAAGGAGTTACAAGTCAGTTTCATTAGGGGATTTCGTAAAATATAGGGTTTAACAAAATTAACTTTGGCAATTCCACGTACATGACAATTAAATAATATATTCATTAAAAGATAGCCTTAAATATTTTTTTCCGAGTAAAAATATTAAATGTAAGTGCAAATGAAAATACAAATTAACAGACTTACTTCATTTCGATTGTACCTTATTTTATTAATGAGAAAAAAATGATCATATGGGAGACGCCAAAGAGCGTAACATATATGGCGGGGCACAGGGCGCAACCAATCACAGTAAGTCGCGGCAAGCGCGAGCGGCGAGTGGTCGCCTTTCGGCGTCTTCAAAGATACCGCGGCACGTGTTTGTGTGTTGTGGCAAAGTACTTAGAACGCGCGGCCATT
This sequence comes from Oegoconia quadripuncta, assembly GCA_949316235.1. Classification (NCBI taxonomy): domain Eukaryota; kingdom Metazoa; phylum Arthropoda; class Insecta; order Lepidoptera; family Autostichidae; genus Oegoconia; species Oegoconia quadripuncta. The sequence goes on from OX438743.1 coordinate 16,753,447, forward strand.
AAGGTCCAACTCACAAAATTTACATTTCTAAATTTTATTTTTTGAATAAAATCTGTTAACTTTGATGTTTTATTTTTTTCGTAATAGGTACATCCTATAGGTACATACATTCTGCAACGTTTGTCGGGTTAATTTTGTTAGACCTTATATATGACAAGTGAAACATAATAAGTATGGGACGCGTGACGAACTCCTAAATCATGTACAGAGGCTATGTTTATTTATTCATATTAATATATATTTACAGCATTACACATGTCATAGTTATAATACAGTAAGTACTTACATACACATAATTATAAGGTCAGTCATGGCAATGTGAAGGAAAGGGAGGCAGACATCTAATTCCAGGGTCTCTTTAAATAATCTATGTTGTTGAAGTCGTTCCAAATTCCACCATTTATATATTATTTATAAAGCTATATACATGCACACACCCTTCAATCAATTTAACTATTAAAACACAATAAATCATTTCATAACTAATAAAATACTATTCGAGGAGTCGTGACATTCGACGTGGCAGTTTGGTTTTTTTTATGTCTACGAATCTATTTTCCCTTTCCTCGTGCCGAGCTAAACTGCAAATAATGCATACGCCATCAATCTAGTCTCAATAAACAGAGACGAATTTATCACAGACTCTCAAATAATTTCATCAGTCTACGGTTGAAGTTTGGTTTCCGCCTCAATCTGATTTCTTTTAATTATTTTACCGAAGTGTTTCAAGTCATAGGTACTAAAAGTCATACCAAACAGGGTGAAGACAAATAAATAAATATCTTTGCACATACACACAGCGACATCTAGGTCCACAATAAGCATCTATGCTTGTGTTATGGATACTAGATGGTTGAAATACTACACAAGTACATTGATAAATATAAATGAAAACATCCATAACTCGAGTACACATATCCGTATTCATAACACTAACATATGGCCATAGCGGGATTCGAACCCGCGACCTTTTGGTAAATCAGTCATTTCTAACCACTACACCAAACAAAGAGTCAATAGTTAATTATTTTTTTTCCCCATCACTTGTAAACGTTACTGTACATTAAAATTACTGCTCATTCACAAAGTTGACTCCTCAGAGAAGAACGAGTAAGAGACGCAAAGGTTGCTTTTATAGAGTTTATTCCGTCCAAGGCGCCTTCAATGGATAAATTAAGATTTCTTTTTAAATACACAATAAATCAAAAACATCGCTCTGACCTGCACTCGAGAACCCTAAAAGCTAAATTATAAATAGATAAATAGTGTGCCGTAACTTAACTGAGGCATACCATAATTCTCCTATATTAAATTTTAGAGCGTCGGTGGCTCAGCGGTTAGGACGCGGTCCCCCAATTTAGGAGGTCCAGGTTCGATTGGTACATGGCCTCCCTGTGGAGGCCATGTACCAATGAGTTTTTAAATTAATTTAATTACTTATGTGCATTTATCCGACTGTTCTTAAATGGCGAAGGAAAACATCATGAGGAAACCGGCATGCGTGAGATATAAAAATTCAAAAGCATGTGAAATCCCCAACCCGCATTAGGCCAGCGTGGTGGACTATGGCCCATACTCCCTCCATTATACGAGGGAAAGCCTATATCCCTGCAGTGGGCTGTGTACGGGCTAATGATGATGAAATTTTGAGTTAGATCCAAACCATACTAACAACTGATGATACCTACTGACGGACGACATTAATATTTTAGACGTTCGTCCGCTTTCTACTGATTTTCTAAACGCAAATATCTACTGAACAACTACGAAACAAATGAACATTGCTGTTGATAACGAAGAATAAAGGCAAGAATAACGCTCTTCATTGTAAGTCGTTCAACAATACAGCAACCTTTAGAAGAAGCGTTTATTGCCATTTTCGAAAAATCATAGATACTCTCTCAAAAACCCGTTAGATCCCCGAAAATTAGAATTAGAAAATTAGAACCACACGTTTGAGAAATCATTCTAATCCATCAGATTTGCAAGCCATTTAAGAAGATTTACCTCCCCCACAAAATCGGTTAATATCCCCTGACATTCGTTATGGAGTCCGTTCATTTTGTAAGTCTGCAATGACAACTAATCACTAGGATACAGCGGCTGGCCTAATGAGTTTCAACCCTTTCGATCACCACCCCTCGATGTAAAAAAGATCAACCCTTGGAAGCACTTCACTGATTAATTGGCGACTTGCTTTGTTTAACAGATGAGCGCCGGAAAGGTTACTCATTTGTTTCAATCAATTTTATCTACAAACATTAGAATTTGCAAAAAAATGTATATATAAAATATAATGTTTCGGAAACTTACACCAATTATTAAGACCCAAACTAGGACTTGAACCGGAGAGATTCGAGATATGAGACTAAAGAGACGTTAGAAAATGTATAAGAACAAACAAAATATTCTTTATTGCACAACAAGGACTTGTTAAAAGATAAACAAATTAGTCACAGTATAGGCTATAACCACGTAGACCCAGTTTGTGTCAGACTAGTCGTCGTCGGACAGTCAGTATTCCAAGTCCCATTTGTAGGCTAGACTTGACTTACCAACTGCTTTCAATTGAAAACCGAAACCGACTGTTTACCGTACCGTCCGAAGCACAGAAACATCCATATGAAAATGCCCTGGTAGTCTAGTAGTGATCAACCCATCCAAGGACTAACACGCTTACTTTGCTAAAACGCTTAATAATTCTTGTTTTCCTTATTAGTTATTTAGAGGTTACATCAACGGTATAGGCAGGGTCTCTTCTTTCTCCTAAAAGTCAACAGAAACCTCTTGTTTGGTATCAAAAGACACTTGATCATCATCCAAATCGAATCAACAAAATCCTCCTAGAGAACAATTCATTCCAGCGTTGTTAACCAAACTTTGCTGATCGGCCCCTAATCCTTACTTATCGGAGTTAAACCAATGAAGTCTTCAATTTGAATGGAATCTATTTTTAAGGGACCCTACCTCTTACCTCCCCCGAGCTAATCAAATACAAGTACAGAGGTTAATGTCGGTGATTTGCGGGAAAAAGGTTTGTTTTTCGAAAGCCCTTGCCGGTTTTTTATTTGCATGGGCATTATGAGCTTGTCGGGATATTGTTAAAAAGGGCCCTTGAACTGATAACTTCTGTTACATTTTTTTTGATCTGTATGAACTCCTTTTTAACCCCCACCGACAGATGACGGGTGTTGTGTTTGAAGGCAGTCTGTGTTTAGATGTATCTAAGTAGTCCGATGTAAGTGCGATTTTTTTTATATTAAATACTGAACGAGGGCACAGTTTATTAGCTATGGTTGGTGGAAATCGGTTAATACATTTCCAAAATATTTCGCTCATGACACAGTTGTTTGGCTTATTTGAATACTAGGTATTATACCCTTCCTGTGGTTTCTAAAGTTTAAGTTCATGTTATAAACAGTTATAAAAACTAAAGTAGGAAAACTAAACTTACTCATTCTGTCGCTTTGTAGTCATGGAAACCCCTTTCAACTGACCATTCCCTATCTGCCTAACTTTGCGTACAAGCAAATTCCATTTCAACATTACTGTAACGATGCCTCATCAACATTTCGTACCATCTTGCTAGCAGTAAATTCGTCCAAGCACATCACAGTATACAAACTAACAGCAGTACAACTTGCTTGATATAATAAATTTCATACAAATAATTAAAAAGTGCAACGTGTCCAGGGGGCCCTTTATTTGATAAATTAAATATAAATCCAAAATGACTCACTTGGTGCACTCATAAATTCTAATTAAAAAAAATATCTTTGATTCTGCTATTATTCACAAAATTTTAAATAATAATGGCAGTTTTTCTCAATAATTTAAAATTCTCAAAGGAATCAGAATTAAAGCTGTTCACTTTTGTTTATAATTAACTTTCCGGCCTTTCTAGTTCACCCAGCTTTTTCGATTCATGTTGCATTTGAAAACAAATCTGGGGCCTTTTTGGGGTTTCGTAGTCACTTTCGTAGCTAGCTACCTACTGTATATCTACACATCAACAGCCTCTCGTCTCTACTATTAGATAATTTGGTCTCACTAGGAGAGAGTTTGGGCCATAATCGGTCACGTGGGCCCGCTGTGGATTAATGATTTTGTGACAACTAGCCTGTCAACCATCGGTCAGTGTTTTCAAACCGGCCACCTAAGCCTTTGAATTGAAAACAACGAGGACCAACTGTATTACGTGTATAATACTACTCATATGAAAATTTCACTAGTGGTCACCCTTTCAAGGACTGACCATGTCATACGTTGCTAACTTCGCTAATCTATCAATCTACAACTAATTAATTCAGCAGTATGGATGCATCTATTAATGCCCATGGTGAAGAAATTGACTTATACTGCTTTCCCGTAAACATTCTGTGGTACCGCCTTGCCGTAGTAAATTCGTCGAAGCAACTGTCTACCGGTTCGCACTTGTGATTTCCCAAGGGCAACCTTCGTTTATAATTCAGGCGGTCCCGTGTCCGGACCTTACCTTAGTTACTGGAATAATTAATTTACAAGTGCTCTGGAAAGTGGAACTTTAGTTGTGACCTATACGAATGGTCCATTTTACAGGATTTTGGTGAAAGTCTCGGACCCAGGCATTATAGTTTCATATAGTGGCGGCTTAGAAGGACGTGGTCCTGATTTTAGAGACTGTAAAGATGCCTACTGCATTTCGAATTTGTTAACCCACGGGGAGTTCAAGCGAACATTTTCTTCATTTTTTTATAACTGGATAGTCCTTAGTTTAAATAAAGCAATTGGCGACATGAATGCTGGGTGGCTCTAATGAGCTATGATCTTATACCTCCCCCATAGAGGCGAGAGCGACCGGTTGCTAGCAGCCTACATCTAGCGACTTCCCGCGACCTTCATTAGGTTGTCCTTCCACCATAGGGGTGGATTAGTTCTTAGAGTCACGTGCCCTGCCCACTGCCACTTCAACTTACTAATCTGCTGGACTATGTCGTTGCCTTTCGTTACTACGTATTTCTTCATTCCTGAATGGATCAACTCGTTAAACGCCGAGCATCGGCCTCTCCATAGCTCTTTCAAAAAACTTATTTTTAGGATACTATTCCTGTACTTTCCTATTTTAATACGACTAAATTTAGAAATAGTTTCCTCTTTGAAGCATTGTCACCCATAATATCAATACGTAACTCGAACACAATGCCCGTACCGTGCAATACGAGTATATCATCAGAATATACTGAACATACACGAATACCTACAAGGATAGAGGAGCCCAGGTGCATGGAAATGGAAGCACAATAGATGCGAGCCAAGATTTGAACGTTCCAATATAAATTGCTGTAACGACGCGAACAATTTTGCAAGTTTCTCGCATATCGTAATCATCCAACAGCCTTTGACAGCTGTAGATAAAAACTGCCAGGATTGTTGTAAGAGTCAAAACTCCTGGACCAAAAACTATATTTGATGTTTCCTACATCGGAAGAAGGTTTGATTCATAAGGCTATAGAATAGATTTAGTAATTATGATGAAAGGACAACAATGATCTTGTCGGTGCAAGAGCACCACTTCTTTTCCTACAGATATTTTACAGTAGTACATGCTGACCGACATAACAAAAATATATTTAAGCCATATTATTATTTCGAATATATTTCAATTCACATTCAATAAATGGTATAATATTGAATTGCTTGAAGTTGATGACGTTGATATACAATGAATAAAATAAATGAAAGTAAAATAAAAAAGTAAAACTAACCTTTTAAATGCTTAACTAAAAAAAATACAAACGACCGAATTGAGAAATTCCTCCTTTTTGAAGTTTGAGGCAATGTTATAGAAACTAAATATAGTAACTTAACTTTTTCCTTCATGCAATCTTTCTTGATTATTTTAGGTGAGCGTAGCAGATTAAAGGTATTCATTTTTCCATATTATTCTAAAATACAAGGTTGTGGCGTGATACAAACATACTGGACGAGTTTTTTGGCCGTAAGGAAAAAAATAGGGCATATTAGGTAAGTGAAATAGAAGGTGCATTGGCAGTTTAATTTTTTTTTTCAAAACTTTCGTCGAATAATTCTTTAATTGTGACATTTGACGGTCACGTTGTAGCCTATTCCACAAAATGACATTATCAAATTAAATAAATAAAGAAAATTTGGAGAAAATATGAGTTCCAAATAAATTTCGCATGATAGGAACGCTATCGAATCACACAAGTCGCATATTAATCTAAGGTGGGGGCGCGCGTTTTTGTAAAAAAAAAAAAAAAACTACCGATGCCAATAATTTCTATTTCACCTATCTAATAATATGCCCTATTTTTTTCCTTACGGTAAAAAAACTCATCCGATGTATACTCAGCAAGTAAAATAAAATCTTGGAAAATGGTCGTCGTTTCAGTAATGAAACGGACGGGCCAAACAATTTTTCGTTAAAATAAATAGAAAAGTTAAGACTTAATACAACAACATATGGTCCTGTTACATTTTGCATAAGCTCTAAGCCAGTACTTAGCAAAACTCGTTAGCGCGTCCGAAATTAAACCTAGACCCTTTTATATAGCTTCAGGTCAAGGATTTCGCAGAATAGCTGCTTGTATTTAAAAATTCAATGGAAGCGAAGACCGCAATATGTGAAAATTAATGTTAAGTGAAGCTTATAGCTTAGTTTTGAAAATGCAAGTAAATTATTTCAGAACTTCGTCTACACTAATATAATAAAGAAGTAAAGTTGGTTTGTTTATATGAGATCATCTGTGGAACTACTAATAAGATAAAAAACTAATTTATTCTTCAGTAATTTAGACAATTATTAGGCAGCAGCGTCATTGGTGGGGAGGCTCCAAAAATCTAAGATTGTCACGCGTGCCCTACGTGACGCTTAAAGCAAACCTCTTGTGAAGGTTTACGAGTATGTACAGCCGCGGATTTATAAATACTATTGATACGTGAATGAGTCTGTAAAAATTCTAATCAATTAGTTTGCTAATCTTTAATCGCTCATAAAATAAAGGCTAAATCTTTGCTACCTTTTCAACTGAGTGATGAGGTGACACAACCTTTAGTTACTCCTGTCAATTAATCTTTAATTACACATAATAACATTATTTATTATTTTCTTCACAATATCGAAACTTAAGCTAACTTAGGTAATTACTTATATACTATTACTTTCACAAGTTTTCGATATGCGTGTGGAGACTGGTGCCTGTAAAAGGCGTGTAGGCCTGACAGCACTGTTTCTGATCAAAAAAAACATGTCACCAGGTCCTTCGCCACCCGGTGTTGGTTAATGACAATAAAAGTTAAGAAAGATAGATATTTTGGCTAATTTATGTATTCCGCCCGCGGCTACGCCTGCGTAGAATTAATTTGTCGCGGAAATTTGTTTATCCCGCGGGAACTACTCACTTTATCAGGATAAAAAATATCCTATGTTTCAATCCAGGGTTTGTTTTAACTATATACCAAATTTCATCCAAATCCGTTCAATGGCCGTGATTGACCAACAAATAAACAAACATCCCAACTTTCGCATTTATAATATTAGTTAGATTAGGAGTAATGTGTGGGGGGGTGTATCTGTGTGTGTTGAGGGTGCGTGTGTGTGTGTTTATGGGTTAGAGTCTTTAATTTCGTGGATAAATCATATTATATCCCAAATACCATCCAGTTTATACAATCATGTTATAAGGGAAGTTGTATTTACTAACATCACAAGCACCCTCAATATTGTATTTTAAAAAGGCAGAGGTCACATCAATGGCTACATGGTCGCCCATTAAAGGCTATTAACCCGGTACAAAAAACAAGCAATAAATTAAGTCGCCGCAACCATGTGTCTTTCCCCCTGAGCCTCCTAAATTCACAGGGTACAAGGGCCAGCTAATGTTGCCAGTTGTCCAATATCGCCCTGAGATCTGCGGATTTTGGACCATGTTATGGCGAAATGTAGAAATTTTGAAGTGAGCGAAGTATAGTCCAATCTAAAAGGGATAGCGCGTTATATTTACTAGATTGAGGAAAGAGATTTGACGACCGATTGGTACAGTGGTATTCACCCTGTCAGCGAAACCAACGGTTGTGGGTTCGAATCCCGCGAGGGGTAACTATTTGTGTGATGAATACGAACATTTATTCCCGAGTCTTGGATGTATAAATAAATGTTTATGAATATTTATCCGTTACCTAGTATCCATAGCACAAGCTTTGCTTAGTTTAGGACTAGATGATTGGTGTAAGTGTCCGAAATATTTCTTATTATTATTATAGTAACAGAAAAAATGCTTTTTGAAAATGGTTTCTACTTACTTTTTAGATCTATGTATCCTGCTTATACGTATACTTATACGTAATGGATTTGAAAGTTTGTATGGAATGCCATGAGGGATAAACCCTCTTAATAGTGTGTCGTGAAAGACTTGAAGATACTGGACTGAAAAAAAATTAAAATGTAGAGATATATCTATATCAACCACTTAGTATACATAATTTCTCTCTTTATAGTAAACCCAACAACGAGGATCAATATTATCGAAAAACACATTACATATTAGTAGGATATGCATTTATTTAAGTTTGCAATTATCCATTTTTTTAGTATCTATAAATGTGATTTTCAGTCAATGATCACTTGAGGTCTTAATGTAATAAAATGTAAAGCAGAAACACGATTGGTGAAACTTTTTTTGATCAATTACACCATTTAAACTTTATAATTTATTAGTTCTACTCTTTTTCGAAAGTATTCTCAACTAACTTTTAGATCTGTGCTTTATGCCTATAAAGTTTCATTAGAATCGTTTTAATGCTTTCGAAAAATTTGGACTTGAAAATTTGTATGGAATACCGGGCGGGGAAATCTAGTATGAGATATATTAAAACTGAGATGATATAATATCATATGTATATAGTATTCTAAGGAGTTGATTCGATTTTACCTTAAAAAAAAAAACAATTTACTCGAAAACCAACGGTTATAATTCCAAACAATCAACAAAATTATGACAACTAAAATAGTAACAATAGAACTCGATGCACTAACTGACAGTACTTCGTCGTCGCACAGAAATACACAGTAGAATGTATCGCGTGGTCGGTTCGACTCGCTTTATATAGCAGCTGGCATTGTGACGTCACTTGTTTACTGCTTCGATTCCTTTCATTTGCTACACGGCCTCTCCTGACAGGAGTCCGTCCTCGGGCTCCCTTGATGTACCAGGCAGCGGCTCGAGCAGCACTGGCTCCTCATTAGCATCGACGGGGTCCTGCTCCAGGTTCATAGAAGCAGTCGAGGTTGTGGCTTGTGACTCATGTACTTCGACCCCCTGGGATTCGTCATGGCTCCTTGCAGAGTCATCAGCAACAGTGGACTCACTATCATCATCTGCGCCTGTACAAACACTAGGAACATTTGATATTAAGCAAAACATTACCTATGCTTGCGACTGAAAGAAAAACAAAACATTGATTAGGTGAACATAGGCACAACGTTAGCATATTCAGACTGGAAGGAAGCACTACGTTAGCTATTCCAGCAGCACAACAACACAGCAGGGAGGAAGCACTACGTTAGCTATCCCCACGAGGTAGAGGCACGACGTTAGCATACCTCATTACATAAAACACATCAGGGAGGAAGCACTACGTTAGCTATCCCTGGGAGATAGAGGCACGACGTTAGCTTATCTCCAAATAAAAACAACAACAGGGAGGAAGCACTACGTTAGCTATCCCTGAGAGATAGAGGCGCGACGTTAGCATATCTCAAAATAAAAAAAACGGCAACAGGGAGGAAGCACTACGTTAGCTATCCCTGGGAGATAGAGGCACGACGTTAGCATATCTCCACGCCAGCGATGCAACTCACCCTCAAAGTATGCGGCGCACACATCGGGAGTCCACTCGCCTCGCCACGGAACCATGTACTCCGCAGCGGCCTGCGTCGACTTGCCATAGGAGCCAGCCACCAGCTTCAGCTCGTACCTGCCGTGGGGTAGAACTCTCACGACGCGGTAAGGCCCGCGCATGCCCGAATCGAGCTTACCAATGGACTGAGACTGCTTAACAACAAAAACCAATGAATTTAATACAAAAGAACGAGGTGGTTTTCTATACCATCATTTACATAGGAGTCCTGTTTCTCCTGGTTTTGTTTAAGCCGTTCAGATGCTCGCTGCCTATATATCTCACGCATAGCTTCGCGGTTAGGGCGCGAACCTTCCAGAGCAACGTCACGCACCAGACTCCGGATTAGTGGAGTAGCAGCATCTATACCAATGAGGAGATTAAGAGCAGAGTAGGTGGTTGTTCTATGTTTTGTGATATTCAAAACCAGCTGTAGCTTCCACATAACATCGGGCCATGCTTGCTGGCGGTAATTACACTCAACCCTTATCATATTCAGTATCGTCCGGCAATAGCGCTCTACTTGACCGTTGGATTGGTGCATCTCAGGAGTAACGAGATGTACGTTGCAACCTAATTCAGTAGTCCAATCCATAAATTCGGCGCTTTGAAACATACGACCTCTGTCAGCTACAATTAATTTGGGAGTACCAAAAAGTGAAATCATATTCGTAAAATGACGCTTCAACTCAATAGCATCTTGCCTGTACATAGGGTACAAAATACAAAATTTTGAAAAAGCATCAATAATTATCAGTACATACCGGTAGCCATTGGATTCGGGTAATGGACCTAACGCGTCCATATGGACAGTATCGAAAGGTGCTTCGGGTTTTTCCCAAGAATGAATAGGTTGGAAAGGCGCCCGTGGTACCCTTTTGTGTGAAATGCAAACAATACAATGTGCAATATATTTCTGAGCAAATGTTCTTAAACCGGGAAACCAAAAATGTTTTAAAATTAAGTCAACGGTTTTATCTACACAGGGATGGTCATGTTCATCATGGAATACGCGAAGCAAGCTAAGCCTGTGGCCCTTTGGAATAAAGCACAATAGCCTAGATTGCTCCCCGATAGGACAATATTTGAAATAAAGGAGACCATTTCGTTGAACATACCGGTTGGAATCTAACTGACCTTCCGTTAACCTCTGGATCAACGCCTGAGTTTCCTCATCAGCTGCTTGAGCGATTTGTGCCCATGTTTGTGGTTTCTGAATACTACACACATTGACCGGATTGCGGCTAAGATAGTCTGCATGCGCCATGAGGGTACCCTTGCGATAATCCAGGTCAAAATCAAAATCTTGAAGGTATATCCACCATCTAGCTACTCTAAGCAACAGGTCCTTTTTACGTTTTGTTAACTTTAATGCATTACAGTCGGTAACAACAGTAAAGTGAACACCAACAAGGTAATGTCTAAAATGTTGCAGGGCCTTGACCACCGCCAGGGTCTCAAGCTCATACGAGTGGTATCTAGCTTCTGCTCCCTGAGTCAACTTGCTGAAGTAGGCTACCACTCGCTTGAGGCCACCCTCGTGCACCTGCATCAGCACAGCTCCATAACCGGTAGAGCTCGCATCCGTGTGGACTTCAATGGGAAGGGCGGAGTCATAAATAGCTAGGACAGGCTCGTTTGTTAAAGACTCAATTATTGACTTACGCGCAGATTCCTGCTCGCTTCCCCACTTGAAGTCCACACCCTTTCGAGTTAAGCCCGCAATACAAGCTGTCTTTCCTGCAAAACCGGCTATGTACCTGCGAAAATAACTGGCTAAGCCTAAAAATTGGCGGACATGCTTCACATTTTTCGGTTCAGGAGCATCGATCAGAGCTTTGACTTTATTTGGGCTCGGCCGTACCTGACCCTCGCTAATGGATCGTCCTAAATACTCAATTTGAGTTGATAAAAACGAGCATTTTCTTAAGTTGATAGAAAACCCGGCATCTGTTAGAGTTTTTAGAACCTCTCGTAGAAGAAACAGGCCACGATCTACTGAACTGCTTAAAATTAAAACATCATCGATATAGACCAGGACCTCACCAGATTCAATGTACCTCCTCAGCGTATAAGCAATAATTCGTTGATAAACAACTGGTGCATTAGCCAAACCATAGGGCATCTTCAAATATTCATAATGCCCCTCGGGCGTATCAAAGCCAGTTAGTGGTACCGATTGACTTTCCATTGGTATCTGATGAAATCCGGTAGCCATATCAAGACTAGAAAAATACTTACTGCGACCCAACCGATCAATATGATCATCGATCAAAGGAAGAGGGAACCGATCCTTCACCGTGTTATCATTTAACTTGCGAAAGTCGACACACATGCGGTCGGTTCCATCTTTCTTCTTAACAAGGAGGATTGGGCTCGCATATTCAGACTCAGACTCCTGAATAATCCCTTTATCTAACAAATCCTTAATGATATCTCTCACGCGCAAAATCTCTGAATGAGAGAGCCTGTATGGCCGATAGTTAACAGGTGTCTGGTTGTTCAGCCTAATAGACATACTGCCAGTTGTAACTGTAGATGTAGCTGTACCTGTGATAAAGTGCTGAGAAAACTCTTTAATTAATGAGATAAGGTTTTGTAACTCATCACCAACAAGAGCTGTCTTCAAGGGAGTTTGTACATCAGGCTGAACGGTCAAGACATGTACAGGGTAATTTGCCTCACGGGTAAGGCATTGGCGATCGCGCGTACGGATATACGTCACACCATCGCGATTTAAAACATCCGTCCCTACTATGACGGGGGTATTCATTAATTCTGATGCCACGACAAATAAATCTACCTCTAAGGTAATGTCCTTGAATTCGATTGGCAGCGTGACATAATGCGTACACTCGACCTCCTGACCACCTATTCCCTTCAATACACGAAAAGCCACTTTTCGTGCGCAACAAAAATGCTTTAATAATGCCGATGAAATGAGCGAAATAGTGGACCCACTATCTATTAAAACATCTACAGGTATCCCCTGAATAACAGCCACTACAATGTCACTATTGTGGGTAGTTTCATTTTCTCGGCAAAAATTGACATCATTTTTATTACGCGAGTCGGATTTTTGTTTGGCAAAACAAGTTTCTATTTTATGGCCTGGCTTCTTGCAAAATGAACAAGTATCAGTTTTATTCGGGGTAAAAGGAAGTTTCGGGTATGAGCTAGTACTGCCAGTTGAGGCACTATCGCCGGTAGTGACCTTAGCCTTCTTTCCACACTCGTTCTGTTTATGACCAGGCTGGCCACAAATGAAACATTTCCCGCCGTCGAATCTACGTTTCCTATTCAGACTAATGTTGCCATGTTTTTTAAAAGGAATTTGTGATGTATGACGGGCAATGTTAGACTTTGCCAATGCACTAGGTTTCACATAAATAGAGAAAAATTCCACCAGATCATTAGGGAGGAGTTTGGCGTTAGTGGCAGATGCTCGAATCTGCGGGTCTGTTATCCCGCGGATTATTATAGCGGAAATCAGTTCATCGCTAAGGCCTCGAACGATACGTAACCGGAGCAACGAACGTCTAGCATAATCAGCATAGGTAGGGTAGTTGTCTGAATTCGTACTCATAACGTCGTATAAAATATTTGCAACATCAGGTTTCTTAGGACACAATGGTTTGAATTCCTTTTTAAAATTGCTCCAGCTACGATCGGTCGTAACCCATTCATTAAGCCATGATCGAGCATCTCCCTTTAAACAGTTTCCAATGCGAGACAGACATTCATAATCACTCCAGCGATTTAAGGATTTGGCACGGTCTACTTCTTCGCACCATACTTCAATATCGTGTAAGTTAGGGTCAAAATTGGAAATGTAAAAATGTTGGTTGGATCTTACCGAATTGTTAATGGACCGTATCGCATCCACAATACGATCAGTGGCGGTCAAATCCGTACTCACGGATGCAGCTTGCACGTTCACCTCGCTCACCGAACGCGGCTCCGATGCTAAACCAGACATCGGTACGCCATCGACGACGCTGGGGTGGCAGCCAGCAGTTCGAGTCGATTGCGCCGTTAACGGTGGCGTATGCGACTGTGCAGGCGGTGGCAGCGGTGAGGCTCCTCGTACCGCTGACGTGTGCACTCGCGCCGTCGGCAACGCGACGTGCTGTGGCTGCGAAGTCGCGGACTGGCCCTCGAGTCTCTTCAAACGCTCTAATACAGCTGCCATTTCATGGCGCAGCTCACGTGCAGGCGTCCGATCACCATACCTACTACGTCGTTCGCGGGTCCCTCGGTCCCTACTACGGTGTTCGCGACTACCACGATCATGACTACGTTCGCGTTCGCGGGCACTACGATCTGACATATCGAATAAACCAGTCAGGACAGATGACGGATAGGATCGCAGGAATCCTATCCCACTTCTGATCTAAGGAGTTGATTCGATTTTACCTTAAAAAAAAAACAATTTACTCGAAAACCAACGGTTATAATTCCAAACAATCAACAAAATTATTACAACTAAAATAGTAACAATAGAACTCGATGCACTAACTGACAGTACTTCGTCGTCGCACAGAAATACACAGTAGAATGTATCGTGTGGTCGGTTCGACTCGCTTTATATAGCAGCTGGCATTGTGACGTCACTTGTTTACTGCTTCGATTCCTTTCATTTGCTACAGTATAGTATAGATATGTATTATATTCATATTATGTATAAGAAAATATATAAATGTAATATTTTAAATGTTAAGGGTATTTTTTTTAGTAACGGAACATCAGAATGTATATTAAGTATTGCACAGCGATATTAGTTGGGTTGGAAAAGGAAATAAAAAATACCACTCGAGCCACAGACGTAAGATAGTATTACATTTGCAACCAATACTATATTCCAAAAAAATAGTAACCGAAGTATTTATATCAATTTCTTCAATGGCACTGGCAGCACTATCCGATATTTAGTACTGGCTTCGTAGGCCCCCATCTTATTGATGGAGCATGTTATTGCATCGCAAATTGTGACCATAAATGTCCGTATAGTCCTAAAGGGAATTTATATGCAGGATAGTTTCCTATTCTATATAGTACTATGGTAGATATACGTAACTACGTATGTCTACCAACCCAACTGGGTTGGCTTGTATGAAATTATGCTGTCTAAAATTAAATCATAAAGCAGTCGTTTCATTCTCATCATCGACAGACTTATGCGTTTCCACTATTACTATAAACAATAGCAGGGGTAAGTCCCCACTGCTGGCGGATAGCCTCTTCTGATCCTAATGATTATAGTGAATCCCCTATGCATCTGGATTTATCCATGTCATAGAGGCCACCTGACAAAACCCATGTAGCACGCCCTAGACTTTGCTTAACGACTGCCATCAATGAAATTAATTGCTGTGTGGTTTTGGCACTCAAATAAAATAGAACCAACCCAACTCGTAAAAGGCGACTAAGGGACTATCCACCAAAAACATCTATAGATTTTAACGACGATGGGCTCATCACCTGTCACGTGTGCATTTCTGTATATTTCATAAAGTGAAACGTGGATGTTGGTTCAATCATTAAACTCTTACTGTTTGGAACACTCAAAAACTAATTGTTAGGAATATCTCTGAACACCCCATTTGGGATAATAGTCGTGACGTTATGTATGCATCAATGAAATCAACAAGGGACGACGGAAATAGGAAAACAATTATAATGTTGACCCATCAGAGGATTGGCCTCGCCAAACGTCAAACGCCAAACTTCGTTAGTCTATCAGCTAATGAGAGTACCACGATGCTGAAGTATACTATATGTATATGTATATTTATTTTTATTCGCGTCATGTATCAACAAAATATCCAAGTGATCGTCATTTACAAGACGTCAAACAAATCAAATAGGGTGAAGTTACACGTAAACAGCCCGCGAGCGAACGTTCGGTAAACAAACGTCGAAGTCGACTCAAAGTCGGTGCGTGACTTGAACTCTCATCGGCGCTCAGGGTAGAGATGTAGTCTGTTCGTATCACTGTGCTTAGACACAGATAGTATAGAAATGTTTGATATGAATAAATACGTATCTAACTAATATTATAAATGCGAAAGTTAGGTTGTTTGTTTGTTTGTTGCTCAAACGCGGAGAAACTATTTTAAGTGTACCCTGTGTACCTACAAAATAAAGCATTTTTGATTTGATTTGATTATAAACGGATAAACGGATTTGGATGACTTTTTTTATTTATTTATTTGAGAAACAAACAGTTGCTTACATTAATTACATAAGTAGCTCATGTACTCTGAAAATATTACATTATTTTTTAATAATTACATAAACTAAAGTCCGGCGTCCAGTCTTTCCTGGATCCTACAACCTTGGGATCTTCAAGAGCAGAGTGAATAGGCTTACTTACTGGGATCGCGTGCTTCATCTTCGACCACATCGTCACTTTCCATCAGGTGAGATTGTGGTCAAACGCGAATCCAGTCAATCATAAAAAAAAACAGTGCATTTGATGTATTACATAATAATAATTTGGTATATAGGTAGAACTGATTAATACAGGATATTTTTTATTCGACGAACAAATTAAACATATCCGCGATATTCTACGCAGGCGAAGCCGCGGGCGGAAAGCTAGTTCAGGATAATTATTATTTTCGTTCGGTCAAAAATCTGACACAAATCTACCATTCAGCATTGGGCCCGGGTGGTAAATTATAACCCATACCCTCTCCCAGTGAGAGGAGGCTGTCCCCAACAGTGAGGACGTGTCTTGAAGGAATCATGTCAAAGCTTCAAGGAAAAACGTCGGAGCAAGTACTGTGGGTGTAGCTTTTCTCGGCGACGAATGTGCGATGATAAATAAATAAATTTTAGATCAGACATACGGACAACAAAGTGATCCAACAAGGATTTTTGCCCTTTGGACTGTAAAATTCTTCATTCCCTGACAGCATGATTTAACCCTTTTCTCAACCTTCGCCTTTAATGGTGAAATAAATAGAAAACCATTAGTCTGACAGGTGCCATGTGATTTCCGGCACCCTATTTATTCCCGTGCAGGCTTCAGTACCGAGTTTCACACAAGGCTTGTATTATGGATACCAGATGGTTCTACACAAATACATTTTTTTTTGTCATTAAATACTTGAAAAACATGCATAACTCGGGAAGACATGTCTGTATTCATCATACCAACATATGCCCCTAGCAGGATTCGAACCAGCGAACCTTTTGGTATAGCAGTCAGCGCTTCTAACCACTACACCAAACAGTTCGTTAAACATATTTCCATTACACATAGCTAGGAATCAGCTCGCAAATAACAGCATTCGAAAATAATCCATTTTAAAATCAATTCAGCCGTTTTTGCACTAAAATTTTATAGATTAACATAGGATTCAACATACTTATATAACACTTAAATATCATATTTTATCATACCATAACTTACACGATTACCTTCGTCTCATCCCTACTTGACCTTGTCAAAAATAAAACATGTTAGAACCTAAAAGGAATATAAAGGTCTCAGACTTTTACGTCTTTAAAGGTCAAAAGGAAAGAACAAATACGTTATTCCATTAGATAAAGAATCGACATTGACGCAAAGAATTAAATATAAAGGAAGAATGTTCTCAATCCATAATATTCGCTACCACAGACTCAATTTACCCTGATCAGAAACAGAACCTGTAATGTAATAGTGCAACATCTTTTAGAAAAGTATCAATTTCAAGTAAGTACGTACGTTTTGGTCGGAAAATAAAATTATAGAGTGCCTTTTCGCCGAAGGAGAGCGTAACACACTTGAATCGTGATCGGAATACTAAATATATGAAGCAACGACGGTAAGGTAGCCTCAGGTATCGATTTCTAGAAAATTTTTACAGTAAACATGTCGCTTCCGACAGGCAGGTGAACACACAATGTCATACCTGGATACATCAACCTCATCGCTATGTAGCAATAACTTTCGGATAATCTTTCCTTATATGTATATATAATAATAATATAGGGCTGAATTATTTTTAGTACAATACTTAAGTACTGGAAACGATAAAGAAATAAAAAGAAAAGAGATCTTTTATCTTAATAAAAAAGCGTAGGTATAAGTTTAAGACTAACTTTGACTATAGATTTCATTTAGAAATTGTATAAAAACGACTGTGAACACCGGATCCATACTTATGCCTATTACATGCCATTGTCCACCTACATATATATGTACACATACATATGTGTACAACATGGAATGTAATAAAGTTGGATATTTAGTTGGTACTTTAATGATAATCGACATGTTTTTATCATCATCTAAATATTACGCTACCATATCCCAAACATCCAAAGATAGAGACAAAATTAGCCCATTTGACATTAAAACAACCGAATTAATTATTTATTATTTCACGTTGGTATAAAAATATGAAAGTTATTCAAACCCATCGTGAGTTATTATCTCCAAGGAATACCTATCACATAAAAACGTGCCTCCGCGAAAAACGGTCTCAGTGGAAATGCCCCGCGTAAACTATGAAAAAATAAAAGGAGTAAAGTGAAGTCCCGTGTCCACGATACGTGATGCAGCTGCCTGAATACAAACGACCAGTAACAAAGTTGTGGCGAACGCCCCCGCCCGGTCAACCCTTCTAAAAACGACTACCTAATGTTCCAATACTGAAAAAATCCGTCAAACGCAGTTGAGGGTACTTAAAATCAAGCTATTAAGATAAAATTAAAGGTAAATAAGGGAAAACATGGCAAAAGAATGTTTGGAAGAAGCGTTGAGACGACGAAAAATTACAAAGCGAAAACGCTTTAAGACTTGAGCGGTACTGTGTCTGATTGAGTGGGATGAGGGTCAGAAGGAAAAGAGCAAAGGTAAATCCCTCCTGACCAAACAGCACTTAAGGATGTCCACTTAACGTTTGGAGTACGAATGAAAGCGGCCTGAGCTGAGACCCAATAGCGGGACCGGCCAAAGTAAATAGATGAAATTTCTTTTCACTTGACTAAAGATAAACGGCGGCGAATTGTATTAATAATATACTAGCACCGCATTATCCTGTCTGTGCTTTCTTTTGTAATCTCCAAATTGACTTTACATAAGTGGTCGAGGTTTTTTTAGGTTCCATGTAATGTGATTTCGAGCCCCTTTAGGTTTTAAGGAACACCAAGTCTTAATTACTAATTTGGCTACACACGAATTATAAATATTTTCTGTAATAAATTCAAAAATATTCTTAAAAATCCAAACTATTTTAACTTAGACCGGATATGTACCTACTTATGAACCAAAGTGTACAAATTATACACAGTACATATCGTTTATGTTCAGGTCACTAAGACCCAATTATATACATTCCTTACAGACTAACATACAAAATAATAATATCTTATTTTAATATGTAGTTTGGCATGGATTTGGAGAGAGCACAACGCTTTCTGGCGCACTATTTTGCAGTCTTCCACGAAACCGCCGGAATATGACGCCTTTTGGCCAGAAGTCCTCTTTTATGAAGGTGTCCAGGGGATTCGAGCCACAAACATTTTAAAGTTAAGGTTATGGAGGATTACTGAAGGGAAATTCTTCAACTCTTCAATTTATTCTCGTGCAATTACTATTAACATCATGTATGCTTAGGAGGCATAACTTTTGATTAAAAAAGTGACATGCATAGCGATAAGGATCATACAAAAATACACATTTCTCTGGTCTTCTAGTAAAAAACTCTCATATTTCTGTCCGTATCGCGTACGTACAATTAAAATCTGTATCGTTTCTTCATTATCCGTAACGTCTTTATCTAGAGACGTTAGAAATCACGTATTCAGCAGGTTTTTTTAACAAATCCAGTTTGGAACTGAAGTGGTCTTGTCCCAAAAGATTTAGTTGGATGAACAAACTGGCTCACCACGGCAAATACTGGTTACACGCTGTAGACGTGACATGCTAGAGGAGACGGTGAAGTTTTCAATGTATTTAAACTCCGTGGTCCGTATTCCTCCATTCCTAACCGTCTCCGTGGCTCAATGTAAACTACATAGGGTTTACCAATCGGAGGTTCGAGCCCCAGCAGGGTACATGTTTAGTACTCGGTTTGGTTGGTGATAGGGCATTATAAATGTCCGCCTGGCTAGCTGCCACCATGTTATCTAAATCTGTTGCCAAACAGCAACTCTGCATGACTATAAGGCCGTAGAATTAACGTCTTCCTCGCACCAAGATAAATTTTTTGAGGTACAATTTTATAATCGCTCTGTAATACAGATTTTTATCTCGTATATGCGACTGATATATAAACATATACATTGCAATCCTGGGACTAAAGTAACACAGGATAAATATATTTGTATGTTGAATACGACGTGTGGTGTGTGTACGTTGTATGTGCGTACATTGAAGCCTATTTCCTTAGTGTGTAATTAAATTGGGCTGTGTGTACTATATCGAAGGATAGCTCATGCCCGGACTTTTTTTTCTTGGGTTTCACTAATGTTACAATCTCCTTACACTTGGGAGACTGACGGAACGAGTTTGCTACGTGTTCAAAGTTTTCAGGTGTGGTATAATATTACCTAGGTAAGTATTTCAGTTTTTATGTTAGCTGATATACTTCCAACGTGTGTCACGTCGGTAGACATACGTGTTTAGTACCGGGACGTGTCAATGTCAACGTGTCCTGGCCATGAAATGGAGAGACATTTTATAACAAACTTTAAGAAGGAGGTTAGAAGTCCGGCGAAAAACGACGGTTGCTATGCATTTGACGACGTTGTGTGTGTGTGTGTGTGTGTGTGCGGTCTTTGTCCAGATATATCTATGTAATGCGTGGTAGAATGCGGTTTTTTATTTTAAAGACTAAACGAGAGCATGTTTGATGCAAATCGGTAAACTCGTTTCGAAGATGTTTAGTTTTTAACACAGTTTCTTGGTGTATTTATTTTTTTGTATATTAAAGATTCGTGCTAAACTTTTTATTCAGCATGATTCCAGGCCAATTACGGTCTCGAATTTTGTCTTTGACTTAAAAAAAAATACATATTGTCTCTCAATGATAAGGCTAAAAGATGGTGGATTAATAAATCCATAATTTGATAAAGTTTGTCCTGATTTATGTAATAATAATAATATTTATCGTATATAACCGCAAAAAATTGTCGAAACAACAAACTTCATTAAAGTTCCGTTCTTTATCTCCAACGTGTACCATCAGGTCGTCACCGAATTTATAGGAGACTACCCTGACGGTATACCTTGTCAATCAGAAAAGTAATAATCAAAATCGGTTAACAATTAAAAGATATCGCATAACTTGCAAAAAGAAATGCTTGGAACCCTTTTCCTTATTTTGAAGTTTTTTTTTATGCACAACGGGTTGGTACTTGACCTCAATCACACCTGATGTTAACTGAAGATGAGATCGACGGTGGAAGCGTACTGACCCGGAAACCCAACACATTTGGGGGACTGGCTATCTTATCTCTGACAACTGGAACACAACAATGCTATTAACATTGCTGCTTGGCGGCAGATTTAGATAAGATGGTGGTAGCTAGCCAGGCAGACATTTAAAATGCCTTACCACCAACCAAACCGAGTACTTAAACATGTACCTAGCTGGGGATCGAACGCGCAACCTCCGAATCGTAAACCCAATGTTGTTTACATTGAGCCACGGAGGCGGTTAAAGTCAGTTAATAGAAAAGGTACAGGTAGATTAAAGTACAAATTGATGCTTTTAAAACCAGTAAAATGTTCGCCGGACCGAGTTATTTTAGCTAAAAGTATTTTAAAAGGAGGGATTTGCTAGTTTTGTTTCTTTAACCGGCAAATGTCGAGTTGACCGATGGTGTTAAAAAGTTAAAAGTCTATCAACTTAACCGACCGACCTGTGAGCGATTAGCGGCCATTCGCTCAGTGTCGACCAAGTTAACGTTTAAACTTTAAAGAGCTTGCTTTCTAAAATTAAGTATTACTAAATATAATAATAATAAATATCTAACTAATATAATAAATGCTTAAGTTTGGATGTTTGTTTGTTGCTCAATCGCAACGAAACGAATGAACGGATTTGAATGAAATTTGGTATGGAAGTAGAATATACCCTGGATTAAAACATAGAATTTATATCTCGATAAAGTTAGCAGATAATAGCGAAATAAGCTTTTTATCGCGATAAAGTTAGCAGTTCCTACGGGATAAACAAATTTCCGTGATAAAGTTATTCCACGCAAGCAAAGCCGCGGGCGGCCGCTAGTTAATCATAAAATGTATTTATTCATCAAGACATAAGCATAGGTACTAGAGAATCAAAAAATCAGAAAAAGAAAAAGAGTACATGAAAATTACCAAATAAAGCGTTAAATGTGTCATTTGACGGTCGTGTTTGTAGCCTATTCCACATAATTACATCAAAATTAAATAAATAAAGAAAATTTGGAGAAAATAGTTCCAAATAAATTTCACATGATAGAAACCCCACAAATCCCGCCATTTGCATTTCAATTTATGACCGGCGCGTCGGTTTTTGGATAAAAAAAATTAAACTACCTATGCTAATAACTTCTATTTCATTTACCTAATATGCCCTATTT
The DNA here is from genome assembly GCA_949316235.1 of Oegoconia quadripuncta. NCBI lineage: Eukaryota > Metazoa > Arthropoda > Insecta > Lepidoptera > Autostichidae > Oegoconia > Oegoconia quadripuncta. The sequence goes on from OX438743.1 coordinate 16,775,911, forward strand.
TTTTCCTTACGGTAAAAAGTTAATACTATTTATTTTTTTTGATCGGACTAAAAGTATCAGTAGTCCGATGACCTGTAATCATTTACGTCATCGGACTGATGAGACAAAAACGTATCATCAGTCCGATCGTCGGACTAAATCATCGAACTACTGATACTAGAGGGAAAAACTCCTCCGGTAAATTAGTTTAACGCCTTACAATATTAATTAGCAGAAGAATAAGAAGCCGGTATTTACCGGATTCCTTACCCCAAAACAGCTAAATTGTAATTTCCGTCCGTCCGTCCGTCTCTTACAATTCCATAACTAACGCGTAAATAACGCGATGGATTTCGAGTTATTATAGAGTTGGTGAACAGGCTCAAGAGTACAAGAGAAGCGAGATAGCTGAATTGATACGCAACTTTATAACGTCGGGGTTCGAACTACCGTTCGGTCACTTAGAAATCCTACATTTCTTAACTACACCACCACGTCTTATGCAGATACAGACGGAAAAGTGTGCTCCTATACAATCGCAACTAGATAGCATTGATATATTACCGATTTCCCAGGCAGGTTCAAATTTAATTTAATTACTCATGTGCATTTATGCGACTGCTCTTGAACGGTGAAGGAAAACATCGTGAAGAAACTTGCATGCCTGAGTAGTAAAAATTCAAAGGCATGTAAGTCCCCAACCCGCATTGGGCCAGTGTGGTAGACTATGACCCATACTCCCTCATTATACGAAGGAAGGATATAGGCTTATATCCCTGCAGTGGGATGTTTACGGGCTGATGATGATGATTACCGATTTCGGTGGTTAAGTCCTAACAATAGTAGTTGCGTGTGTATAATAAAATCCTTTCCCTTTTACAGAAAGAAAATAGTCTGTAATGTCTTTCTTTTTTACATTTACAATATTAAACTTTGACCGTTTATTTGTATTGTTTATTTCATTTTCGTAGTTGTCTGTTGCCAAAGGTTGCCAGGAAGAGGTCGCTTTTAGTGAGAAGGTCGCCAAATTCTACTCATTATCTTTTTCTGTAACTGTATTTTCTTTTTTGTTGAGCAATAAAGAGTATTTATATTGTATTGTATTGTAATTTGTTGGTGTAAGTGCGAATTCCCTTCTATAGTTATGGACCCTTTGCCACTACTATACCATAGTCCAATGAATTTAAATCTGGGGGCACGGCCGTGCCCCCACCAAGTCGAGCAAAAAAGCGTCACGGCCGTACCATCCTTTTCTCGAAGCAATTCAGACCATTTTCGACCCCCTGTAACTTCGTTGTGGATAAAAATAGAAGACTGAAATTTTCAGTAACTATGCAGGCATTGTAAAGACACGTATATTTAAAATTTCATTCAATTTGAACCAGTATTTTTAAGAATTATAAGGGGTCAAATTTCTTAATTTTGTCAGTCACTGACTCACCGATCATCAAAATTCTAAGGCACTTCTAGCAGACCTAGAAGCTTCAAATTTGGAATATAAGTAGTGTTTGGTGTATGAATCAAGGAAAAACTAAAAAATCTAGAAAAGACAGCAAAGAAAATTAAGCCCATACAGCCAAGTCTTCAGTTAATTAAATTTTTCAATATTTTATTTTACGGCAATTATTATTATTGCGTGCGAAGCCGCGGGTTTAAGCTAGTCCCATATAAATATAGGCGCATGGTAGTGCCCCTGCCAAATCGAGCAAAAAATGGGTATTCCGGTGATGAAAACACGTGTATTAAATTATTTATTAATGCAAAAAACGTACCTACGTGCGTATTCGTACTTATTACGAGTGCGTAAGGTTGTATAATTATATACCACGCGCTGCGATGCTAGCGAGTGAGCGCGGGCCGTCACTACGCGCTGCGCGGTGCTAGCGCGAGGGCGCGGGGCGGGGACAGTGGCGGGGCGCGCGGAAAGGTGAATGTCGCCGAGCGAGCAGCAGCCGCGCTCATACGCGCGAGCGACCCAATGCTGTTCGGATGTGCCCAGAATTCTTACCTATAAGTTTGCGATTTTCATTGATAATTTCGATTGCTATATTAGTTTGACGACTAAAGGCTACTCTCATTGGTTTACTGATATTATTTGCTTACAATTTGGACGTTGTTCGGATAAATAATTTAAATAAATGAAATATTGATACTTTAAGTACCTAAGTATCTACAAAATACAAAAAGAAATGAGATCCCATCAAAAACAATACTTGTCAAAAAAACCAAGTCTCGCAACTCAGTTGTTCTGCGGTAAAAAGTTGTGAGATCCATGTAATACCAAGTCGGTTGTTAATTTATTCAGTCTCTACTTAAGCGACTTTCTGTCTTAATACGTCCAGTCTCTAAGACCACGATCGTGGTCCATAACAATTGAAAATCATTTGTGTCTGGAATCTCCGTACTCGAAGCATTAAGTTATTACGTAATAATTAACAGCATCTTATAGTGACGCATATCAATATTAAAATTCTTTAATGTTTTATATAAATATATTGAGACTTGGCCATCGCCTGAAAAGACGTGTAAATTCAATCGCCTGAAAACACATGTAAATTCAATTATTTAGTGCGATGGCCAAGTCTCGATATATTTATATAAAACATTAAAGAATTTTAATATTGATATGCGTCACTATAAGATGCTGTTAATTATTACGTAATAACTTAATGCTTCGAGTACGGAGATTCCAGACACAAATGATTTTCAATTGTTATGGACCACGATCGTGGTCTTAGAGACTGGACGTATTAAGACAGAAAGTCGCTTAAGTAGAGACTGAATAAATTAACAACCGACTTGGTATTACATGGATCTCACAACTTTTTACCGCAGAACAACTGAGTTGCGAGACTTGGTTTTTTTGACAAGTATTGTTTTTGATGGGATCTATTTTATCTCTACCATTTGATTGTAGTAAAAAAATAATACACCACATTTTGAGATTGTTTCCTATTAGATAAGTTAAGTGTCTACTCGGAAATACGTAAAACGAAAGTACGTAGAAAAATAAATATCCCCGAGCGCTGGTTATAAAATCGTACAACACAATATTTCTCCTATATACCAAACATATAAAAATAAATAGTCCAACATTTCGTCCCGTCTGAACAGTAATACAACCGTAATGTTTCGTACACGGCTATGTATATATATGTGGGTACTTATATAATTATTTCCTAAATATTTAGACGGCCGCGTGCGAGGCTCGAGACTCGTAAAACTCCCAAAGTTATGGGAGACCGGCCTCGTAACGAGGAACTGGATAAATGTTGCCAGCGCAGGCATCCAACCTGTGACCGCGCTGTATATTTTTAAACCTAAAAATATGCAAACGGATTTTTTTTACTCCCGACGAGAAACGACGCGTGTTATGTGTTTGACGGAGTATTGTGTGTATCTAGTTTGTGTCCGGATGTATCTCAATAATGCGTAGTTCGATTAGAGTGCGATTTTTATTCATGGTTGATGAAAATCGATTCAGACATTTCGAAAACATTTCACTTTAACACAGTTGTTTTGTATACTTGGATGATATTACAATAATATTATGTTTAGATACTCGGGGTCTTTCTAAATTTTCAATTCATGGACTGAACTTTTTAAAATCATGCATTACTATTTTTAAGGATTTAGTTAATTCTAAAATTATCAAATAATATTTATTTTTTCGAGTTTTTTAATAGTCAAAATGGTAAATATATAAAATATCATTGGCGTAATCTGATGCACATGTAGAGTCAAAGTAATAATAGCAAATGAAGTGTGTTGCTGTTTGTACAAGTAACGAATGTGAAGTATCAAGTACCTACAAAATTATCGGGTATCGGATAAAGAAAGATATCGATACTTTTTTCGTGTCCCTATGGGCTTCTATATGTCGCAATGTTTCTCAAATATTGCGACGTTGTGAAATCATGTGATCACTATGCATGGTCACACGCACCCACTAGCTTCCCACCCATCCACGGGTTGTTTGTTTACCACGGTCAGAGTTGTGCTGACATTCAACAGTGGCTGGCCATTGCTTATGTAAGCATGAAAATTTGCACGTACCGCCATTTAACGTGATGTTTCTTTTGCTTTATTTATCATAGTTTCCTCTTTTGATGAAAGCTATATCGAAACTACACCTTATTTTACATTTTTGTAAGCGATACTTTTAGAGATAAACTTGAAGACTACACAAAAGAACAGCTAAGCTTTTGTAGCAATGATTTTAATTTTTTTGCTATTCAATCTGCTGGTCCGTCCCATCTGTCTGATAAAAAGTTACTACTTTAAAATCTAACTAATATTATAAATGCGAAAGTTTGTATGTTTGTTTGTTGCTCAATCACGACGAAACGGATTTGGATGAAATTTGGTATATAGGTAGACCATACCCTGAATTAAAACATAGGATACTTTTTATCCCTATAAAGTGAATAGTTCCCGCGGGATAAACAAATTTCCGCGATAAAGCTATTAAACGCAGGTGAAGCCGCGGGAGGAAAGCTAGTAATGAATAAAAACTTTAAAAATATATTTTTATATTATTATATGTGGGATACAGTCGATTTCGAACAATTCATGGGGTAAATTTGCATACGCGGTCTTCGACTTCGGCCTAAAGCAATTGAATTATTTCATCTCATTTTTGATTTCTAATAGGCAGATATTCACGTATTTTTTTAAGTTTTTATTTTGTCAATTTTTTCTGTTTTTGAATTGCTTTTGAAGAGATCTATCTTTTAATAAGACACCGTTTGTCCAAGTCGGCTGAGCTGAGGCGTTTAGGCTGCAGGTGGTAACATACATACATACAGACGTGTTGAAAACTTTACCTTCCTTTTGGCTTTACCGACTATAATGTCCCAATATTTCATCGCGATCACTCACTGCCGACGAACGAACTAACTGTGACAGAGGTAATCGCAGTGTCACGCCAACTTCCGTGCCAATTACACTTACCCTCGAATTAAAGTGGACAAACTAATTCGATTCCCTGTTTAATTGTCCGTCACGTCACGCTTATTGCCAATTGAGAAACCTAAAATAACCTGAAAGTGGATTGATACCTGTTTTTAGGGTATACCTCAAAATATGCTCATCAAGACCCTTTTTCTCAATAAAGCTGCGCTTTAATCTTTAGCATTTTGGTATTAATTTCAACCGCCTCCGTGGCTCAATGTAAACAACAGTGGGATTACGTTTCGTAGGTCGCGGGTTCGATCCCCAGCGGGGTACATATTTAGTCGGTTTGGTTGGTGGTAGGGCATTTTAAATGTCCGCCTGGCTAGCTACTGGTCCCCCAAATAAGATGGGGTTCCGGGTCAGTACGCTGCCACCTTCGGCCTCATCTTCACTTAACATCAGGTGTGATTGAGGTCAAGTGCTAACCCGTTGTGGATAAAAGAAAAAGATTGATGCCTCTGGGTGCAATGAAAAAGTCAAATATCACATGACAAACAAAACTTTTCTGGTTATTTTAAACATCATGTGACATAATTCAATTTTTTCAGTTTCAAAAGTTTTATCAAGGGTGATGTTTCATTTATGGAATCCACCAGCCACGAGTTCTACTTCAATTTGTCCATCTTTTTATCATGATAAAAGAGCAAAGCAGTTCACCTAAAGGCCCGGCACGTTCCCACCGGGAATCTTGGCATAAGGTAAGTTCGCCTAATACGGACCACATTTTTGCAAATCCTTCTAAATTTGATATAAGAAGTATTTCAATTTAAAACTCATCTAAAATATACAAATAGCCAATATTTGAAGTAGAAATTTTAACCAAAACCCACGCAACAAAAGTAAATTAATGGCAAATTTTCTTTTTAAAAAGATTGTCAATGGACCTTATTAGGAATAGGTGATCTCAATAAGGCTCATTCCTATTCAGTAGATATTTCCGAAACGACTTTGTTTTGTTTTTTTATTTACTTTTGTTCTAAACTGTTACAATTGTTTTTGTCATTCCCGATAGATTCATCCATAAATTAACAAGAATTAAAGTGATGGTCCTTATAAAGACTATAGAAACTTAAATGCAGAATAATAGATTTGATTTATGTCTTTTAACAAAACACAGTTTGGTTTTGTATTGTTATTTACTAACTGAAATAATTTTAAGCATAAAAATAACATATTAAGGAACATTTTCAGTCATTAGCCTTTGGGCCTTATTAAGTCTATAGAAATCACATTTTTACCAGTGGACCTTATTCGGACTATGAAAGTTTAGTAAATAGTCAGTAATCGTAGTGTATGTTACGTTAGTAAATCAGTGGAATTTGAGTTCATCGGATTATGTAAACAAGCCGTTTACAGTTTTATACACCTAATTAGGTCCGGTCCTTATTTGGTGGCAAGGAGGTGGACCTTCTTAGGCACTTCGCTATTCCGGAGAAAACCAATAAAATCGACAAAAGAAAATAGTGCTTTCAATAACCTTACCTTCACAATCCACGCCTAAATGTTACTTATTCCTTTAGACTTCAAATTTCTTGCAAAAACGAAACAGAAACACTTGAATTAGTCAAAATAAGAACAAAAAATTTTATAAATCGACCTACACGTCGTGACATGAACTGCATTGACAGGTATACTAACAAAATTGTGCCGTAAAATTCAAGTAATGCCAACGCGCTCCAATGATTGGTTAATGAGGAACGTCGGCGCAAGATTTGATTTCAATATAGTATCGGGAGTGGAATTTTTAAAATGGTGGCGCTTATTAGGAACCGGCCCTTATTAGGCGAACATACCTTATATAAAGAATGAGCATTCGCAACGGACGGTTTTTCGGGTAAGGCAAACACAATAGAGGTACCAGCATGCCTGAAAAAATTCTAAGTCATTTAACATCCATACCAATCCCCAATGGCCCCGCGTGACGGACTACTGCCCTCCACTCTCTGATTATTATTATCATTCCGGCCAATATTTTAGTATTTCATCCTACTATTTATAAGAACATGATGCGTTCAGAGGTTCTCAAACAGCAGATTCAGCTGGCTGTTGAGAATCAAGAATCGTTTTATTTCCCAATCCTATAGAGCTGGTGAATCCGTTTCCCGGGGTGGACTACGAGGTAGTATACTCCTACTAATTTCCACCCCAGAAATTCTCGACATACTTAGACATATAAGAGCGGTGCCATAGATTTACTAATATTTGCTTCGACGCAATGCGGCGTCGCAGCGCATCACTACTTCATGACGCCGCCGCTGCCGTGGCATGCAATGACCGACGCGTTTCACGTCGTGAGGTCTTACGATACGTCGCTCTGCTTTTATGTTTGTCGGATGTCAAGAATCATGGAAGAACAGGGGGACCAATCGCACTATTTTATAATGGTTTTACCGTTCGAGCGGAACGTTTTTGGTTTTGGTTTAGCTTTAGTTTAGCTGAAGTAAAAAATGGTATCGCGCTATTTTTTGTGACCGATTATATCGTTGACGCTTCCAAAGTAAAACCAAACCCAAACACTTTAGATTATGTAAATTCATCGGTATCGTCATCGATTACGTTGACCAATGCTAAGCCGTGAAATTGCCGAGCGAGCGAGAGCCAACCAATCACATGTCAGAATGTAACCGATGACGATATCGATGAAATTATGTAATAGAACCCCAGGTCATCGCTAAAAAAAACTGACCGTATTTCCGAAATTACGCATCCGTAAGGAGTTCCCCTCGCGAGGAGACGATCCTGGCCACAGCATCAGTTTCTTGTCTATCATACAAATGTATTGTCATCAGAACTAAACGAATATGCAAAATTTCAGCCCCTTAGGGAAACAGAAAATTATGTCGATTCGGATGTACACCAACTAAACTAAAACCAGTTTTAGAGTAGTACTGTCCCTTTCTCCCTGGAACAGTACGATGCGACGGCACCACTCCCAAACTGGTTTTAGTTTAGTTGGTGTACATCCGAATCGACACGAATGGTACTAATTTGACTTGAAAATTTTTAACGGACATTTACATACGAAGCATCTACATACATATGCTCACGCCTGTTTCCCGTTGTGGTAGGCAGAGACTACTGATTTACACTTGCAGCGATCCTGACATACTTACATTTGCATCTTCCACTCTCATCAAATGCTTACACGTACGTCGGTTAGTGCTTGCGCACCCATACCGCACTTGACTTTTTGTGAACATCAATCACTTGATTGACGTACGTCCTTCTCAGTCGACCTTTACCGACCTATCGACATACGAAGTCAATTAAATAAAATCTTGAAAATATACATACAGACAGATGAAAATAAAACCTCCTCCATTTTTTAGTTATTTCACAGGTTAAATAATCTGTCAATGAACATGAACATTCACGAGACTTCCATAAGGTCATTGAACTCGGTAATCAACAATTCCCTCCCCGAGTTAAAGAAAACAGCTCCGAAACAAAATTATACAAAGTCAACATGGAACCGCGACTGAAGTTTTGGTTACCGCGTATCTAGTGATGGGCAATTTCGAAAACATTTCAAGCGTTTCCATATCGATGAAAACATTAACAACTATAAATTTACCAACTGATTGCTTTATTTCAAACTTTAAACCTATACTTCATTATTTCAACATGAGATACATGATAGGCCTTCGCTCGTATTTGAGGGAGTATGGGCCACAATCCATCACGCTGGCCCAATGCGGGTTGGGGACTTCACATGCCTTTGAATTTTAAAGCATGCCGGTATCCTCACGATGTTTTCCTCACCGTTTAAGAGAGCATTCGGATATCACATAAGTAATTAAATTTAAAAACTCTTTTGTACATGGCCTGCCTGGAAATCGAACCCGGACCTCCTATATTGGGAGACCGCGTCTTAACCGCCGAGCTACCGACGCCGACCGACAAAGAAATGTATCCGTCGCGAATTGTGTTAATGATTTTCCTAAGAAAATTTAAAGACAGCGGCGTTAAAAATGTTTTAATAAATAATAAATTCCTAGACATTTACTGTACTAGCATTTCTATTAAATTATCATGAACAAAATTTGCCTGATATGACACGAAAATTTCATATCGATTTTTAGGGATATTGAAGTGGTAAATGTTAGTCACTAAGTGCCTTGTTATTTATCTTACAATGGAAATTACAAAGCATATAGAATTTAACAATTATTCAAAAAACAATTTTACGAAAACTTAAACGAAGATTTCACATTGAATATTCATTTAAAATTTCTTTGAAATTCAAAGAAAATTTCCGAAGCTTGTATAAACTTGTGGGAAAATTACGCTTTAAACACTTTTTACGTGCACATCACTACGCTTAATATGCCGTGGAACTGTATTATATGGTTGCATGCAATGTTCAGTTACACTTGTTTTTATTTTTAAAAGTATCCCGGATATTAGTGAAACGAAAGAAAATACTAATAATTATTCCCTAGCACATAACAATACATTACAATATGAACTACTAGATTATAACGAACAGACGACCTGTTTGGTGTAGTGGTTAGAAACTCTGCTGCTATACCAAAAGTTCGCGGGTTCGAATCCCGCTAGGGGTATATGTTTGTATGATGAATACAGACATGTGTTCCCGAGTTATGGATGTTTTTCATTTATATATGTATTTATTTACAAAAAAAAATGTATTTGTGTAGTTTATCAACCATCTGGTATCTATAATATAAGCCTAGTTGCTTAGTGTGGAACTAGATGGCGCTGTGTGTATGTGCAAAGAAATTTATTTATTTATTAATAGATTGAACGAGCTATGGAGAGGGCGATGATCGGTATTTCGCTACGAGACAAAATTGATATTATTTTATTGTAAAACAAAGAAAATGAAAAACGCCAAGTTAATTGGAACATGTTCCTCTTTAGGCTTCAATACCCAAAAGATGACAAAGGGACTCTATTGCCAACCCTAGGCTGTCGTCCGACTGTCTGTCACAGCGATCTATACTTTCAATCGTAATTGGTAGTTGAAATTTTCGCAGGGTACACTATGGTCTCTATTAATTAAGGCAATTCATATCCATAGTAAGTAATATAACTATAAATTGAAAATTTTGCATACTTACACTCTACTTTCATCTCCTTCTATGAGAAAAAAAGACAAGAAGCGTTTATAAATGTAAAAATAGTGAACAAAATCCGTGCGCAGTTCGCACGCTTTTTTTAATGTTTTTTTTTAATTAAGGACGGCGGCCGGCAGTCATTACTTTTTTCATAACATATTTTAGTTCGATCTCTTTGGTCGATACTATGGAGTATTTAAGTCTGTGCTTTATTCATACAATATTTTAGTACGATCTCTTTGGTAGAATCGTGAAAAAGCTAGAGGATATACGTATATCCTTACAAATATGTATTGTAAGAAACATTAATCATGATGTTCCATGGTCCTAATTCAAAACTCTTTTATTTCCTGTTCTAAAACTTTGGGCGCACTTATTGAGGAACCAATCATTGTTTTTCGAATAGATGAGATAATAGTGTGCAATTACTTCTCTCTTGGAGCTCTCCGCTCACAGTGGAAAACGCGCCTTATTATACACACCTTGTGTACCTGTGTGCTCTATATGGGTACTGAATAACAATATATTACTGTCTAAGCCGTTACCTCGATTATAGTAGCATTCCACTATAACTAGGTACAAGAATCATTTCCAAATTTAAGACTCGACATAGACGGCTATCATTAGAAGCCGGAAGTGGGAATAGCTTTGTAGGCACTTAGGATAATGGAAGAAAACACTCAGGTTTCCAGAGGGCCAACTTTCTTACGGTATCCGAAGGCAGTGGGGTCGTAAAACGTAAACATTACAGTTGGGGTTTACAAAACTTTGCCTCGCAGAATTTCAGAATGAGACCAGTTAGAAAGACAGTCTAAGATTTGTGATTACTCACTAAATCTGTAATTATACTAAGTATCCCAACTAATATTATAAATGCGAAAATTTGTGTGTGTGTATGCCTGTATGTATGTAGTTTGATAGCTCTTCACGCCTATACCGCTGGATGGATTTGGACGAAAGGTTGATAGACAGATTAGAACCTGGATTAACATATAAACAAAAGTTTTTGCTGAACCGATTTTGATGAAGTCTTCCCCGCGGACCAAATTTTTATGTAACTGGCATCCTTTTAAAACAGAGGAAAAAAGTAAAAACTTAGCATTAGGCTACTCAATGCCATTGCACTGTATTTTCTCTTGTTTTCCCAATTTAAAAAGAACGTAAGTCTCTACAGATTTTGATTAACTCTGATCTTTACCGCCTTTACCGTTAACTAATATTATAAATGAGAAAGTTTGAATAATAATAATATAATAAATATTTCGGACACTTACACTAATCATCTAGTCCCAAACTAAGCAAAGCTTGTGCTAAGGATACTAGATAACGGATAAACATACATAAATATTTATATAAACATCCAAGACTCTGGAATAAATGTTCGTATTCATCATACAAACATTTACCCGTCGCGGGATTCGAACCCCAACTGTTGGTTTCGCTGATAGGGTCACTATCCACTACACCAATCGGTCGTCTTTGAATGAATGAATGTTTGTTTGTTGTTCAATCTCAAATGAAGTGTCGTTACATTCGTGCTAGCACCGGGAGTGACATTGCTATCGTACGAAAAAACTTTTTAAAAAATTATAAAACCATACTCCGACTACGGTTGTAAATATCTACTTTTTCAATTTAAGAGCTATGGTCTTGTCGGTGGAATCATGAGCACGTCTCTCTGCTTACCGCACTTGGTCAAAATAATTGCGCCTAGGTCTTCCCCTTCCTCTGTTTCCTACAATCTTTCCCTAAATTACGTCCTTCAATAAAATGTCGTGTGATATCATCTTTCCACTTCAACTGTGGCCTATTGGCCACATATGCGAAACTATTGTTTCGCATCTCTTCTCGTTTACCATCATTAACACCTCTTCATTTGTCGTTTTCTCTGGCCAGCTTTTTCCCTCCATTCGCGTCTTCAGCTGCACATCTCAAATACCTCTAACCTTTCCCTATCCTTTTGTGTTAATGTCCATGTCTCACAGCCGTATAAAACTGTTTCCACACATAGTATTTTATCACCCGCTTTCTAGCTTTTTTGCTATATCGACTTACCAATCAAAAACAAGATGAAATGACTCGATTGAGTTATACCGGAGTTGGAAGCCTCTATCCTCGTACGTATTTTTATAAAACTTGACCTCGGCACTGCCCTGCGCCTCAATTAATTCGTGATTAGTATAATAAATAAATAAATAATAAATAAATAAATAAATAATAAATATCCTTGGACATACACACAACGCCATCTAGTTCCACATTAAGCAACTATAGGCTTGTGTTGTGGATACCAGATGGTTGATATACTACACAAATACATTTTTTTTTGGAAATAAATTCATATATAAATGAAAAACATCCATAACTCGGGAACACATGTCTGTATTCTTCATACAAACATATGCCCCTAGCGGGATTTGAACCCGTAATCTTTTGGTATAGCAGTTAGAGTTTCTAACCACTACACCAAACAGGTCGTCAATAGTATATTGGGATAGTTTGCTTACGCCCTCCATCTCCGGCCTAAAGTTAAGTTATTTCGTCTTATTTTCTTTTTTTATGTAGTCGTGGAAAGAAAAAAGGGAAGCCTTTGCCCAGCAGTGGGACAATATGGGCTGGGTAGATACTAGTAGATATTTATAGCCGTAGTCAAGTTTTTATTTAGATATTGTTTACAAAGAAATTGATAGCTGTTTTCGAATTTCTTAAGTCGAGACCTATCTGATACCCATCTCGATGGGGTGATTGAATTATTTGTTGCCAAGTCTGGAAAAACGTGGCTAGCGTCCGCAATATTGGATTTATTATGATGACACTCTTATGACCCTCCCGAGATCAGTAATAATCTTGCGACACTGCAATATTACAACACGACAAAAAAGGCTCTGTCCTAACAGTCCTATGAGAAGTGACATGTATAGCGTTTTGTAACAGGGTAGGATGAATGATAAAATTTGCTATCAAATAAAAAAAAATACAACTACAAAATAATAACTTACTCTTATAACAATACTCGCAACTGTTGAGAATATTTTTGCACACATCAGTATGAATCAGCTATCTTGACAATGCATTTGTGGGTAGGCACTGCCTTTCTGCCTATATGGAGGGCACGCCACTGCCTATGAAATGAAATAAAATGAAATGAAAATGAAATGAAAGTGAAATGAAAATGAAATGAAAATGAAATGAAAATGAAATGAAAATGAAATGAAAATGAAATGAAAATGAAATGAAAATGATGTGAAAATGAAATGAAAATGAAATGAAAGTGAAATGAAAATCATTTATTTATGTAGGCAATACAATATGCACTTATGAACGTCACTTTATTTTTTAAACTACCACTTGCTGGGAACGCGACCACTACTGAGAAAAGCTAGCGAGAAACTCAGAGGGTTTGTCTCTTTTCAATCAGTTATTTACAATCTAGAAAGGTTACAATAAATTTTATATAGCGTGTAGAGGAGCCGTTTAATCCCATAAGGGAAATGACAACAAACCATTTCTTTCAGAATCCATTTTAATTCATCAGAGCTACTCTGCCAACCAGCTCTACAATTAGAACTAGTGTTCTTAAACAGCACGTTTCCCTGGCATTCATAAACTATGTATGAAGCATTCAGATCTATTGTTACTTGTAGAAGCTTAAACCTTTCAAGCTGCTGTCCCATTTAGAGCCCTTTAATGCATTTCTCCCGTCTAATTAGCGACGTGAAGAATGTAGGTCAGGCTAACCCCTTTTAATCCAAGACGCGACAAATTACAAGGGAAACTACCTCCACATCGCGTTCTACCCTACACTGATAATAAAAGATTTTGAACGGGCCATAGTAGTTTTTTTATTATTCGGAAAAATTACTGTTCGTTTTCTCTTGCTATATTCTCTTCGACATTCCGTGTACCGATTTCGTTCGATCAAAGTTAATTATTGCCCGGTTATCGTAACATAATAGATTAGTGCTGGACCGCTGCTTCGCATGTGTGAATTAGGTAAAAATGCTTGCATTTCCTCTCAATAAAGTAAGTACACACAGAGGAATGGCCTTAAAGAATGCTGCTTATGGAATGCTCAGTAGGTACTCGGTTTGGTTTTAGTGTGTACCTTCTTGTCCAAGCAGCAACCTTCTCTTAAATTGTGTGATTGAGATCAAAACCAGTTCTGTATGGAAACATTAGCGGCCATATTGAATTTCGCAACCTATCAAATTTCGTAACGTATCAAGCCCAACTACAAATGGCAATTCGGGGTACACGCTATTTATGTTCTAACATGTTATAGATTACGCTGCTGAGAATGTTAGGAGGCTTGTCGCAATGGATCTTGAATTGTCACGGTTATTATAACAGCATTTGATGCACTCGTGAGGCAGTAGTATTTTCGATTACCGAAGTTAAGTAATGTCTGGCGGGGTCAGTCCTTGAATGGATGACCACTAGTGACATTTTAATACGAGTGTTTTCGTGCTTCGGAGGTATTATGTAAAATAGTCGGTCCTGCTTGTGGCAGCTTAAAAACACTGATTGTCTAGTTGGCACAAGTCTGACAATGCACAATGAGCCCGCGTTTTGGATTATGGTCCATATCCTCTCCCAGAGAGAGAAGGCTGTGCCGCAACAGTGGGGATGATTATAATATAGTTTCATGGATCTGTCGATATATACAGAGGAAACTAGGTCTTCCAAATTTCCTAACACCAACGCAAGAGCTAAAGTTCCAACCAACGCAAATCCACCCTGATATCCTCCCTACCCACACTACAAAAATTGCCTAGGTACACGAAAATATAAGCGTTACGTGGTCTCACTTTTTGGGGAACGCACAAATTCAACTGATCAATTCCTTGAACTATAGCAGCAACCTCTCGTTCTATCACAAATCATCTCATTCTTATACATATAGCTCGTCACATTGCTTACTAAGCGACTTCAAATTTATGTAACTAACCACAAAATCCATGTCCATGTTTCGTTGGGGAAAACGAGTTTTGAAGCGGAGATCACGTTTCTGCACACGTACCTAGTATGGGAAGCTCACCTACTATATAATAATAATAAATATTTCGGACACTTACACCAATCATCTAGTCCCAAATGGATACTAGATAACGGATAAACATACATAAATATTTATATAAACATCCATGACTCGGGAATAAATGTTCGTATTCATCACATAAACATTTACCCCTCGCGGGTTTCGAACCCGCAACCGTTGGTTTCGCTGACAGGGTCACTACACCACCCGGTCGTCAATATGGTGCGACAATCTGCGTAAGGCTGCTGGACTGGAAACAACGAATTGGATGTCAAATGTAGTTTATCTAAAGTAGGTTAAAACAATACAATCTATACGTCATACTCTTAGAGCATACAGAGCGACTTGAATACGAAATGATCGTAGAGCCGGCCGCCAGTGATGCGGAGGTAATTTGACTGACCACGATGTATGACGCAAGAGATTCAATTCCCTCGCTTGTCCGACCGCGACCCGGCCTTAGCTTTATGCTACATGGAAATGGGATAACGGCTGATCTGCACTGCAAATACAAATATGGAGGGCAAAGATACCGATGGCCAACTACCTAGTACCTACCTGTTCGTATATTATCTTATCAAGTTATCGGTTGAATAATACTTACTTTAATTGTGTAGTAATTAAATCGATAATGCAGAAAGATGTGGTCATGACTCCACCGACAAGTGCATAGCTCTTAAATTCAAGAACAAAGAGTAATTAGTACAGACGTACCAGTAATAGAATATGGATCCCACTTGTAACGTATTTAAAATACCCAAGAGCGAACAGAAAAATGGTTACGTTAGGTTAGAAAGTTTGAACTCTACCTGGGCCCGTATCGTATTGCAAATATGCACCAGGAAAATATTTTTTTCTTTCGAATTGGGTTATAACTCTCTATTTTCAACTGTTCAAATATATATTGAGATTTATTGGTACCAAATCACCGAATAACAATAACATAGAGTTGAAAATCTTTTCGAGGCACAATGTGCAATTAAATAATTCGATTGTATCATAAACTTATTTATAATGCTATGTTTTATAATGGCTCTCAAATTAAGTAAATTGGCATTATTATTTTGTTGTTACATATTTTTTTCACATATTTTACTTAATATCAAACATTTTGATTGGTCAATACATTAGGTCACAACAACTTCCTTTTTGTAGTAAGAACTTCAAACAGTAGGTAATCCCATCAAAGATAATAACAAGTTATTCCAAGACAGATACATCACAAAACAAAAACATTCTGGATCGGTCCCAAACATCATTCTTTAAGACATACTAGTGGCTCGGAAGATAAAACAAAAAGAAATAGGTTTATTGTGCCGCTGAGATCGGAACTACGAAACCTTTTTTAAGGGGCATGGGACGGAACAAGACCGTTTTGTCAAAACCTTTCCGCGATCCAGAGTGGATACTGAAAATTTGATGTGGTCGGCTCTTGCTACTTAAATCTGCATTGTGCTGTACGCTTGTTGTGTTGGAGCTTATTGCTTAGGGTGCTTTACTTATTTAAATCGACACTCGCCCTTCAACAGAATTGCCAAATTGCTGAAAAGCTGCACTGTCTCGATTGAACACTCGTGAAGTCTGAACAAGACTTTTTATCTTAAGAAATCTGAGAAATGGACACCGTCATTAGCTGAGATTTATTATGTATTATTGTGTGATAATAAACAATTTCATGCATTTCAAAGTGGTCATCCTCCGCCTCCGTGGCTCAATGTAAACAACAATGGGTTTACGATTCGGAGGTCGCGGGTTCGATCCCCAGCGGGGTACATGTTTAAGTACTCGGTTTGGTTCGGTTTGGTTGGTGGTAAGGCATTTTAAATGTCCGCCTGGCTAGCTACCACCATCTTACCTAAATCTGCCGCCAAGCAACAATATTAATAGCATTGTGTTCCGGTTGTCAGAGATAAGTAGCCAGTCCTCCAAATGTGTTGGGGTTTCCAGGTCAGTACGCTTCCACCTGCGACATCATCTTCACTTAACATCAGGTGTGATTGAGGTCAAGTACCAACCCGTTAAACATTATAAATACGCTCACAATTATTTGCACAAATGTCGTATGCTTTCGGCACGTTACCAACCCGTCTCTTCGTAAAAGGCGACTATGGGACTTTGCACCAGAGAACATCTATATTTGAGTTCGTGTAATTCCCGTTATGAGTCCTGTCAGCCTATTGCACTCTTATTGACTTTGTGGTGGAATGCGCTACCTCGCCTTCCTCATATGTGAGCTAGTTGACAGGATTCATCATCATCATCATATCAGCCACAGGTCGTCCGCTGATGACTTAGACCTCCCCTGTAGAAATCCAGAGTGACCGGTTGGAAGCGGTCTACATCCAGCGATTTCCCGCGACTTTCCACCTTTTGAGTGGACGTCCTACGCTGCGCTTGTCGGTGCGTGGTCTCCACTCGAGAAATTTAATGCCCCACCGGCTATCAGTTCTTCGATTGGGTTCGATTTGCCCACTCCCATTTTAACTTATTAGTCAAGTGGGTTATGTCGGTGACCATAGTTCGCCTACGATTTCTTCATTCCTAATTCAATCATGTAGTGAAACGCTGAGCATCGCCCTCTTCATAGCACATTGTGTGATCCTAGCTACAGTAAATCAAACATTAGGTATCTATGGGCTATGTGCACGATAGATTATGGATGCAATCTGCCGTTTCGACGATACTACGACAAGACGATGTCTGCGTTATGTGCAAACATTCATCGATACGCCGTTGCGTGGTAGAGGCATCTTAGCTCACACACAAAAGTCAACAGTTCTCCATGTGATCCTCTCTTTGATACTCAACTTAGTTATGCCGCGTTTTAATGGAAATCTAACATACGAGAATGTTCACTTAATGATATTTTATAGCTATATTATTCCTGACATAGGTATGCACAATTAAACCACCATTCCTAAATACATAATTTACATCAATATTTTTACCGCGGCCATTTCGATGGGTAGTTGGGGCGGAAAAGACGTTATCTTTGTTAAGGAATGTGCTAATAACAAGATCGGCAAACTCTACAAAGATAAAGCGAAAGTTAGGGGGTGAATTTTAATCAAATGCGTCTGCGACATTAATGAGATGAAAGCGAACAGGGCTCTTAATCGTGATTTGTTTGTCCAATTTAATTGTGGAGGGTCGTGGGTTCATACTGTGAATTAATTCTGAGATTTCAAGCGCTTTATTGGGGTCGTACGTCATTTCAATGTATACCTGCGCATCCGCTACAATGAAGAAATGTTATGTTATTTTGCAGAATTATTACTTGTTAACCTTAGTGCATTAAGAGGTCAAAACCACCTTTAGATACAGCACTGGATAATTATATATACATACATATATAATACAGGCCAGACGGCTTGCGTACCATTTGACATACCATACCAGACGGTATGGTATGTCAAATGGTATGTCACAACACATGTCACCAGTAAGACTAGTTTAGAAAATACCAGGGCAGTTTCAATAGTAGAACACTTACTAATAAATGCTAATAGATTATGGAGATTTTATTAATAATCATGGACTGGACTGGATACACGTCTGACCACAATCTCACCTGATGAAAGTATCCAAGATGAACTACGCTATCTCATTACTTATTCACCCTGCTCGTGAAAATTGAGGATTTCGGAAAAACTGACGCCGAAAGGCAATTCCATAACAAGGCAATTTGCATTATGAATGAAGAGGCAAACCGCTCCAAGCGAGTCGTCAATATGAGGTGCAATAACTACGAACTTCTTAAAATGCTGTAAAGTCTCCACTAAACATCATATTTCCATAGTTTCCTAATTCCCTAATAAAATTAACAAGTCAATGCCCTCTTGGCTCTCCTTGGGGCAAACAACCAACTTCCACTTTCAAACTAATATTCAGCGTCATCACCAACAGCCTTACAACTCCCCCACTGTTGGGGCACAGCCTCATCTCACTGGGAGAACTAACATTGTAAATGCGAAAGTTTGGACGTTTTACATAATATGCCCTGGTTTATAATATAAGATTTCATCCTGGTTATGGAAGTAGCTTCAGCGAGTTAAACAAATTACACAAATCAACGAATTCCATGTGGGCGTAGCCGTGGGTATACAAATAACATCATTAGTTTATCATAAACAAACATGCATCGTAGATCCTGAATCCCACTCACACACTTTGAGTTTATTTATATTTCATTTATGTTTAACTATGTTACAGATAATAACCTAATAATGCTACAGAGTATATGTAACGTATAGGTAATAGAGCCTTTGTGTTAATTATAGAGCAATAAGGATTATCCATTTTAGGTATACGAAAACAGCGGCCTACACTGAACGGCAGTTTAGTTAGTAAATTAAGACCCTTGAAATCGTACCTACTGGTGCAAAACATTAATTTAATCCAACTACTATGCTAATGTTAATAACCGTCATTAATATCTGACAGGATTAGAAATGGGCCTTTGGCCGAGTACCTAACCCCCTAATAGGATAATGGACTACTGCTTTGAAGGTTAAAGATAATAATCTTCGGTATTAAATTCCTACGAAAATGGATTCGTGTATCGGATCGAATCGCACACGTTGTACCAAAATGACAACATGGATCGTCCAAATCTTTAAACGTCAGAATCTTACAATTCTAAGCCTACTGCAAATAAAGCCTTAAAATTCTATAATCCTATCAACATACCTGCACTAGTAGCACGACAGGCGCGATAATCGTTGATGTTGCGCGAGATAATATTTGTCCTGCTCATTCGCGTGGACGAAATATACAACTATCCCACACTCACTACGTCGTGCGCGACAAACGATGTCATGCTACGGGGCTGAGTCCCACAGCCACGCAAGACCATCCTTAAAACCACTAATATTTTGATTGTATACGTATACATATAATAGTCGTGTGGCTATCGACTGAATGCAACCAACCCGTCTCTTTCCATGAGTGTTGAAAAAGGGACCATTGTTATCATAAAATAACACCATAGACGGTATGGACAGCAGCGTCAGTGGTGCTGAGCTCTCACAAATCCGCCTGCCCAACTGCGTGGCAATTAACGCAAATCCTCCCATTGAAAGCGACGCAAATAGCTCCATGAGAGAGGCCTATGTTCAGTCGTCATCATCATCATATCATCTTCTTGTCCTCGTCCCAATTTATGTAGTAGTATTTGGAAAAACAACCAATTGCACACGGCGGATACATAAACTTTTAAAATTATTTCTTTAAATTTTCTCAAGAACTAAATCATGGATTATATACTATTTTATTTGTATTCCTTTAAACAATCACGTCAGAGAAAATGTTATTGACATATAACGATACTTACAAACATAAATAGGTATTAAATTTTGCTACTGCTTTTGAAAAGTACAGCTTTTGATGAGTGAGTTTCTAATTGTTGGTACTTCGATTGTACATTTGAAAAGACGCGAACAATTGTCATTGGATCCTTTGAATAGGTTCTCTTGAAATCGCTTTTGATACAAAATCATTTTCAAATTTATGAGCGGAAATCTTTTAGCAAATTTCTTTGGCAGTCGGATGTAACCTTGATAATAGGTATTTCGAAGATACTTATAGGTATTGATATCTATAGGCATATCTTCGGAATTATCGCTTATTTTTTTTAAATAATGTGTTTATTCACTGCGATACAATGTGGAAGGAAAATAGTAACATTTTGGGAGCGAGTAAGAAGAAATCTACAGAAGAACGAAAGTCGCCGACAGCCAATCGCATAGTAAATTAAGGAGGCAGTGGGTAGGACATAGCTTCGAGCTGGTAAATTTAAAATTCTGGAATGGAGACCACGCACCGTACTTAATCTAAATGATTCGGTGTCCAAAGGAAGAATAAAGGTATTGTAACAGGTAGGATATTCCTGTCAGCAGCTTATCCAGCTGGTCCCTCTATTTTAACGTTGGTGATCCTACCAAGGATTCTGTTAAATTATGAACTGTATGTCGTAGATAGCGACAAATTAACGACTGATTTATAATATGTACGGTCGTATGAATATCATAATACCTGGTTTGCTAAGAGAATTAAACCAAATGACGCTGGTATTCATATTGCTACCAATCGTCAAGGGAGACGGGCCACTTGTACATCCAAAAGCATGAAGTGACTTTGATTACCACAGGATTATTATCACAGACGCTTGGAAGAATCCGGTGATTTTTTTTTTAAATTTTTTTATGGTTAACTGGATACACATTTGACCACAATCTCACCTGATGGGAAGTGACGATGTGGTCGAAGATGAAGCACGCGATCTCAGTAGATGCCTATTCACCCTGCTCTTGAAGATCCCAAGGTTGTAAGATTCAGGAAAGACTGACGCCAGAAGAATGAAGAGTCGAACCGCTTAGTGCGAATGTTCGGTATGAGTCGTTGTTTACTAAGAAGTTGGTCATGGAATTTGAGCAGGTGGGATTGTAGACTAGCTCGGATGAATTCCACTGACAGCTGCAAGGGACGAGTTAGATGGCGTAAGAATCATGCTCTACGTTTACCATTTACCAAGTAATATCTCGGGTTCCATAGTCATAATTTCTTATGATTTGCGTGTGAGGAAATGGTTTGAATTGCCTCCTCAATTCGTCTTTAGTAGCTTGACATAATTTTGCAATTGCCCGAGCCACCCTCTACCACGACACGGCTGTGGCACCGTCCCAATCAGGTAGCTTTTATTGCGTCGGTAACTAATAGTAGATTTACAGTATTAAACTTTTTAAATCTAGGTTGGAAATCCAAGATTTGATCCCTTTCGGCGATCAGCAAATTTCGAATGCGTTTACAACATTTAAAATTTTGCTTGTGTGGCCCAGAAGCGGTATCCTGCCTTTTCGCCGAAAATTGTTTGGCAGATTATCACTTGCCAACCAACGTTTCGCCGATCTTTCACTTTGACAACTAACGATTAACAAATTTTTGTATGACAACGTTTCATTTGGTAGAATTATTGTTAAACTGATTATTATAATGACACAAAACGTTTGGGATATTTATCATTTGTCAAACATTTCACTAGGCCACACAAGTATTAGACGAATTACGTTTTGTCAGTGTAACAGTTCCCTTTTCGTACTGAATGATCTAAACTGTCTCCTAAAAAGGAATAACCATCATTTAGATGAATGTAGGTAAGTACTATACAAATGTTTATAGGGCGGGTGCGAGCGTAGCGAGCACGGGAGTTCGGGGCACCCCGACATCTGTTGATTAGGTTGGAAGCTTTGCTCGCCCACCTCGCTACCGCCATCCCCTTCTGTTAGGTTGGCATGTATACATAGTGAAATGAAACCCTATTTAATTCAACATTTGGTAAATAATAAACAACTAAAGGAATATTACGCAAACTAAAACATTCTGCTACTTGGAACGGCATTTTAAAAACTGTCATTATGAAAACTGAATGAAAACGTTTGGTCTGCAAACGTACAGTCGATAACTGTGAGGTTGGGAAATAAACCAAAATTATATGATAAGTTGGCAAATGATTATTCGGCGAAATAAAATTCTGCGAAACGTTAGTTGGCAAGTGAAAATTTGGCAAACAATTTTCGGCGAGAAGGTAGAGAACCCCCAGAAGCCCAGTTAGAGTAACGCCGACATAACACGGAGCTGTGAGAAGAGTTGTTTTGAAATTCAAAGGCATTCTAACAATAAATATTGACCGTGTAAAATTCGGCCTTAGAACATTTCCTAAGTTTCCTCCACATGTGGCAAAGGGATTACCCGGGTCCCCGCTTAAGCCTTACAAACGTAGCTCCAAATCGACGCTATTTAGTGAGGCGCCGTCGAGCCTCCCTAATTAAGAACACCCTAACTTTTCTTGACGTCTCGGGCTACAGGGTGCTCTGGGCATACGTCCTTCACAGCGTAAATAGATTGTTTGGACAGCCGATAGGCAGAAGAGGATTTCAAGGGATTAACGTTAAGTTTATTATCAAAGCAATCTCGTTAAATACTCTTGTTGTTAAATTTGTGTTAGTAAATTAACCTGTAAATTTGATGTGCCAGAAAATACCTCGATTTCATACTTAAGGTTTGACCATTGTCCAAGACTAGCATTGTATAATGGGAATTGCATATAATTGTTTAATAAAATACCTGAAAATATATTGTACCAATGGCTCTTGAATTCCTGCTTTTATAGTATTCACGAATTTTTAAATAAACAATAATCCTAAACTGTAGGAATGGCTCTCGGATTCCTGTTTTATACATTAACGAAGTTTTTTATGGATTTTGTATAAATTTTTTTTTATTAAAAAACACATTTGACCTCAACGACTATGAGCCAAAGATTTAGCTGCGAAACCAACGTTGGAATCCCGGTTGGAGGAAATTTTTGTGTGATGAATACAATTAATTCTCGAATCATGGATGTTTATATAAATATTTATGTGTGTGTATCCATAGTACAAGCTTTGCTTAGTTTGGACTAGATGATTGGTGTAAGTGTCCGAAACATTTATGTGTTGTCTTATTATGTGTTGTAATGAAGCTAAAATAAAAATAACATAATTACGTGACAATTCAAATGTTTTTTTAGATTCACGGAATTCACGATAAGATATTGACTTCACAATTTGTTACATGATATTGACTGAAAGAGCTACAAAGTCGATCAGCAATTTCAATATCCGTCCTAATTTTTATGAGTATAATTTTATTGCTTCGAAATTTCGCCGTAAAGCCGTCGCAATAAAATTCTTTTCAATAATTAACCGAAGTATGGCACAGAGCGTAAATTGAAAAACCTCGAGTGGCAAATCCCATAGGTCTGAGGGAATAAAAACAAGAACAAAACGAAAATAGGTTAAGCTTTCCCTGGGGGTGGAAAGGACCCGCGGATCGGTTTTTGTATCAACGGGCCCGCTCGGTCGCTAGTTCGTAAGTGCGCTCCCTAATAAAAATTTAGCAACGAGCTGAATTGAAAGTAGTTGGGTCTCGGCGGCCGACGTAAACACAGTTTACTTTTTACTACGTGATTGTTTTGATAATGCGTTCTTTGTTGCATCAAGATTTAAACTAGTCCCGATGCTAACACACTTTTAAATTTGTGGTAACTTTCGGATAGGAAAAGGTTACATCGGCCGTATGTACCCACTTGTCCCCACACGTGTCTCGTTAGGTTAGAGTACGAACCAGAATACACGTGCGTGATGCCAGAATACACGCAGCAGAAATTGTACATTTCGGTGGCAGTATTGCAGTACAGTTTTTTAACATTTTCAGCTTTCAAAATATCAGTTATTTTGACAATATCAAAGAACTGTACTGAAATATAGTGCCACCGAAATGTACCATTTTTTGGGATATAAATTATAAATTAGTACGTACGAGTAATCAGTAAAGCAAATGAGGATTCCAGCAACGTGACGCCAGAATGGTCACATTATAATCGCAACTAATCCCACTTCCCAACTAATATTATAATTGCGAAAGTTTGTGTGTATGTATATTACCTCTTCTCGCCTAAACAGCTGGACAGATGGATGAAATTTGGTTGATAGATTGGAACCTGGATTAACGTATAGTAATTTTTTTTTGGTGAACTCTTTTTAATGAAATCTTCCACGCAGGCGAAGTCGCGGGCGGAAAGCTAGTAAATCTTAAACTAAAGTGGCACTATCTTAACCGCCTCTGTGGCTCAAAGTAAACAACATAGGGTTTACGAATCGAAGGTCGCGGGTTCGATCCCCAGCGAGGTACATGTTTAGAATGCGGTGTTCCGTGAGTGTTTTGTTAACTTAACTACGTTAATCGAAGTCGTATAACGAATGTGGTGTGCCATGAATGTTTTACTTAATTCAGTAGTTTATTTTTAAAATAGGAATTTGAACAGATGGTATGGTGGATAGTCCGTAGGTACGAGTATGTATTACAAATACTTTTATCAACATTCACAGATAGCTGCACTACAAAGTCATTGTTTACTGCGAAAATGGTTTAAGTTTACAAATCTCGGTGAGATATATAAAAAGTAAAGTCAATTAGCATAATCCAGGATCTTGATAAAGGTCTAGATGTAGGCAATTAGAATAATCGCTGGATCAAGTTAGGTCAGATTTAGCGGGATTTCTGTTTATGTATTACGGGATTAAATTAATTGATGACCTCTGCATTTTATATGTAGACCTGAATTTCAGTGGCTATAATTAGGCACATACTTAATTAGAATTTTCGCGAATACGTCTGTGAGCTGGTTTCTTACTAGTATGTCACTTAGGTTGTGACCTCACGTGGATTACGTTCTCCATTACTGAGTTATGTTTTAAAAAGACTTATACTCGTAATGCGTATGACCATTTGAAATTAATAAATATTTTCCACATACACACAGCACCATCTACTTCCACACTAAGCAACTAGTCTTGTATTATAGATACCAGATGGTTGACAAACTACACAAATACATTTTTTTTGTGTAAATAAATACATATATAAATTAAAACATCCATAACTCGGGAGCACATGTCTGTATTCGTCATACAAACATATGCCCCTAGCGGGATTCAAACCCGCGACCCTTTGGTATATTCGACTATTTTTTCTAAATTTAAAAACAAGTGGAATACGTCGTTTTCTGTTCGTTAATAGACTTTGAAACAAATTTTATAACGGCAAGCCCTATTTTCTCGTAATGTCACTTAGTTTTTCGACGCCATATTGGTGTCATCCAGTTCATAAACGCATAATATGCCTACTAAGTAGTAGATAAACTACTAGGTATACTTTGGTTAACCTGAGAAATCTGTGATTCATCACGAGTTTTATGCCCTCCACACCCACCCATTCGGCCCGGGCAAACATACCTCATCGGCAAATGGCAAATAAAATTACTGGAAAATTAATAATAAATTACTTTATACTTTATATCAATTCTATCGAACAATGGAGAAGAATTGCGAACATCGCTAAATTAAAACAATTTTTCATTACCTCAAAGCAATTTTCCGTTTCGTCAGAAAACGCTTGAGTAACTCGATAACAGACGACAAAAGGCATTTAAGTATAAAATTTGCCAATTATACTCAACCCGCTCTGAACGTCGACGTTCTGAACGGATCACAATTAAATACCAACCCGACGCCATTTCTTCGATGTAAGGGACCAATAAGGGGACGGTTTTAATTTAAATCTATCTAGCGTCGAGGGCTAACAATGTATAGAGAGCGCTTGAAAGAAAACAGTTGTGAATTGCGCCCAGGTTCGAAAACGATAAAATCTTATATCAATAAATTTTGCTTGGATGGTTTTGACGTGAAGAAATAACAAACACACACAATCTTTCGCTTTTATAATAGGTATAGGTATTAGTTGAATTATGAATGAATGAATGTTTACATTCATTAAGGCTGCATGTGTTTAGTGTGGTGTTTTAACACGTTCCGTGACACATCACGCCTCTGGGCGTAATAACATTAAAACTTATATTATGTCTGATAATGAATTATTAATATTTATATGCCCTATTTGTAAAATACAGGGTAATAAAAATCTTACTGTATTTAAAAATAAATGCATTTAATTTGATTTCATTCGTGATGGAAAAATCGGACACCTCTAACTATTCTATACTCGGTGAATTTTTATTCACTATCCAATGTTGTTCAGACCGTCAAACCGAACAACTTTTACTATGGGACCAACTCTGAAATCGAGAAAAAGAAATCAGCTGTTTCACACAAAAGTTCAATAACCCAACTGAAATGTATGAAACAGCTGATTTCTTTTTCTCGGTTTCAGAGTTTGGTCCCATAATAAAAGTTGTTCAGTTTGATAGTGTGAACAACCATACAAAATTAAGGATAGTGAATAAAAAATCTACAAGTATAATTCTTCCATATTATCAGCTCGTTTTATCTAGTGAAGCAGAGACACCCAACCTCCAAATTGGGGTGACCAGCCTTTCAAAACCACACTTGCACAATTCGCGATTAGGCCTTTTATGGGATAATCTCATTCGGTTTTTGAAGGGTTCTGTAGATCAAAAGACCAGGGGATTCGTTACGGTTACCGGCTACAAGAATGTCATTAAAATTTAATATTGTCGGAAAACATTTTGGATTGAATGCTAACTTATCTTCTATATTGTATTACATGGAAATTGTTGTACCAAATTAATTTACTAACATTAACTATATTCTTTATTACACAGACTGTACATAACTCAATCTAAATTGAAAATCTAAAAAACCACCGACTCTGTCAAATCATCTAAGTAAACAAACCTACTGAGTTAAAAGCTATAGGTACGGCTGAACCGATTTCCAAAAATGCCATTATAATGCCACAAACAAACACATAAAACCAGACTAAACTAGATAAATACTATAAGTCGTAGGTATTACATTCTGACGACCGATTTGTGGAGTGGGTAGTGACTCCGCCTTCTAAACTGACTTGATGGTTTGAATCCCGCTGGGGTTAAAGGTTTGAATGAAGACTTTGCAAGTTTGGAACTAGATAATGAAATGAATGGTGTCTCATATTGAGACACCATTCCGCCATTTAACCGCCTCCGTGGCTCAATGTAAACAACGTTGGGTTTACGATTCGGAGGTCGCGCGTTCGATCCCCAGCGGGTTACATGTTTAAGTACTCGGTCTGGTTGGTGGTAGGGCATTTTAAATGTCCGCCTGGCTAGTTACTACCATCTTATCTAAATCTGCCGCCAAGCAACAATGTTAATAGCATTGTTGTGTTCCGGTTGTCAGAGATAAGATAGCCAGTCCCCCAAATGTGTTGGGGTTTCCGGGTCAGTACGCTTCCACCTTCGACCTCATCTTCACTTTATCAGGTGTGATTGAGGTCAAGTACCAACACGTTGTGCAAAAAAAAATCTAAAGGTTGTTTCGTAATAGTTTACCTATGTTAGCCATCTTCGAGCACGCCAGCACCAAACCGATTAGGAGTCGTAGTGGTCGCCATGGCCAAAATCGGTCGGAACCATCATCACCATCACTTACCTATTATTATTATTATTAAGAGCCCATAGTGTCCCACTGCTGGGCAAAGGCCTCCCTCATCTGTTTCCAATCGTTTCTGTTCTTGGCGAGCACAAACCATCCCTTATCAAAACTGTCAAGCTCGTCTCTCAACCGTTTTCGCGGTCTGCCCCGTTTGCGTCTGGCGGTTGTAGGAGTCCAAATAGTGGACGCATTTGCCCACAACTCGCACGGCATGCGGCCCACGTGACCCGCCCAGTCCCACTTCAACATTGCCGCTTTTTTCCCTACGTCAAAGATCCGAGTCCGTGAGCGTAGTGTAGCATTTCTGATGCGGTCGATCAGTTTGACTCCCAATATGCTACGTTCCATGCTCCTCCATGATTACCTATGGGTAATCGAAAATTTTTTGATCGAATTCGAGTATGGTTCCTATGGGAAAGTTGCTCGTAATCAACAGTGGCGTCACCAGTTAAAGTGAATTCACGAATTCAAATTCACCTTGACTAGGTAAATGATACTTAAATTCATTCTCATATGCACTTACAGTTTACATCATGTCTACTTAAAGGATAATTAAGGTTACAAAAAGTTTTAAATAAAAAAATCTATCGCACGTCACATTGTTGTTATCACATTTTATCCCAAATTATGATATTATTAATAATAATTGATGTGCATGTCAAATATAGTCACAACTTTATATCTATTTTTTATGTTAAATTATTGCGCGTGCAGCGGGGCAACTCGGGTTGCTGGGGATAATGCCACAGGTAGGAGAGCTCGAGCCGATACATAATTATTAATAAATATTATAAAATTAATGTATCGCCTTTTTGTACAATAAAGCGTTTATAAACAAACAAACAATTATGTAAATATAATGGTTTTTATTTCATTATTAATAAGAAGTTAATTTGTTGGGTGGTTATTCTATGAATAATCTTAATATAAACTAATTTGTGAATTCTAAACACTTTGGAATGAATTCGCTGTTTATATTATTCAAATAATATCTTATAATGTCACGACAATTTATTTACTTAATCCGGTCTATTAATTTTTTTGACGAACAACTTGCCGACCCTTGATCTAATCTCAACCGTGAAATGGACAAACAATCCTGCCTGTGCTTTTATAGGTAGCTCTAGTATCAATACTTAATTAAAAAAGTAAAAACAAGTTCGTAGTGAAACCGAGCAAATCTCCCCGAGAGGACACAGTAAAGCCTAGACCGGCTTTGAGCAAGCAAACATTCATTCGTGCCCACCCCACTTCAAATGGTGTCTATTTTGGCAATTCAGCTGTTTGAAAGCTGTATTTTGCGCTTTTTGGAATCCATGAACTACCTACCTATATTAGAGTGACAGTTTGGTTTTCTATTTAGTAGAAAAATATTATTCAAAATCTTACCTCAGCGATTTCCGATGTCCGTGGGGATTTCGCATAATCAGATCACAGCGGACATTTCCTACACATAAACTATCTACCTGCCAAATTTCAGCTTCATAGGTAGGTAAGTAGTTTCGAGATTTCTTGTTTAGTGAGTGAGTGACATTTCGCGACGACCTGTTGGTTCGGTTAGTAACTACTAAGTTACAAACCCTATTATTCAAAAAGGTCGCGAGTTCGAATCCCTCTAGGGGCACATTCGTATGATGAATACAGACATGTGTACCCGATTGATGGATGTTTTTATTTAAATAGTTATTTTAATATATTAGCCTTTAATTAAAAATGTTGCCATATTAAAACTTTAAAAAAAATACCAGGATTCTATTACGAAATTATTGTTGGCTTTAGGTGAAAAAAAAATGTTTTCAGGAAAACTGCGAAAGGACGCGTGCTGAAAATTGATCTGCCAAACTTTGCATAATCATGGTGGACTAATACCCTTCCTCCCTACCGTTACCTATAAAGGAAGAGTAACCTACTTTTGTAATTTAAGGGAGGTTTAGGTGCATAGAAATTGGACTGGTACCTCTTTTTTCTTGTATACAATCCGACATGATTGTATTTTAAAACAACTTTTCCATTTTTGGTGTAAACTAATACAATAATAGTATGTAGAAAAATTTTTGTATACCAATCTGTACTCTATTGTATTTTACTTGTGTATCACGAATAAAATATTTGATTTATTGACTTTTATTTTTATTAAACAATTAACAAAAACTATATAAAATTATTAGGTATTTTATATAGTTTTTGTTAATCGCTATTACAGCGTCCTACATGAATCATAGTTTTATCATTTACTTCTACGCTTTAAAGTTTTTTTTTAATTTTAGTAGTGGTTAGGTAGGTGATGAAGGCATAGTAGATGGCACCTAAATGTAAAATGTAAGTATGAAAGCTGTCAAAACAATATGTGGAAGTAAGTAACATTGTCTTTAAAAATAAAAAAAAACGACAGCATATTATTTTGTATTTTGCCGGCGCCATGTTGGATTTGTTAAACGCTAAATCTCTTCGAAACGACTTAACTGGTTTTCATCAGACATGGCTAAGAACCTATCCCATCGTTTAGTCTTAAATGTATATGAAACCGCACTCAAATGGAACCACACATCCATCACTAAGGTCCGTATTAATAAACCGATCTCAAAATTGAGATGACCATGAGAATCTGTTGCGTATTAAAACAGTATCAAAAAAAATAATATTGAGACTGAGTCGCTATCTTCGATTTATTAATACGGCCCTCAAATACCTACGTCCGGACAAAAATTGGACACAAACACAACTGTTACATACATAGCACCGGTCGTTTTTCGTCAGGGGTTAAGAAATATCTATTTAATTATAAATACAAATAGAATTCAGCGCTAAGTGCTGTTTTAGCGGTCAAACAGCTACCAAAGCTTGAAGCAGCAATATTCTGGTCCTTTCTTAAAAAGGGGCGGAGAAAATTATCTCGTGAATAAATTATATTTTCCCCCTTTATGAAGACAGTTGAAGTGCATTTTCGTTCATGCTTTTTTTCTTGTTTGCCTTAGATCAAAGACTTCGCAAGAATTCCGGGCTCGTGACCCCGCAAAAATAAAACGAATAAAGAATTTAATGTGACTGGATGTCTAGGGATAATAATGTTATAAAGTGCTTTGCGATGTTTCGTCTAAAGCGTTGTTTGTTTTTGCAATTCAATTTAAGAGTACATCGCCGAATTTACACTTTTTGGCGTTTTATATTTGACATGGACATGGATTTGGGGATTTCTATTGGAAGAGTGATAAAGAAATAATAAAATCTACATACCTATCTCGACTACGTGTATTTTGGTTACCGGTTGTTGATTATGACACCGTCGATGTCATAAAAGCAGATATAATGGATCGTCTGCATGGAAACCATTGCTTTTTTAGTGTTGTATACCTATCTATATTTGCTGCGTAATGAATAACTGGTTTATCTATCCTTGGGCCCTAGTGTTATTGGTGCAGTAGAAGCAGTAGGTGCTCCCAAAAAAGCTGTAATCGTCATATCTTCTGTCCGGTAATTCTACAGGGTGAAATTTAATTCATGTAATTCCGGTTAACTGGCGACTCCACTCCTGATTACGAACAACTTTCCATTTTTTTTTTTTTTTTTAATTAGAATGGGATCGCTCTTGACCTTTTTGATCGAATTCGACTGTTTCCTTCTTGGGGAAAGTTGTACGTAATCAAGAGTGGCGTAAAATATCGTCCCTATATATTTTTTTTATACACAATGGGTTCGTACTTGACCTCAATCACACCTGATGTTAAGTGAAGATGAGTTCGAAGGTGGAAGCGTATTGAACAGGAAACCCCAACACATTTGGGGGACTGGCTATCTTATCTCTGACAACCGGAACACAACAATGCTATTAACATTGCTGCTTGGCGGCACATAGAAAATTAGTACTTTTATTAGCATCGGAATGCGAATGGGGTTTATTGGATGGCGTAACGAATTACTTAATTTCTGGCGTAAACGTATCTTTTGAGTCGAGTCGCAGTTGATATAACCTTCTCATACAAATAGGGCCCAATACATTTATATACCCAATAGCTATACAAATTGTATAAATATCTTCAAAACGGCTGAACCGATTTCCATCAAACATAGCTAAGAACCATCTCGCAGGCACCAATTTTCGAAAATAAAAAATCTTTTTCAAATACAGATAAACAGTCACACATAATATGCTTAAACTTCCTCTTTGACGTCGGGGATTAAAAATCAAAATCAAGTGAGATTCAAGGTTTATAAATATTATAATTCAATGAAATGCATAATAGAATGACAACTTTCATAAACTTGGGCAAAAAGAAAACATAACTTAAAGTATCAATATGTTAACATTACATAACTTCGCGGTTTAACAATTTCTTTTTGTATTTGCTCTGACTAAATGGAACTTAAGATTGCAAGAATTCGTTTAGATTTAGTTATAATTAATATTCTTTTCGAGTCGAGGCAAGTTTCAAATTTTATTGGACCAAAACTTAGCCAATCTAACAGCACTCTCTGTGGCGTCAAGGAGATCGTCAAACGTGTCGCTGTCAGTGTGCGAAGTGCGAGTTTTGTCTCGTTTTTAACTATACCATCGCGTTCGCGTTTACGCAAAAAATATCTACGAAAAAAATCGTTTTGCAAACAATCCCCTAGAGGCGCTGCACATTTCTTCATACAAATCGTCACGTAAACGTGAACGCGGTAGTAAAGTTAAGTCGAAACAAAACTCACACTCCGCCCTCTGGACACACGGATCAAGGTAATAGGTGATCCATTGGTGAGACTCCGCACTCGCACCGACCACTCCCACCATCGGAGAAGCCCCACCTGCACAGATTATCTTTGCTGCGGCCGCCCTGGGTCCGAAGCCGATTTAAGGATTTCCATGTCGGAACGACACAAGAGTATCTCCGCCGCTACACAGGCTGCATCGAGCATATTTAATAATAATAATACCATAAGCATTCTTATATGTCTTACTGCAGTCACTTGTAAAAGCCTGACGATTAACAATAAACTACACAGGTAATACCTACAAATATATAATAATATGTAGCGATGATTACCTACCATAAACTGATTATAATAAAAACTGTAACAAAAAGCAATAGTAATACGTTTGCAAACAAACCAGTATTACTAATGTGTAAATTTGGCACGATTATTATTAATAGCTTTGTTATATAGGTAACAATAGTAGATAAACTTATTACCGTGCGAATCAAACGAACGCGCTCTGGAGGAAAACTCCC
This sequence comes from Oegoconia quadripuncta, assembly GCA_949316235.1. NCBI lineage: Eukaryota > Metazoa > Arthropoda > Insecta > Lepidoptera > Autostichidae > Oegoconia > Oegoconia quadripuncta. The sequence continues at coordinate 16,809,167 of OX438743.1, forward strand.
AATGTCACGAGCTTTATTCCATATGGGGTGGTCAGAGATATCCCTAACAATAGCGTTTGAGTGTACCAAATATTAAAAGTTTAATACTTGAAACATCCGCAGGTCACCATTCGAAATTTACAGAAATGCACACGTGACAGGGAGTGAGCCCATCGCCGTTAAAACGTGCAAATCTATAGATTATTTCGACACCCACTGAAAGAAGCGGGTTGGTTCTATTCTTTTTACCTACCGAAATCATAAAGATAGCAAATGTTACTAAAAAGACACCTGAATTGATTTTTAAATATGTAAAACTACATGCCGCAGCAATGCCGAAGCATCTACTTTTATTTTTTATCTTTTTTTGGAAATGACTATGCTTTTTCTTCCCAATGGTGTCGTAATAAGTGACTAAGGGATAGTAAGCATAAGGGTATAGACTAGCAACGTCAATGGTGCACGGAATTCTCATAACAAACAGCGATCGCCAACCCGCTTGCCTAATGTGGCAATTAGCACAAATCCTCCCATGAAAAGCGATGCAAATCGCACACACGACATCTAGCTCCACACTAAGCAACTAGGCTTATATTATGGGTACCAGATTGTTGATTTTTTTTTTAAAATATATACATATTATAAATGAAAACATCCATCACTTGGGTTCACGTTTTCGTCATACAAACATATGCCACTAGCGGGATTCGAACCCACGACCTTTACCACTACAATAAACAATTTATATCCAGTATTGAGCTTTAATAACTATTGATAATGATGATTTTAAGGCATCTTTAATAAACTTTACTGTCGATTTTGAATCTTTTGTAAATCTAATTTTAGTGTAGTCTTATTATTCAAGGAAGAAAGAAATATCACCACTTTAAAATTAGGTACTTTAAGAAAAGAGAAATGTCATTGGTAACAACACCATTGTGTCATAAATAAAGAAAGACAATGAAATCCAACATTACTCTCAATTTATAAATGGAGTTATATGAGTTACTTCCGATTAATATATAATATATTATCTATGAAAAGCCTTCCTTAATATAATAGACTACCAATTTGCTGTAGTGTAGAGTGACCATGTCTGTGTTGTATGATGATTACAAACATTATTCCAGAATCATTAGTTTCTCTAAATATTTACATTATCTAGTATCCATAGTACAAGCTTTGCGTAGTTTAGGACTAGATGGTTGATTTAAGTGTCCGAAATATTTATTTATCTCTTGATTTTATATTTACAGTTTCCCCTGAAGTCCGTTCGTTTGACTCACACTATTGTGTAGGCCGTTTTCTAAGTATATATTGTGCAATAAATAGCCTAAAATCAAGTAACTGCGGATAAAATTTTTGTAACCATAGAATAACTAAGAACTTATTAAACCTAGGATTTTTTTAAAGAATGGTTCATTGCAGGACTGTACCATACAAATCTAATAATGAAATTTACTCTTACTCTTTGAATAATAAAAAAAAGGTATAAGGACTGGAGAAGTCCGGTTATTCCACCTATTTCTACCAAAGTATTTCTCCCAGGGGAAATAGATTTCCATTCATTTCTACTACTCTAATACAACATGCTTTATAATGTCAATGTAGTAATAATCGTAAAATCAGAAACAAAAGTCTTTATATAAATAAATCTTTATATTTATTTATTTATGAAATTAAAAACAATTCTGCTCACACACATCGGTATGAGCACATGTAAAGCTTTCGTGAGCCTATGTTTTCTTACTTCGTCATCTGGACATGTGTTATTTACAATATCTTGAACAGTGTCATTGAAGTTGTTGCTCGGGTCAGTCTGTGTTTCTTTGTTTAATATACTTATCTCTGTTTGTATACTCATATTTGAAATTTCAATATTTGTTTGCGTCTCAACACATGGAAATAATTCTGGTGTTAAATTGTAACTCCTTAACTGCGACTGATCTAGAGGTATAAAATAGACATACTCTTTAATATGATCTTGATCTTTCTATATTTTATATAATATCTGTATACTTCTTAGACGTATTTGAGAGATAAGTGCATGAAGATTGTAACAAGTGTATATATATTATAGTCTCTTTGATATTGACTAGTGTTTAGAATTCTAGTATTGCAGTATACGGTATGTGTATACATTACGTGATATTATTGTCGATTGTCGTGATGTTGATTGTCGATATGACGGTACATAACTAAATAGGATGGACTGATAATGTAGTAGAAATGAATGGAAATCTATTTCCCTGGGAGAAATACTTTGGTAGAAATAGGTGGAAGCACCGGAGAAGTCAATGAATTTTTCATGTTGTTACCAATTATGTCAAAGAAGATTTTTCTAATATCTTTTTTTTTTATGCACGACAGGTTCGTACTTGACACTCACACTTGATGTTAAGTGAAGATGAGGTCGAAGGTGGAAGCGTACTGACCCGGAAACCCCAACACATTTGGGGGACTGGCTATCTTATCTCTGACAACCGGAACACAACAATGCTATTAACATTGCTGCTTGGCAGCAGATTTAGATAAGATGGTGGTAGCTAGCCAGGCGGACATTTAAAATGCCCTACCACCAACCAAACTGAGTACTTAAACATGTACCCCGCTGGGGATCGAACCCGCGACCTCCGAATCGTAAACCCAATGTTGTTTACATTGAGCCACGGAGGCGGTTGAAAAATTTAAGACCTTTATTATTTGTCTCAAATATCTGGTCGTGCCAGGAAGCATTTACCAAGCACGAGCACGTTGTCTATGTTGTATTTCGTAATGTACAAAAATATACTTTTAAATTAACATTTTTTAAATATGTATAAAGTCCTACTTTATTTATCCCGATTAGTACACATGGTTATGTAGGTCCAAAGTAATACAAAACAACAATTTAGTTGACAAAATAATAATAAAAAAGTATTGCATGTATCGAAGAACTGATTAATTAAATTAAAGTTCTCTAGTGGACAACACGCACCAGCAACCGCAGCATACACTCTCCACTCCCACGGTCCACTCACAAGGTGGGCAGACAACCTGATAAAGGTCGCGGGAAATCACTGAATGAAGACCATTCCAACCGGTCACTCGGGAATTCTATGGGGGAGCTCAGCAGTGGGCGTGCTGTGGCTGATATGATTATAAGTGAACCGCCAAAAATTGACAAAACAACTGACTTGAGTAAGGTTAAATTCTCTTTCTTCGGAATAGATTAATAGAGATTAACCATATCAACATGGAACCTCTCTGGTGGTAAGGCTTATCAGAGAAATAAATCATCAAAATCAAAATCAGATAACAATTGACGAAAAAATGGGTGAACATACATACATACAGACAAATATAGAACCTCCTCCATTTTTGAAGTCGGATCAAAAACAACGATATGCATACAATTTGAAACCTGCGGTTTTCAACAGGTTTTTTCAATACTGAAAGATTTTCAATCGATTTTGAATTAGGGGGCTGGTCTAGGCACAGCTCTGGAGAAGTACTAATCCAATCCTTATTCCTCCGAGTTTTTAAGTCCGAAATGTTAATCTTTTCACATTTCATTTATCTTTCACCAAATCCTAATAGAGTACGAAGTATGACAACCTGGAGCTTCTTAAATGTGCAATATTGTAAATTTTAATGTGTATTCCAAAATATGTAATAACAATCTGATAAACATTCTTTTGAATGAAGTCCATACACTTAATTATATTGTATAAAAATTTTACGCATAACACTTTATAATTTGACATCTGCAATTGACTCCATTTCGAGCTACCAATAGTCTAAAAACTATCATCTCTACAATATTTTATTAATACATATGTCTTTGCTAAATTTGACTATGAAAATACTTGAAGATCTGCAGGAACTACACACTACTTCATTATAAATATATTGAAAAACTAGATAGAAAGAATCTAAGGACCGTATTAATAAACCAATCTCAATACAAGTCTTGAGGCTGTATCACCCGAGATGCGTCTTAAGAAGTTGAAGCTATCAAGCTGAGCTGAGATCACTTCACAAGTATTCACCTCAGCGGCGAATGAATTATAGTCTTCAGTTTCGTTTATTAATACGCACACCTCTCAAGTGAGTACTGCTTGAGTATGCACGTGCTTTTCAGGTCTCAAGTTAGGTTTATTAATCAACACGTTTACTTGAGACCGGTCACAAGACTGTTCTCAATCTTGAGAATGGTTTATTAATACGGACCTAACTCTCACACCTGCTTTCATGTAGCAGGTATGCAGTCTTTAAGAGATCCAATCCCTCTCAAGTTCTCTAAAGCTCTAAGCAAACTACACCATAGAAGTACACTTTGCTACTGTTACACCATTGGCAACATTACAATAGGCCTCGTTTCGAAAATTCGTATCTGTCGATGCAGATTCAAAACAGTATTTTCCATATTACTAAATATGATTAATATTTAAACCTTGGATTAACAAAAACTATTTTGTGCAGGTACCAAATGCCGTAAATTTCGTCGTTCACTCTGATTGACTCAACGAGCTTGCCATAGAAAACGTAGCCTAATTTCATTAAGTGCTAGATTTGACTTATACAAATGTCTTATATAATAGACAATTACAAGGTAAATTTTATCTGTTTTGGCTCTTAGTTTCTATTGCAAAATAAGAAATACGAACAAAATTAAAGCCAATGAAATTTTCCTTATAACATTAAAATTTTATTTTGATCGCGGTAACTAAGCACCAGCTCTAATGATTTATATTATGAATACTTTGTAAGGCACGTATCGAATACATATACATTCTTATACACAAGAATTTATAAGTATCCGTTAAAACGTCAAAGGTGTTCGAAAAACTAAAAATCACTTGAGCTGGCGATGCCCTCTCATGGACACACTTAATATCGAATGTCAATAAAACTTTAGAGTTAACGATAATCGGACAAAGCTAACTTTACAATGGCATAATTGACACAATGACTGCGAAGTGCTTCAATTCCACTATGCAATAACTATACAGAAATATAATAGCATGCATTATACAGGGCGTCCCAAAGTTATGGGACATGAAGGGGAAGTACCTTAAATATCGTAGATAGTGAATTTTGCTCAAAGAAGACTTTATGTTATTTTTAAAAGTTAGTAATTCTGCATTCATAGATTTTCTAAAAATTATTTGCTTCGGCTGGGAATCGAACCGACTCAAATGTGAAAAAAAAAACACCCTACTTTTATGATGCCAATCGAAAGAATAGCTAAAAAATAATAACTCTGCCTAAGTAACATAGTATTTTAAAAGAAAGGAACAACGTGAAATTAATCATTTTAATCAAATAAAAAACATACATGAAACTGCCGTAGTCAATTAAGTAGGTATTTTTTTGTAAATTAATTAATTAAATGCTCAAAATGTGATCCCTCTTGTCTTACGCAAATCGCCAATCTTTTAATGAGCCCGCTGCCTGTTGATTTTCTAATCATTTTATGGTGAACACTCGATGTGATATGGCACAATTCTGTTTGCAACTTATTTACGAATAATCAATGCTATCTTTGGAATGATAATATCGCTACTTTTCGAACGTCGTCGGCAATAAATAACTTTCTTGAAATTTGACTCAATCATTTTATGTTGTTCCTTTCTTTTAAAATACTATGTTACTTAGGCAGAGTTATTATTTTTTAGCTATTCTTTCGATTGGCATCATAAAAGTAGGGTGTTTTTTTTTTCACATTTAAGTCGGTTCGATTCCCAGCCGAAGCAAGTAATTTTTAGAAAATCTATGAATGCAGAATTACTAACTTTTAAAAATAACATAAAGTCTTCTTTGAGCAAAATTCACTATCTACAATATTTAAGGTACTTCCCCTTCATGTCCCATAACTTTGGGACGCCCTGTATAGATCTGATCATACAATAACAGTATTTTTTATGAAATTACCGCTATTGAATGTTGTTCTAAACTTATTGTAACTTTTTTGGAGTTGCCAATTTATTCTACTGCAAGAGTAGCTTTGCACGACTCTATATGTGATTGCTACTTCAACAAAAATATTATTGTTATCTCATGAAGAAATAATTTTTATATCTACTTATCTATAAATGTTATGCGGTAGCATAACGCACGCGCTGACAAGAGCTAGACGGAGCAAATCCGCTACTGAGTCTCGTTAACCAAGCAAAATCGTAAGCAATTGTCGTGCCTCTGAACTGAAGTAGTTTTTTATTCCATTATTATTAATTCTTATGTTTTATAGTACATTTCAGATCACAATTTTATTATTACAAATTCATATTTTCGTTGCATTTTTAACTTACTTGTATGCTATTCTATTTTCTTTAACAATATTGGTGCCGATTCGCTTGGTGTACATTTAATCTAATTAGTATTTCCTTTTGTGACTACTATCACGCAAAATGGACATTATAGTCCTGTCACTCGATTCAGAAATCATAACCCTTCGAGGTCTCTGATTGTCTAAACATGGTCTCTAACCTATGAGGATGCTATTTTTGAAGAACTAAAATAACAGGAATAAACTGTCATGTATGGTCGTTGAAAAGAGGATAGACTAGCTTAAATTTAGTTTTAAGCTACATGCAACACGCAGCCGAATCAACACCATTATCAATGCTAATTGAACTCATAAATAAAAAACAATAACCCAGCCCTCCCGATTCTACCACATTGTCGAACCGGCAACAGGGCAGGAGAAACTCGGTAGCTCAGCCAAGTCACAGCAGTTTGGCACTAATTTAATACTGGTAATACTCATTCAGTATATTTTCTATAATGTAATAAGACCCTGGCAGAATGCTCGGTCGCCGTATTTACGACCAATTGGAAGTATCAAGTTGATAAAAAATCATTGACCCGTTTGGCATGCATGCCTTCGTATTCTAAATGGTTTAATAACAGACACCCGAACCACGGAAACGCATTAAAAAATTTGAAACTTTCCGTTACCGAATAGTGATTGTCGAACCAAATAGAATACGGATCGCATTACATAATGTTTTCTTTTCTTTGTTTTACGTCCTACAAACATAACTTTGGGAATACTATAGAGAATTTTTAAAATTTTACTCCAATTAAACTTCTCCAAAATACTACAAAATAGCGTATATATGTACCAAGCTCCTTTGCCACGGTTGTCTGGAAAAGATCGCTACAGGCGATAAGACCGCCTTTGTACATCTGTTTAAATTATTTCACTATGTATATTTTTAAGTTGTGTACAACAAAGAATTTTTCTTCTTCTACATTTAATATTTCGTACATATTTGTTTCAACCAATTTAACAACACTGATCTTATCCATTTTCAAATCACAAGCTATTATTGCTATTGTAAAATTATCTAAGGAAGTACTCGTAGCAGGCATAGAAGGTTAAATTAGTGTATAGAATTATACATATAGTATATTGTATATATTGGTCCTACTCTACTACTTTGTAATGGATCTTACTAAGTAATTTCTAAAATTTACTGTTTATGCGTCATAAAACTCAATATAATGAGATTACATGGACTACGAAGTCTGTTAAAAATATCTGTCATATCTTCGTCATGTCATATATCGCAATCGAGGAACTCTCTTGTGGCAATGACATCGCTGCCGTGAAAGGTAAGGTTGAAATATATAGTATCACGTCGTATGTAATTATGCGATGCGAGTAAGATTGCCTAGTATGTTGCACTGTGTTATTTGAAAAAATGTAACAAACGTAGATTTTATGTATGGTTTCTAAGTGATACTCGAGTAAACTACGGTTAGTGGAGCAACTTTAGAGTACAAGCTCTAATACTTTTAAATACTACCGTTTATTCAACTAAAGTTTATATTAGAATGGTTAGTTAAATTATTATTTAAGATCTTTTATTTGATTAGCTTACTATATTTAATCAAATCATCATCGTAAACTTCTATTTACGATGATGAATTGATTAAATAAATTCCTACATCAAGCCATAAATGCCAAGCCATAAAAACACATGGATTTAACAATTTATAGATATCGCTACAGGTACGGGTCGCTCTAACTGAATGAGCTAAATGCCCTGATAATGTTTTTCGTTGTCATGGCAAATATCTCAGAGATGAGCACATAACAACTGTAACCTCTCAATAGTAAGGTCGACACATTTATGTTTGTATTAATAAAAGTCAATATATCAATTCACTTTTCATTATTCATCAAATCCAATAAATGTATTATGGCATGCACCCGCCTATGAAGGACCTGGCACGTTTATAGACATAATAATAACTTATTACGTTCCCCTAGTCTCTCCTCGACCATAGAATACTTGACATTAGCTCGATTCTTGTCGCTCGCCGACGCTAAATAGGTTGAATGAAAAACGCAACACACTCTCACGCGCTTTCTCGTTACTTGTTATTTGTTTCTAATGTCAAACAATAAAACATGATAGGAGCTATAGAGTCCAGAAAACCCCACCTTCTCGAAAAGCATCAAGCGCCATGGGTTCAAGGCTACAATTACTCCTCACAAAAGGTTACAATACAAAAAATTAAGTGTGTTTACGATGCGAGTAGGATCCTCTGTGATAGTCTGTACTCAGATATCAAGAACAGTAGAGCAATAATAACTGCAGTCGTTAACAAAGACTTAAAAGATTTCAGAAAAAGTGCAGAAGGTTATCAAGCCAAGAAAACAGAAGACATAAATATCACGGAAACCCCACCATCTCGTAAAAAGAGGTAGGAATTCAGGTAGGCAGACTGCCAGACGTATTAAATCAGTGGAAACAAGTCAAATGACCCCACTATTTTAAGTTTGGTCAAATTCAGTTTAAAGAAATCTTTATCAGACATTCCGACACTAAATACTAATAAAGGCTACAGAGAAGTGCTATCCAGAAAAAAGGATAGTTATGTTCTCCTATTTTTCTTATTGAAAAAAGGTTACACCCAAAACATTTCAAATTGGACATTACAGTATCAATTAGTTATATATTTCATAATTATTAGGACATCCCATAAGTGCCTCCAAATGTTTTGGGGATTTTATATTTAGCCTATCAAACAGGCTGAAAACAGTAATATGTATGCAAAAGCAATGATTATCAATGTTTAAAATAAATGTCTAATTATTATTAGTAATAAATAAAGTAAGACCGATTCTACAGCTAAACATCTAATATCAAGTATTCCATTGTCGAGGAGACTACGGGACAATAAGTGCAGTAAAACAACACTTACAGGTATGCGTGTTTGATTCCACAATTATGAATCATAATTATACTAGTGTCTTGAAAGTGTACACATAAAAAGAACCCAAACCATTTATGAATCTTGCAAAATTTTAACCTATAGTTTTGTGTATGGCCAATCACGATACCATAGCAGAACCCCACTAGAAGTCATTTGACTTTAACAATTTAGCCGAGAACAGCTATCCTCTCACTGTCAATGCTCTCGCACCATGGTGCATGGACCTCTAGAAGGTCAGCTAGTCTGGCCTTAGCAACATTATTCAACATTAGCATTATAGTCGCATCCTTGAATATCGAGAGTTCAAAATAGCATATATAAAAAACAGTCACTGGTGCATTATCTCACTAGGTAACATCATAGCCCCAGCAAACAAAGCGCCAGGAGGTTGGAGCATCAGTCATCAGCGTCCACTTCCTCGTCGCTCATTTCCTCCTCGCTCGTGCACTCCGGTTGGGCGGATTGGGAGACGCAGCGTTCGCACCAACACACAAACAAGTAGTTTTGCGCCAGTTCCTAGTGACAAAAATTAATTTTTTAGTCGGTGTAGAAAGATTAGGACTAAACAGTCTTTTCCCATGAGTATCACAAAAGGCGACTAACGTAAGCACAGAAGTACATATAATACACATCTAGTAATTAAACATCTGAACATCAAGGAATTGAAAATCTGAACCCTCACATATAAAATAATCAAAGATCTACCTTTTGCCTGGAATGCCTCGATCTCTGCAATGAGCAATCGTCTAAATAACTGATGCAGATCTCGTCCCCCGGCATGATGGGCTTCGTTGCCTTCAGTTGGACTCTATGGTTACCGTAGCGGAACGTCGACTCGGCGTTTGGGGCGCAACTGTGATTGCAAGCGCTTTGCAATTGGTAGAGTCCAGAACCCTCCGTGTTTAGGAATGTACCCGATTCTGTGAATTATACAAAACTTATGTAGCTCGCACAGACTCCATTTGGAAACTTATTGGAAAATGCAAGCATGGGGGATATTATATATTTCGTACACCTTTTGCAGATAACATGCTGCTACAACACTACACACTTCTTGAGAGATCCTGTGTTGTGTGATTTGAGGGCACATTAAACAGTCGGTTCAACCCAGGGATTCTATTACATAACGTTATCGTTATTGCTTGCTCGGCACTTGACGGTTTCTTATTGGTCAACCTAATGGATGACGTTACCGATGAAGTTACACAATCTAAGGGCAGTTGTATTCAATTGATTGTAGTCGTCAAACCGAGACAGAGGCCTGCCGGGCGGATAGAAGACACTGTCCGATGGCAATTACTCTGACATAAATTCACAAATCCGCACTAGACTTATGCAGCAATTTGAGACACATTCCGCCGCACTCAGAATGCTAATGATTACTTAAGCGTGTAAACATCTAAGTAACATATAGCGGTATCCGAGTGCGGCAGATAGCCTCTCCCAGCGAGAGGACACTATGTTCCTCGCAGTGGACATGTCAGAATGTTGATAATAATGGCCAGTGCATTACGATGCTTCATAGACGACCTCTTTGGTGTAGTGGTTAAGAACCCTTACTGCTATACTAAAAGGTCGCTTGTTCGAATCCCTCTAGGGGGATATATTTGTATGATGAATACAGACATGTGTACCCGAGTTATGTAAGTTTTTCATTTATGTATTTATTTTAAAAAAAGTGTATTTATGTAGTATATCAACCATCCAGTATCAATAATACAAGCACTAGGCTTAGTTTGGAACAAGATGGCGCTGTGTGTATATGCAAAACATATTTTAAAAATTATTAAAAATATCATCAGTATAACTGTATAGTAATTATTCATTAACTATTACTTATAATTGGGCGAAATCATTCGTTTACAGTATGTCACCGACAAAAATTAACCAATCAAGTATGTGTTACTAATATGTCTTTGTTCAATGTTTTTCTATGAAGCGTACCTAACATTTATGTCACCTAATGGTACGCCGAAAAGTAATCAATCATTAATACATTATTATAAAATGAAGTCGGGTGACTCTTTGGAAATAGAATAAAATACTAACCTTCTTCAACATACTGATATAGCTTATCAATGAACAAGTCAAGCTGCTGCCGCTCATCGTCCGACATGGTGAGCTCAGTCACCGCATTCACCCACATCGCTAACGGACTGGTGCCTATACCCTGGCCGTTGGTGCCCACAAGAGCCATCAGTGTACAGAAGCCCTCGGGTGTGAGGAACTGGAAAGACAAGTAGATAAATAATTAATATAGGTAATACTTATTGGTACCCGAGTACTGCTTTGTCAAGCTTTATAGAAAATCTCTGCTCGAAATACCAGGCGGTAGGTCTCTTTCTTTCAGCCAAGCCCAAGTTATTGTTTTCAAGGTGAAGGACAACAGAGCTGAAATTTAAGGCATAAGCGTCTTTCTTTTATGGTCCTCATGGTGACAACTTATTTCTGACACCTGTGTCTAATTTAAGGAAGAAATCAATCTTATCCCTGGGACAGATTACCATGGAGAATATTAGTGTAAACATACTGACTGACAGACAAATGCATAAGTTCTGTTAAATACCTCCAATATAATATGAATTGACATTCATTGTATATCCTATATTGAAAAAGAGCTTGAAGTTTTTTTGAAGTAACCAGATTGCACCAAGTCCCTCTAATTTACCTACTTATTCGTTTTGTAATACCATGACATCCAAAAAACGATAATACCTTCCTTTCAAGCTCCACCACAATTGGGTAAAAAGGTACACAAACATGACAAATAATTATATTTAGCTTCTAAAATATTTAATTATTGGTTTCCCAGCTGCTACTACTAAACAAACACAACATGTCACCTACTGTCAATATTTCCACATCACCATCCACAGCCCTTACTAGCACCATAGAGGAATAACATAGCACATAGACATTTCCTAATGCACAATTTGATTTGCATTATATATATAATAGGGACGAATTCATGAATAATTTTTTTAATATATTAATATAAATTGTGTGTGTGTGTGTGTGTGTGTGTGTGTATGTGTATGTGTATGTGTATGTGTGTGTGTGTGTGTGTGTGTGTGTGTGTGTGTGTGTGTGTGTGTGTGTGTGTGTGTGTGCGTGCGTGCGTGCGTGCGTGCGTGCGTGCGTGCGTGCGTGCGTGCGTGCGTGCGTGCGTGCGTGCGTGCGTGCGTGCGTGCGTGCGTGCGTGCGTGCGTGCGTGCGTGCGTGCGTGCGTGCGTGCGTGCGTGCGTGCGTGCGTGCGTGCGTGCGTGCGTGTGTGTGTGTGTGTGAGTGAGCGAGCATATGTGCATGTGGATGGGTGAAAGAGTGTAAAATTTAAATTTTGTTTGGATGACTTCTGTCAAGTTTTTTCAACAGAATTATTGAACAATTTGGAATAAAAAAGTATTCCAATTATTAGATTTCAATTAAAACCACAAATAACAATTTAATTATTTAAAAACCAAAAACTCAATAGCATATTTTGTATTTTACAGGCATTTTCAGAATTTTTTAACAATAACATGGATCCTATGACACTATGGAGACCAAGTAATCAAACAACACCTTGCACTTCAAAATCTGTCAGGCCTTTTATAGATGACAAGAGGTAACATTGAAATCTACATACATACACCCAAAAAACATTATCCTACTTCTTGGTGCACTGGGGTACATATTTATTATAACTGCACTAATTTAATCAAACTGAAAATAAACTATCAAGTTGTAAAATTTTTACTAAAGCTCTCCAACTGTTCAATTATTATGATCAACATTAGAATAAAGGCCAATATGGCCAATATTAGTGACAATATGACAAATATTTTGTTCAATGCAGACGAGCTTACCTCCTGCACATGTTCCCCACTAATAACATTACTGGTAAGCTCCCTCAATGTGTTCAACTGGTCCGTGAACTGGTCGCCCAACAGTTTGTGCACCAGTTCAGCATCCTCATTCACCGTGCGATGGCAGAACTGTTTCACTTTGCTTGCTGCAACGGGAGGGTCTGAGGACTGGTGTATGTATGCCAGTATTCGTACTAGCAGCATAATACTTGTTGTTTCTGGAGGGTAGTGAATTTGCCTGGAAGATTATGTTATAGATTTAGATTGACATTAAAACTATGCTTTTTGTTCCATGTGAATTAGAGATAAAAATAAACACTATTTTTGTGAATCAAATTTTCCAATACAGTGACACAGGAATCAATACTGCATCTCCATGATAACCTGTAGTGAAACTGACTTGTACTTACTTATTGGTTGAGGCCAACTAATGAAGTGACTGAAAAACGTGCTGACCGTGACAACTGTCCCAGTACAGCAGACCTGATGTCACTCTCTTTTGCCTTGACTATTCAAAATCTATGTCAAAATCATTAAGTTAAATCGGAACTAAGGCAATAAATAATTTATTATTATTATTAAGTGAAAATTATAAATACCTGTATTATTTATTGATGTCGCAGTATTGTGTATTGTGTATACAGGGCGTCCCAAAGTTATGGGACATGAAGGGGAAGTACCTTAAATATCGTAGATAGTGAATTTTGCTCAAAGAAGACTTTATGTTATTTTTAAAAGTTAGTAATTCTGCATTCATAGATTTTCTAAAAATTATTTGCTTCGGCTGGGAATCGAACCGACTCAAATGTGAAAAAAAAAACACCCTACTTTTATGATGCCAATCGAAAGAATAGCTAAAAAATAATAACTCTGCCTAAGTAACATAGTATTTTAAAAGAAAGGAACAACGTGAAATTAATCATTTTAATCAAATAAAAAACATACATGAAACTGCCGTAGTCAATTAAGTAGGTATTTTTTTGTAAATTAATTAATTAAATGCTCAAAATGTGATCCCTCTTGTCTTACGCAAATCGCCAATCTTTTAATGAGCCCGCTGCCTGTTGATTTTCTAATCATTTTATGGTGAACACTCGATGTGATATGGCACAATTTCCCTATTTTATGAAGTGGGTACTTATTTACGAATAATCAATGCTATCTTTGGAATGATAATATCGCTACTTTTCGAACGTCGTCGGCAATAAATAACTTTCTTGAAATTTGACTCAATCATTTTATGTTGTTCCTTTCTTTTAAAATACTATGTTACTTAGGCAGAGTTATTATTTTTTAGCTATTCTTTCGATTGGCATCATAAAAGTAGGGTGTTTTTTTTTTCACATTTAAGTCGGTTCGATTCCCAGCCGAAGCAAGTAATTTTTAGAAAATCTATGAATGCAGAATTACTAACTTTTAAAAATAACATAAAGTCTTCTTTGAGCAAAATTCACTATCTACAATATTTAAGGTACTTCCCCTTCATGTCCCATAACTTTGGGACGCCCTGTATATATTATATTGGGATTAAGATTTTTAAACAATCATCAATAAATTTTATGTAGATGATAGATGTAAGATGATGTGTGGGTTATCCACTTTCTGCCATTTTGGCAACTTAGCACCTGCTATCCAGACATGGATAATTTGATTAAAGATATTAAAACAAACTAATAATTGAACCACTGAAAATTGACTAAAGAACTTTGAGTGGAGATCTACTTCAGTGGAACTAAAATCAGTTCCCGATCAGAATCAGTGCCAGAGGGCATCATCAGGTCTTCGTCTTCACCAAATTGAATGGAAGTAACCTGAAGATAACCTTTTAAACAAAAAAGAATTATCAAAATCTGATAATAATTTCCCAGATTTAATTGCAAAATACTTTTTGAATAATTCGAATTTAAATTCGGTGTTCAATTTAGGACAACCTTTTCATAACTATGCTATTAATTATCTCAGTTATGAGAACACTGCACCTTAGGTGATTTCCTGTTTGTTTTGAGGTCTTCTGTCATATTATCCATGCTTTCCAGTGGCTACTAAATCTAGGTTTTTTCAAAATGTTGAAAGAATTACCAGGTCCCACTGTTAAAGATCCCCACCAATGTTTTTATTTTTTCTAATATGGTGTTGATGTTAGAGGTTTTTACTCAATTGCAAATAGTTCCAGTGGTTACATTATTAAATAAACTAAACAGAGAACTTACTTCCAAGCTTCCAATAACACGGTAATAGGATGTTGTGCATCTGTGGAGTCGTAGCACAGTGTCCGGTGATAAGAGACGAATGCCCGCTGCCGACACACTTCCGAGCAGTAGAGGCTGCCACACTGGTTGCAGTTGGTTATACTCTCCAGATTAGTCTCAAAGCTGTCTGCATGAGGCAGAACAATGTCTGGCTTGCATGACAGACGGCGTACATTTTGCTCTGGGGTTTCTAGTGGGCTGTAAAAGTGACGATATTGTGGTCATTACATTTAAAACACTATGATTTTTCTCATTGGAACATTGCAAGATAATAGTAACATTTGATGTCAACCTCACCCACTGCATATGGACTCGCAAAATTTCAATAAGAACCGAGAACAAAAACTGCTCTGAAGGCGTAGATATTTTATATATTATATGTATTACTCCTTATTGATACTGTGACTGTGTGTGACCCATGTACATATTGTGCTTACTTATCTAATGAAAATAATTTAATCACTTACCGCATGCAATAATCGCATGCCAAGTATCTGTAGGCCGCATTCCACGTAAACTGGCAAGAAACTAATGGATCCTCCTCCAGAATAACATCGCCCTGGTCGAATTTTTTTGTCGCAAACAACCCTTTGCCCTATAAATACAAGATTAAAGATAAAGTTGATCGATTTCTTTGTCGGTCAAAGGGACGCAGATATAACTTACCTTTTTACTGGTTGAAATCCTTATTTCAAAACCTTCCATTGTATTATCGATGTTAGTACTTATTGCTTTTTGTATAATACAATATCAATTCTAGACAGTTATAGTTAGAATTCAGAAATTAGTGCACAAAAGCTCACTGTATTGTATATTGTATAGGTTATTTGAACTGTCAAGGCAATCACTGTCAAATATGGGGCTGTCAGGAACGAATCATCAAATTACCCGTTTATTCCGGCTACCAAAAACAAATTACCCGATTCAAAAATAAAGAATCAATAAATCAAACCAATCTTTAGTAGTGTAATAATCTAATATCATCATAAACAGCCTAACAGTATTCTCTCTACAATATTCTCTATTTCACATCAACAATGGTTACAGTATAATCAATAGTTTTAATTAATGTAGCAATTCAACATTTATTTTCACATAAGTATGCTCTATCAAGACCAAGTAATAATAATTCAGCATTACAAAATCAACAACAATTACTAGTTATACTACCAATAATGCTTAGACCATCAATATTAATTTATGCACTCAACCGTCCGGCCCGCGAGGCCAAATTCTGGTCTACTGTCGGCTCCGCGCGGTCGCACTTTTGTGCTACGTACACGGTGCCGTTATTAACAAAAACCTTCATATCTGGTAAACTACAACAGTTATAGCGACAAAAAAATACGTAAGTATAGGTGAAGGATTACAGATTAAAACAATATATAAACGAATACAGAAAATATTATTCTAGAGTACTAGAAACTGCGTTTAACATAAGATATCTGTAATAAATCCATGAAAATTGATACTGAAATCATACTCGAAATATCGCTACAATCTGTACTAATTATGCATAATCGTGAAGTACTAATCCTCACGACCATTTTGATATATAATAAGCCCAGAAATATGTAAAAACATTATAAGTACTTACGACATAAATGTTGGAACATATTCCCTGCAGATAACTGACTGAAAGAACTAACTTTGACATTTTTTTGTCTGCGACAACAACCGAATACTGCCCTCTATGGACATTATGCCGTAAGATAAATTATTTATTTATTTATTTATTTATTATATTATTTATTTATTGGTTACTGTTGCAACCACGGACAGTAGACTAGTGTAACCGCTGGCGGTTGAGTGGATCACTCACAGCTTTCTTGTAAAAAGCACAGTCTAGTTGAATTGAAATATTTACTGCGTGTATTCGAGGTAAATTCTAGCGCCATTACCACTTAGGCCCGTATTACAGATTGTTACTCAATCAGAAATCTCCGCTTGAGGACTGTAAAAAGAGACAACTTTATGTATGTCGTACAGCGGCATCTCTTTCTAACTACGTTCAAGCGTAGCTCTACGCTTGAACAACATTCTGAAATACGGGCCTTAGAGTTGTTACGTTTAATCGACCACTTTTCCATTTCAACAAAAGAAACACAAAGAATATACAAAGGAAACATAATAAGTCCAAAATCGACGCTAAAATCTGACTGTTATTGCCATCTCTGTCTAATTTAAAGTACGCTTCCACCTTCGACCTCATCTTCACTTAACATCAGGTGTGATTGAGGTCAAGTACCAACCCGTTGTGCATAAAATAAAATAAAATAGAGAATACTATTTAATTTTATGTATGTAGGTATTTAATTGATTTATGTGACGGTTTAGTAAAGGGTATCAATGTATTATTATTTATAGTATTGGATTATGAATAAATTCTGTATTATTGTTATAAAATACTAAATATACCCTCACTGCAAAGTCGATCAAATTCACCATAAAAAAAACCTGTTTTTCGGGTAATTATCCGGTAATTGGCAACGCTGCATGCGCTGCTGCTTTTTTTTAATGTTCGCCCTTTGATAGGCAGGCCAAGGTGCAAGCCATACAGCCGCTTCTTCAGTAATGCTGCGCTGGCTGCGTCAATTTAATTGAAGAAGAAGAATCGGCTACTTTAAATTACGTTCTAAAACTATGCTAGCAATCAGAACATAGGTACAGAAAAAGAAGACGATTCTTTGCCGGACGTACACTCACTGAATTAGAGGGCAGTGTTACGTCACAGAGTACTTTGGTGTAGGTTGAATAATTGAATAGGACAATATCGACGTAAGGTATAAGTTCGAGGACCAAGTGCGGGAATACTAATTCTAGCTAACTACTTATATGGTTGGATCGTTTGCTTGATCTCATCTTCTGCCGTATTACTTGGCATAATAGCTTTGACAATATAACTTTATTTAATTAGAATAAGAATAACATTTATTGACCAAAAAATATTTTGAACACTATAAAAGAATTGTCATTTTTAAAGAATTTGGTGAATGAAAAGTATTTTTATTTTACCTCTGGCGCCCAAACTAGGGTATCCCCATTTGTCTGAGGGTATCCCTGTAGACGTCTTAGTTTTAGGGCCGTATTACAGAATGTTACTCAAGCAAATATTCCCGCTTGAGTACAGTTAAAATAGGGCAGCATTATGTAACATGTATGTCGGCATCTCTTTCTAACTCCTATGCTCAAGCGCAGATCTACGCCTGAGCAACATTCTGAAATAAGGGCCTTATAATGATTTATTTTGTACTATTCAGCTTGCAATGGAATCAATTACAGTATGGTTGCAATTTCAGTTAGTACTAACGATGATGAACGTGTTCACTTGCAAGTGTCCGTATGGGTGCGTAGATGTATGCGTGTGTGTGCATTTTGTGTGTATGCCATGGGTACAAGAGTATGCAGAGTGAATCTGAGGTGTTTGGGAATCTAATAGATCACAACTTTTACTAAGTTACTGCCTACCTAACCATCCACCTATCGATTCTTCAGGAATTCTTCACTTTATTTTGGCAGCTCATTATAAAAGTTTACTGCCGGACATTCTTTAATACCACTGCACGATTTGCATCGCTTTCCATGGGGAGGGTTTCCAGTGAATTTCCCAAATATAAAGATTGTGTTGCTGTTGTGCATTAAAAAAAAATTACCAGCGAGATTCGAAACCGCAACCGTTGGTTGAAACCAGCATCACTAACGGTCGACTTCTTTATACCCATTGATATTTTTTTTTTAAGAATATCATCCAGAGCGGTATCATTGAAGTACTCGGGGCGCAGTCGC
The DNA here is from genome assembly GCA_949316235.1 of Oegoconia quadripuncta. NCBI lineage: Eukaryota > Metazoa > Arthropoda > Insecta > Lepidoptera > Autostichidae > Oegoconia > Oegoconia quadripuncta. The sequence continues at coordinate 16,828,239 of OX438743.1, forward strand.
GTTGGCTATTTGTTTTCGATTAGCGAAGTTTAGCAATATCTGGGGCGGTCAGTCCTTAGATGGGTGAATATGCCAAAAGACTTATTGATGAACATTTGATCACTGCTCAATATTGCCTGCTTGAACACCGTTGCAAGGTCGCAGGTCTCTCAGTCTTTTACAGGATGCACTTCGGTGAGTGTGCATTGAAATGACATAATTTTATTCCACCATCGCTTTTCAACTTCGAACTATTAGGCGTGGGTCGAGATTAAATAGTTAACATACCGAACATTCGCACTAAGCGGTTCGACTCTTCATTCATAATCCGAACAGCCAAGGCACGGAACTCCTCTCCGACGTCAGTCTTTCCTGAATCCTACAACCTTGGGATCTTCAAGAGTAGGGTGACTAGGCACCTACTGATATCGCGTGCTTCATCTTCGGTCACATCGTCACTTCCATCCGGTGAGATTATAGTCAAACGCGTACCCAGTTAATCATAAAGTAACAAAAAATATGGCATTTATAATACAAGTGTTTCCGTGCTTCGGAGTGCACGTTGAATAGTCGGTCCCGGTTGTTTTCAATTAAAGGGAGCCTCAAAAATACTGATTGTCAGGTGTCCACTTCTTCTTCTTAGCGAGTCGAGGGCAAAGAAATCAAATTCTTGAGGGCAAGCCGTCGTTCCTCTTAAAAATTTGATCTCTAATTATTTGTCGTGGCGCTACCACGTAACAGCCTTAGATGTAAATTGTAGTAACTCGATACATCTATACATTAGACGTTGATCTCCTTATCCTTACTTTTCTAGGGCGCTTATGTGGTACCAACTTTAGCGATCGATCGCAAACGAGCTAAACGGCAAATAATTCAGGTACAATTCCGAAATGGGCCGCAGACTGCAAGCCGCAGCTGCAGACTGCAGGCGACACTATACTGGTTTCTATAAAACTCTATTAAATTGATTCCGAGCGCGGCAACACTTCGGCCTGCAGCTGCGGCGCGCAGCGACCGTAGGCTGCAGCGCTATGTTGACGCGAACCGCAGAGAATTCTCACGTATTAAAAATGTCGACTTTTTCGGTTGATGATGAAGAGAAATTAATTAGAGTAAACATGTCGTCATCATCATCTTCCTCTTCTAACAAAAGACAAATTAGTAAACTATCGGTAGCGTTGTCCGACATTCTGTCTCGTACGAAGGTATTGAAGTGACTGGGGCATGCCGCCGCGCCTGTAATAGAAGCAGCCGCAACCGCAGGGAGCACTACGGTCAACCGCAGCCGCTAACCGCAATGTCGCCTGCGGTTGCAGTCTGCAGCCCATTTCGTAATTGTATAGTGATCGAGCAATATCTTACGAGTAAGGTACGGTTGCAGAACGTCACTAATCCTACATATTATTATGGCTCATACCCTCTCTCAGTGAGAGGAGGCTGTGCCTCAACTCTAACAGTAGTGAGTTCGTGTAAGGCTGTTCATGATGAGATAGGTATCAATGAAATGGTCTTTAGGGCTTTGAGCGCCGCCGCCGCGGACACTAGTGCCCGCAAACAATTGATTTTCCATTGTGTCTGCGTCGCGGCAGTTAACGAAATGCAATGAATAGAATTTAGCTTCATTCGTTTTTTTAGCGAGATACCTACGCGTAGTCAATTTATGCCTACCGTTATTTTTATTGCCTACCGATGCATGTAAAAAATCTAAATTGAATCAGGATCACGGCATCAACACTACTACACGAACGAGTATACAATGTAAATGAAAATATTCTAGATAATAATTGAAACAAAACATAGGAGGTGGTATTTGGTTGAATTTAATAAAAACTTCGAATAAGCAGCAATGCGCATTATTCACAAATGAGTAGTAATTTTAGCTTTGTGAGCTTCGATTTGGGCGATGGTGTCGAACATAGGCAAAGTCTTGGTTTCGGGTGTGAAACTCAAAACAAGAGCTGACAACACCGCTGTAGAAGAGAACAGGATGGACGGTAGAGCTGTCAGCTGCGTTACCTGTAATAAAGTGAAAATTTAGAATACCCTCGAGCAAAATGATTAGGTATATTATCTTCTAGAATAATCTAGATACACCAAACCAACTATGTTAAAAGCAAAATATCTTCGAAACAGCTTAGCCGATTTCCGGGTTAAGAACCTATCTCCGAGATTATTAATTACCTAAAAAAAAATTAGAAAATCCTTGACAGTTTATGATTATGATATCATAGAAAAACGCAAAAAAAACTGTGTTAAAACAAAACGGCTTAAATTCTATTAATGAACATTCCCGACAAAGACGCGCGAGGGCTCGAGCGCACTGCCCCGTTTGGCGAGGCCGCGAGGAGGCTCGGGCGCACAGCCGTACTGGGCGGCTCGCAGCGCAGCACATGCGTAACGTTATTTTTCTGAGCCGAACGCTAGTGCCCCGAAGCCGCGAGGTCAACTCGGGTGAGCACACATGGCTAATGTCTAATTTTAGTGTTAACCGATTTTTATCAAACATGGCTAAGAACGACCTGTCCCCTCGTTTAGTCTTTAATACGCAAATCGGACCACGCATTACTGAGATACGTCCGGATAAAGACTGGACACACACACAACGCCGTAAAACATATAACACCCGTCGGTTTCGGTCGGGAGTTGAAAATAACAACATTAGTAGGTACTTGCATAGGTAATTTGTATGTAAACATAAAGTTTCCTTTTCTACTCATATAGCGTAAATTCCATAGGTATTTACCATGGCTGGGCATTCAGAACCCAAAAACCTTTATGTTCATTGTACACTTGATTTACAAGACACACTTTGAGAATAGTAGTGTAAGTAGGTACCTAAATTACGATAAACTTTGCTTGTGTGTTTTTGGGAATAACATTCAATTAATACTGTTTTTGGCAGTTTCGCAATTCAAATCGAGTGCAATGTTTCTCTCAACCGGTAAAAAATGCGTTTTTCTTAACGGGATTTACATATACCTACCGTCATTTAAAATGTATCGGAATAGCAGAAGCTACTAATAATAAATAAGAGGTTGGATGGACCCTCATGCTTGGCTTATGTAGATACTTTGGTAGTAACTTTGGATTCGTTGATATTTTAAGAGACACGTTTTTAAAATCTAACTACTGAACGCATCGAATATTTTTTTTTTTTTTAGGTCCTTTAACCCTTCTTGAGCCGCATCAAATCTGCAGTAGATGGAATGGTGCCGTTGTACCCGCTTATACCAATACCATTCCATTATAATAGTTTATACTTACTCTACAATTACTAAGTTAGGTTCGACCTGCAATGGAAAGTCGAAGTACTTACTACGCACCTGTAATATTATTTCGCCATACATCGGGCCGATTTTGTTAAAATACAAACGTACCGTATTCTAAATGGCTCGACAGTCGATATTCGATTTGGTATTGGAAAATTGGAATTTCGATTACTTTTATTCACGGAAATACAATGAAATTAGTAACTTTACGATATCGACTATTGAAGCACTTAGAATAGAGACCCTGCACACTCAAAATCTGACAAGTAAATTCATTAATGAAGTTTATTTTTAATGTCAACAGGACAAGTTGTTGCAATTCTTTGGCTGCAATAACCGTAGATTTACAATATTAGAAGTAGACCGGGATTTAATAGCGAAACAATTTTCATACAAAAGGCTAAGTCGCATTTAGACTTTGACCCACCAGTAAACACCTAGAAATCGGTTACATTGACATTGTCAAAATAACTGTCTTCCCCTAGCATTTATAGCTTATTTTACCATACATAATAAATGTCTGTGGTAATAGGTGAGAAAATACCGGATGAGTTTTAAAATAGGGCATAAGTATTAGATAAGTGAAATAGAAGTTATTGGCATAGGTAGTTTACGTTTTTTTTTTCAAAACCATCAACGACGCACGCGCGTGGCTGGAGATTGTTCGGGGTTCGTAGGGTTCCTATCATACGAAATTTATTTGGAACTCATATTTACTCCAAGTCCTTTTTATGGTGTAATTCTGTGCTTTTATATATTCGACGATATATTTATATATTCCAAAAATTAAGTGTCTAAACCTTCTAATATGCCCTTTTTTCCTTACGGTAAACAAACTCATCCGGTATAATCTTTTAGGAGCCTCACCAATAAAGGAGTGAGCGGCGCTAGCATGCTCCCAACCCGCGCGGCCGTATTCCCGCAGCCGACAAGCGAGCCTCTCACGCTGGTGGGGAATAACTCCAGGCTGTATGTATACACCCCCGTAAAGCACACCACCACTCCAAGTTTCCCGATCAAAAATAGAAGCACCTTGAGCCAGGATATTGCTGAAAAGGTAATATTTTATCAGTTCTAATGAATTTAGGTCATTTATCGGGCCACTTCATTTTATGAATTTATGCTTAACGGAAATGCAAACGAAGTAGTCGCCGCGTCTATTCGTTGTCAATAAGCGAAGTAAAGCAATGCCTTGGTTGGATAACCACTAATGGCAATTTAATACGAGTATTTCCGTACTTCTCAGGGCACGTTAAACCAGTTATAAATAGTCGCTCGCTGTTGTTTTCAATTGCCAAGTCGATGGTCCATAGGAGCGGCTTAAAAACACTATTAGGTGGCCACCCTGTCTGACATAAATCCAACATTCCGTACTGGGCCAGCGTGGTGGATTATGGCCCATATGCTCCTCCAGTGAGAGGACGCTGTGGCTCACCAGTGGGAACCTATAAGACTATTGATAATGAGTGATACTTACAATCTGGTGCATATGTTTGGGCGATTAAGAATACAGCGCTGACCAAATACCCATACTGCAAAGTGATCCGCCTTCCAAACTTGTTAAATGTATAAAATGCCAGCATGTCTCCAGGGAATGACGTCACTGACGCCAACACGAAATTAGTATATTTGTTCCCTGGCAAAAGTACAGAATGAACCATGGACCCATAATAAAGGAAACTCGAAGTGAAGAAACAGAAGGACGTCACTGCGAGTCGTATCATTATCTCTTTCGAGCCCATTATATCTCGTATATTCTCTTTCTCCTTTTGTATCTGTACGTTTAACTTCATTCTCAATTCATCGTCACCCATGTCTGCTATTTCTTTGGATGTGATGTTTAGTTTGTTCGTTTTAGCTATCGATTTGAAGGTGTGTTTTGCTTCATCAGTTTTCCCGCGCAGCATTTGCCATCTGGTGCTTTCTCTTAATACTAAACCGTAGGATGCAAATAGGAGCATCGGTGTGTAAACAACTAAAATTAAATATTTCCAATACTGTAAACTCATGGCTATGAAGGCGAAGGCCACTTCGCCGACGTAAACGGCGTAGGAGAAAATAACTCCGGCCATAACTCTTTTTGTTTCACCGCCAACTTCTATCACTGAAACATTCGAAGAGAATAAATTAATACAAAAAATAAGTTGGTACCTAAACGTCACGTGTATAGGTCGTAGGAAGATGGGTAAATTAGCCATTCAATTCAATACCTATGCGAATCGTTATGTATGGCGGACATTTTTCGCTTTTACAGAAAATTGTGCTGATCATTGCGACTTTATTAATTTGTGTTAGGTTGCTGTAGATACTAATTTAGCCATTTATTGGAATGTCTATGCGAATAATGATATATCACGTACATTTTCAGCATTATACGTAAGTGAGTTGCCCAGAAGAGAGCCCAAATACACGGAGCTCTTCAGTATTATCGAAAGGAACCTAACCAAACCGTTGCTACCTATTAAATTAACTATATAATACAGTGTGTATTACGATGCGCCTCGTAATTTTTATGCAAATTAAAAAAATACTGATATAACTTACATAAAACTACGGCCACTGTATAAAGGCCAGATGCGAGGAATGACTCCAGAAACTCTACTGTCAGATAAGCATAGTAATTTGTAAGGAATATTTTGATTACGCCGACTGCTCCGCCCACTGAGCACAGAATAATTGTCGGTTTTCTTCCAATCCTAGAAAAATTGAAATGAAAAACATCTTATTAAAAATAAACACAAAAAATTTTTACTCGTACTGGACGGAGGCACGACAACCGTGATAATGTGAACACAGTGAGATCTGCATCCTCAATGGGAATGGAATGTTTCGCTAACTGCCAAATAGGTGCCTATTTGTGCCTATTTTATTACAAGTGAAGATACTTATACAGGAAGTGTTGCGGTCTTTGTGCGGTTACGTGTACTATTCAAGATCAGAATCCTCAGAACCTGGAACACGTGGTCTACCTATATTGGTTGTATTTATGGCTGTTGCAGGACCTGTATCACTGCGACCGTTGCCAATCTATTGTGATCACCACTAATCCACAGTTTGTTGCTCAGGTTTTCCTGGCGCCGATAGTTTTTATCTCATCGGGAAGTGGCCACCCAGGTAGATATTACGTTTACGTATCAGCGAGCCACATTCACACAGCAGATGTACAGATGTTTCCTCTGAAAGGAGACAAAGTCTGCACATCCCCGTGTCCCGGAGCCCTATGTTGAGCATAATTTGCTCAGACAGCAGTGCCCCGAAGTGCCCTTGCGAAAATGTGGAGATTGTTTCTACTAAGTGCCAGTGCTTCCCCGGCAGCCTTCTTATTGAAGGCTTTAATTCGCGTTTTGGACTGTGTTAAACCTGGCATGTTCGTCCAGAGTTTGAGAGATGCTTTGTTGTACCGGTTCCTTAAGGTGAAGCGTGAAGTGATACCGTATTTTTGTTCTACCTGTATCATGTACGTATATTCCAGGGGCCCTTTCATTTTCTATTTTTTTTATTATATGTTTTATGTTAATATTTATACTGGATTTTACCACGGATTAAACAAAAAGAATCCTATGCAATTAAATAACGCAAGAATATAATCATCAATGGGGTTAATAACCCTTCTTTGCGGTCGGGTAAAAATAGCTCCAATCGGGTTTGCTGCATCGGCATTCATGCCTAGGCAACGGTGGTGGTATCTGTAACTACTTAATTGTATAGCATTGTAGATATAATGTAGACTTTAGTGGTGGGAGAGGTAAAGTTAGATTCGTCGTGACAGTCCAAGTGTCATAGCATAGAAAAAAAATATTCTAGGACTACACTATGGGTATCATAGGAAAGCGCTCATCATGAGGATTCTGGAAATGTATATTACAAGTGAGGCACTACTCAGCAGACGTGTGGAGAGCTTCGAAATCACAAAGCGTTTCCATCTTTTTAGTTGGCTTTTTACACAGTCGGGTTATTAACTTTTAAAATTAGGTGGATATTGGTGTCGATACGGATGTACACCAACTAAACTAAAATAAAATCAGTTTTAGAGTGCCGTCACATCGTACTGTTCCAGGGAGAAAGATACAGTACTAGTTTTAGTTTAGTTTAGTTGGTGTATATCCGAATTCACACCATTGTCTGTTGTGACAAATTACACAGGGTGAACTTGAACTTGTATATAGTTCTCATTAACTGGTGACGCCACTCTTGATTAAGAACAACTTTCCCCAAGGAACCATAGTCGAATTCGGTCAAAATATTTTCAATTACCCATACATACCCATCTTTCATGATATTAATATGTGTATGTAGGTTTATAGTATATACAGGGCGTCCCACGGCTATGCCACATGGAGGGAAAGTACCTTGAATTTTGTAGATGGAACATTTTACTGAAAGAAGACATTATTTTAATTTAAAAAACAATTTAAACTGCATTCATAGATTTTTATATAAGTACATGGTTGAACCGGGAATCGAACCATTTATTTATAAAAAAAAATTACCATGTAACTTTATCATACCGATCGAAAGGCTTTGTCGCGGTTCTGCGACACTCTCAGCTGCCGTAGGTAGATATAGGAATTGGGCGCCGTAGACGAGGATGAGCTTCAGGGTCGTAGATTTCAGGCCCCTACCAGGACTGCAGCCACTGATGAACGGTGAAGGAGAAGGTCAGGAAGGGATAGGCACTTGAAAAACTTATAAATGATGTAATAATAATTTAAAGGAATAAAAAGGAAGAACGGGAGAATAGTCTCAGTTCGCTAGTTGCGTCCCGACTAGACTAGTTTTTTAAAATAATTTAGAATTCAGAATTTTGAATAATGTTCCAAAAAAGAAAACGCCAAAGAGATTACCGAAAAGAAGACGGAATTTAGGGGAGGTTGTACACCTCGTTACAATACCCCGCTCCGCCCTGGAAGGAGAAGCCTGAGATATAGAAACAAAGGCTTATCCTTCTAGAGAAAAAGCAAAGTATAAACTAAAATAATATAAAAACAATGAGGGTATAAAAACAAACAAACAAAAGTAATGAATGGTAGATGAGGGATGAGTGAAGTGAAAGAGTTAATGGAAAAATTTAGAAGGTGAAACTTATTTACATGGGAACGATCCAATCACACACACAAACAAACATTCATCCCATACAATCGTCTCTGGTATGTAAGCAGAACAGAGACCAGATAAAAAGAGTTCAAAATAATTATAAGAAATTGAACTCCAGAATCGTACCCCAAAAGTGGACAAAGAAATTATCCGTAATTGTAAAAAAAGTGATAATTAAAAAAAAAAACATATTATCCGAAAGGCTTGTGAGAGACCCTCGTAGAAACTAAAATTAGACGCAAAGCGTAATACTAACAAAGTAAAACTAGTTAGATGGTAACAAGAAACTGTCACCAATATAAGTGCCATAGGCTTATTTAAAGAGTTGGTTACCGCTCTGAAATTCTTAAAGAAAAGAATAAACGAGAAGAGCCATAGGCTATAATGAGTCCTTAAATACTCAAAATTATGAAGGAGTATGAATATCCAAAAGGGTGAGTGAGATGCGAAAATATAATACAATATTTACAGGTGGAGAGTCATATACGAGAAAAATAAGGTTAATGTCGAGAAGAAATTGGTTTTAGATCTCTGACATGCCAAGTACCTAAAGGCTTGCCAGAGGTGTCCGAAAGGTCGTAGATGAGTGGAGAACGCTTGCCAGTAATAAAACATTTGATAAATTTAGGAGCTAACTTTGCTGAATAGTATTTGTCTGCCGAACTAATGGTATGAAAACGTTTCCAAACCGTATCACCGACTTTGAATTCCAGATGCTGGTGATGTTTATTGTAATTTTGCGCAATGGAGTCATGTGATTGCCAGAGTCTTTTTTGAACTTCATCAAAAACGTTAGAAAGAAAACCTAAATTTTCAGCGAATTGATCTCTGGGAGCAAAGATTAATTCGTCTGAAGTGTCAGAGTTCCTGTATAAAGAACCACATGGAACAAGCTCGCGACCAAATGTAAGGAAAGCCGGAGTAAATTTAGTTGTCTCATTAACGGAAGAGTTAATAGCGAACTGGATGTGATTAATAAATTTGTCCCAGCAACGGTGATCGTCCTTAACGAATGTAGCGATAGCTGTTAAGATGGTCTTATTATAACGTTCTACCGGGTTAACTTGAGGACAATATCTAGGTGTATAGTGTATCCTCGGAATATTATACGATTTGAACAGTTCGGAAAGCTCTTGGCTAGTGAATTGAGGGCCATTATCGAGAATAATGGTTTCTGGAATGCCATACGACATAAAGACTAAGTGCTCAAGAATGTGTTTAATGATAGAAGCAGTAGCTCTTTTGATAGGAAACAGTAAACAATACTTAGAGAAGCAACAAGTAACAACGAAGATAAAGCGATTATGCTTGTGAGAAGCAGGCAAAGGACCAATCAGATCGATGGAAATACATTGAAAAGGCCTAGAACAATGTTTTGGCTTGCCCATCAGACCAATTTTTAATTGAGTTTGGTGTTTGTAAGCCAAACATGTTTCGCACTTAGATACAAAGTCAGAAACATCTTTGTACATTCCGGGCCAAAAGTAAATGAGCTTCAATCTATGGTAAGTTTTAAAGGTACCCAAGTGAGCAGAAGTGGAAGAGGAGTGATTCTCATTAATGATCGGAATCCTGTACTCCTTGGGAATGACCTCTTTCCAAGCATACTCAGAATGGTGGAGAGAGTTAACGCGAGCATATTTGTAGAGTTTGGAATTATGGATCGCATAATCGGGAGTGGAGTGAGGATTATGGGAGCAATTGTGATAGATGTTGTTATACCAGACATCAGAAGTATTAGATGAATCAAAATTGATAACATCAACAGAAATATTACGGGATAACAAGTCAGGAATCAGGTGATCTTTGCCACGACGATGTCTAATTTCGAAATTAAAAGCTGACAGGCGAATACTCCAGCGGGCAAGACGACCGCTAGGATTATCTAGATGTAGAAACCATTGAAGGGCCGAATGGTCGGTATAAATAATGAATTTCTGGCCATTGTCAAGGTAGCAACGCCAGTGCTCTAGAGCCAAAATAATGCTTAATAATTCCCTTTCAGTAATAGAATAATTACGCTGAGGACCAGAGAGAGATTTGCTCATGTAAGCAATGGGCTTTTCAATGCCATCGAAGTCTTGAGAGAGCATGGCCCCGATGCCATAACTTGATGCATCACAATGGACAGAAAATGGTTTTGAAAAATCCGGACAAGCAAGAACAGGAGCGGAGACTAATGTCTCCTTAATAGATTTAAAAGCCTTGTCCGCATCATCAGACCATTTGAACGGAGGTGATTTTTTGGAAGTGGAAGTGAGTTTTGTTAAGGGCGCAACCAAGGTACTGAAGTTGGGAACAAAACGCCTAAACCAACCTGCCGTGCCAAGGAATTTCTTGACCTCGCGAGGATTGGTGGGAGGAGGTATATCTAAAATTGCTTTCACCTTGGAGGGATCAGTGTGAAGGCCTTTACTGTCAATGACATAGCCGAGATATTTAAGCTCCTTTCTGAAAAATGAGCACTTAGGAAAATTAACAGTAATACCGGCTTTAGTAAGTTTGTCGAGAACTTTCAGGAGTAAAGAGATGTGCTCGTCAAATGTCTCACTAATGATGATGATGTCATCCAAATAAGAAAAAATGCGATTGTCAAGATTGTCAGATACGAAAAGAGTGTCCATAAATCTCTGTTGAGTTGCGGGTGCATTTGTTAGTCCGAAGGGCATGACTTTAAATTGATACATCCCTCGACCGGGAACATAAAAAGCAGTCTTGGGTCTGTCCGCAGGATTCAAAGGGATTTCCCAAAAAGCTTTAGCAATATCAATGGACGATAAAAATTTCGCGTTATTTAAATTATCTAAAATGTCAGAAATATAAGGGAGCTTATAAGCATCCTTACGAGTGATAGAATTTAGTTTGCGACTATCAACGCAAAAACGCCAAGCGCCATCCTTTTTAGGAGTCATGACTACGGGATTAAGCCATGGGCTTTCGCAAGGTTCAATGACGTCTAATTGTATCATATCATCAACCTCTTTACATAATGCTTTTTGTTTCTCGGGAGAAAGACGATATGCCCGCTGCCTGATAGGAGCGTGGTCACCGGTGTCAATATTATGCTCAACCAAATGCGTACGTCCTAAGGGTTGAGTATCAGTGGAAATGTTCTGAAATTGCTTAATAAGCGAATCGCAGGTAATGCGTTGTACTAGAGAGAGAGAATCGTAATGAGTGACGCGAGAGTCAGTATTAACGAGAAAAGAAATATTGTTAGAGGAAGAGTCACGAGGAGTAATGTATTGAAGAATGTCGGGGAACAAATTAAATGACTTCCAAAAGTCGATACCCAGAATTAGTGGTTGTTTTATGGAAGGAATGACGTGAGCTGTGATGAGCAAAATCTTATCCTTGAATTGGATTGGCAAGTCTATAGTGCCGATGGAATGGATAGTTTGTCCATTAGCAACCGAACCAGAAATGGTAGTAGAAGTATTAAGTATGAAGTTCTTACGTAATAATTGCTTATGAGAGTTGTCACCCAAAATAGTGATTGCACTACCACTATCCAGAAGACCGCAAAGAGTAATATTTTTGGTAATAACTTTTAGATAAGGCCTAGTGTCATTAGGTGGGGAATGATTAACAAAAGCACATGAAGTCTTGTACGACTTAAAGAATAATTTTATATTTTCCAACCAAAGTCTCCATTCTTCGGTGGAAGTTTTGGGAATATTTTTCTCGTATATTAGTTTTTTGGCTTAGCATCGATTGACTTTTGACAGGTAGGACACCTAGGAAAGGTTACGTCGGGCTTACCACAACGAAAACATACTATCTTTTTACTAGTGCACAACTCGAGCGAATGGGAATCCGTTCTACAGCGAGGGCATGAGAAACGAGAGATAGAACTGATGTGGCCATAGGGAAAAGAAGGTATTGTAGGTTGTGCTTGAACAAAAGGCTGTGCAGATGTGGAAGGAACAAGAGGTTGGGTAGTATGGGCGAAAGAAGGAGAAGAGTCAAAGGTATGAACACAACTTTCGTACCATTTACACGAGGTAAGTAGTTGGTCAATAGAGGTTAAGTCTGTCGGAAGTAATCGAGAACTGTAAATTGGACTTAAATTGCGACGGAGGTATTCAATCTTGGCGGTTTCCGAAAGAGGTTTACGCAATTTAGAAAAAAGAGCATCCATAGAGGAGAAGAAAAAGATGACTCGCTCATTCTGTTTTTGTTTACGACCGTCTATGGTTTTCAGAAGTTTGTAATCATAGTCATGAATTTCGAAGTCTGCTGTAAATTGTTTTTTGAAAGAGGACCAGTCTGTTAAAATATTCTTTCTCGCTCTATACCAGTCTAAGGGTGTGTCAGATAAAAAATCGAAAATGTGGTTATGAAGACGTTTCTCGTCGATGTTTCGAGAAATAGCAAATTCCTCGACCTTTTGGATAAAGTCAAAGGGGCAAGAATCACCTTTAAAACTAAACTTTTTGATTCCGGTAGAACGGTTATCGACTATGTCGGAAAGCTTACTGGATAATAATTCCAGAAAAGGAGAATTTAAATCGGGAGTATGAGGGAGGGAAGAAGACGCAGAATAATAAGTAGAAGGTTGGGTTAAGTTGTTAAAAGATGTCTGAAGATTGGAGAGTTGCTCAGAAAGGGACTTGAAAGAATCCAATACGTTATTAGGTAGTTCTGTGGAAAGGTCAACACGGTCAAATCGATGAGATACGTGGGTTAAATAAGTGGCAATTTTGTCCTTATTAAGTGAACTGAGTATAGGCGAAGGTAGGCGAGAAGAAATGACGGTCAGGCATTTTTGTAGTTCCGCCAAATCTGTCTCAACTGGGTAGGGGCTTGAAGAAGAAGAAGGAAGATGGATGTTCGCGCAGAGAAGGGAACGTAAGTCTTCTGCTGTTGATGAGGAATCAAAAAGGATATCCCGAACTTTAAGCTCATAGATTAACTCAGGCTTGTTCAATAAAGCTGGGTCCATTTTGAATTCGCTCAGAATAATTGGAAGTAAAATGTATACCAAAAAAAATAGAAAGTAGTTTATTTTGATCCGAAAAAATGAACGAAGTAGGTATTACTAAACGAGAGAAAAGGTGTCAGAAAAATTAAAGATACTTGACAGTAGCTCAGAACAATACTGTGTCAAAAGAAAAATGTATCAGAAAAAAAACTAAAGAGAAAGCCATAAACAAAAAAGAAAATATGTGTCAGAAAAATTCACAATTGACAAATTGGATGACAAATTATGATGACCATTCAACAAAGTTATGTGTGAAATTGTATGAAAATTGATATAATTTAGAAATAACTCTCCCCTATTATTAAATCTAATTGTTTTCAGGCGGTATGGGACTTACCGTGAAAACAATTGATACAAAGCTAGGTAGTAGGAAACCTGCCTAAAATAAATAAAATATAATGAGAATGGAAAAGGTACTAAATGTTACATGAATGATGGCGAACGTAAAAAATAAAACGAGTAAACAATTCAAATTAGGCCAAAAGAGAGATCAAAATATGTAGGTACGTATGCCGATGGTGGCTTTTAGAATTTGGAAAAAAATTGAAAAATGGTATACTTACAAATAAAATATAAAAAACACTTTACAATATAAAACACTGAACAAAACACTTAATGTCCTTAAGACTGGCCGGAGAGAAGGTGATGACACGAAGGTGTAGAGTTGATGACGGGAGAGGTGTGGGAATGCTTGATATGACACGCAGTGAAGGCACAAACTGAGATGACACGATGAAAATGTGGTGGGCTGCTACCTGGTAGGGAACGTTGAGGCGCCAATGTCGCGGTTCTGCGACACTCTCAGCTGCCGTAGGTAGATATAGGAATTGGGCGCCGTAGACGAGGATGAGCTTCAGGGTCGTAGATTTCAGGCCCCTACCAGGACTGCAGCCACTGATGAACGGTGAAGGAGAAGGTCAGGAAGGGATAGGCACTTGAAAAACTTATAAATGATGTAATAATAATTTAAAGGAATAAAAAGGAAGAACGGGAGAATAGTCTCAGTTCGCTAGTTGCGTCCCGACTAGACTAGTTTTTTAAAATAATTTAGAATTCAGAATTTTGAATAATGTTCCAAAAAAGAAAACGCCAAAGAGATTACCGAAAAGAAGACGGAATTTAGGGGAGGTTGTACACCTCGTTACAGCTTCATCATAAGGATTATTTTTTGCTAAATAACATATTGTCAGAAATAAAAGGAAGACCATGAATTTTAACATTAGATGTTCAATTTTGTTCAGAAAAATGAAAAGCTGACATTGCCGTAAGGACATACAACTGACATTATCATTACTAATACTAATTACCCACTCGAGAAGTATGCATCATTTCCCTATTATAATTTAAGTTCATGATAAAATGATAAAGAGATACGTAATTAGTAAGTAGGACTATCTCAATGAACATTTTCTTTCCTGGATCGGGACAAATGGACGAAAAAATGGCCGCCGAGATCCCCAGATCTAACCCCGTTAGATTTTTTTTATGGGGTTATGTAAAAAATTTACTTTACAAGAACCAGTGTCAAAGTGTCCACGAGCTACAAACTGAACTTCGACGTATTATTCTAAATATCCACCACAACATGATCAAAAAATCGACAGGGAGCGAAATAATCAAAAGAGTGCGACTTTGTATTGAACAGGATGGGACTCATTTGGAGCATTTGATAAATTTGATTAATTTTGTATTAAAAATGTTAAAATTCATGGTCTTCCTTTTATTTCTGACACTATGTTATTTAGCAAAAAATTATCCTTATGATGAAGCCTTTCGATTGGTATGTTAAAGTTACATGGTAATTTTTTTTTTAAAATAAAGGGTTCGATTCCCGGTTCAACCATGTACTTATTTAAAAATCTATGAATGCAGTTTAAATTGTTTTTTAAATTAAAATAATGTCTTCTTTCAGTAAAATGTTCCATCTACAAAATTCAAGGTACTTTCCCTCCATGTGGCATAGCCGTGGGACGCCCTGTACTATATATATATTTAAATTATGTTATGTATATATTTCGCAGTAGGTATATGTAATATATTTAGTGTAAGTTTATTATTCAGTTATCTTTTCTTTTTTATTTGTTTTATTATTCGTTATAGGATTTTTTCTTTTGCACACAATTTACTGCTAAACCCCAAATTTACTAAGTTTCCTATTTCAATGCTCAGGTTGGCTGGAAGAGATCTCTTAAAGAGATAAGTCCACCTTTGTACGTGACCTATTGTTTGTACTCTGTTATTGTAATATTTTGGTGCAATAAAGAATATATAGACAAAATAAACCATTCTGAAACCAAGTTTATAGTATGCACGTCCAACATTTTTTAACTAAATTCGACTATGTTCCTAGTGTAAAGTTGTTCGTAATCAAGTGGTGGAGTCAAGTAAACAGGAATAACTTCAATTAATTGAGTAAAAGACTTGTATAAAAAATCTTACTTATCTGCTATCCATCCCGTGAACATCATTGAAACAATCATCCCGGCATTATGGACGCTGCCCACCAGCGATGCTTTCCAAGACTCGCAGCCGAGGTTAAGCTGAAAAGAATGAGGCTCTTAATTTTCAAGTTTGGTGCCTGTTTAATTGAATTGGATGGATGGATGATAAATCAAATATTTGAGTAGGTAGTTGATATATTTTGAAGACCAATTTTTGTTTCAGATTAATAAATCAATGAAATGAATTTCTAACTCTACGACTATTTTTATTACGATTATTTCTGAAAATCGGGATATTTCTTTTTTCATGTACAGTTTCGTACATCTCCATTGACATCCTTTTCAAACCGACAAACTTAGGCCCGTATTAATAAACCATTCTCAAGATTGAGAACATTTTTGGGATCGGTCTCAAGTAAACGTGTTGATTAATAAACCTAACTTGAGATCTGAAAAGTACGTGCATACTCAAGCATACTCACTGAGGCGAATACTTGTGAAGTGATCTCAACTGAGTAGACCTCAATATTAGTTTATACATTAGCACGGATCTTGAGGTAGCGTCTTGATACAGCCTCAAGACTTGTACTAAGATTGGGTTATTAATACGGGCATTAGTATGTGTTCAGTTACTTATACTAGATCGTATAACGTGATGCTAGAATTCATAAAGTGGAATTCATAAAGTCCCCTAAATGTGTTGGGGTTTCAGGGTCAGTACGCTTCCACCTTCGACCTCATCTTCACTTAACATCAGGTGTGATTGAGGTCAAGTACCAACCCGTTGTGCATAAATAAAAAAATAAAAAATCAGCTTTTATTACAATGTCAAAAAACGTGTTGAAATAATGCCAAATAGTGCCCAAAAGAAAAATACAGCCACTGTAGTTTAAGAGTTATTCACTATTATAAGTGAGCATTCTGGCGTCACGTGTTGCTGGAATTCTCATTCTCATACGCAGAGACTGCTTTCACTATGATTATAATTTATATCACAAAAAACTGTACACAAATGGTGCCACCGAATACAAATCCCATAAATAATTCCACACATTGATTTGCCTATTTATCCCTTTACTCGTTCTACAACACCTCTCTTCGTGCCAAGTTTTCCAGGAAGTATAGGTATAGCTATATGTCTTTTTGATTGCGTTGATTTGGAAGCTCGATTTTTTTTACAACTTCAAGCGACCGTTTATTATAATAATAATAATAAATATCCTTAGACATACACACAGAGCCATCTAGTTCCACAGTAAGCAACTATAAGCTTGTGTTGTGGATACCAGATGGTTGATATACTACATAAATATATTTTTTTTGTAAATAAATAGGTACTTATTTTTAATGAAAACATCGATAACTCGGGTACACATGTCCGTATTCATCACACAAACATATGCCCCTTGTGGGATTCGAACCCGCGACCTTTTGGTATAGTGGTCAGAGTTTGTAACCACTACACCGAACAGGTCGTTATATAATTTTAATTTATAATTTATCTTTTTTTTTATGATTGACTGGATTCGCGTTTGACAGCAATCTCAACATGATACCTCCACGCGTTCCTGAGAAAAAGTGTTTTGAACGACAACCAGTAACTCCTATGTAAATACTTATTCAATACATACGACGACTTCCACATTGTAACTAGGTAACTTACAGGTTTTTGTGAGACTCGAGTTCCCAAAGACGAACCGTGCATATGGTTTTATGGGGCGTTGTTTAGTTAAGACCATGTTATCGATTTAATAATAAAGACTAATAATAATAATAATAAATAATAACGAAGTGATCCAATAAGGGTTCCCTTTTTCCTTTTCAAATACACAAATTGCTTGTTCTTCTGAGGGGAAAATTGCCTTTTGAACAAGACGAAGCCGTCAAGACATTTTGTCCTTAGGCAATTCATAGGTTTATTTACATGTTTCTTTTTAGTATTGTTCCAATTTCAATGTTTATTCTACGTAATACCTCATTAACTTTGGAAAATGTCGAGAATTAATATTAATTTTATTTGATTAAGTTTATACTCTACAGTTTTCCGAGGATTATACAATGTAATTAATTAGTAAATATGAAAATATTACTCTTCTAATCCTAGTAACTTATACGACGTAATAAAGAATATAATTAAAATAAATACAGTAACAATAATAAGTTATTGTAGCACTGTTTAAGTTTTCTTATGATATTTACAATAGTAGATAACGACTACCTACCTAAAAGTCTTTGTTTATGAGAAAGATTTAGTTGATTATCATGAAAGTTGTATAAGGTTACCAATTAGCTCAGTACTCGTATATCAACATTTACCAAATTTTCGTTTGCTATACTAAAATCAAAAAATGGGCAGTCAAAAAACATAGTTATATTAATTATTGTCAGAGTATTTGGAAGGATGATATGATTCTGTGCGAGATCTAATTAAAATAAAAACCGCCCCGTAGCTCAATGTAAACACCATAGGGTTTACGAATAGGCGGTCGCGGGTTTGCTTCTCAGCGGGATACATGTTTAGTACTTGGTTTGGTCGGTGGTAGGGCATTTTAAATGTCTACCTAGCTAGCTATATACCACCCTCTTATCTAAGTCCGCCGCCAAACAACAATGTTAATATCATTGTTGTGTTCCGGTTGTCAGAGATAAGATAGCCAGTCCCTCAAATAAGATGAGGTTTCCGGGTCAGTACGCTTCCACCTTCGGCTTCATCTGCACTTAAATCAGGTGTGATTGAGGTCAAGTGCTAACCCGCCGTGCATAAAAAGAAGATGTTGGTGTAATACTTACGAGTATTTCTTTATGCGTTTTTTATCTTTGTCCTAGATTGCCGTCACCCTAAATTGTGAATCAATGAATGAAATTGTAATGTTTCTAAGTTATTACTGTCTTAATTCCAAGACTGGCACTGAAAATAATAGCATCTCTTTTTATGCCATTTCTGAGTTGGTAACGAGTATATTGTTTGGGTCGAGGATTGATCAGACCTGCATCTTGTTTGATCATTTTTAACTACCCTCTTTTTAGCATTTAGCATCTATATTACCTATAACCAACATACCTCGGCCACTATAGAATTGTTATTCTCATACACCCAATCGTGACATTCCTCTAATACTTCTAGGAATGTGGTATTGGAACATGTTCGATTCGCTGCATTATATGCGTCGATATCTAAAACTGGTTTGAAGCATTTCACATCTGTATCCTTTGGCCACCACGCCGGGGTAGACACTGTTGGGTTTGAATTTTCACAAGCTGATATTCGACATCTGAAACAAAAGTAAAAAAACTGAATTATAATAGAAGGTAACATTATTCTTACCTTATTGTCTTTTATTTTATCCTGGAGGGGTGTAATAAGTTTGTACTATGTCTATCAGTGTATATCTCTGCCTGTGGCATTGTTTGTGAGTCAAAATAGTTGAACCGATTTGAAAATGATTTAAATTTTAGAAAGCGGGTGGTCACGAGGTGGTTCTTAGCTATATTTGATGGAAATTGGCTTGCCCGTTCGAAGATGATTTACCTTTTAACATGGCTAGCTTATTTATCTAGATGATTTTATCATTGGTCCCTCCCTAGTTTCGAAATTTTCAATTTATAGTTATTATACTGAATAGCTAGTAAATTATTTTTTCCTAATGATGTTTTGTTTTAAGTGGATGCCATATAAAACTATCACATCAACTGCCTGTGGCAACTACTCCAACACTAAATATAGGCCTCTATTCACTTATGCCATCAATGGTATATGGTTCCAAATGCGGGACACAGAGCCTCCTCCCAGCGCTCCTCAGCAACTTCCAGGGCAATAGAATGTTTCTATTGTCTCCAAAACTTCTTCCCATCTTTGGAGTTACTGAGAAAAAAATTAAGGACAGCTGTGCAATCTCCTCCGGCCAGGGAACGACATGACCCACCAAGCGCGCATAATTCGGATTGGTGTTCGACTATTTAAGTAATCGCCTGACCGCTTTCAAACAGGCCGTCCTTCCACTTAACCGCCTCCATGGCTCAATGTAAACAACATTGGGTTACGATTCGGAGGTCGCGGGTTCGATCCCCAGGGTACATATTTAAGTACTCGTTTTTTTTTACCACCAAGGTAGGGCATTTTAAATATCCGCCTGGCTAGCTACCACCATCTTATCTAAATCTGCCTCCAAGCAGCAATGTTAATAGCATTGTTGTGTTCCGGTTGTCAGAGATAAGATAGCCAGTCCCGCAAATGTGTTGGGGTTTCCGGATCAGTACGCTTCCACCTTCGACTTCATCTTCACTTAACATCAGGTGTGATTGAGGTCAAGTACGAACCCGTTGTACATAAAAAAAAACTTATATTAACAACTGCCCTCCATAGTAAAAAACCGAGACCACGGAAACACTTCTATGTATTTACATACATCATCTCCTATTAATGCCAATGGTGGTTTTCTGTCCAAACACTGATAGCACTAAACTACGCGAAGAGTATTGCATTCAACCCACCTTCAATCAAGTTTTATTTTTTATTATTTTGTACAAAATAATAAAACAATACAATGCAATACAATTGTGCATACAGTATAATTCATCATCCATCAGATATATGTATACACACAAACATATTCACACAAACACACACACACAAAAACACACACACAAACACACACACAAACACACACCTAACACTCGTATTCACTATTTATTATATTAGCTGTCGTTTTTTTATGTGTTTTTTAATTTGTCAAGTTTCATTTTTGGCTATACAACGCTAGTCGGAAAGGGGGTACTAAGCCGAAAGGCTGTAAAAGTACCCGTTATAACGAACAACCTTTGTTCTACAACTTTCCTCAAAAGTCAATACATTTCGAGAAAATGCCCTTTAAACATGTCATAACAAAATACTACCAAGTAGCCCTAATCAGCTGTGTTTCATTCATAAAAAAGGTTAACATAGAGTGTGAAACTTTTCACTATTACGATATTTTGCCTACAGCCTACACCCTCCGTGAGGCTTGGTAAGCTGGTAACCAAAAAAAAACTTATTCCTTCAGTAATGCTTTTAGGATTTCATAATTTATGCTGGCCCTAAATTAAGTTTCCATAAGTAGGTTTGAACGCAAAAGTAAGAAAAAAAATTGACCATACATTCGATTTCAGAAAGGTTCCATCTTCTACTCTGGAGTGGATCATTGGCGATTTACCCTTCTCAACCAAGAAATATTTTTTTAATCGGGTAAAAATTTACGAAGATATCGCGTCACAAACGGTCGAATTTAAAACCTTCTTTTTGGAAATCGGTTAATAAATCATACTTTGGAACTTCCACATACCACTAAGCAGCTGGAAATCCATGTAAAATGTCCACGTCAATGAAATGCTACTAAAACTAATTGGTAATTAATGTCATTCTGAATTTAAAAAAAACGAAACATGTTTACGTATTGCTACCTACTAACCCCTCTGCGTTTGCGCACATTACACAGTCTTGACTTGACACACACACACATGCATGCGCAAGCCACGCCCTGCCTATCGGCAAGTGCATTCGAATCCGAATTCGCCGAAATCCCTATAAAATACGAAGAAATAAAAAATACCTAAATTAAAGCCAGTCGCTTCTACCACTTCCGTGCAAGCAGTCGATTATTTTTGCGAGTCGTCCTAGTTCGTCGTTATTTGTTATTATCGTTAGAGATTTTCTTTGTTATTAGTTGTTGTCGCTATTAATTGTATTTGTTTGGTAGGTATTAGTTGTTATTGTTAATAATTCACGATATGCCGGTGGAGTACACCAATCAAAAATACTACGATATGAATTGTGTAGGAAGACGTGATCACGTAGGTACTTACGGAAGCTCGAGAAGCTTGATTACAAAGAGTGCCTTCAACTTGTGGTTAATGCAATACGCCTATTGTGTAGTTATGTGGACACAAAGGCCGCGCGTGTTTGTGTTACGTACGGAATAACAACGTCATCATCAGAAAAGGTTAGTTGTTTCATTAAAAATTAAACCATCATTCTTGTTAAAAACCTAGGTTAGGTACCTAGGTACAGTAAGGTTCGAAAACGCGTATTTTTTTTTATGCACAACGGGTTTGTACTTGCCCTTAATCACACCTGATGTTAAGTGAAAATGAGGTCGAAGGTGGAAACGTACTGACCCGGAAACCTCAACACATTTGGGGGACTGGCTATCTTATCTCTGACAACCGGAACACAACAATGCTATTAACATTGCTGCGTGGAGGCAGTTTTAGATAAGATGGTGGTAGAAAATGCGTATCCAGTAACAGCTCAAACGATTACAATCTTTAGATAGGTAAACTTTGATTTCAAACTAAAAGTAGTTTTTAAGACCCGTTACATAAAAAATATGTAATAACCTTGAAGCCTATGTCTGTCTGTGTCTTTGTTGGGCCGACGTGTTTGAAATCATTTAACACAGTTGCTTTGTTTACCTGGATGATTCAGTGAGGATTTCTGGAATAATTATTTGCCGTCAATACAAAATTTCAATAGTTTGAGGTGGAACTGGTTATGCACTTATGAACTTCATGAAAATTTTATGGAATGTATGGGGCTCTGGTCACCCATAATCCCGCCATACACGTAATCCACATTTCGGTAACTTCCGACGGCACACGCTATGTCGGTGCCCGACAAAGGGCGGGCGGCGCGTGTCAAAGGGCGGGCGGCCCGTGTCAACAGACGGCGGCGCGTTTGACGGACCCGACGCACACGCAGGGCAAAATGGGCGGGTTCCGCGTCATTTTGGGCGTCGATTATTTTGTCTCTTTTCATTCATGAATTATAGGGTTGTCCAAATTTTCTTAAATTAAATAATTTAATAACTTTGTATGGAAACAAAAATATGCGTTTTCCCCATTTATCTACTGTGCAATAAAACACTTATCGATGACACTATAACCAACTTTCGGCTTAGTACCCCCTTTCCGACTAACCCTGTATGTATATATTGTAATTAGTTTCTTTATTGTAATGAACATGTAACGCTGTGAAGTTTGCTAAATAAAATAAATAAATAAATACAGTACAATACAATTGTGCTTTTTTTCGTTGCGATTATAATGTACCTCTTCAGTGTGGCAATTATGAATTATCCTACTTGACCATATTCGTACTTAACAGGTTGCCTCAACCAGATATAGAAAAGAAGAGATTAATGTCTCAGGAAAAGCTCTTTCTCTGTTACACGGAATCCTTCCGTATCGATTCGTCTTTACCATTTTCAGATACTACCTACTTAGTATTGACTTAGGCCACGATTCACAATAGTCACAGTACCGTCTACTGTTATTTCCTCAAAGTTATTAAAGTTAGACAAACTAATACAATGAAACGCCATTCTGTTTGTTTGCAAATCTGCTTCCCGGAAGTTTTTAAGTTGCTTAAATAGTCATTTCTCATTGACACTAGCTTGTGTTTTTAGCAGGATTTTACAAAGTATGCTAAACGAACTTATAAGCACCAACTAAGCATTGGCGGAACTACGTTGTGGATACTGTCTGAGAGGACAAAGCCACCCCATACAGGATGCTGTTATGTACTGTGTAATATACTCGTATGAATAGTGTTCAGAACACTTAGTGTAATCTTCAGAGTAAGTTTTTGGCTTTCGGAGGGTGAGGTATCTAACGACTGATCTGTGGTGTAACCTAACAAATCGCAGTTGCTTTTTATTCCAAAAAGGAGGAGAATATTAATTGGTCTTTATAATACCGCGATGACGTTTGCAGGGTTAAGTATATATGCTCCTTTTTAGGTAAATTGTACATTATTTTATGAAATTTAACCTTGCGTTACCTATGTGAAACGATCACTTTGAACTTGTATATTCTTTGATGTACGTTTGTCGATGTGAACGTGTTATCGTACGATATATACCTAAAGAATAATGTCGTTACAAAGCCATAACTGAAGTCATTGAGGACATTTAACACCAATCTTATTTTAATACAAAAATTTGCAATATTCAAGATATTCAAGTTTTCTCCTATAGAAAAAGGACAAAATAAAGGTATTCGTGTGGTTTCGGCATGTAAAAAGAATATAACCCTTCTCTTCTCGTGGGTGTCGTGAAAGACCTCTGAGGGCCTTCCCCCCACCCCAAAAATGACAATTTGAATTTCTGTTTATTTCGAGGTGAACAGTTGGAATACCTCTGACCACTCCATTTGGGATAATGGTCGTGTCGTTATGTTTGTATGTTAATCGACTGACCGAGTACAAATTACAGTACAGAAAACATTAAATTTTTCACCTAACACTTGACTTCAATCACACCTGATGTTAAGTGAAGATGAGGTCGAAGGTGGAAGCGTACTGACCCGGAAACCCCAACACATTTAATTCATTCCATAATGTTGTTCATGATTAAATAGTTTATACCTTGAAATAATCATGCCCTACAAAACCGTTTAATTTGCAGAGTTAATGGGCTTGCTATATTGATGGATTGAGGTCATCGACTGTCGTCTAAGTTTAAGAACGTTTGCCAGAAAAGCTGTAATGCCCAACATGAGCGAACAAAATTGTTTTGTCTACGTATTGCAAAGTTGCTATATAAAAATTAACAACGTGATGGAGTTACGACCCTTGCAAAAGAATTATGTATCTAAATACTAGCTTTCCGCCCGCGGCTTCGCCTGCATTGAATAGCTTTATCGCGGATATGTTTAATTTCTTTATCCCGCGGGAACTACTCACTTTATCGGGATAAACAGTATCCTATGCCTTAATCCATCCATATATTCTACCTATATACCAAGTTTCATCCAAATTTGTTCATCCGTTTCGCCGTGATTGCGCAATCAACAAACAAACATCCAAACTTTCGCATTTATAATATTAGTTAGATTTTTATTTTCGTCAACTAAAATCCCTTTACGGATGGCTCTATATCAGCAGTAGAACAAGTGGTTTAGGAAAGGATATTGCACGAATTTGATTTCACTCTGTATATAATATGGAATCAACTCTTTGACTTAGCTTCCGTATGGTCCTCTTTCCAATTCATATATTTTTATATTTTTAGTTATTTGTGAGGCCAGGTATTTTGTTTTAATAATTTCATCTACATCATCATGACTGGCCTTTATAAGTCCACTACTAAACAAAAAAACCTAATGCCCTAATCGCCACGCTCTAGAAGGCGGCTAGGCGATGATAAATGTTTTGGGAGCAACACATCAATGACGATGCTGTCCATGCATTGGTCTCTACTGCTATGCTCACGATGTTTAAATAAATAAATAAAAGGTTCACCACAATGTTCATTTAGCAAGTAATTACAAAGAAAATAAGGTCACATGAAACTGAGATGAAAAGATTGGGACTCAACTGATTTGCTGATTTTCAGTCCTACTCGAGGTTTAGTCACATCCATGATACACACAACGGATGGAATTCAACTATTCGCGGATCAACTCTTCAAGGAGTTGGCGTCGCGTCTGGTAGAAGTATCGGGTGACCAGCGGGCTGGCAGCTGCCTGGGCCAGCGCATAAGTCTGGCCATACACCGTGGCAACGCCGCTAGCTTTCTGGGTACCTTGTCACAAAGCAGTGACCTGGAACATCTGTTCTACTTATGACGTGAACTTATGTTCCAGGGCCCTTCTATTTTTTATTTTAGTATGTTTTGTTAGTATCTTTCTTTATGTCTCCAATTTGCTAGTAGAAGTATCGGACCAGCGGGCTGGCGGCTACCTGGACCAGGGCATAAGTCTGGCCATACACCGTGGCAACGCCGCTAGCTTTCTGGGTACCTTGCCACAAAGCAGTGACATGGAACATGTGTTCAACTTATGACGTGAACTTATGTTCAATTGTAAAATAATAAAAATTGCCAATGTTACTATTTTGACAATGTCATAAAATTGTACGGGGAAAAAGTTCGTGCCGTAATAGTTTAGGAGTTATTCTATAATTTTAGTGAGGTTTCTGGCGTAAAGTGTTGCTATAATCTTCATTTCTCATACGCTAGGACTTTTACCAATGATAACAAATTGTATCTCAAAAAACCATGCCGAAATTATGCTTCCGAACTACACTAGGAACAAAAAGTTCCGGCAATTTGTAAACAAAAATTTTTTTCCACTAAGCGACCATTTAGGAATATAAATTCTGAGAACAAGTAATAGAGAAGACAGCGCTATCTAGAGAATACAGCGCCTGTTGGATAGTATTTACGGCGTGTTTGGTCAAAGAGAAGGTTACAATGCGAGATTTACATGTGAATATATTATTATTTAGATGGCTTTGTGAGAGAAGCGCCGGTACCTACTATTAAATGCGTTTATCATCATCATGATCAGCCTATTTATAGATATCTATATAATATTATACGTAAGTATTTATTAATATATATTTTAGTATATAGGCTTTTATATTATGTATTCATTGTGTGTAATATCTATATATTTTTTAGTCTTATAAAATTATTCCGCTTTAAGCTAGTCCTATAATCAAACCATTATTGCTATAAATCTTAATGTTTTGTCTTTTGTCAATTGTGTTCCTATAACAGTGATGTTTTGTTAATGTATTGTTCTATATTTTAAGTATCGCTCTTTGTCTGCAATAAAAAACTTTAAATTGGTTTTTCCTTTCGAGGGTTCGATTTTATTTATTTTATTTTATTTTATTTTCTTGGGAAAACCAACAATGGAAGAAATCTCATACAGTATCTCTATATCGCCTTTTGTGTATTGTAATTTCTGTCCAATGCTGGTTCAATGTATGTTTGTATACTTATATGCAATAAAGTGTTAAAATAAAATAAATGATACGAAACAACCATATCAATGTATGTATAATCTACATAAATATTTTCAATTGAAAATGTGAGAAACGAAGTCGCGGCGATAGCATAGTTTTACAAAAGCTCACACTTTTTCTATAAATATTGTTCTAGTACAGACGAGGACGTATTTGATATTCGTCGAGTTACCGTGTTGTATGGCTGCCAATTTTTTTTTTGCTTGTTTACATGTGAACTGACCTTACACTTTTTAAAGGAGAGATCACTCGCCTCTGGCGTGGTATACCTACAGGAGAGGAATTAGACATGTCTTTAGGTATGTACAAGATTATTTTACATACCTATATGTAAGATGTTTAGGTATGTACTACAAGATTATTGTACATACCTATATGTAAGATGTTTAGGTATGTACAAGATTATTGCATATCTCACTTCCACTGAACGGCAAGGGTTGACCGCTTATCTTCATTGAATTTTGCCATAAAAATTATCTACTCATGGCTCGTGCAGTAAATTAGCCGGTATGTAAGAAATAATTAATATAAATACTCAATGATAACAAACCCGTACATAAATTTAACTTCATAATTACTTTTATTAGGATAATAAATAATAATGATTATTTTTAGAGACCATATTAACCCATATTATTACTAAAGATGTTGTCGTAGACCAATAAGAATCTGATTCATTTGGTCTCGTGATTGACATCGCAATTTATACAAGTAGGTATCTTCATAGTCACGTGAGTGTCATGTTTGAATGAAAGTAATCAATCATTTACAATGACATGTCGCAATCCTGCACATTATAGGATAGTAACGATAAGTTTTCCTAATGTGGGGGTGACATTACTAAGCCGACCAATCAGAGCGCGGGTCGTACAACGAAGTTTTCTCAAGATATATATGCAAATATAGGCAAGACGCCACTAATAGCTGTTGGACCGCGGTGCCCGAACAATACCAACAGCCCGGGGGGAAAATCTTCCCTTTTCCTCTACACTAGTTGTCTAACTAACCCTATGGTTGACTAGAAGAAATGCTTCTAGGGGATAAATCCGCCGTTGTACTCAAACTTTGTGCTTGTGTATCATGTATTTTCGTTTTGGACAATAAATTATTTACAAACAAACAATACGCCTCCTGAGGAGGATATGCCTTCTGAGGTAGGTGTGCCATGTGTTTGTTTGAGGGTTGATGGTGAGTAAATAACACGTTTATTTGTCACTAGCTATTGCCCACTATTTCTTCTGATTGGACAGCTGAGCATGAACGAACTATTCTTTTAAAACCACATTGAAATGAATCATTTATGATACGGAATCCCGGTTACATTAATATTTTTTGTTATTAATCCAGTTTTATTTAAACATATCTGTGAAAACGTAGTATATACTTGATGCTCGTTCAAAAAATTGCCTTTATTTTATCATACATTTTTTTTATGATTAACTGGATACGCGTTTGACCACAATCTCACCTTAGTGATGATGTGATCGAAGATGAAGCACACGATCCCAGGAAATGCCTATATATTCTGCTTTTGAAGATCCTAAGGTTAAAGACTGACGCCGGGCGGGATGCATTGGTATATAGTTCATATGCATATTTTTAAAATTCATTGGCCCTAACCACTAGAACTTCCGGCCATGATATCACAATTACTTATCTACATACTTTTCTTAATGATACCCACTACCTAAATACTTATTAAATCAATAAATTATTAAAAGGCAATTAATAAATAGCTTAGAAAAGAATCATTTGTAGAGTCCGAACACAATGCATAGTGTCGATTAAAATTTTTATTGGGCGCACATGAACTGCTTGTGGTAGTCTCAAGGCGCAAAGATTGGTTTACGTACGGAAAAATTTCAAACACAGAAGTATTTTTGGCGTTCTTTTTATAAATCGTTCAGTTCTGTCACTTCCTATATCTACCCGTTCGTACAAGTCATGCGTGAGTGGTGTGATCGAACTAATTTACTAATGTCACGACCTCTATCCCAAATCGGGTGGTCAGAGATTGTCCAAACATAAGGGTGGGTATTGGTATTGGTTGCTTGTGTGGCTGTTGCAAGTCTTTGAAGACCTGTATCACTGCGACCCTTGCCGATCTATTGTGATGGCCACTAACCTATAGTTCATTGCTCAGATATGCCTTTCTGAGGAATTGAATTATTTTCCTGGCACCGATGGTTATATCTCATCCGGGCGCAGTAAGTGGCCACCCGGGTGGATATTGCGTTTACGCATTAGCGGGGCACATTCACACAGCAGATGTACAGGTGGTTGCTTCAGTAGTCATGCTTCAGAAGTAAGCCGCAGAGCGGGATCGGGGGAGGGCCAATCCTGCTGGCAGGAAGCGATGTCGGGGGGGGGCGGCAACGCTCGCGGGCGGCTACATCTAGTCGCGTCGCGCCTCATACCGCTCGCTGATTGTGATGTGAGGCGCAATAGCGTCCCCTTGTTGAGCCACTAACTCGTTCCCAGGTCCTCTCTACTGCCGAGGAAGGTCGCCGCGGGGTTTTAAGGGGTAGTCGCAATGCGTTTCCCCGCGTCAAAAAGTGGTTCCTCTGCAAGGAGACAAAGTCTTCCGTTTAAGGTTAAGTTTACAAAAATACACACGTAACTAAAGGTGAGCCCATAGCCGATAATATATGCAAGGATATAGATCGTTTGGTGTCGCCTAAATACAAAAGATTGAACGGTATTGGTCACACGTCATAATTTACCACTCGGACGCTGCGCTGTGCGGATTGGTGGGTTTGTGTCAGACTACTTAGTCTACTTGTAGTATCATCTACTACCTGACAATCCCGTAGCCCTACTCCTCCCACTGTAACTGCCAAAAACTATGCTCGACAAGCGTCTACTGAATGTAGACGGTGCCCCATGCCACAGAATTAATATAGTACTAACGTACCCATGCGTAACTTTATTGCTACCTTGGACCCCAGACTAATTAAAGACAGAAATAGGGTTTATAGTCATTTTGGGTCTCATTTGGTCTCTACGGCTCCGCTTGACTTTCCTTCAACTAAGAACCCTCCTTTTTGGGGCTGTCGGGTAAAAACATACGGGAGTGACGTGCTCGCCGAAGCACGGAAATATTTCGTATGAAAAAAATCACTAGTGGTCACCCATGGACAGTGCCAGTCGCTATTTAACTTCTCTAATTAAAAACTATTAGCGAATATTACTGCGCTACGAGTACTTCCGGATGGTTGTCATCAAATGGTAGTTATTTGTGTTGGATTAGTCACCCGTTGTAAATATCTATGTACCTACTTACCAATCGGTTAATAAATAGCTCATTTACACTTGTTCGATACAATTGCTGCCCAAATTCGGAACAAAATGTGCTAAACTAGGATTCGGTTATTGGAAATAAGGAATTCCTATATTTAGTCCATAAACAATTAGTATCTACTTGTATCTGTCTATTGACAGTGTCTTAAAAGCCAAGCGTAATGACAAAACGTATCAATAATTTCGCATTTGATCGGAATCAATTATTATTAACAAAATTATGTGTACCTATACCATCTACATACTGACGCCTCTTTCCGTGGGTGTCGTACAAAAGGCGACTAAACGATCGTAAGGATAACAGCATAAGACCGAAGATGGGCAGTAGCGTCATTGGTGTGAAGCTCCCAAAAAAGGGCAAATTCTCCCATGGAAAGCGATGCAAATCGCTCATTGTGAGACGTTTATGTTCAGTAGTGCTCATCTATTGGCTGTTAATGTTGTAATTATGTGTGTAAGGGTCTTCGACATGGTCAATTGGTATTCTCAATTGACAGTGAAATGATTGACAGTTTCAAATGATGGCCAATTGAACCTCCAATTAAGGAGCATCATTCGCTTGCTTGTTTTGCAGTTCGCCGACACACTTAAAAATACCGTAGACAATTTTCAATCAGTTCAATTGCTTTGTGAACGATCAATTGGTGGCATCGAATACGTCAATAACAATTGACAACCGCGTTTATTTACGAAGTGACCGCTTCCATTTGCCTACTTCTGGATGTACTTGCTATATACACAAAGAGTTACTTTACATACAAATGGTATTTATTACCAAAGGATACTGTGTTATTATTATATACATCAGTGTTTGTTTCGGCAAATGCGAGAGATAATAGAGAAAGCTTAAGACAGTGACCGAGAGCCTCAAAATGCCAAAGAACCGGAAGAACTCGTCAATTCACATACGTCATTCATTTCGTTTTGCTGCTTGCACGTTAGTGGATGACGTAGTTTTAGTCTGTCGCGAAATTTACGTCTGCTAACTAAACTGGACTAGACTATAGTAATTCTGGAATAAAGTAGTATAAATTGTATAGTAAAAAGTAATAATAATAAAAATTTTATAAGTGGAACTCCCTACCCCGCGGCATTGTAGTTTAATTATGAAAAGGTACTCTGTGGTTTAATTAGCACAAGTAGCTACTACTTATTATTCACTGGCAATACTACTATTACGTTCATATACTCGTAATCCCATTCCATTTCTACAAGTTTCAATGTTTCTACCTCAATCACTAGATAACTATAACTTGCCTTTACGAATTTTGAAATTTTCTAGTGGATTACGTTTTGGATTAATTTAACTAATACATACATACATACATAATGTCACGCCTGTTTCCCATTGGGGTAGGCAGAGACCACAGACTTCCACTTGCTACGATCCTGACCTGACACACCTCTTCTGCTTCCTTCACTCTCATAAGGTTTTTCATACATGCTCGTCGGTTTAGGGTACTCTTGACTTGGCCTTTCTTTAAGACGTCCCCGATTTGATCATGATCATCATCATCATCATCATCATCATCAACTAATACTTATTATAAATGCGAAAGTTTGGATGTTTGATTGTTTGTTTGTTGCTCAATCGGATGAACGGATTTGGATGAAATTTGGTTCCTTAATACCCGGGATTAACAAAGATAGGATACTTTTTATCCCGATAAAGTGAGTAGTTCCCGCGGAATAAAGAAATCCCGCGCGATAAAGCTACTCCACGCAGGCGAAGCCGCCAGCGGAAATCTAGTACCTATATTAGGTATATATAGGGGTACTTTTTATAAGGAAATTTTAATAAGTTCCGTGCGACGCGTAACCTGCTAAATGATGAATGGTAATAATGTGTTAATAGTAATCATAGATTGTTGTGTGTAGAATGTAAATAAACTAAGGTATATAATCTAATGTACTTATAAAGAAATTGTAAACTGCTATACCTACTCCATGATTCCGGAGATATACGGAAATTGTCCTTTAAGGTGAAGAGCTTGTCATGAGAGGCCTTTGAGAAGAAAGTAAAATAAATGCAACCTGCTTTAGGCTAGGAATTGAAGAAAGATTAAAACGGATAAAATGACCTACCTATATTATAAATAATTCCCGTCAGAGTAGAATAACCCCTTTGCAAAAGGCTAGTAACACTAATGATGAGCAGCAATCATGGAACTCCCAAAAAATCTGCGATCGCCAACCTACATAGCATGGTGATTTGGTCAAATCCTGCCATGGATAGCGATGAAAATCGCTCCATGGGAGAGACTTATGTCCAGTAGTGGACTTTTGTTTAATGAACAATGAATTGAAATTTTGATATACTTCTAATAATAGAATAACTACTGCAGGGATATAGGCCTTCCCTCGTACATGAGGGACTATGGGCCATAGTCCACTAATAAATGCATAGAAGTAATAAAATTTTAAAACTAATTGGTACATGGCTTGCCTGGGAATCGAACCCGGACATCTTAAATTGGGAAACCGCATCTTAACCGCTGAGCCATCGATACTACACAACACATAACACCTACAAACTTCATATAGTTTATAGAAAAACTTTCCAACGAATAGGCCGTTGGAATGAAATTAGATATGATTTTGGATGTCCCTGCAATAAACGGAGACTAAAATTAGACCCCAATAAGTACGATTGCTTAATTTTATTGCTTGCTATTTATTCAGTTATAATTGCCTCAAGACTATTTGCAATAATTCAATATAGTAGTGTTATTCCTCTATGATAGTACTGAACTTATTGGTCGAATCCCGACTCGCACTAATTTTGTTACGATTTTTAATGACAATAACATTTCTAGTTATAAACATAAATTAAACACATACAATTATTAGCCGGTTGGTTTTAAAATTGCAGATTATTGAAACAAGACTATTATTACATAACTTGTTTCGAGGTCCTCGAAGAGCATGACCGGATTACGGCGAGTGACACTTCGTTGAACCAACTTTCTACAAAAGGAATGTTTTCCTCATTTATAGCAGTAATTTTATACTCTCGAGCAAAGCTTGTTTCGTCACATGTCAATTGACATTACCCTAAATGAATTGACTATGTACCTTGAATTAATTAAAAAGTGTATAGGTTATTTTTTTATAAATAAGTTGTACATTAAAAATACTTTTAAAGACAAGCTTTTAATACTCCACCTTAATTATCACATATTATTCTAGTACAAAGACGAGTAACTTAGGCCCGCATTAATCAAGATTGACATGACCTCAAGTTGACTCTTGAGAGTCTGTTGCATATTAAAACAGCATCAGAAAAAATGGTCTTGAGACCGAGACGCGATCTCAATCAAGAACGATTTATTAATACGGGCCTTAGAGTTCATCAAGGAGTTCCAGGGGCAAGTTTCTATCTCCATCATCAGACCCTCGTCATCATGTGTAATGGAACATGCTGATGGCATGGCAACAAAACAAACTAGCCCAAATTGGACTACCTTGCTGCTTGCCACGGCTCCATCATCAGATCAGCTCGATGGTACCAAAATATTGGTTGTCACCGAACATACAAAAATGAGCCAAATTTCAGCGCATTCAGATGCAAATCGATGAAAAACTGTTTGCAAATTTTGAAACGGAGAACTTACTTACATAGGAACATTTCAAGCTAAATAAAAGCTTGTGATAAAATCTAATATACCGACAAACACGTTATTTTATCACATAATCGTCACTTCTCTTCATCACACTGGGTACTAGATAGATTATTACTAATTTAGCTGTTGTTAGGCGCTTTAGAAGAAGGTTATGTACCTCTGGAGGTACATAGCATTATGAAATTTCCAATCCGGTAAAAAATTTAACCCAATAAATTAGTTGGGTATCTGTCGACATACTTTATGAAATTAATGTTTATGTTTGCCCTTGATTCCTAATTATTGGGCTCTTACGCAACTAAATAGCAATATCGAATCAAATTACGAAAATACCAATAGAAACGTGTAGTAGGTACCTACCTAGATATTTGCATTATTGTGGTATGCTGATAATTGAGTGTATACTATTTGAAATAGGTACTCAATTTTAATTACATTGTTTATTATACCTATAAAATAGCCATTTTGCTGTTTAAAGAATACTTCCTTGAACCTACATTTGCCGGTAAATTTAAATAACTACCTACCTCTCATAACTGTCAAAGATAAGAAAACTAAACAGCTACTAAATTAAATATGCAATGTAAATGTAAAATATAATTCAGCAACTACAATTAGAAAAGTGTTTGTTATACGATAAAAAAATATTTACAAAGGATTATTGCTGGAATTTTAAAAAAATCACGGAAAACGTTATTTCAAAATGAGATTTTTTTTGATATTTTATTTTTATATTTTATTAAATAGGTTTACAAACGCTTGTTACATCGCTTAAAGTAATGAAGCCTTATGTATATTAGTTATTAGCTAAATGTACAAACAATTATATGTAAACACCGCATGTATCAGATAGATTACATAAAAATTATTAAATTCAAAAACAAGAAAAAAAAATAATTAGCGAGAAAAAGTGTACCCATTTACCCTATATAAAAGTCAATTTTTGAACTTTCTTACCTGTAATCAACGTCTTCAGCAACAAATATATAGTTCACGTGTGTCATTGAAACCATCAAAAGAGGTAGACATATCCAAAAATATTGTAACGTGTGAAATCTACCGAAATCGTCCAGTTGTTTATAACTATCACTTTGTGTACACTTGTCCGTATTTATCACAGCCATTGTAAAACTAAAAATCCTATAATTTATTACCTAAAAAGTTTATTTTTATTTTTCTTACTAAAACTAAAAGCTACCAGCTTGTAGTGAACACAGAGACCGTATGATGCAAACTGGGATCTCTTACTAATTTAAACTCTTAACTAGCAGAATACAGTTGCGTGTACAATCAAATAAAGATGTTGTTGATGTGACGATACATTGGCACTACGAGTAGAGAAACATTCTCAGAAGTCAGACTAGGTAGTTTAAATACACAAACAGCATAACTACTGATGCTATATTGCGATCCGTTAGATATCGGTTGTCACTCAAGAGAAAGTAGAAATTGTGTAAACATTTACAAAGGACGATTCCTGGCCTTGGGTACCGTAAACTTATTTGAACTTTCTTCTGTCACTTAATGAAGTGTAGGTATGTTTATTTTAAACTTTTATGACACGTTACAATGGTATCAACTCCCAATAAAACGTTTATCTCACCTATTTGTTGGTAGATTCTAAATAAACATAACTTTGTGTAAACGAGTGTACCTACGCTACCTGTCTATATTTAAAACTTTTGAACTCGTTACGTTCTTCGTCTTCGTTCGCGTAGTTGTTTTATTATATCATTTTAGTTCAGTTTCTTTGACGTACAGGACCCTTGGTCCGAAATTAACCGTTAGTCTCATTACTGCAACTAATTTGAGGGTCGTTTTTTTTAAATTTGTGCTTGGGATTTGAGGTCATATGCTTAACCGACAGAGATAAACTGAATTGCCAATTAGTAGTAGGTACATGAATTTAATTTTTTAACTTTATTTTTTTTGCTTTAGCGCATGCCATCTTGGAATTTGCAAATTCAATGATCAGACGAAAGGAGCCCGAGAGATCATAGTTCGTGGATCGTCTCCTACTAAATAAACTGGCAACCTTGAATGTTTTCCAAAAGTTACTTGAGAAGGTAAATAACTGTATATAATAATAGAATACAATAATAGGAAAAAACGTGATATTTTTTTTTATGCACGACGGGTTCGTATTTGACCTCAACCACACCTGATGTTAAGTGAAGATGAGTTTGAAGGTGGAAGCGTACTGATCCGGAAACCCCAACACATTTGGGGAACTGGCTATCTTATCTCTGATATGCATTCCAGAGCTAAATAACGTATCATCATTATCATCAATATCAGCCGAAAGACGACTACTGCTGCAGGCAGCGCAGGACAGATCGTTATGGAGATCTTTGGGAGAGGCCTTTGTCCAGCAGTGGACGTATTTATATAAGTTATTAATAGTATTCATCATACAAAAGTTTGCCCTGCAGGATTTGAACCTACAACCGTTGGTTTCGAAGACAGGTTACTACCCACTACACCAAACGGTCGTCTTGAAATACGCTTCACTGAAAGAGGGAGGGAGCCTTTAAAACCCTTTTTCGCTTTTTGAACTGAGTTTTTGATGTCTAAGTAAGTAGTGTTATCTATTAGTCATTTCTGGGGCGGCCCCTTGTAAATGATGTTGTATACCTACTGATGTGGAATCTAGTTATACATTAAGTTGCAGTGGAAGAATGTGGATGAGTTAGATTTGGCTAGGTACTTACCTTACCTATCCGCCTCCGTGAGTCAACGTAACATAATAATAATAATAATAAATAATAATAAATATCCTTAGACATACACACAGCGCCATCTAGCTCTACAGTAAGCAACTATAGGCTTACAAACACACATACGCACAAACATATGCCCCTAGTGGGATTCGAACCCGCCACCAGAGTTCGTCAGAGTTGCTAACCACTAGGAAACAGGTCGTCGAAACATAAGCCCCACTAGACAAGTGGAATACATGGCAAACCTATGTATAACGACAAACGCTGTAGTTTAATTTCTCACAGTTGACTGGCTCTCTATAAATCATGAACAGTTCACAGCCAACCAGTTGTAGAACTGGTTGCCCCACTTGTCTAGGGGAATAGGTTCACAACACAGAGGTCGCGGGTACATGTCTGGTAGGGCATTTTTTTTGGATACCACCATCTTATCTAAGTCTGCCGCCAAGCAGCAATGTTGTGGTCAGCCTGCTTGAGATATGACAGCCGGTGTCCCAAATTAGTTGCGGAATTGCCGGGTGAGCGCGTTTTCCCATGTTCGTCCTCATCGTCATATTGGACAGTATGTATATAAGTAGTTATAGGTAGGTTTTCCCTAATATCCTCATGAAACGCGCGTCGACTGTCGTATATCTATTATTGGAAAAATGAAAATGAATAAATAATGACAAATATCATCATCATTAATAAGTCTAGGAACGACTTATTGCAGCTGCAACTAAGTGGCACGTGATAGAATATTAGATATACGAAAAATATAATATGGGACCGACTTATAAGGACGTATTTTTACGGAAAGTGTTAAAAATTTGCTGTTTCCCGATTCAATTAACGATATCTATTGAACATCGTCAAATTTTATGGACGCTAAAGATACAGTAACCTTTGACAGTAGTTCAGACTTTTTAAATTGATTTCCTACAATAAAACCAAAGAAAATTAAAAATTATTGAAAAAATTACAACGATATAACAAGATATTCCACTTTTGGACGGATGACATAAAATTCGAATGTAGGTATATTGAAATACAATACAAATACACTTTATTGCACAACAGACAAGAAAATGCAGTTACAGAAAGTGGTAAAAGTAGAACGTACAATTTGGCGACCTTATTACCAAAAGAAATCTTTTCCATGCAAAAAAAAAACCGTTCACCGAAAACACTCTTTAAAAAACGCTCCACTCCACCAGCCATAATATAACTTATTTCCGTCGATAGATTTCTGCGAACAGTTCTATTGACAAAGCATTTTTCCGTGAAATCAAAATGGCACAATGAGGGGGGATATATAAACCTTAGTATAAGGATGTTGCTATTGGTTTAGGTTAACATCAATGACTCCTTACATATTTTTTTCCTTATTAGTTTTTGCCGAATCGTAAGTTGTAACACTAGCAACTGTTGCACTTTTTTGCTTATTCTTCTCTACAGTAATTTAAATTTCATTGCAGCAAGGATGTCTTCATTAATCTTTTGTTTCGTAGGAATCGATCATCGTTAATAGTAGGGCAGGGAAGACATCAGGATCTAAAATAAAGGTAAAATAATTTTACCTAGTTTGGATACTGCGGAAGTATCACCATTTTCTTTCTTGATACCTTTTAGTATTTATCATCATCATCTTGTTTAAGAGCCATGCTCTTGTCCGTGGAGATTTTCCCATATCTCTCTGCCCGCCGCCTTCCTCTTGACCTCCTGATACGACACGACGTTCAACTTATCCTTTAT
Source organism: Oegoconia quadripuncta (assembly GCA_949316235.1). Lineage (NCBI taxonomy): Eukaryota > Metazoa > Arthropoda > Insecta > Lepidoptera > Autostichidae > Oegoconia > Oegoconia quadripuncta. Next base: position 16,866,169 of record OX438743.1, read on the forward strand.
CTGCTGCATGTAGCTTATTCTCGGTATTAGTATTTAGTATTTACACATCATAAATTTTAATATTCTGGTATTGGTTGTATATGTGGCTATTGCAGGTCCAATGCCAAGGCTCTATTGGTGCAAAATAAACTATTTTGTATATTAAATTTTACGATTTCCAGTGATAATAAATTATCGCATGAAATAATTATTTTGACATTTGTCTTTAAACGCTGAATAGTATAACACATTATCGCTATCCGCATCTGTCTGTTTGTGCCTACCTACCTATTCCAAACTGCGCAACAGGTTTTGATTTGAATTTTGATTAGACCAAGAAGCCCTCGACCGACCTTACCGAGTCTCGAAAAGACCATTTCTGAATGCCTAGTTCGCAAAAAGACTAATTCGAAAAATAGCTATCTATTTGGACATTAGACCGCTTCGCAAAAGGACCAATTATATGTATAATGCAAACATATTATAAAGAAAGTAATTATAAAACATATTATAAAGAAAAGAAAGTAACTGCGAAGCCGGGGCGGATCACTAGTATTTAATAAACCTCGATTAAAAACGTAATATTAATTATTGTGGAAGTAATTTTTGTTGTAATACGAGGTTTTCAATGGAAATATTTAAAGAATTGATAACTATTATTTTACGTAAATGTAGTACATGCAGAGTCATAAAAAAGATAAGATATACTAGGTATTTAATTATATAAAAATTTTGTATTTTGCGGGCGCCATGTTGAATTTTTTTACCATGAAATGTATCCTATGATACTCTAGGGATCAAGACGAATCGAACCGGTCTAGCCGGTTAGGTTATAGGAGGTAACATAGAATTCTACATATTACATACATACGAGTACATACATGCACTCGAAAAATATAACCCTCCTTTATGAGGCTATCGGGTAAAAAGGGACGTTTCACAGATAGAGAAAATAATGAACTATGGAAGGATTGCGTTCAATTCTGATCTCCAATAATTTTATTAACTAAATAACCCATACAAAATAATTAACTCCAGAATTGACAATGGTAATAAATGAGCCACTTTACAGAACTGGCGCCAAACTGGTGACCAACGAGCGCATGAATCAAAGTATTTGAGGTCACCCTACGATTGGTTATCGTCTAAAAATGTATGACAATCAGAGCAATTGTCGACAGGTTTGACCTTAATTAGTAATTAGTAAGTTTTAGAACGAGTTCCGAAACTCGCAGAGCGTTCAATATTATGTTACTATTATCTATGTCGTAGAATGTACTTACAATTGAATGTCTAGGAGGAAGATGTATGGTAGACATTTTCACTTTTCGAGAAATTTATGCGCTATCGTGTAAAACAGAACTACCAATGGCATGTTATTAAAATTATTTCTCTTCTTGTGAAAATATATTTTGTGCCCTTAGATTGTGTAACTTAATCGGTATCGTCATCGATTACGTTGACCAATCTTCCTTTCAATAAATTTAAAGATACTATAAAACAGAAACTTATTAAGAAAGCATATTATAAAATATCAGATTATTTAGATGATAAACATTCATGGACTTGAACAGCCCGTTCGCGTAACCAGGCTATTTCACAATTAATAATGAAATATTATAATATAAAATAATAATTAATAATTTTGTAACATAAAAACCTTTTTTTAAAAAGAGCAATCTCTCGAGTTTCTTGCTTGTTCTTCTCAGGGGAAAATTGGCTTTGAACAAGCAGTAGCTTAAAAAATGTAAAATCTGACTATTTTAATTACGTACCCTGTGTACCTACAAAATAAAGTATTTTTTGATTTTAATGATTTTGAATGAGAAGCCGTCAAATTGCGGAGCGAACGATAAATCAACCAATCACATGTGAACGTAACCCATGACGATAACGATGAAATTATGTAATAGAGCCCCAGATTCAGATTTATTTGTACTAGCTAGGAACATTTCGTCAAAATCGGTTCAGCAAAAAATATAGCCTATTATGTCAATCTATTCTATCAATTTGTATGTCATGACGATTGGAAATGTTATTATAATAATAACTGCAAATAACTTACGAAATAAAACTTGTTTTGAATTTGAATTTGAGAGAACGTATTTGGATGATGAAACCAAATTTCATCCAAATACGTGAAGAGGTATAAAACAAATATATACATACACAATCTTGCAATGTCATTTTATTGCAAATTACATTATTTACAACATTACATAATTTATGTAAAATGTCAAAAAAATAAGCTATTTACAAAATAGAGACTGTGATAACAATTTTTTAATTATCCGAGTAAAAACAACGGGTGTTATGTGTTTCACGGCATTATGTGTGTGTGTATGTGTGTCCTTGTCCGCCAAGTTTGATGAAAATCGATTTAGCCGTTTCGAAGATAATTAGCTTTTAACACCGTTGGTTGGTGTATTTGATCGATATCAAAGTCTTCGGGGCGTTTCTAAATTTTTAATTTATACCTAGTTATCTAGATAACTTTAATACCTGAGGATGCGGTCGGTTTTTTTGTGTATGACAGGATAAGCATTTCTGGTGATAGGAAGTGACGATGTGGTTGAAGATGAAGCACGCGATCTCATCCTGAGGGTTCCAAGAGAATTACGAAAAAACAGACAGCTGAATGGAATTCCATGCTTTGGATGTTCGCATTTTGAATGAAGGGCCAAACCGCTTAGTGCTAATTGTCGGGAATAATGACATATGAGTGAATGGTGTCTTGCGTCTAGTCCGAATAGAAGAAGAAAAATTCTTTATTGTACACAACTCCGTTTAACCGCCTCCGTGGCTCAATGTACACAACATTGAGTTTACGTTTCGGAGGTCGCGGGTTCGGTCCCCAGCGGGGTACATATTTAGTACTCCGTTTGGTTGGTGGTAGGGCATATTAAATGTCCGCCTGGCTAGCTACCACCATCTTATCTAAATCTGCCGCCGAACAGCAATGTTAATAGCATTGTAGGTAATTGTGTTCCGGTTGTCAGAGATAAGATAGCCAGTCCCCCAAATAAGATGGGTTTTCCGGGTCAGTACGCTACCATCTTCGGCCTCATCTCACTTAACATCAGGTGTGATTGAGGTCAAGTGCTAACCCGTTGTGGATGAAAAAAAAAACTTAAAAATATATACAATGAAAAACATAACAGGTATACAAAGTAGTTGAAGAGGGGGTTATAAGTTTGACCGATGTGTGTCTATCTGCATGTCTGTGGCACCGTAGATCTTAAACGGGTGTACCTAATTGGATGCGGTTTTTCTTTATTTGAAAACAGGTTTTCGAGTGGTAATTTTTAAATAAGATTTATCAAAATCGGTTCAGCCGTTTTGTTTTAATCGCTTGTTGGGAACATTTCAAAATTTTCAATATATAGTTATATTATTTATAACAAATTAGCGTGTCAACATGAAGATCAGGCTGAAGGTGGAAGCGCTCTTACCAAGAATCCCCAACGTATCTCAAATAACCGGAATACAAAATGCTATCATTGCTGCTTGGCTGCAGACTTAGATAAGATGGTGGACCCAGGCAGACATTTAATAATCGGCATAGCATATCCTTGGAAATATACTGACAGCGCCATCTAGTTATACACTAAGCAACTAGGCTTGTGTTGTGGATACCAAATGGTTGATACACTACACAAATATATTTTTTTTTTGTAAATAAATACATAGATCATCCATAACTCGGGTACACATGTCCGTATTCATCATACAAACATATGCCCCTAGCGGGATTCGAACCCGCGACGTTTTGGTATAGCAGCAGAGGTTCTAACCACTACACCAAACAGGTCGTCAAACTTTGTTAATAAACTAAGCATATAAAATCCATGAGACTACGACGAATCTAATGACACTTTGTCAAGCCCGTTAGGCTACAATTAGTAACACAGAAATTTACATACATATACTTATATGCATTATACCGAAAAACATTACCCTCCTTCATGGGGCAGTCTTGTAAAAATACCCTTCTACTTTGCGAGTCGATGGCAAAAACATCTAATTCTTGAGGATCAGAATGATGCCACGCGTATGACGTTGGTGTCGATTCGGATGTACACCAACTAAACTATAACCAGTTTTAAAGTAGTACTGTCTGTTTCTCCCTGGAACAGTACGATGCGACGGCACCACTCCAAAACTGGTTTTTGTTTAGTTGGTGTACATCCGAATCGACACCATTGTCAGTGGCATTGTAGAGGTCTGTAGCGTACAAGTATAGAAGATGCCCTATAGTTTGTGGTGTATCACCGCACAAGCACTGGTTGTCGTCCGTGTAGCCCCACTTGGACATGTTCTCTCGGCATCTACCGACCTCGGTACGCAGAAAAAAACCGAGGACTAATGTGCCCTGTTGGAAATCGAACCCGTGATTCCCATTTTGTAAACGTTATGTTGTTCACTCTGAATGACGAAGGCGGTTGGATATTATTTTTACTACGGGATTAGGTACGTACACATTAAATATGATAACAGTGAACTTCATTTCAATTCAAGGTAGCTGAGTATACACCATGCAGCCTATGTACACAAGTTAAATTGCATGTTTCCACAAAGATAATCGTTTATTTTGTTGTTTATACATAATTTGTGATGCGATTATGTGTTGTTCCATATAACGTGTCATTGCCCTGTTTATACTGAGAGTCCTTCCTTTGTGAAATAAAATAACTAAAACTACCATTGAAAAATATTAATGTTTTCCTGAGAAAACTGATATTGTATTATGTCGAGGTGTTAATATTTATACAATACAATACAATACAAATACATTTTATTGCACAACAGAAAAGAAAATACAGTTTCAGAAAAGTGGTATAGTGGTATTTATTTGTTGCAAACTGCACTTATGAGAAAATGGTACCCTATAATATAATATTGAAAGTACCTAGTCTAATTATCGGTCGGAAGTAGCCGCATATTTATTACTATATCTATGAACAATACTAGGAAGAGGCACTTCACTTCGAAGTGAAATAAAATTGCTGAGCAAATAAAATATAAATCGCAATAACTTACAATTAGAGAACTAACTAGCTTGTAACTTCTTTATCTTGTGGTGCGACTTTCAGTCTATAAGCCTCGATTTGGGCAATGGTGTCGAATAATGGTAAACTCTTCGTTTCAGGCGTGAACGTCAGGAGGAAGCCGGCCAACGCTGCTGTCGCAGAGAAGAGTATTGACGGCAATACTGCGAGCTCTTTTGTCTGAAAAAAAAAATCTGCTTTAATATCATCATAATCAGTCCGTAAACATCCCACTGCAGGGATATACATCGACCATCCATTATATTGAAGGAGTATGGGCCATAGTCCGCCTAGCTGGCCCAGTGCGGGTTGGGGACTTCACATGCCTTCGAGTTTTTTTTATACCTCAGGTATGTAGGTTTCCTTACGATGTTTCGCAGCAGTCGGAAAAATGCACGTAAGTAATTAAATTAAATTCAAAAACTCATTGGTACATTGGGAGACTGTGTTTCCTCCACTGAGCCACCGACGCCCTAAAAAATGCTTTAAAATAATAAATAAAAACATTGAATTACTCCAAGCAAAGGATCTAAACTAAACTTACATATCAATTGAGTAGATAACTACCGTTCGTGAGAGCCTGGAGTCTGAAAAAGTTATATCCTTAGACATAGCGCCATCTAGTGCCACACTAAGAAACTAGACCTGTATTATAGATACCCGTTAAAACTGGGGAGGGGGCCTGGTATTGGTAATATACATTTTTTTATGCACACCGGGTTAGCACTTGACCTCAATCACACCTGATGTTAAGTGACGATGAGGCCGAAGGTGAAAGCGTATACTGACCCGGAAACCCCAACTTATTTGGGGGACTGGCTATCTTATCTCTGACAACCGAAACACAACAATGCTATTAACATTGTTTGATTTAGATAAGGTGGTGGTAGCTAGCCAGGCGGACATTTTTAAAATACCCTACCACCAAACAAACCGAGTACTAAATATGTACCCCGCTGGGGATCGAACCCGCGACCTCCGAATCGTAAACCCAATGTTGTTTACATTGATCCACGGAGGTGGTTAAACACGGTACTTAAACTAAAATTACAAAAAAGTTAGTAAACATATTTTGAAAATTTTGAAAACCCCGATTCTATCGAAATATCGTCTAGGTATACAAATCAAATTAAAAACTATATAAATAATTTCGAAACGGCTGATCTGTTTTGGGCTGATATAATGATGGATGATGAACTCGAAAACTACTTTTAATATTTTTAATTAATACGAGAGCATAATAATTACCACTGTGTCTTCCATTTTTCGTGATATTATTTACGTGTATGTAGGTTAACATTATACCGGATGAGTTTTTTACCGTAAAGAAAAAAATCGAACATATTTATAGAAGCTATTGGCAGAGAGTAGGTTAATTTTTTTTGAAGATGCGTCTGGCGTGTTTCGTTGGATTCGTATCATGCGAAATTTATTTGGAACTCATATTTTCTCCAAGTTTTTATTTATTTCATTTAATTATGTAATTATGTGGAATAGGCTACAAACGCGACCGTCAAAATTTTGAAAAAATAAAAATAAACTACCTATGGCAATACTCTTATTTCACTTACCTAATATGCCCATTTTTTCTTTACGGTTACAAAAAAACTCATCCGGTATATTTTTGTTGTACATAGTTCAAAGGTGTATTATTTTTAATGTAAGTTTATTATTTGTTTTATTATTCGTTGTAGTATATTTCTTTTGTTGTATGCAAATGCTTTATCTTTGCTGCTAAACCCCAAATTTACTCCGTTTGCTACTTCAATGCTCAGATGTATGGAAGATATCTCCTAAAGAGATAAGTCCACCTTTGTACATGACCTATCATTTGTACTCTGGTACATGTAATATTTCGGTGCAATAAAGAATAATTATATAAGTCCAAAGTTCAAGCATTTCATATTATGCGTTCTACAGGATATAATAATTTATTGATTGTCTATATAGTAATAGGATTTATGCGTTTATCTATCCGAGCGACAACCGTTTCGGAAAGGAAAATCATCTGTGGGAAAGAATTTTGCAGTACAAGAAACCCACAGGAGTATAAAATAAAGCTAAGCTGGCTGTGAGTTCCCTATCTGCGTCGAGGTTCCCAGAAACTTTCAACCGTGATTCGTGTCTTCTTTTGCAGTTTGCTGTGTCAATTATAAACTAATCGTCATTATTTTACTTTTGTTGTATATAGTTGGACATCACAAGTTAGTACGGAATGCAAGGAACGTCATAAGTTATGCAAATAAAGAATTCTTAGGAGAAGAAAAAGTCCGAAGTTACGGCCGCCCGAAGCTATTTTCGTTAGAGTAGACCCCCAGTTTAGTATGGAGGGAGTGTCCATTAGATTATGAATCAATTAGGTAATAAACAATTATAAAACAGATCTCAATCAAGACATATTTCGGAGACACTGTTGTCATTTTAGTCATAATTACTATAGAGATTAAATTGAAATTATAAATAGATTAACCACAAATTGTTTCTCCTTACCCGCATACTATCACCAAAACCAGAACATTAAATACTACTTACCTATGATAGTCCAATATCAATAAGCTACACAAGCCAATTGGTAAAAAAATCAGAGGCACGCTCCCATTCCTCATAATTTTTATTCTTAATTAAAATAGTTTGCTTTTAATGAAGTTACAAGAGTAACTTAATTAAAAAGCACAAATACGGAAACAGATTCGAACTACTCTCCATAACTATACATACATTTTCCGCCTGTTTGGGTGGCAGAGACATATCTGCCTATATCTGAAACTATACTCATCCGTTCTATATGCCCAAACCACCTATACCTCTTCCCATCTTACTCACTACGTCATCTTGCACGACTCACCTTTCTCTAATCACACAATTCTTTAATCTATCGTTAGGCTGCCTCGAGTTGGGAATCTGGGCACTGGCTGCATGCTTACCCCTCTGCCAGTACAGGTACCTATCTCGAGCCAAATACCTTACATATTGCAATCGGCCTTCGTCTTGGTGTTGGGATCTGTTCTCCTCACAGGTGCTTTTGCGGTAGTGACGTCGACTCTTTGGGCCTTCACGGACTATCCTGCCAAAAGAGTGCCGGGCGTTTTTCCCGTCATGCGGCCATAAATGACATTAACCGCCGTTCTCTTGCCTCCGTCAATGTACCTGCTGTTCTTGAACCGAATGGTATTTTACGGGACGACGGGAAGAGACCGGACGGAATGTCCTTGATTCCTTGGAGTATGGGTCGGGCCTTAGTGTGGGATGCCACTTGTGTCGACATTCTCGCTCTGCCTCACCTAAAGGAACCTCAAGGAGGCCAGGTGCAGCCGCCGAGATGGCGGAAAAAATCAAAATTAATAAATATAGAGACATCGGTTCCGAATACATTTTCCTTGCTTTCGGAGTTGAAACTTTAGGTCCTTGGGGGCCGGGCGCTTTTAAATTTTTCTTTAATATTTCAAAGCGCTTAGTCGATGTCACTGGTGACCCGAGAGCTGGTTGTATCCTCGAACAACGCTTAAGTATCTGCATCCAACGAGGAAACGCTGTCAGCGTTTTGGGTACCTTGCCTCGCGGCCCCAATTTTTTACATTTGTTCTAGTTTATATTTAAATTCCATCTCTTTATTTGTTAATGTTTTTAAATAAATAAATTATGTTTATCTATCGTTGAATACTACTTCACAAATACTACGCATGAACGTTTATACGTGAACGCATTTCTACTGCGTTGACTCTGCTTTCATGCTTCTTCTGCATATACCCAACATTCGCTCCCATTGTGGATCGCTATTCTTGCCTCGCTTAACAATGACTGACTGCTCACAATGGCATTGATCTCCTTTCAATACCTTCCTCACATTTGCCGTCTCTAGTAAACATTCTCAAATACGCAAATTCTTTCACCTGTTCAACTTTTATCCCATTTATCATAACATTACATTGTCATCTTAACTTCCCTTCTCCATAACTTTGAAAGGTAGAAAACGTATTCGAGATCCGCACCTTGCGGAAGGGTACCCAAAAGCCTGGCAGCATTAACCCATTGAATGTTAATGCTAATTCGCTGCCCGAGATAGTTGCCAGCTTTTTTGTCATCCCAGGTCTCATTAAAGCACGACAGATCTTAAACAAATCATTGGACCTCATTATCCTAAGGTTTCGGTTTACAGTAGTCTTAAATCAAGCAATGCTTCTCAATACGGGGATTTTATTCTTGCAACCGACAGGGTAACACCAGTAGTTCAGATGAATTCCAGACTCCTGGGTGATCGCTACCCGTAAATAACACAAACAATAACACAAGTAGCGATCAATATGTATGAGATTCTTGTGGCTGTGTTAGTACAAACAAATTAAAGTCACTGAATCTTACTTAAGTCGATTTATTCTTAAGAATAGTTTAAGCATGTCATTACATACAAAAATATAATTCAAATCTACTCAATAATAGATCACTACTGAGTAATATTCTGCCTCACCAATATAACTAAGGGGTCGTATACCAATATCGCAATCGACGAACAATACAGAAACGAAGGAGGTACTTTTTTTAATCCAATTTTTTGCTAGGCTTGGAGCACACATTTATTGCTCATGTCAAGTAGGTACTTTAGTCAAACATATTATAGGTAAGTAAGATAAGGGCATCACTAGTAATGTAGTACCTAAGGGGATCAGCATTCTCAAAGCCCCACCAGCAGGCTGTCGGTCCTTGCGAACGAGGATTCATAGCAGCAGAGTGAATGTAGGCCTGCTTATATCATCCGACACAGCTCGGATTTGCCTGAGAGGCGGAGGTATACATAAGTGTGTAAGAGTCTCACCAATAATGGAGTGAGGGGAGCCAACATACTCCCGACCCTTGCGGCTGTATTCCCGCAACCAACCAGCGAGCCTCGCACGCTGGTAGGGAAGAGCTCTAGGCTGTACGTGTACACGCCAGTGAAGCACACCACCACTCCGAACTTGCCGAATAGGAATAGTAGGAGCTTCAACCATGATATTGCTGTAACAAATAAAATTCAATAAATAGAGTTACTAAAGTTGACTGTTTCCAGATCAAAGAAATTATTTTATACCTATATACTAAAATAGATTTAGAGTGTTAGGTATTCTGATTAGGTATCCCAAATGTAGTGGTCAGAAATGGCCCAAACATAAGCGTTTGAGTGTTACAAAATTTAATAGTAGTGACTAAAGTTAGTATGTTTCCAGACCGAAGAAATTATTATACCTACCTAGTAAAATAGATTTTTTTTATGCACAATGGGTTGGTTCTTGACCTCAATAAAACCTGAGGTTAAGTGAAGATGAGGTTGAAGGTGTAAGCGTACTGACCCGGAAACCCCAACACATTTGGGGGATGGCTATCTTATCTCTGACAACCGGAACACAACAATGCTATTAACATTGTTGCTTGGCGGCAGATTTGGATAAGATGGTGGTAGCTAGTCAGGCGGACATTTAAAATGCCCTACCACCAACCAAATGATTTAATGTCTTTAGGATTCCTGATTACATATCCCAAATTTGTGGTCAGAGATGTCCCAAGAGCGTTTGAGTGCTTGAAACCACATCCACGGTTCACCTTTGGAAATATACAGACATGCACACGTGACACGTGAGCCCAACGCTAAAATGTGCGATGTAGATGATTGTAGTGTAAAGTTCCTTCGTCGCCTTTTATTTTACGAGACCCAAGAGAAGAGACGCGTTGGTGTTTGGTCAAATATAATGTACAATACGCAAAATGTACGCGTATTGTACATTATATGCGTTCACCAACTCGATGAATTAGTGGAATCCTCTACCGGATCACCCCCGTAACTCATAACTCCAGTACTGAATGGCGCCAAGACATTACATAATGTCTTTATTATATCTCAAGACTGAGACCAAAAATTTGTGCTATTATAGGATTTTGTTTATAAGCGTAATTTAATTAAATGTTTACTAATGCCGTGCTCTACAAATAAAATATCAATTTTTCAGTAAGCAGTTTAGTGATAGAAAAATAAGATAGATACGTTTACAAACCATGCAATGGTCACTGTCTAGTCTACAAAGTCAATTAATTCATTGCGTAATCTGGCCGCTTTCATGTCGTCTGCTACCTTACCGGATCAAATCGCTTATGATAATATTTGAAATGAATATCCACGTGCTACTTCCGTTTGAATAACAATGATGATTAATTAATATTGCTTACTTTAGTTGGTACAGTCGTCTGCAGTCAAGTGTAACATAAGTGAGTCCTATTATGAGACACTAGAATTTTAAATCTAACTACAGTGCTACGCTAACAGACATACAAAATGTAGCAATTTTAATATAAAAGAATCAGCCTTGCTATACAGCAAGGCAACGCGGCCAGCCTTCTGGGTACCATTCCACCACCCAGAGACTTGGGGCTATTTTTTTATTTGTGATATTTTTTTATAATAAATTGTATAATTATTGTTAATATTAGTTAAATATATATTTTAATATCGCTTTAAATCGTGTGAAGCACTTATTCTATATTCTATGTCACTCTGTTACTACGGAGAACTTCAAATCGCTCTTACAAGCCTGCACTAGTAGCGTGACAGGAACGATAAACATTTAAGTCACGCGAAATAATATTTGCCCTGCTCATTCACTTGGACGAAATATACAACTATCCCACTCTCTCACCTACGTCGCGCGCGATAAACGATGTCATGCTACGGGAGCTGTATTAGTAAAACTATCTCAATATTGAGATTTAACTGAGTTTACATTATTTCAAGTGTCAACCATTGAGATTTTTATTAATACGAGTCTTACTTACGATACTATTTTTCGTAATTCTAACTTTTTAAATCTACTATCCCATGAGTATAAACTTTCATCATTGATTTCGAAGATTTTTGACTTGAAAGTTTGTAATGTATGCCGTGAGACATAAAGGCTCATATTGAGTTATAAAATGTACCTAAGTTTTATGTGCACCTGACCAAACATCACTTTGCTTTGTTTCAAAGAACAGAATATCTATTAAGTATAATTGCCGTATTTACTCTTCCAGGCGCAGATTTATTCCATACGGACGTCTCAGCATCGCCTCAAGTCATGTCAATGTTTCGAATGTGTATATATTGGGCTAGTATAAAAGAACCAAGCAATACTCACAATCGGGTACGTAAGCCTGTGCCAACACGAACACAGCCGTAGAAATATAACCGCACTGCAAAGTGATCCTTCTTCCAAACTTATTGAACATGTAATAAGCGAGCAAGTCTCCTGGGAACGACGTCAACGAAGTCAAAGCGAAATTCGTATATTTGTTACCAGGCAGAAGTACAGAATGTACCAACAGCCCACAGTATATGAAGCCGGAACTGAAGAAACACACAGACGTCACCAACAGCCGAACCATGATTTCTTTAGACCCTACGATCTCCCTGATACTCTCTTTCTCTTTCTGTATTTGTACATCAAACTTTTGTCTCAGTTCCTCGTCGTCCATTAGGTCGATTTCTTTAGGAGAAATGTTCAAATTATTCATACTTGCGAGCTTCTTGAATGTTTCCTTTGCCTCCTTCATTTTTCCACGTAACATCTGCCATCTGGTGCTCTCGTGTAATATGGCTACGTACAGAGTAAACAGAATCAATGGACTGTAGGTAACCAGTATCAGAGTCTTCCAGTAATGTACGCCCATTGCTAAAAACGCGAGAATTACTTCCCCGACGTATGTTGCGTAGGAGAATATTACTCCCGCCATTACCCTTTTTGTTTCTCCGCCGACTTCTATAACTAGAAAAAGTATGATTGGATAATTTTCAATAGTATGGAACTACAGCTGCACATGTAGGTACATCCTTGAAAGTACAAATTTTCAAAGTAAACCGTTATATACTACTAGTTTATCAGTGGTGTATCCTAGGTCTCTGCTAGTCCACGTCTGAAGGTAAAACAACTATACATGGTACTTGAGCTGAGTTTGGATAGGTTCGTCCGTCAGTCATCGAATTCAATATTTCATTCAAATTATCTAAATAATGTTCATTCATACTTAGATTTTTTCCTTGCTTTCCCCGCACAATGACAGCCACGTTATGGAGAATACAGCAATTAATACCAAGATAATTATTCAAAAACGAAAAAACCCGATAGCATACTTGTATTTTGTTCATTTTATTACAATAAAATGATGACATTCTAGAGTTCAAATCGAATCTAACGACCAGTGCACTTCAAAATCCGTCAAGCAGTCTAGGCTACAGGAGGTAACATGAAAATCTACATACACGTTACTCTCCTTCTTGGTGCAATCGGGTACTTAAAGTATTTCATTTATAACCAGGTGAACGGACACGAATTATTACAGACTTCTATCAATTTTGTCACAATAAAGCAGTCAAACAATAAAGACTAGAAATTATAAAATACAAAAATTATTACGCAGTACTACTCCAACTGTCAGAATTCCTGATGAGAAGAAGGACTCCAAAAATTCAATTGCTAAATAAACGTAGTAGTTTGTCAGAAATATTTTTGTTACACCTACGAATCCGCCGACAGAGCACATAATCATTGTCGGTTTTCTTCCGATTCTGAAAAAAACAACATACCTATGCAGTGTGAATTTATTGAAATACCTGGATGGCCAAATGCTAAACTATGAGGAATAGCGAAAAGTACTCAAAGGGGCCGCGGCCCCGATTTTCATAAAACTAAAACTGCATCATTGCATTTTTGAAAAATATTCCTTGCCAGTAATCGAACCCGTTGATTTTGAAAAAAAAAACACTTCCTGTATTATTACACCATTCGATAGTGTCGCTAATAAGGAACGATTTCTGGGAAATAATGACATAAGGCAAACTTAAAGAAATAGCCAACTTTTAACAAAAATACATTTTTTATTAATCTTATGTCACCTATCTATTAAAACTTAACTAATCAATTGTTCAAAATTTTTGTTCAAGATTTGACTTCTCAAGGATTGTACTGCATTCAGCATTACAATATTATTGATTCCATTTACAATATTTTCCAAAGATCGTTTCAAGTCATCAATAGCAATTTACTTTACATTCTAATTTCAAATGTTCACATGTTTTTCCTTTGCTGTGAACTTGAACCACGAAGAGATAATAAATATTTAAAATTAGAACTTTCCTTAAGTTTGCCGTATGTCATTAGTCATTACTTCCCAGAATTCGTTTCTTATTAGCGACACTATCGGATGGTGTAATAACCTGTGTTACTATTGTGTTGTTTTTTTTTTTTCAAAATCAACGGGTTCGATTCCTGGCTAGGAATATTAATTTATTCTATACAAAATTAAAAATTACGAATGAACATTTTCAAACTGTTTAAGTAAATATTGAATTCATAAAAATTAATAATAATGATGTACCTACTCACTTATCCGAAATACAACCAACTAATAGCATGGAAGCTATCATACCAGAATTGTGGACACTTCCCACAAACTTGCCTTTCCATGACTGGCAACCAAGATTGAGCTTAAAAGAAAAACATCGGCTGTATTAAAGTTGTAAGCATGAACTCCCGAACTATCTACCGTAGGTATCTGTTTTTTTTTTTTTGGTGGCGTTGTGTGTGTCACAACACTACCAAAAAAAACCACGTACACACATACATATACACATATGTATGTGTGTACGTGTCTAGGTGTATGTGCAGTATTTATACGCATGTACCTCAGTAATGCTTGGTCCGAATTGAGTGCAGTTTTTTTATATTACAGATTAAATGAGAGGACAGGTCCTGAGCTATGTTTGATGAAAATCGGTTCAGCCGTTTCGGAAATATTAGCTTTTAATACTATCTTTTGGTCTAGTCTACATGGACGATATAATTATCCCATTAAAGTTGTTGGGAGTTTTCTACATTTTCAATTTATTTTTCGTTTGTTATTTATGCTATCTATCCTTTAGAAATCACCACAAATGTACTGAACCAGTGCTTCAACGGTACGTACTATTTCTATCATGATTATGTTGCATATTTATTTTGTAAAATTTTATTTTCTTATTTATCACTCGTCGAAATATTTACAGTTGACGAAGGCATAGTAGAAAATGTTACCGTCTTAATATCGAGTAATGGACAATTATTAATTGCTGCTGCGTTCTATACATAGAACAGGCAGAGACGTGGTTGCGAGTCATAATTGATGCTTCCACAATCGTATATCATATTGCATGCTGAATTGTATTGAAGGTACTATCGCGACAATGTTTGATTAAAAAAAAAACAATTTTGCAAAAAATTATTTGAGGATGGGACATCTTCTATTCATTTAACAAGTTTTACTTTATAATTTATGATTCCAAAAACAAAGAAAATTTCCTTTTGAGTATCAATTCCCTCCCAGTCTTTATTTGTTAGTATAGAAATTTTAATATTGGCGGACCTAGGAATCATTGTGACGCTTTCTAAGCAATATCACCGTATGCACAAGATGGCGTAAGTACCTATTGATTTGCATCAATACAATAAACTTTATTTACTTGTTTTCATTCATATCATTCGTGACTTCACGCCACTTGCTCTGGACGCACTCACGACCATTTGCAACGGCTCTGATTGCGATAAAGACTTGTGTCACGATTCGAAATGCATTATTAGATATGATGTGTGACAATTGCGGACTTGCATCTGATGGTCGTAGACTTTATCAATTCAATGGTACTGCGTTTATGGTCTCTCTAAAACCCTCATCACCTTTTGCGACAGCTGCTTGTGTGCTGTTCGAATTCACAATTTTTGAGTCTTTTTATGAACTGCTGACGTGAAGTGCTGATCAGTAGCCGTACTACGAAAAAAAAATATATTCGAACGCTAAGAATTTGCCGTTTAGCTCGCTAAAGGTACCACGCATTGATTTATAAGCTATATAGACACAAAGTACGCAAAGATATCTTTCCCTGCTTTTCTTAGTAGATAATAGAGCACCATCTCTTAGAATCCTCGAGAATTAATAGGACTACTAAGAATAAATGGCCAAAACCACAATGCACAGCCAAAACTTTTTTAGTCTGTGCTCACAACCTATAAATCGGTTACTGCAAGACAAAATTACAATAAAAATTAGTTTTACGAGTAATATATTATTACGTTTGTTATACTTAAAAGATACTCGCATTTTTCTTTGGTAGGTGAATTTTACAATACAAATCATATTTTGATACGACTGTTCGCGAACGAAGTCGGTGTGTGACTGAGTTCCCATTGACACCAATAGTGGTGTTGAACGACCTGCTCCATCCGCAGGTCTATGTTACTAAGTAAATGCCCTAGAAATAAGTGGGCACGACAGCTGGCAGAGGGCGAACAAAAACTATTTATCATCATCATATCCTTCATTCATCACGTTTCATTAAAAAAAAGAATGTTCCAAATCTGTATGTACTATAAAAGACGAGTTCTAAGGTAATAAACATAAAAAAACGCAACCGAATTGATAACTTCTACCTTTTTTGAAGGCGGTTAAAAATACATTCAGTACTGTTTAATATACCGACCAAGTCACTGGTCAAATGGAAGTAGATAGGGTAAAAAATACTGCCTTGCCGTAATATTGTTCATACGGACGACCGATTTCTACAGTGTAGTTTATCAGCGAAATCAACCGTTGCGGGTTCGAATCCCGCGAAGTGTAAATTGTTGTGTGATGTTATATAAATATTTATATAAGTTTATCCGTTATCTAGTATAAATAGTACAAGCTTTGCTTAGTTTGGTACTAGATGACTGGTGTAAGTGTTCGAACTATTTATTATTACTATGCTAGTACTGAAGGCAGTGAAAATCGATTATGTATTAACAATTCGCAGTAGGGAGATGTGAACTACTTTTTCTTTCCAAAAGACTTTTCTTTTTCATATGCAATATACAGTAAAGTGTTAGAGTACCTAATAGTGCTACAATTATATATATTCTAAGGCTAACTATACATTATGTTTTAAAAAAAATATTAGGTACCGTAGATCCAATTTAATTTTTGAGCAAATGCAGTATTGCCGAATATCGTCCAGCGTGTAATAAATAATAATTAGTCGAGTGTATTCAAGTATGTGCACATTACATATACCTAAGCAACACACATTCATAAAAACGCCAATTAAAGTAATGCCTCTTATGCATTACACTTTTAAATTACAAGTATAGGTACCCATACGTTCATTTCATTTACAATTACCTACTGTAGGTTATTGTACCTACCTCAGCAACAATGGAATTGTTATTCTCATACACCCAATCGTCACAATACTCCCATTCTTTTAGAAATGACGAATTGGAACATGTTTCATTTGCTTCTCTGTAATAGTCCTGGTCCAAGACTGGCCCCAGACAAGTATCATCTTGATTTTGTGGCCACCATGCAGGTATATCTGCTGTAAAGGTTTCATTTTCACATTGCGGTACTCGGCATCTGTATTATAATTTATATAACAGTCACTTTTTTTACTTTGAATTAAAAAAGATTCGGATATACACCAACTAAACTAAGCTAAGCTAAGTGGCTAAACTAAACTAAAACCAGTTTTAAAGTAGTACTGTCTCTTTCTCCCTGGAACAGTACGTTGCGACGGCACCACTCCAAAACTGGTTTTAGTTTAATTTAGTTTAGTTTAGTTGGTGCACATCCGAATAGACACCATTGTTTAGTCTATAAATATATGCATACATAACGTTAAATGGGATGGTCAGAAATATGTCCAACATTAGCGTTTGGGTGTTCCAAACGTCCACGGTTAACTTTTTGAAATATACGTGATAGGCGCCGAACCCATCGCCGTTAAAATGTGCAAACAGAAGATTTTGGTGGAAAGTTCCATTGTCGCCTTTGACGACACACATGGGATGGTTGGTTCTATTCTTTTTACGTGTCGAAACCATATAAATAAATAAATAATAATAAATATATAAATAAACATAAAACCTGTCTTTAAAATTTGTAATAAAATTTTCCAGGTTGACGGTGTTTTTTTTTTTTTTTTTTTTTATGCACAACGGGTTGGTACTTGAGAAGATGAGGTCGAAGGTGGAATCGTTCTGAACCGGAAACCCCAACACATTTAGGGGACTGGCTATCTTATCTCTGACAACCGGAACACAACAATGCTATTAACATTGCTGTTTGGCGGCAGATTTAGATAAGATGGTGGTAGCTAGCCAGGCGGACATTTAAAATGCCCTACCACCAACCAAACCGAGTACTTAAAACATGTACCCCGCTGGGGATCGAACCCGCGACCTCGCGCGACCCCGCGACAACCCAATGTTGTTGACATTGAGCCACGGAGGCGGTTAACTTGTAACTAACAATCAAATCTTGAAAGTTAATTTACACTTGCTTCTAATTGTCTATCGAAATGGAACTTTGTATGTATATGTAATTCTGAATACGATACTAATAATTTGGTATCTTGGAGCTGATCTGATGATGGAGCCAGGAGGTGGATGGTGAAACTCATCGGTGGCTACTAGCAAACCCCTCGAGTTCGGGCTTATATGATTCGTTTTGATGAGTCGAAAATATTACACTTGATCCCGACGAACTGGTGATGGAGTCAGGAAATGGATGGTGGAAATGTTGCATATAAAAAAATACTATGTGAGCCCTGGGCGGCTGATAGGCGCCAAGCAGTCCCGCATCGAAGCGAAGGCATTAATGGCCGATATATCGAAGTGAATTCATGATTTCAAAGCGTAACTTACCTATGTTTAACATCCTGAGCAACGAAAATATAAATTGATATAGTCATCGATATCACACACAGTGGTAAACATATAAGTAAATACTGCAACGTTTGAAATCTACCAAAGTTTTCCAGCTCTTTAAACACATCACCTGGTGCACTAATTTGTGTTGTTGCCCCCGACATTGCTGTTGCTATAAATATGCTGTTATAAAAGCATAAGGCTGAGGCAGCGAAGTCGATGACTGACCGTGGCACTGGTTGTAACGTCGTCGTTAAGTGCAATGAAATATAGTAACATGACTAAAACATATGTTGCGGCAACTCATATTTAGTCACACGTGTGTTTTATTCATTAATCCACTCACTCCCAAACATTTTAACCCACTTATTTTTAATATTTTTTTTTACTTTAGGGCACGAATGTCAGCTACGTAATGATAAGCTAAAAGTGTACTGTTGATATAAATATACTCCTTTGTTATTACATTCAGAGCGGTTGTGTTAACATACCTCAAGAGTCAAAACATTCAGTACGAACAATGGTAAGCGTGTACATAATGTTCCATGCAACGGCTTATCTTTGACGCTGTTATTGACTGGGATAAACTGGAAGTAATTTTAACAAAATGTCCATCCATAACCCGGTGTGTACGCACAATGCGTTAGTACCTCATGGAACATAGTATTAACTTTGTTACACAAAAGTCAATACCTACAATGTGGTGATAAATAGACACGTTCGTTCAGTAATATTAGGTCCTTACCTATGAACTTGGCGTTTTGTATGAAGAATTTCATTAAGACTGTTTTCTCCATACAAAACATTTCTGTTTTTTTTTTTGGGAACGGCAAATCCAAATATAGCTAAACTGTGTGTATTATCGGATAACATTACATTAATTATAGGCAGCGTTAATTTTTAAAAGTAACCGCTTTATAAAAGTTTCAGAGAATCTAAGAATTGATTATGGGAAGCACATGAAAAGAGCTCTGTTAAATTTTTTTTATTATGTGATTTAGCCCACAAATTAAAAAATATTTCATGTGAAACCTTGAAATAATATTCCATTTTCCAAATAAAAAACAAATTTGGATATAGCTTTGAAAATCGCAGGAATTGGTACATATGATTAACGAAGAAAAAAACTCCAATTTCATAGGTGAAGGCCCAATATAATGAATATTTCGCTGCAATGAGTAAAATTGGGATTCTCGCATAAAAACTTTGTGGAACGGGATATAAAGGTGATGAGTCAAAACTTTAAAGTTGGCCCCAAGAGAGAAACACCTAATTTTACTTATGAAAAATGCAAGCACCAACAAAAGATACAAAAGCAAAAAATTTAAAAGGAATACAAAAGCACGAAAACAGACTTGAAAACGTTTTCTCCATGATTATGATAAGTAGAAAACGTGTCCGTACCGCGCAAGAGGATGCCCAAAAGACTGGCAGCGTTACTTCGTCGTATAACAATGCTAATCATAATATGCTGCCCGAGGTACCTGCCAGTTCCAGCATAATAGAGTAGAGTGTATAGTAAATTCAGTAATATTGTCTGTAGGACTAACCCTCAGAGCAGCCCGTGACTTGAATGTGGTACTGTCGCAATCTGAAAACACCATTTTATGCATAATTATTGCATGACACTCAATAAATATACGCACAAATTCTTGTATTTCTATGATTTCACCGCCATCTTAAAATAGGGTATTATAACTTTGAAACCTATGTCTGTCTGTGTGTCTGCCTGCCAAAACAGTTGAACAGATTTGAAAATTATTTATTTTAGAACCTGCTTATTGTGTGATGTTTCGTAGCCATGTTTGATCGAAATCGGAAGATATTTAACTTTTACCAGTTGCTTTTTTTGTTTTGTTTCTTTTTTTTATGCACAACGGGTTATCACTTGACCTCAATCACACCTGATGTTAAGTGAAGATGAGGCCACAGGTGGAAGCGTACTGACCCGGAAACCCCATCTCATTTGGGGGACTGAACACAACAATGCTATTAACATTTGGCAGCAAACTTAGACTAGATGGTAGTAGCTAGCCAGGCGGACATTTAAAATGCCCTACCACCAACCAAACCCACGACCTCCGATCCGTGAACCCTAAGTTGTTTACATTGAGCCATGGAGGCGGTTAAGCCTAGTACAAACTTATATATTTAATAACTGGCTAAGTAGATACTGAAACTATTTTGAACTTTTACTATTTTTTAAATAGAATGCCACCTATTTAATTTATGAGAAATTCCATGTACTTTATAGATGCCAAAGGAACTCAATTAAAGGTTAGCAAGCAAAGTGGTTAGCAACTCTGACCACTATACCAAAAGTTGAGGGTTCGAATCCTGCAGGGGCATATGTTTATGTGATGAATACGGGCATGTGTACCCGAGTTATGGATGTTTTCATTTATAATAAGTATTTATTTACAAAAAAAAGGTTTTATGTAGTATATCAACCATCTGGTATCCATTTGTTTATTTATTATTTAATGTCACGGTCCATAGTATTGGAACCAATTTTCTATAAACGCGACACTTTAAGTACCTATACTGCTTTTCCGTCTACACCACACTATAGTAATGGAATTTATACATCATAGTAAATACTGTTATTCTAGGTTAAGCAAAGAAATACCTTAAAAAATCCGTATAGTACTTTTTGTAAAACATAAATCCTACCGAAATTTTTGGTTGACCCGATTATTTTTGCTCCCGAGTGTATGAGGATGAGCTAATCCATGCATGCAGACAGTTGCTTATCGCAGATTTATAGGATCTGTACTACACTGCATTGTATCAATGATCAATGTTGATGAGATAAGTATGACAATCAGTCCGTCTCTATGAGAGTATCTTGGTTATCCAAATACTTAAGAAATAATAACAATAAGAACCCGTTACAATGTTTCATATCTTTATAAGTGTTCCTAATCTCTATGACACTTCGTAGAAGCAGCGGGAAAATAAATGTGCGTAGGTCATGCGCATGCAGGTATTGATTAATTTGAAGCTCACATACGAAATGCAATCATAATAACAGTCTGTATAAATCTCCTGATGTGTGGTTTCGGCACTCAAATAGAAAAGAACCAACCCGTCTCTTCTCGTGGGTATCGTAAAAGGCGACTAAGGGACTTCCCATCAAAGACATTTATAGATTTGCACATTTCAACGGCGATAGGCTCACCCCCTGTCACGTGTGCATTTCTGTATATTTCATAAGGGGAACTGTGGATGATGTTTCAATCATCAAACTCTTAATGTTTGGAAAACCCAAAACACTATTGTTTGGGATATCTCTGACCACCCCATTTGGGATAAAGGTCGTCGCGTTATGTATGTATCTGCTACAGGACATTTCCCTCCCATGGTATGATTTCAACACTTCCCATGGGAGGATTTGCCTTAATTGGTGATGCGGGGCGAAATGGCCATACTGAATTTTTTTAGGAGCTTCACAATAACTGCGCTGCCTGCCTCATCTCTGGTTTGCTGCCCTTCCTTTATTCCAAATTGAGTGGTCAGATCCCACCCGTAAACGAGAAGGCATAATATCCCTGCATTATAGGATGTTTACGGGGTGAAATGATGATGATGATGAATCTGTGCCATTATACTCAGCCGGGTTTCACACAGTATTTCTTTATCGCAAACCACATAATCTTTAATAAATAGGCAAGGAGAAGCAGCTTCCACAGTTTGAGAACAACTGAATTGCGTGCATCTTCGTACCTACCTATATAATTTTCATTTTCAATGTCACACATATAGACAGCTATTCATACATACAGTCTTTACGTTACGTTACTACAGGGTGAATCCAAATGCATGAAATTCGGATTCTAAGTTAAACTCATTGCTCGTCTAATTGAAACATCCACTGGATAATTTCTTAATCCCAACTATCCCAACTAATATTATAAATGCGAAAGTTTGTATGTCTGCATGTATGTATGTGTGTTTGTTACCTCTTCACGCCTATACCGCTGGACGGATTTGGATGTTTGATTGGTAATTAGTGATTAGGCCCTGGATTAACATATAGGCAAATTTTTTTGCTGAACCGATTTTGATGAAATCTTCCACGCGGGCGGAAAGATAGTAAAAAGATAAATGCTAAAAGTTATCATGCGAGTAGTTACCTAACAACCGAAGTAAGATATTTTACTGAGAATTTTAAAAAAATTGTTTTTTGCTTTAAGGAGATTGGCAAGACTCTAAAATACTTAATTATTTTTGTGCGATGGCGACCCATCCAGTCCTGCAATGGGCAGTTGGGGTATACCAGCTTGACCTGATGATCACCAACTTTTATTTTTTGCTTTTAAGTATTTTAGGTTCTAACGACATCCTGCACTTCAAAATCGGACATATCTACTGTAGATTCGTTTTTAGTCGATTGTCCTAGGAAGGACAGTAATATTATTACCGTACAGTAGATGTGGCGACTTTCATTGTATTACTTCTGGCAACACTGGTCTTGTATATAAAACAAATAATACATGACAAGGTTTTTTGGCGGGAACTCGGCGAGTGAAGTTTCATTTTTCTTTATAATTCATAAGAATTAATAATTATAAAATTTGTGCATTCTAACTTTTGAAGCTTAATAATGGCAGAATATTGTGCAGCAAACGTTAGTGATGGTGTACAAGTGAAGGGAAGTGTAAATTAAAGTGCGTAACGGAGCTTTCGGGTTCCCACAAGAAACCGCCAAAATCTTTTGTAAAGCATTCTGCCAGTTTACTGAAGAATGGCTGACCGTGACTAGGCTCTGTATACGCCAAGTATACGACGAATTACTTGTTTTGACTGAGACTGACTTACAAACTGAAGAAATAAGATATGGCTGTTATGGGCTAGATCCCTTTGCCTTCTCCTAGAGGAGAGAATATAACGAAAAATACATGACAATTCTTTGACGTTGACATTTCCAAGTTGTTTTATGTCAAGAAATGGCGGTCAGAATTTTGCTTAAAATCTTTTAGTTATTTCATTGAAATACACAGTGAAAATGCATATAAAACAGGTAATTTCCCACTGTTTTATGAGAATTATTACGTCTTACTATAATTAATCGTCAATTCTGTCAGTGAGTGTTCAGTGAGGTTGGCGTCATGTTAAGGGATGTTATTGTTTACAGGTAATTATTCAAGGATTCAAGAGTTATCGGGAGCAAATCGTTGTGGAGCCATTCGACAAACGACACAACGTGGTCGTCGGCCGCAACGGCTCCGGGAAAAGTAACTTCTTTCATGGTTAGTAGCCCGTTCTAATTTTTTACGTACGAGTCTGTCTTATATTTTTTTCAACCATACACATTAAGCTTCGCTCTCTATCGGACGGACTGTGAGTAATAATCTATTAGATATCATAACTATTCTTTCAATAAGAACATTCCACCGAACTTTCTTGGAGGCTGCCAGCTGAACATGAATTCTGCAAGATGCATCTGAAACAGAAATATTGGACTGCAACCTTATTCTCTAATTTCAATGGGAATGAATTGTAATGAGTTAGCAATACAGTTCTAAAGTGGCGCCCCTGGTGTTGATATTGATTATCATAGTTTTCAAGTATTAAAATAATTTATATTTTTGTGAGGCACAGATTATAGACAGTGTAGTGTCAACACTAGAATACCAACAATTTTAGATTTGTGCCTCATAAATAAACTACATTAACCTTTAGGCGGACGCGAACACCGATCGGTGTCCAAAATACTTTTATACCTTCAACACTCGCGAACACCGATCGGTGTCGGCGGTACACCCGACTTTCAACTCTCAATTGTAATGATTATAGAGTTCCAATTCCTTTGGACTGTGTTTGAACTTGTTCTCTATTAAATTCCGCATCCAATAATGTGCGCCATGTCATGTTAGCTATGATATTTAGTCTGTATTTGCGAAAATATTTTTTTTCTCTTTGGGTGGGAGTGTAGGCATAGAATTCCAATTACTGTTTTTTATTAGAACAGGCTTAGGAACCTGGCCATAGAGCTTCCAATTCTCATAACAATTTATTGAATTACCTGTTTTTTTAAGAAAAACATGAAATAAATCTGTACTTTCCGTAAAAATACCAATTATATCGTGGATATAGGTATACCTACATATTACAACTCGTAACATTTTTCTGATTTTTTGTATTATAGCTGTAGTAGTGTTCATTCATTATATCCATAGATAATATATTCCCGTAGCTATAGCTTTTCACAGATTACAAATACACCCAGTAGAAGAGTATCTATAAACGTTTTTAACACCGCAGGTATTTTCGAAAATTTGACAGGCGCGCCGAGATACTTGACCCGCGGAATTATAAAAAGGAAAGAGAGGACATAGAGGTTAAAAATAAAAAGCCTATGAAAAAAATTCAATGATTTAATTTCTCAAGAACTATTTAGTTTTCGAGAAATTTAATCATTTAACTTCATGCGCACAGACAACTCAGGTTGTGTACTTCGGTTGGGTGGGTGTTTAAGTTCACCAAAACTGCCAATATGACCAATCAATTTTGTGTTGTGCTTATGTGTGTCAATACAACCAGCAATGCACCCGAAAAGTAATTTTTTGCTGCATCCCTATGAAATGAGGCTGGCATAGTCACCCAGGGTGTACAAAAGCCTCAAATAAAAATAATGATTAAAAAAAAAATCCCTATGAAAAAGAAAAAAGATTTATTATACATATTAATAGGGCGGGAAGCTGCTAGTTGCGGCACATTTTGTCTAGTATAGTCAAAATTAGTATTTTGCCTAGTCCCTTATTCTTAGAATTTCTACTAGACATCTTTAATCTCACTCACCAGGGTGTTTACTTCGCATTTCATAGAAAGTCTATGGGGCCTTTGCATGTGCTCCTCAAAGTGCACGGCACATATTTGTTCGTACAAAAATAAATTTTAATAGTTGTGTAGTGAAATCAAAGCCAGTTAACTTGATTCTACATCGTAAATAAGTATTATGTGACAGCGGTATTTGATATTATAGGAATTATTTGTTAAGTATTATTGTTTTAGTTTTTACCTATTTAGATCTGGTGCTGCAGCGCACTGGCCGCCACTGTCTGTAACCGTAGATTAGAATCAGTCTAGGCATAGTCGCATCATTTACTTAATCGCAGCACATCTTGAATCAGTCATTTAATTTTTGCAATATAATATGAAATTGCAATATGGAGATCTATACATTTTTTTAAATCTGCATATTAATAATGTATAGCAACTTCCACATCTGTTTACTTGATGGCAGCACATCTTGAATCAGTCATTTAACTTTTGCAAATATAATATGAAATTGCAATGTGGAGATGTATACATTTTTTATATCTGCATATTAGTAATGTATAGCAATTTCCACATCTGCTTTTTTTTCACAAATATAGTTGGAAGGAAACACTGAACATGCAGCTGGCGAAACTTTTGGATCGTAGACTGACCTGGAGGAAGCATATCCAGACAAAACGAGAAGAAATACATATGTAATACAAGGGCATATATTGGTTGCTTGGAAGGAACTCTAAACTATCTCTTGATAACAAGATGCTAATTTATAAAACGGTACTGAAGCCAATTTGGACCTACGGTATCCAACTGTGGGGCCCGCCTGCAATTCAAATATAATAATGGTGCAGAGGATACAAAATAACATTTCGAAACAAATGTCCAATGCATCATGGTTTATTAGAACATGGTGTTCCACCAGTAACTGGCAATGAATACAGTGAGTGAGGAGATCAAGGCGTACTCCAAAGCATACAAAACCCGGGTGACAGACCAACCTACCAAACTAGCAGTCCAGTTGACTATACCTGATAGCCTAAGATGGCTGAAGGGACAAAAAATCCTGGACAACCTATCGGGTATGCACTCTCCCGATAAAGCCCTCAGAACTAATCTGTCCATAGTCACCGACTGATCGTATGATAACGCCAACAAAAAAAAAGCCGCCATCTTTATCCTCTAAAACCTTATGCCGTAGTCCGAAATCTAATTAAAATATATATAGTCTTCACAGAAGTGGGGGCGGGAGCCGGGAATTATGAAGTCGTGTATTGTATGACGTCACAGCACAAACGCTCGCGCGCGCGGATTTTTGACTAATTATAATTTTTTTTTAAGCACTACGGGTTAGCACTTATCTTTAACTTTACATGTGTGTAAAATCGAAACTACTTAGAATATTTCAATGAAACCAAAACACTTGTCTTTCTAGACGTCTAAGCTCAACTATAACAGAGGTTTATACGATTTTACGTACCCATTAATATTCTTCATCATCAGTTAGATTCGAGCTGCAAATAGGCCTTTAATAGACCTATTTGCAATTCCAAACAAACACTTTTTCCACCAAATTTTGAAACATTCAGAACATCACTTTTAGGGGGCAGAATATGGCAGGGTTAATGACAGGAGCTGCTTTCACATGCAAGGTTTTGATCAATGAATGTTTAGATTCTAAACTTTCATTTTTTTATGATTCCGTCTTGTTGGCTTGAATGGTTTATAAACAAACACAAAGTTATAAATAATAATATGGCCTGTATATGTGTCGGGAGTTTCTAAATTTTCACCTTTTCTTGTTGTTACAGCCATCCAGTTTGTACTGAGCGATGAGTTCTCCCACCTGCGGCCCGAGCAGAGGCTGGCGTTGCTTCACGAAGGCACCGGCCCAAGGGTTATATCCGCTTTCGTGGAGATCATATTCGACAATTCTGACAATAGAATTCCTGTTAGTATTGGGCTTTATTTTGGATTTTTATTATATCACAGTATAACAACGATCCATCAAGGAAAATAATTACTATTCGTACTGTCTAAGACACATAAAACCACATTCGGCCACATTACTATTAGTGAAAATATAACAGAATATACATATAACTATATTTATATAACAGAATGATAGATAGATAAGCCTTTATTTGTTTCCACAGTCACACATATATTTAGCTTATACATATTGATACACAGATAAGGTAACAAATCAACAACAATAACATAATATTGTAACACTAACGCATGTGTGTGCTGCAGCAGTACAGAATGCTGAATTATCGTTCAAATTAGTCGTTCATTCGTAATTCATTAATCAAAGCTTGTAATATATCTATAAACATATATATGCTGGGGCTAAAACAAGAACTAAGTTATTATTTATGTTTTAGATTGAAAAAGACGAGATATTTCTGCGGCGCGTCATTGGCTCCAAGAAAGATCAGTTCTTCCTTAACAAAAAGGTGGTGCCGCGCTCCGAAGTGCTTAACCTGCTAGAGAGTGCCGGTCTATCTAACTCCAATCCCTACTACATTGTAAAACAGGGCAAGGTCAGTCAGAAATGATTTACTGTATAACATCACCTTTACCACAATCCTTGTTTGAAATTTAGTAATTCGTGGATAACATTATTGGTTGTACAATTACCTCTTTCTTGGTAGAATAGCTAAGCTAAGACTTAAATAAATATGTAGGTACATAGTGGTGTCGATTTGGATGTACACCAACTAAACTAAAACCAGTTTTGGGGTGGTGCTGTCGCATCGTACTGTTCCAGGGAGAAAGAGACAGTACTACTTTAAAACTGGTTTTAGTTTAGTTGGTGTACATCCGAATCGACACCAATGTACACCTGTTTATTGACCCAAAAATCCTTGTGTAAGACCAAGAGAATATTACTGTTATAACAAAAAACATTACATTGAACATTATTTTGTTGTTAAAGAGTTTAAGAATTTGCTCATTAATCATAACATTCCAAAATTTTGAAATGGAGTCATATTTACCCCTGAAATTTATAAACATTTTTCATTTAAAACTTAAACATTTCACAGATCAATCAAATGGCCGTAGCTCCTGACTCGCATAGACTGAAACTACTCAGAGAAGTAGCCGGCACAAGAGTGTATGATGAACGCAGGGAGGAGTCTGTCACTATTCTCAAGGAAACCGTGGGAAAGGTAATATATCTTATTAATCGTCTTCCAAAAAGTCGGAGGTTATCAATTCAAAATTTTTTTGCATTCGACCTTTATGCTAAATGAGGTGTTCAGAGATACCCCAAACAAATGTGTACGTGTTCCAAAAATTACAAACTTTAATCCTGGAACAATATCCAGACATTTTGAGATATACAAAAATGCCCAAGAGACAGCGGTGAGCCCTTCGCAGTAAAAACGGAGATTCATAAAGTAACCTTATTGAAGTCGTTTGTTTTGCAAATTTTTTGTGCAGTTTAACTAATTAAATGTAATAAAACATTGTAATTAATTGGCCTACGACTGAAGTAATGTCTGAAGTTCAGTTCATACGCCTTTCAAGTAAATCAAGAAATCCTAAATGATATATTAGTTTGAACCTGTGGTCTGAACATAGGGTAACCAATTTGTCCATAATTTGAGTTAATGCTTCATTTATTGGATCATCACTATAAAATTTCTTAAAACTTTTTCCTTCAAAATCTTAGATTAATCCAATAGATTTCTCTGTAACTTTATGGGGATATCAATGAACAGTGTGTCAAGAATTTGTACCACTAACCTGCAAGTAAAATAGTTCTACAATCTAGTCAATTTAAATACATATTTTATTACGAACACATCAGGTGGAGAAAATCAATGAATTCCTACAAACGATCGAGGAGCGCCTGAAGACCCTGGAGGAGGAGAAGGAGGAGTTGAAAGAGTACCAAAAATGGGACCGTGCGAGACGAGTGCTAGAGTTCATCATACACGACACGGAACACAGGGAGAACAAGAGGAAATTAGAGGAGGTATCGTATACATTTTATATAAGGTTCTAAGTAACTTTGTTATATCTCTTATATAGAAATAGTCAAATAGGAAATGAGCACCAACATATGTAATAGATTGGTACTCTTTTGTTGCCAGACCAACGGCGACCATATTCTTGCAAATAAAATTCAATTGAAAGCAGCTAATATCTGCAATACATTAATTAGAGTTACAAAAAATTTATGTGATATGAAAACTTATTATTATAGTTGGAGAAGTTGCGATCGAACAGTGGTAAAGAGCAACAACACTACGCGGATATGGTTCGGGAAGCTCAAGACCACGTCCGCGAAGCTAACAGGTAACCTCTAAATATACATACCATACTATCTTACCACAATATATATATATATATATTTTGTAGTGGTTTAGGGCAAATTAAACTTCAAGCATTTATTTCAATGTAAGATATATGTATCTTTGTTTTGTATTTGTTGAATCTCAATTTAAATCTACTGGTAATAAAAGGACTTATTGCATTTATCTGTAAAGGGAAATCATCTATGGTAAAAGAAGCGGCGCAAGAAACCTGTCCTTTTTTTTATTAAATATATACAACTAGTACAATTTTATAATTTTTGCGTGTTTGTCATTCAGATAGTTTAATTCACAAATTTTGTAATAACCTTTATTTTGCTAATGTTATTTTGACATGATCTTCAAATTTTTCTCAGTTAGATCAATGATGTTCTCAGATATAAGGTTATAAAAGTGTATACAGTCTCCCATATATGATGTGTTAAATTTGCTTAGTCTGAACATAGGATTAGCCAATTTGTCCTTATATCTCAAATTTAAATAATACTTGTCACTATTTTTCGGGAATGCAGAAATATTTTTTCGAACGTACATTATATTCTCGCAAATAAACTGAGAAAAAACAGTTAAAATATTAATTTTCTTTAAATCTGTCCGGAGAGAGTCGTATCGACGCCGATTATAAATTGCTCATTTTGCTCTCTTTTGCAAAATAAAAATATGTTCTATGTCAGCTGTTCGTCCCCAAAGCAAAATACTGTACGACATAATACTGCAACCAATCTTGCAACACAGATGGTTACACTCGAAACATAAACACTTCTTGATAGCTTGTAACACTGGCTTGACGAGTTTACTGGTGTGGATGGATGATTATATTAGATACGTTATTAGTTTTGGGTGTACAGAAGATTTATTAAACATTTGCCTTTAGATAGTATTGTGATTTATTTTTATTTTCTATTATTGTCTTCACAATTGCAGACTAAGGCTCGTATTACAGAATGCTACTCAAACAGAGATATCCGCTTGAGGACTATTAAAATGGACCAGCTTTATGTAACTTGTATATCGGCATCTCGTTATAACTATGCTCATGTGGCGATCTACGCTTGAGCAACATTCTGAAAAACGGGCCTAAGTGTTTGTGAAATCAAATAATTTGATATGCTCTGAGATGAGCACTTGCGAGTATCTCATATGGTCAGAGACGGATTAAGACTACTTGATGCCCTAAGCAATCCACGAATAGGGGGCTATCCGTATGTCAACTAGAATCGGTCTTTAATGCCAGGCGGGGGGCCCGCGGGGAAGGGGTGGTTTGTGATTGGCTGATCGCAATACCGGTGCTTTCGAATTGCCGAATGCGCTAGACTAGCGGGCAGCGAGTGGGCGCAAGCGGGAGAGCGCGGTAACTCTAGGTCGGCTCTTATGTTAACTTAAAACGCGCGAATTTTCAAATTAGTCCTATAAACTTTTTTTGGTGTGGCTTTTGGTGACGTGAGGGTGAGACGTGATGCCCTAAGGACGGATTTTTTTGTGCTTCTTCTGGTGCACCCCCCAGACGTGATGCCCTAGGCAATTGCTTAATTTGATTAAGGGTTAATCCGTCACTGCATATGGTTTTGGCTGAATGAACAGCGTATGAGTTCTACCCGCATCACACATCTTTCGTTATTATTTCGACGGTCTGTCGTATACTTACAGTTTTTCTTTGAATGTAGTAAAAGATTATATGACTTGTATCATTGTCGATCGACAATTTATTCTATTCATTTGTAATTATTACATTGGTCAAAATTTCTTTTAAAATTTACCTTTGATATGGTAAACGCGTCTGCCTAAAAAAATCATTTCGACGCATCCTAACACATACGGTTAAACTACTGTGTGGTTGTAGAAAAAATATCGCATCGGAAATGTCGATCGGTCTCATTTACTTTAAAAGAGGGAGAGGGCGCTAAAATTGTATAAGTTTGACCTCTGTTGAAAAAATTACGAAAAGCATTGCATTGTTATTTTTGTGCACAGGTTTTTTCTCCTCACTTCACATACAGACTGTAGGCCTAGCTTCAATTTTGGGTTCGGTTAGGTAATAAAATCTCTCACACTATAGCCTCTGCGACTCCCGCTAACAACAGCCGCTGTTAGAGATATGTCGCATTTTTTTTTATCCACAATGGGTTGGTACTTGACCTCAATCACACCTGATGTTAAGTGAAGATGAGGTCGAAGGTGGAAGCGTACTGACCCAGAAACCCCAACGCATTGTGGTCATCAATAATTTTTGTGATGTTGTCTAATTGGCAGCGACTTTTAAGTCTGGTAATAAATAAGAACTGAGCTGCACCGACTACACTTAGCGAGACTTGAACTATGCAGCGCTGGTTTATAGTGCTGTCCTGTTAAATAAATCTAAATTCTTTGTGGTTCTTGACCCGGTTTACTCCCACCATCAACTAAGGAGTCTCTAATGCGTTGTCACCTTCAACACAAATAGCCGGTAATATTATATCTGTAGTTTAAGTATGTTTTTTATGCAAGGATCCGCCAGAGATGATTGACAGCTACTTTCACTTTCTTTGTTCAACAGAAAACTGAAGGAAGCCCGTAAAGATGTGGCAGCCGCCCGTGAGGAGAAGGACATACTTTCGACAGAACAACAGCAGCTTCTACGGGAGAAGACCAAGCTCGAGCTCGGAATTAAGGACTTGACCGATGACGTGGATGGAGACAACAAGTCTAAGGTTAGTTTTTTAACTTACATAGTACTTAATCTAACATAACACCGAACCAATGTCGCCCCCCTCCCCCCACTTTTTGAGCAACCAAGTTATCCAAGCCTGGAACAAGCTGCCATGCGATGTTGTCTACGCCCAATCGGTGAGCTGTTTCATAAATGGATTGGATAAAAAAGCTGGTTATTCAACTGATGCCTAAATTATATCTTAACTATATTTATACTATATTAAGTCTAATGTCAGGTTATAGGCCTCCTCCATGATTGTCATTGGCAGTGACCCTGAGACATTCTTCTCCATCCCTTAGGCGAGTCTTCCCCCCATCTTTTCGCTGGTTTCCCTCTGTTCTTCCTCCCAGTTCTGGAATACCAAACAGTGATATCTTTCGTCCATTTGATGTGACTATCAGTCCATCGCCAGCCAATTTCGCTATGCTCTTGATTTTATTAAAGTAAAAAATTAGATTGTTTACATTTTTAAAACCCAAAGACTCCACAAAAAATATGCGATCGCCAACCCACCTGCCCACGTTGGTAGGCCCTATGTTGAACATCGCTCGCATCGCATGACAAGTGATGAAAATCGCTCCATAGGAGAAGCTTATGTTCAGTTATAGGCTGTTAATGTGTAATTTATCTATTGTACGTAATATAACTATTAAGAAATCTGTGACAAAAGGTCGACAAATATTAACCTTAATGTATTGTCATTATTTCTAGGAAAGAGCAGAAGGAGAATTGGAACGGCTTCGGCAACAGATTGCAGAAAAGGAGCGCGAACTGGAGGAGCTGAAGCCGAAATACGAGGAGATGAAGGCTCGTGAAGAGGAGTGCACACGAGCCCTGGCCCTGAACCAGCAGAAGCGACAGGAGTTGTACGCGAAGCAGGGCCGAGGGACACAGTTCACTTCCAAACAGGACCGCGACCGTTGGATAGAGAAGGAGCTCAAGTAAGTCTCAATTGCCAGTTTGTGTAACTTACGAGCAGCGCACTGATGCTATCGAACTAGGATACTGACCCCTGATCCAGTAGAAACGATAGGCCCTGCTTAGCATAAGTAGGACCAGGGGACACAATTTCCTTTCAAGCACAAGGGACTACTGTAGTGAAAGTCCCCCAAATAGTCCAGCTCCCAATATATTCACTAACATTTAATATGTTTCACTTGACTTTTCGTTACAAAAGCGCAGTGAATTGCATATTCGTTCGCCTTGGTTGTTCGAGTACCGTAGCCAGGCTGTAAGGGATTCAGACGCAAGATTTTGTAATTTCATCGATAGGTTCACCAACCAAGGAATACCAAACTGCCCATAAACTCCTATAACCCAGGGAAAATACGGTAAAATATTATCTTAGCTAGACATAATTCAAGACCTATATAGTTGCCATCTTGTAGAGCATATTAAAGATGTAATTTTGAATATCTAATCCTAAAAAAACACGATAGCTTTGTGTAGATTTTTTTAGAAAACCCTATTAATTTTTTGTATCTTAATAACAACAAATACTAACTGATTTAATTAGGTAAACTTTTGTTAAACACAGTTAACTTATTGATGGATAAAAAACTAAGCATGTTATAGTTATTTTTTTAGCTGAAATGTCGTCGAGCTGCATTGCTTAAGAAATAAAAATGAAAACTAATATTTTGTAATGATAATTTCGCTTAATGTTTCGTGCATTAAAAAAAAATAATAAAAGAAATAAATTGAGCAATTTTTTTTAAAGAAACAATTTTTCAACTTTAACTTATTTGGAAGAATATATAAGGTCTAACAAAATTAACCTGACAAACTTTGGCAATTGCACGTACGACAATAAAACAATATACTCATTAAAAAAACAAGCCTAAAAAATGTTGTGTCCGAATAAGTGCAAATGAAAATACAAAGTAACAGACTTACTTCATTTCGATAGTTTACGACGCCGGGGCAAGCGCGTTTCGAAGCGACTTCAAAGATACCGCGGCACGTGTTTGTGTGTTGTGGCAAAGTACTTAGAGCGCGCAGCCATTAAGGTCCAACTCACAAAATTTCTAAATTTTATTTTTTGATGAAAATCTGTTGACTTTATTGTTTTTTTTTTTCATAATAGGTACATCCTATACATACACTCTGCAACGTTTGTCGGGTTAATTTTGTTAGACCTTACATAGATAATTGAGTTTCTTACAAATGCTTAATTTTTAGCAATTGTAACTACATTTACAACAATTTATTTCAAGAAAATCGCGGTTATGCTTTTTTCCAAGGTCTAAACGTATTTTCCCTGGGCTACTAATAGTAGGAGAATAATAGCTCAAAAACTTCGAATTAGTTCTAACCCTATCGGCTTGTAACGCTGTGATTGGCTCTGTCAAAAACACAAAAATAACCTTGGTAGGGCCAATCGGAAAGCGGCGCGCCCCTCCCTCATACCTCAGCTGACTGCCAGATTTCATTCGGTACAGTGAATCAACTTTAGGCGTCTGTGGGCTATATGATCCTACCCCTTTAACGTGGTTAAGTACAGGTGAGAAACGCTGCTTTACATAATAATAATACTTTTTGGCTATGATATGAATTCCCTGCGGCGTGGATTCTCAAATCTGGGGTGAACAGGCATTTACCGGAATTGTATGCCATCTTCGACTGCGTCGTCACTAGTGACACTGGTCAACCGTATCTCGAAACCCTATAGCCGAAGTGGAACTGAGTAATCCTTGGAATGCCTAGTTCGTTCACGTACTGAAGTATTTGGAAGCATTTTAAATACTTCTCATTCGTTCCAGATCTCTTAACAAACAGATCAAAGATAAGAAGGACCACGAGGGCAAACTGCGCGAGGACCTCCGTCGGGACGCGAGCAAACTCACCGAACTAGAGAAGCGCATCGAGGAGACCACGAAGGAGATGGAGCGGCAGCGTGTGGCCATCGATGAACACAACAAACAGTATTACGAGTGCAAGAAACGGAAGGATCAAGAGCAGAGCGCTAGGAAGTAAGTCAATATATCTGTCGTGGACGGAGAGTTTGAATTAGCCATTTAATTGAATTGTGACGAGGTATCACAATTCAACCTCTTTTTGTCGTCTTTTCGATACTTTTTGCCTTTTTACTTTTTTCATAGCCCCGCGGATTAGTAAGTTGACTTGACAGTGGGCAGGGTATATAGCGCGTAAGACTGATGGCCGTCGGAGCTTGAAAGTTCTAGAGTGAAGACCACACACTGTGCGACGTCAACCCACAAGGTAGACGATTGACGTAATAAATGTCGCACTGGAGATCTATGGGGAGGTGTATTATGTTCAGGAGTGGACACCTGTGGTTGATATGAGAACAGTGAATCGATAACGTTGACCAATGACAAAACGTCAAATGTGTAAAATAAAGTGAGCCAACCAATCACGTCGGAATCTAAACCGATAATGAAAATCATAAGTGTGTCCCCCATATTGAGTATTGGATGTTGCACTATGATTATTATCTATAATTTCTTTTCCAGTGAACTTTGGCGTAAAGAGACGACGCTGACGCAAAATTTGTCATCTCTAAAAGAAGATTTGGCTAAAGCTGATCAAGCGTTACGGTCCATGGCGGGAAAGGTATATCTTAATTCTAAATCTTATCAATTTCCTTCTTTGTGGTTAAAGAAAGCATAGTACTTGCATACAGATTTGGGTAAACAAAGTGACATAAATAGGATCAGTCAATGCATGGAAATCAAAATATTGTGTAAAAAGATAAAAATATTATGTAGACCCATTACCACCGTTTTACTACTTCTGCAGCCAAGTAGCAATTTTCATAGTGTTCTTGTTAAAGTAACTATGCCAATAACTTCTATTTCACTTACCTAATATGCCCTATTTTTTTCCTTACGGTAAACTCATCCGGTATATTTCGTCCAAACGAATAAGCAAAATAAAATAGCTTATGTCCAGTAGTGGACTTTTCACCGGCTGTTGATGTGCGATACGTTTTGTTTGAAAT
Source organism: Oegoconia quadripuncta (assembly GCA_949316235.1). Classification (NCBI taxonomy): domain Eukaryota; kingdom Metazoa; phylum Arthropoda; class Insecta; order Lepidoptera; family Autostichidae; genus Oegoconia; species Oegoconia quadripuncta. The sequence continues at coordinate 16,902,666 of OX438743.1, forward strand.
AAGTGAGCGCGCTCCCACCTTCGGCTTTTTCTTCATTTGATTTGAGGTTAACCACTAAACCATTGAGTATACTTCTTTTAAATAAACCGGTTTGATTTCTAGCCAATCCTCAACGGAAGAGACAGCGTGCGCAAAGTGCTAGAGACTTTCCAGGAGAGGGGAGGCGAGTGGGCTAAAATAGCGACCCAGTACTATGGGCCAGTGATAGAGAACTTCACGTGTGACAAGACAATTTATACTGCGGTTGAGGTAAGTGTCAGTCGTATGATTCCAGACTATACTAATGCTATTTATTTTGATATTTTTAGTGACTACTTGTTCGGTGTAGCGGTTAATCTGCTATATTTTTAGTGACTAATTGTTTGGTGTAGCGGTTATATAGCTCGTGGGTTCGAATCTCGCTATGGGCATAATTTGTATGATGAATGTGTACCCGAGTTATGGATGCTTACATTTATAATATGTACGATATATTTCCAAAAAAATATATCAATGTGTTTGTATAGTAAATCAATCATCTGGTATCCATAATACAAGCCTAGTTACTTAGTGTGGAACTAGATAGCACTGTGTTTTTGTTAATTATATAAGAGTGGAATAAGACTAACCCGACTCCTCGGTGGGTGTTGTAAAAGTCGATTAAAAGATCCTGATTATAACAGCATACTGCATAAACCAATCATAGGGCAGTAGCATCATTGAAGTGGAGCCCTCAAAACCTGATACTCCAGTATGACGGTTTGGCCAAGTCCTGCCGTGAAAAACGATGTATACCTCACTATGGAAAAGGTTTATGTTCTGTAATGGACTCGGTAGGCTATGTATACGATGTGAATAGTAAACATGATTTGATATAATCATGTTGCTGATTTATCTGGACAGCGTGTAGGCGGAATATTCGGTTACCCTATTAAAGAATGACCCAATATGAAATCACTGAAGTGTGATTGCGAGCATCTACCATACTCCTGAAATATAATCCGTCGAATATCATAAGTCCTATTACGGATGGGGTGTAACAAAGAGGCTGAGAAGTATTAATAACGGCTTAAATTGAACTTTTTGATTTGATATTATTTTGTTTTGACAGGTGACTGCCGGCAACAGATTGTTCCACCACATAGTGGAGTCGGACACAGTGGGCACTAAGATCCTTAAGGAGATGAACCGTCAGAGTCTGCCGGGAGAGGTCACGTTCATGCCGCTCAATCGGCTCCAAGTACGGGACATGGTCTACCCTAACGACAACGTGAGTAGTAACCGTAATGGAATCCAATAATTGAACTCCCCGATTTGATCACGGTACGTTCGCCGTGATCTTCCCCTACCAACACTACCATCCACATTCGCTTTGTATATCTCTTTCGTAAGTCTTCCAACATTCATCTCAGCATACCTTTTTCAATCTTTGTTTCTACGTCTTCATTCACACTGCTTAACTCCCTAATTACACTATTCCTGATTCTATCTTTCAGAGTCACCCCATTCATACTTCTCAATGATCTCATTTCCACTGCATTAATTCTACTTTCATTCTTCTTTTGCCATACCCAGCATTCACTCCCGTAAATAAGGGCATGCAGTGCTCCATTCACCTGAGGGCCGAGTGTAAGTTTTGTTTCGACTTAACTTTACTACCGCGTTCACGTTTACGTGAAGATTTGTATGGAGAAATGTGCAGCGCCTCTAGCGGATAGTTTGCAAAACGATTTTTTTTATAGGGACTTTTTTCGTAAACGCGAACGCGATGGTAAAGTTAAAAACGAGACAAAACTTACACTTCGCACACAGATTTCCGGAATTGACTCTTCTTTCGATGTCGTTCTCACACTTTCCATCCCTTGGAAACAGTGAACCCATATACACAAACTCACGCACTTGCTCCACTTTTTCTCCATCTATCAAAATACTGCAATCCGTCACACATACACCTCTCTCAAATATCATAACTTTCGTTTTACTCACATTGACTTTCATTCCTTTCCTTTCAAAGCAGTATTCATATGTGTTACCATCTCTTGTAACGACGCAAGGATTTGACGAGTAACCCATTCATTCTCAATCCACATTCATACTCTTTCAATATTTGGAGACAACTGTCCATGAATAGGTTAAACAGCCAAGGGTACGCAACACAACCCTGTCTAACACCTTTCTCGATGTTAAAACATCTAGTATATGCCCCATTAATCCTAACACAAGCACTGGAATCTTAATAAAGTGATTTCAGTGCTCGTATCAAGGCACTGTCTACCCCATACATAGACAATGCTGACCACATTTCATTCCTCATCACTTTCATTAATTAACACTAATAATTAAATTAAATATACCACGTGGAAATGATAAAGCGACAATAAATTTTCATAGACCGCCGTTCTATTACATCCAACACCCACTTGTAAATGTAATGCTTTTCAAAGATTTCATATTTATTTATCTCTGAACTTTTATAATCAAATTATCAATATACCGTTTCTAAAGTTTTGAAATAGGCGATATAGCCTGCTAAACTATCATAAGATACTTCCCTTTATGGTATAAAAATGTACACCAAGTCGCATTGTTTCTTTAATTTTCAAGCAAACAGACCACCTTTTCATTTATTGTATTGTCCTCCCCACTTTAATATATGCTTTTTGTTTCTCAATCACGTTATAACCGGCTTTTTATAACTGGACTTAACACGTAGGACGAGACAAAATTCCTTAATGTATTTATGATTCAATGCAGCTATTTAAGTTTCTGATAAGACTCTGGATGCCATTTGTGATCCGTCATTCAATTCCAGAATGCGATAGCCATGGTGCAAAAGTTGAAGTACGACCCGAAGTACGCCAAAGCGATGAAGTATATCTTCGGCAAGACTCTGATCTGCCGTAACTTGGAGTGTGCTACTGAGCTTGGCAAACAGTTCCATCTCGATTGCGTTACGCTAGAAGGCGATCAGGTAATTCACCGCTTATCAGAAATAATTAAAGATGTCTGACATGATATTGCAATTAGGTTACAGGGCAATAACACTTTGTTATAGATGATTCAGATATTTACTCGTATACCAAAGTTTTTCCAAATTAGCCAAAGCCTATTATGTGTTCTAGATAACGGATGTACATAAATAAATCCAACTTCCAGCTAATATTATAGTTAAAATACAAATGTATCGGAGTTAAGCTCGCCTTTATACCTTTTCTGTACAATGCATATTTCAGTAACAGTTGTATGTACAATAAAGATATAGATTAATAGAATGTGTGTTTGTTGCTCAATCACGGCGAAACAGGTTAACGGATTTGAATGAAATTTTGTACACAAGTAGAATATACCTTGGAATAGAACAATGGAATGTTATTTACTTTTTATCTCGACAAAATTCACGCGGGATAAATAAATTGCGCATAAAATAACCGAATTCCACACGAGCAAAGCCGCATTTATATAAATATCCAGACTCTGCTTGTATTCATCACATAACATAGTTATATTTATATCCTTAGATCATCAAATCACATATTTTTCACAATCCAGGTGTCATCAAAAGGCTCTTTAACCGGCGGCTACTTCAACCAGTCGCGTTCCCGACTCGAGATGCAGAAGACTCGCTCCGAGCTCATAGATCAGATCCAGGCCCTCGAGCTGGAACTCGGCGCGCTAAGGCAGGACCTCAACAAGACTGAAGGCAACATCAACACCATCGTCTCGGAGATGCAGCGCACAGAGACCAAACAGGGGAAGGCCAAGTAAGTAGGAATACACACAGACTTTTCAACATACATATATTTTTCACCGACTTCAAAAATGGAGGTTTGCATTATTTTTTTAAATTACATAGTCTTTTGTTAATGAATAACTTAGTTTTGGTAAAAAATTTAAACCTCTTAAGAAATAGTTGCCTGCGCAAGGTTTACACTCTTTACATTACAAAATGCAATACAACAAATGGTTTATGGTCTTATTGTCTTTCACAATTTAGTGACCATAAAAAGAAATTCGAAATCCGTTAAATCAGCCAATCCCAAAAACCTGTCTTGTTACAAGCACGTAAACTAATCCACATGTTTATTTGTCCAGAGACATCTTCGATAAAGTGAAAGCGGACATCCGTCTAATGAAAGAAGAGCTGGCATCCATAGAGCGGTTCCGTGGACCCAAGGAGCGTTCGCTCGCGCAATGCCGATCGAGTTTGGAAGCCATGCAGGCCACGAAGGAAGGGCTAGAGTCTGAATTGCATCAGGTATACCTTAGTAATTCCATTTATTGTACTTATCATACAAGCTACTAAAAGCTAATAGGGTATCAGAATGACACTAGGAATTTAATAGAATGAGGTAGTCTGACACTGATGTAACATGGACCCGATCACCTCAAATCTTCCAGGAGGCAATTGCAGACCACTTACCCACACAAAAATCATAAAACTCAATTATGATCATGGAACCTGAGTTGCTTACCGGTGAAGAGTAAACATTTGCATGCATTGCCACATCACCATGATTTTAATTTTTCCTGTTTCGTCTACAGGAGCTTATGGAGCAGCTATCAACATCAGACCAGGGCAAGGTGGATGAGCTGAACGATGCCATCCGGCGGCTGACGCAGGAGAACAAGGAAGCCTTCAGCTCCAGAATGAATCTCGAGGCCACCAAGAACAAGTTGGAGAACCTGCTTACTAACAACCTCATTCGGTTAGTATAATCTATTATAGATCATAGTGGTCCAGGATAAGGGTTAAATTAAGAAATGCGGGTGAGAGGGGTATCTAAGTGGGCGGGGCATCGGCTCGTTCCTCCCTACTGCAGCTCATCTCTCGTTATCTACTCATACAGACCACCCTATATCTATAAAAAATAAAAATAAATTCTTCTTCATAAATTAAAGTAACTGGTCTATGTAGTTCCCACTGTCATAAAAGTCACGACTTTTATCCCAAATAGGGTGGTCAGAGATATCCCAAACAATAGTTGGGTGATCCAAACATTAAAAGTTTAATGATTGAAACAATATCCACGAGTCCACTTATGAAATATACAGAAAGGCTCAAGTGACAGAGGGTGAGCCTATCGCTGCGAAACGTGCAAATCTATTAGATGTTTTTTGGTGGAAAGGCCCTTGGTCATCTCTTACGAAACCCACGGGAAGAGATGGGTTGGTTCTATTCTATTCAAGTGTCCAAACCACACAGCACTGAAACGAATATAAAGTACGGTATATATAAAAATGTAGATTTTTTTATGTTCGAAAGTTATCATCCTTTTTCAGCCTGACCACTGATGCATGTGGGTTTCCATCGCAAGCGATTCTGTGACGTTCTGTTTTCCGTGGTCTTTGCATGTCATTAGACCGTCTACTACTCTAAAGCAGTTATTAGTACTATGAGCTGTGTTCTGCCCACTACCACTTACTCATTTTATCACTCATTTACCACAATCATTATGCCATGTTCTTCCACGTATTATTTCTATTCGAAAGTTAATTCTATTAAATGTTCACCAGCCGCAAAGACGAGTTAGTGCAAGCCCTCCAAGAAATCTCGGTGGAGGACCGCAAACGTCGTCTCGCTAATAGCAAGGCGGACCTGGCAACCGCTGAGAAGCGGATCAAGCAGATCAACAAGGAGATGGAGGAAGTCGAGAGGAAAGTTCAGGCAGCCGTGAGGAATGAGAAAGCGCTGAAATTAGAGCTCGACAAGTGGCGGAATAAGGTAAGAAGCTGTTTGTCTTAAAGATTGCAACGTCTCGCAACACCTGCTATTTTTAGCAGACAGCTGTATGTATGTAGGTTTCTATGTTACCTCCCGTAGCCTAAACGGCTCGACGGATTTTGAAGTGTATGGTGTTGTTCGATTCGTCTTGAAATCTAGAGTGTGATAGGATAATTTTATGGTAAAAAATCCCACATGGCGCCTGCAAAATACGAAATGCTGTCGGGTTTTTTGGTTTATAAATATTTAAATAGTTATTTCTCAAACATGCATGGAAATATTGTCATTACTTTCGAAAAAGAATACGCGAAGTATCTAATTTACGGACAGCGAAAAATAAATCCATTTTTTATGAATTTGGAACATTACAACGCTCCAGCAATGTTGTATGAAACGGCGTGCTGGGGTTATTATATACTCTTTGATTGGATCTCTTTTATCATTCTTGGCATACCAAAATCTCTTTAAATGCGTTTGCCTTTCGGCACAGATGATAAATAGAAAATCGGCGGCAAAGCTGAAAATTCGTCTTGATTTGTTATTTAAATATTTATTATTTCCCTGCATTCTTTTGAGAAAAGCACTATATATGCCTCGGCGGAAATGGCGATTGCCTGTCTCGTATTAGTGAAGTCCTCGCCTACGGCTCGGCCTTCAAACTCATACTCGACCTGCAATTTCCTATTTCCCGGCCTTTGCAATAATGTACTATTTCAACGTCCAATTATCCCACCTAATTAATTATGTAATGTGTATATATCACAAACATTGCAATAAATAAAAAAAATGAAAGTATTATATAGGGATAGCACATGACGACTACTGCAAGCGAGAAATTCGGTGTATTTACTTATAAAAAAAAATACGACACGGATATTTTTTAATGCTTTGCAACATATCTTTTTTCGTTTCGAAAAGCTTCATTGTACAAAACGTAATAAATACAATCCAAATTTATTTAACTGTGTGCACTGTGTGTACTCGTCGTGTTGTCGTCGGTAGCTCAGCGGTTCGAAGGCGGTCTCCCAATTTAGGAGCTCCGGGTTCGATCCCCAGGCAGGCCATGTACCAATGAGTTTTTAAATTTAATTACTTATCCGAATGCTCTTAAACGGTGAAGGAAAACATCGTGAGGAAACCTGCATGTCTGAGAAATAAAAATTCTAAGGCATGTGAAGTCCCCAACCTGCATTGAGCCAGCGTGGTGGACTATGACCAATACTCCCTCATTATACGAGCGAAAGCATATTATCCCTGCAGTGGGATATTTGCGAGGTGAAATGATGATGATGACTATTAGGCATTGAAAACTTTGCGCTAATATAATTTATAGTATCAGTTTAACCGCGTACGTGGCACAATATAAATGGACATAGGATTTACAAAAGAGAGGTCGACAAATGGGCTACACATTATTAGCAATCTGCTTTGTGGTATTCTTAGGGTTTTGTTTATTAAAATTTGACCGTCTGGCTACATCTTATCTAAATTTTCCATCAAGCACCAACGTTAATAGCATTGTTGTGTTCTGACCCGCTTCCACTCGGCTTCATATTCACTTATAAGAAACGATCACTGTTCTAGGAAAAAGAGGCTCAAGACAAAATGGAGGAAGACGCTAAAGGCTTAGAAAAGATGGCTTCTAAGGAGGTGTTGCTACAGGAGAAGATTCAGGAGTCTGTGGACAAGATAGCCGCGCTCGGCACTCTTCCCAACGCGCCGGAGCTGCACGCTAAATACCAGAAGTTGTCCCTCAAACAGGTAACAACGACTTTTTAAGAGACTTAATTTAACAACAATGTTAAACTAAGCGCTTGGGGCGCGGAAAAAAAGAAGAGATTCGAGATCTTACGGTATATTTGCAGTAAATACAGTATTGAAAATAAAAGCCATTGAGTAGAACTTTAAAACTTAGATATAATTGTGTGAAAGTAATGTAACAAAGAATATAATTGTTAGTTTTATGGATTTATATCTATCGCAATATCTATTTTGAAAGAATTCTAGTTTTGCCTCCTAAATTAGGGAAAACCCCTATTTTGCGGGAGAGGTTATCATCAAGTGTATTTCCAACTCCAGCTCAGACGATTGTTTATTATTCAAATAAAAATATCCTTAGACATACACACAGCGCCATCTAGTTCCACAGTAAGCAACTATAGGCTTGTGTTGTGGATACTAGATGGTTGATATACTATATATATACATATTTTTTTTGTAAATAAACACTTGTAATAAATGAAAACATCCATAACTCGGGTACACATGTCCGTATTCATCACACAAACATATACCCCTAGCGGGATTCGAAACCGCGACCTGTTGGTATAGTGGTCAGAGATTCTAACCACTACACCAAACAGGTCGTCACACATTTGAACAATTGAACTTCTAACGGAACCTAATAGTTTTGTATTTCTAACATATTATAAAATAGTACATAAAGAATACAATATTAAAGCCAAACTAACGTTTATTATTATCTGTCATAATCAACTTACATGCCACTGTTGATGGAACTGTTTACCATAGATTCAATACACAGCATCATTCAATACTTACCTCAAATACAAAGGTGATCAAGAAAATCGAAATTGTTTGATAGGCATGCCCTTTCGAAGCCGTACAGCGTACGGTAGGGGAACGAAAAGGTTAACCAACATATTTGACAGATTCCTTGTCAATCAAAAAGCAATAATGTTCATTCTTTTGATTGACAAAAGAATGAACATTATTGCGTTTTGATCGTAACACAAGTGGGTCTTATGATTGTGATAAGTGTAATTGTCATTGATCTTTCCGATGGTTAACTTCTTCGTTCCTCGATTGTACATTATCCATATTCTCTATAACTGCACTAACTTTATTGTTTCTTTATTATTAGTTATTCAAAGAGTTGGAGAAAGCGAATCAGCACCTAAAGAAGTATAACCACGTGAATAAAAAGGCGCTGGATCAGTTCATCAGCTTCTCCGAACAGAAGGAGAAGTTATACAAACGGAAAGAGGAGCTCGATATTGGGTAAGTCATTTTAGGACACAGGGCTTTCCTCGCAAAATGTGTTTACGATCCGGCGGCGTAAGGACGACTCTACATTCAAATGAGGTACAGTTTCATTTGTAAATGACAGCATTGTAAATATCTCGATTTACATACCATACATACATAAAGTCACACCTGTTGGGTTGAGCAGAGACCACAGACTTCCACTTGCTACGATCCTGACAGACCTCTTTTGCTTCATTTACTCTCATAAGATTCTTCATACATGCTCGTCGGTTTAGGGTACTCTTGACGTGGCCTTAAAGATGTCCCCGATTTGATCAGGGTACGTTCGCCGTGGTCTTCTCCCACTAACACCACCTTCCATACTCTCCTCGCACATCTCCCTCGCCAGTCCTCCCACACTCATCCTGTCCACACGTCCAAACCATCTATCTAGATTTGTGATTCGATTTTATTACAACTCCAATAAACTCAAACTAAATTAGAACTGATTGATAAATTATATAATAATGTCATAAGACTCTTTTTTTTTGTGAAGTTGAGGTCGATGGTGGAAGCGTACTGACCCGGAAACCACAACACATTTGGGGGACTGGCTATCATATCTCTGGCAACCGGAACACAACAATGCTATTAACATTGTTGCTTGGCGGCAGATTTAGATAAGATGGTGGTAGCTAGCCAGGCGGACATTTAAAATGCCCTACTACCAACCAAACCGAGTACTTAAACATGTACCCCGCTGGGGATCGAAACCGCGACCTCGGAATCGTAAACCCGACGTTGTTTACATTGAGCCACGGAGGCTGTTAAAACTGTAATTTTGTTCGTGTATATTATAAAATAATAAATAAATAATCTTTTATTAGACACATAATCATGTAATAGATCAGTAGCAGCCCTGACTCCTAAACTAGGGCAACCTATAATTCAGGAGTCAGTACCTTGCCGCATTCTTACAATATAGTGTCAGTATAGGTTACACAAAAAGAAATAATGGTGTCGATTCGGATGTACACCAACTAAACTAAATTAAAACCAGTTTTGGAGTGGTACCGTCGCATCGTACTGTTCCAGGGAGAAAGCGACAGTATACTTTAAAACTGGTTTTAGTTTAGTTTAGTTGGTGTACATCCCAAGCGACACCACTATATCTATGGGAGAGACAGTTCAGTAGTAGACATCCTGTAGTTCATGTTGATAATATTATGTTTCAATAGAAACCAATCACAAACGTGGAAGATTATTGTTCATGCAAAATTTCATTGCCACAGACAAATACTTCAATCATAACACCCCTCTTTGCGTCGAGGAGTTAAAGTGGGTTAAATATAGTTGTACGAAGTCTTAAAAAAGATTAGTAGTACTACTACTACTATTTATTTTAACGATAAATTCTATCCAATGGTGTTGGGAAATCTATGTATGAAGTTTGTTATAATAAGACCAACTAGTCCATGGACAAGGGGGAAAAATGTTAGCTAATAACAGTCTAGATCATAACGGAACCCTCAAAAATTTACAAAACAACCGCCTTCACTTTGTTGTGTTGTTTATTCAATAAACAAGCGGAATTATTCAATTTATATTTCATTTATGTATCAACCGCCGAGATTGGTATATCCATTCTCAAAATCATAAATCTGACTAATGATTTTTAAATATATAATATTTTTAGCCATCGAGGCGTACATGAAATCCAAATGGCTAAAGTCTTCTATGTAATTTTCATCGAAAACATTGATCTGGGTTTTCAACATTTCAACGTCCGAAAGGTCCGACAACCAGTCATTCCCGCTATAGTATATGGCCATAGGAACCGTGATCGAGTTCAATTTGTAATCTGGTGGTGATGGTTGCCCATACATTACTAAATTCCTTTCCTCACCGAAGTCATACCGACAGAATCTCTCGGATTGCACTAATTGACCATAATGCACGAATTGTAACATTGAAGAACCAGTCGGCATATGCCCTAACACAACCGGCAACATAGACTCATTCAAATGCCTATAGTCATTACCCACTATCATATACAGTACATTATCACATCTCTTAGGTATAATACTGCAGACGACAGTTGAGATCTTATTAAAATAATCCGTCGTAGGTGAGTAAGTGTTGAAATTCGACAGCAGATAAGCTAAAACTCTATAGACTGGTGAAAACATTTTAACTGCAGGGCTCTTCGCGTGGCTCATCCATGCTACCGGCGCTAGAGAAACCATCATTTTGATTTTAGTATTGTACTCTGGCTTAATCGAGTTCATGACATAAAAACTCGTGGTGCCTTGAGAATGACCCACGTAGTACAAACTTTCCTTAGCAGTTAAATTGAGAGCATAGTCGATCATCGCTGGTAAATCATAGATGCCTATTTCTTCCCAAGTGAATTTCCAGAACGCTGGCTCTGTTGGTTTAAGTTTCACGTGTGACAAAGCGTGTTTATTCCCTCTTGCGTTCCCCATCCATACGTCGAATCCTTGATCAGCTAACATGTATCCAAGAGCCTTATCGGGGCCCTGTAACACCCAACTATCGGAGGAATCAATTAGACCGTGCATCAAAAATACAGTCAAATTATTTTTCGAGCCATTTACACCGCATGGAATTCTATGGAGTTTCAATATGTAGCCATCGTCTGTTACAACTCTGTGCTCTTCCAAAACGTATCCGTATTTCGTTGCTAATTGGCTAATGTTCAGTAAAGCGTCTTCAGGTACAGGAATTGAAGAATTTTTTCGTATAGGCTGATAGTCACTAAGAACAATGCTGAAAATGTCTTTCATTTGTTCGATTAATGTTCCAAAATTGAAGAGACCTCCAACGGCATTGTTTATTGCACCAAATAAATCGAACAACCTTAATTTTGATGTGGGCGTGCTAAAGGTTGTCGCAACACACGGGGAAATCATTAAAAACAAATAAATATAAAACATGTTGACAGTGACGATGCACAGAACCGAATAAAGTGGGAAATTCCTTGGTACAGTTTAAATTATATTACAATTGTTTTCAATGCCTCATTAGCCTGTATTCAATATTAACTACCGAGATCTTGGCATGCAAAAATTATCTAATCTGAGTATATTGTTTATTCTAATTGCTTTTGTAATTTACTCATCTGTTATGATTTGTCACCCTTTTACTATCGCATAATCCCGCGTGATGGCATCTAAATATTATTTATTAACTTTCGCCTGAGCCTCGGCTCGCGTGGAATTAGTATATCTTCTCACGAGAATTGCTTGAAATGTCACATGAGTTTTATCTTTGGAACCCTTTAAAATATCGAGAAGACGAACAGATTGTAGTTAAATACATTATGTACGCTAAAGTATTTGATGTGTATATACAAGGCCTTAAAGATAGTGTTAGTGTGAAAACCATGTTATGAGTATTGCATTAACCTTCATGTTACAATAGGTCATTTATTATTTACCCGTACTTGCATCCATTTCTTCAGACGCAATTTCAGAGCCTACTTTAGACAAACATCCAGGTATTCATTAGCTTGTAAAGCACACTTAGCTGTGACAGTTTCCCTTTTATCTTCGTTAGTACCTGGACACTTGACTCTAACAAAAATTAGCACTTTCCATACCCATGCCAAATTACAGCTTTCTAATACTAAGAGCCTCTGAGCTAAACCGCGAACAGACAGACGGACATGGCGAAACTGTAAGGGTTCTTTGTTGACTGCGGAACTCTAAAAACTAAGTAATATTCGCACTTTGTACATAGATTTTTTTTGTGAAAGCAACAAATAGTGTGAAAACTTCATAATGTCGTTGATATGATGCAACAACAGCGGGAGGAGGAGAAATAGGTTTATGATACGGTGACTACTGGCGCCATACTTGCTGTAGTTTACTTGTGGTAAAGCGAATTGTTTTAAGATTTCGTTGGAAAGGAACGTATCTATCGCATAAGCTTTCTCTTATTGATTGTATGGGTAATCACACGCGATGAAGGTCATATATTTTTATCTTTGTCCTCGTCTTACATGAAATACAGAGCGATAATGGGCATAATTTGAGGACGAATCACTTATGAGTCGGACACATGGGCGATACCGCAGCACTCAAACAGTTTTATCGTTGGTCTAATAGAAAGTATCAATTACAAAAGTAAAGATTAAGTTTTACCACAAACATCTTAAATAAGAGTTACAATAGTTGTTTAAAGAATGTTACCCCCGAAACTGGGGTTTGACGTCTTTCAATAAATACAACAGTGTTGAAGCAGTTTACCTAAACATGTGTTATTTTTGTGGTCAGATAGTAAATAGATATGCATTTATTTGTTACTGTGGTCACACGTCATAAATTTGCGTGCTTCATCTTCGAACACATCGCCACTTTCTAATAGGTGACATTGTTGTCAAACTCGTAGTCAGTCGTTCTAAAAAAAAGAAGAAAAAGAACTACACGTGTGTGCCGCAGAAGGCTACAGCGTATTATGTACCTTTGCTCCAGAACAGGAACCAAACACTGGTATAGCTGGGTAGTAGCACCTAGCTACTATAGGTTTTTACAGATACCGATTTTACGAATTAATAGTATTTGTTAAACATGACCGGTCATCTATTAGGCACGTTATTAGGTTTTTACAAAGTATGGGCTAGTAATGGTAAGTAATTGTAGATTGACTCACGCGCACATAAGCACAAATGCACTTCCACACACCCACACGTCCACACACACCCACACGTCCACACACACCCACACGTCCACACATACACGCATACACACACACGCGTACACACTTACATGCACTTAACACACTTACATGCACTTACACAATACAGAGACAATATATCTCCCTCACACACACCCGATAACAAACACAGGTTTTCTTTTGCGTACTAAGTATTTCCACACAATCTTTACATTTTATTCTTTTAATTTCAGTTTAGGAGTCCATTGAGGAGTTAGCAGCTGATGCTCACAACACAAGTATTTTTAAGCTTAGCATAGGCATCAGCTGGGAACATGTTTTAGAAATTCAAATTTTATAATTACTATATTTACCGGTTGTAAACTGCTTTATACTGACTGTATACTGTTGTTGAAATAAATTATTCTATTCTGGTAATATTTCCAAAAAGGTAAGAAAATAAGAGATTATAATCAATACCGTTTGTTGGCAGCGGCGAGAAGATTCGCGAGTTGATCGAGACGCTAGAACACAGGAAGCTCGAGGCGATCCAGTTCACATTCAAACAAGTGAGCAAGAACTTCACGGAGGTGTTCAAGAAGCTGGTGCCTCACGGCCGCGGCAGTCTCATCATGAGGGTGGCGTCCGAGGAACAGGAGATCACCACAGATGTATGTCACTCTGTATATTATATAAATTTTTAGATACTTCACCGAATCTATCTAGCAAAAATTAGACGAAGTGTGTACTAAGAGGACCAGATAACGAATAAACGTACGACCAGAAGGCGCTGTGTGTATATAAAAGGATATTTATTTGCGATTAAGGATCCTCATCTTCATTTCCAGCGCGCGAATGCTGACCAATTTACCGGCGTCGGTATAAAGGTGTCGTTCACGGGCGGCGAGGGGGACATGCGCGAGATGAACCAGCTCTCCGGTGGACAGAAGTCCCTCGTGGCGCTGGCCCTCATATTCGCCATACAAAAGTGCGACCCGGCGCCGTTCTACTTGTTCGACGAAATCGATCAGGTAAGTACGGCTTACTACGACAAGTGAACCAGACTTCCTTAGAATGTATTTGGTTTTACAACAATTCAAAACATCGGAATTCTGTACGTAACTTGTATAACCGTCCGAATCCTTTTCACGTTGGACTCCTCTGAAAGCCAGCGCTGTGATAATTGTTGCAGCATTGAGAGGGAGTCCATTTTTGACATCACACTGCACTCACTCCATTTCTAAATCTCTCTAACCTGTGTCTTCCCTTGGGTATCGTAAAAGGCAATGCTCCCAAAAACAATCTACGTTCGCCAACCCGCCTGTCCAGCATGGCGATTTAGACAAATATTCTTCCATGAAAATCAATACAAATCACTTCATGGGAGAGGCTATGATCATTAGTGAACTTTTATAGACTTTTATACTTTATTTTTTTTATAGTATGGCTTACTATGACGAGTGGGCGAAATTTCCTTGTAGTGTATTACTATATCAAAAATTCCGTATTCGTCCCAAAACATGAAAAATTGCTACAAAACTGAAATATAAGTCACAGCACAGCAGGCATTCCCGACTGTTTTCTCCGCCTGGAATATTATGTATAAGTCTGTTTGTTCCGATGTGAGAGCAACTGGATACAACATGAGAGCTGTTTTAGCTGAAACAATTTCGCAAGAATCTCTCATTGTGTGAAGGATAAAACAGCTAGTAAAACTACAGGCTTATCAAGCATTGCTTCTTAGCCCTAAGAAGTGACAATGCGTCTTGTGACCCTAATATTTGAGGTCATCTCTGAGTGGGCGAACCTTTTCTTGATTTTTTTCTAAAGGTAATAGAAATTTAAGTTTTCACATTTCTTTCCTTCAGGCCTTGGACGCCCAGCACCGTAAAGCAATCGCGGACATGATCCACTCCCTGTCCAGCTCGGCACAGTTCATCACCACCACCTTCCGACCGGAGCTGTTAGAGCATGCACACAAGTTCTACGGCGTTAAGTTCCGGAACAAGGTCTCTCACGTCGAATGTGTTACTAGAGAGGAGGCTAGAGACTTCGTCGAAGACAGCGCGACACACGCATAGATTTTAGAATGTCGCCTTCACAGGGAGGGCTAAATAACTTGTAAAACTAAAATCGGTGTGACCCAAGTCGGAATATGCACGGGAATGTCAAGACACTATTTTGAGTGATATCTTTCCAGCAAATACTTACTCAAAAAGTGTGTTATTAATTAAGCCCCTTTTCCCATTTAGACCTTATTTTAAATTGTGGTTATCCAGCAATTCTAAAATGTTTTATATGCCTTCACGGATCATGATGTGTGATAAAGATTGTACACAAAGAAAAGTTATGAGAGTGTTTTACCACAAAAACACTATTTTAAAAGTGAATAAACAATGTCGATATCAAAAATAAACACTTTTGATTTGCAGTGTTAAAGATTGGACGCGAGTATAACTTGTTAATGGTTTATGTGGTAAGGTTGTATTTTTGAGATGTTTATATTTTAGTTTGCTTTAATTTAAAATTCATATGCTCTGAATAGATGCAAGGGATTTGCGTGAGCAGGACTCGGCCTTCTCCAAAGTAGTACTCATCCTTAATGTTTGACATCACTGGTAATGGTATTTACATTGCCATCTCCTGTTTCATTAGTCAAATTGGCAGTTATAAGTTATTGCTATTGGTCTAATTTGACAGTCGGCGATGTAGTTCATGACCATTAAAGTTAGACAATAAGGTTTCAGCTACCTACCATGTGTATACACAAAAGTAGAAAGCATGCCTGAAATAAAACATCTCTTGATTTCTTGCCTTTTGCGCAGCACGCGGAAATTGAGAACGTAGTTCATAAAGCACGTGTGAACGCGTTTGCTAGTTACAGCCATGCTTTTGTAAATCACGTCAGCAGTTGGAGAATGTTACACAGACCCGTAAGAACAAGGATAAGTATTTAAAAACCAAAACTAAAAATCAACTACTATTTCAAAACCTTGGTTTAATGGGTTTTGCAATATTTTTTTGTGCACAACAGGTTAGTGACCTCAATCACACCTGATGTTAAGTGAAGATGAGGCCGAAGGTGGAAGCGTACTGACACGAAAACCCAAATATTTGGGGAACTGGCTATCTTATCTATGACAACCGGAACACAACAATGCTATTAACATTGCTGTTTGGCGGCAGATTTAGATAAGATGGTGGTAGCTAGCAAGGCGGACATTTAAAATGCCCTACCACCAAATAGTAGTAGATTTTTAGTGCTATTTCAAAACCTATCAAACCATTCGCTGGAATGATTTGAAGCAGATGTCATTTTGTGGGCGCCATGTTCGATTTCTTACCATAAAATATATCCTGTGACTTTCTCCATAATTTAATACACTCAATGAATATAAGCCTCAGATCAAAACGAATGTAATGACACCTTGAAGTTCAAAATCGGTCAAATCATTTAGGCTAAAGGAGTGGGAAAGGTCCTTCTTGGGTTAAGTCGGGTAAAATGGCATGCCTCTGGCTAGTGTAGTCTTTGTATGTACCTTCTAAGAGCTTGCTTTTTACATGTGTGTATTGGTGCCTCAACAGTGTTATACAATTTTTGAGGTGGAATGTGGCACTATTCTGGCATGATCGATTTAATATTTATTTTATATAGAAATGTATTTTTTATTTTATTTTCAACAATTTTCGTATGTATGTCTTGACATAATATTTAATTATAGGTAATTTTTTGATACGAGTCACATTTTATGATGACCACAGAATATTAGATAGATAAATTTAGGTGTTTGACATAATTTTTGGGAAATACAATAACACGAGTAAGTTTATCGACCCTAAATGAATATATACTTATAGGTAGGTACTTATGTAATTATTTCATGAAGATAAAATATTTTTATATGAAAGCAAACAAAATATTCATGAGATAATTACCTGACTTCTGGTGGACACCAATAAGATTTGTTTTGTATCCTTGAAGAATGTATTCAGTGGTGCGAACCATACATAAATATTAGGTTGTTAATTGAAAGTTAACAGTTTAAGTTAAAATAAAAAATTCCATTTTATAAAAATGTCATTTCATTACACACCCGTTGGCGACACATCTCACGACCGCACTTCACAACGACGAACAGCGAGTTGACTGACAAACAAATTCTGCCGCTCCGCGATAAGGAAGTAAAAAATTAGGAGAGATCGGGTTTGTCGACTAAAAAATATGTTCTCAGTAAATAAATTGTATAAAGATAAACTCAGCTATAAATGGCTAAATACTTCTGCCAAACTGTAATTCTTTAATAATTGCAATTAGCGAGGGCTCTAAAAAAATTTATAAATCACGTAATGCGAGGTTCGCAACTACAATGAAGCATAATATCGAATTTAAAGAACACAAATATAGTTGTAAACTTGCAAATATTTGTCCCCGGACAGGAGATAATAATTTATATAATCACATATTTTGCATCTTTTTTACCCGTTTGCTTATTTTCATCTCGATTCATGGTCACTAGAAATCATTAGCACAAAATAAACATTTATAAAATGTAATTTTCAGTCATACTTTACATACGGAGGAATTTATGCTCAACCTTGTCGTTGGGAGGACAAAAAAACGACGATCAAATAGGATAGATAGGAGGCCTATTATATAGTCGACTTATTCAGCCTATTTATATTTCTATTATGCACATAGACATTTTGCATATATATAATATTGAGACTTCTGGCTACGTAATATTTCGATTATGGCAAAGCTTGATTGGGAGGGGAGAATTCCCATTTGACATTTAATTTTAAGATGAGACTTATCCCATTTCATGGCAAGTAATGAAATGGGATTAAACATGCAGAAAAGTTACAGGTTGATGATTTTAAAACAACCGAAGTAAAATTGAAATATATTTATTTACAAACCTGACACTGCTTCTTGAACATCACTCGTATTGTCATCCATAGAAATACTATTGCTTTCGGAGCCTTAACCTCAATATACACACTTATCAATAAGTTTTCTATTCTAGTTACAATTACAGTGATATGTAATCACATACCTAATGGAACGTAGCTATATAAATCTGCAGTAACCTTTTCAATTTAACAAGTATACTTTATGGCCACCATCGAACCGCGCAGGTACCAAGCTTTGTTAGAGAAGAGGTCGCAACAGCACTGTCCTGCTAATCTGGGATTTCGCTATTCCGAGATGCTTATCTGTGCTTCTGCTGCAGAGGGTTTAGATATAAATGCCACCAGTCATTTTATCTTGAATAAAATAAATAAATGTTTCGGACACTTTCACCAATCATCTACATACATAAATATTTATATAAACACCCATGACTCGGGAATAAATGTTCATGTTCATCATACAAACATTTACCCCTACTTATAGCGGTATTCGAAGCCGCAACCGTTGGTTTCGCTGACAGGGTCACTATCCACTACACCAACCGGTCGTCGATCTAGCTTAGATGTATACATAGAAACATTTGTGGTAGGTATTTAATTGAAGTTTTGGACACGCATTCTTTGATTTCACTCAAGCAGATAGTAATTAAACAGCCAGTTGATAATTATGCTATACAAAACAAAATTATCCAAGCGTCTCTTTTAGCTTCCCGAAATGCCAGCTGATGACTGCTTGGGGCACTTTGCGAACCTGAACTCGGCTCCTGCTGGACCCACTTTAACCTTTGAAAACCCGCTGGCACCCCCTGTTGCCAGTTCACCTTGTGAATTGGTCTCATTGGGAATTGAACAATTAATATTTGGTAGGAGTTTCTGTTTTCAGTATGCGGTTTTGCTTCGATTCGTTTATATGAAAATATCCAATCGGCTTGCATAACCGGCAGTTCAACAGATAAAATTTTTCAACCGCCTTAGTATTGGCGTATTTTTTTTCTGAAGTCGAGAAAAAGGAATGTAGTGCCTGTTTTTTAAATTTTGCAAGTTTCGAGTACTATAATAATATTACATATTGATATATTATGTCCTGCCGAGCCCTAGCCGAGTACTATAAAATGTATTAAATCTACTTTCCGCTAAAAATTTTAATGTGTATCTGCATCCCTTTTAATACCGCACATGTGTCGAAACAAGAATATCTCCAATCAGGAATACGACGAAAAAGGCACCATTCAACGTGCCTATTTCAAATGTACTGTCCTTATACCCATAGGTTGTCTGGAAGAGATCGCTATTGTGCAATAAAGTGTATTTTCGATTTTCTTTATGTTCGAAAGAATCTAAATCATTTGAACTGAGATTTTTTATGCAATTTTGAAGCTTACTCTACTTGTGGGATTTCTTCATACATATATGAAGAAATCCCATTTTACTATGGTAAAACCTAAATCGAAACAAAACTCGCACTTCGCATACAAATCACAGATACAGATTAATTTTAACCTTTATAAATATCATTTGAAGTATATAATGCCCCTACGAGACGAAAGTTCTTTAAGTTTATCATTAACAAAACTGAATGCCACTACGATAATAAACAGTACCCCTTTTATACAGTACCCCTTTGGTCGTGGTCCACTATATTTTTGTGCGTGGACTTCATAAACTGCAGGATCCTTACCCCACAATGATAAAAAGCTAAGTGTACAGAGTTACTGCCACAAATAACCGCTTTTCCCTTGTAGTTTTAAATGTTACGCACGAGTGTAACACGCAATACGTATTTGTGGTAACACTTAAAACAACTGTTAAACACTTGTTTTCCTTGTAAAGCTGTTTATTATTGACTGTGAAATTCCTACTAAAGAACATTCCCGAAAATAAATTCATTAACTCGTCTCGTAGTTTTATTATGTATGATAATAACGATACGTACTAGTACAAGATTTTGTATAATATATAATATTTTTAACACAATTTTAATATACTAGAGAGATATAAAAATTCTAGTCTCGAATATTCAACCACACAAGAGAGCAGTATACTGCTATTCAATCACAGCATTGATGGCACACTGTCATACAAAAACTTAAGGCCTAAAGCATACACGATACCCTTAAAGGTAAACAATTGTAAATAATTTTCATACACACTGCATCGACCACATACTTATAAAAAAATATGCGATATTTTCTATATTTTTAACCGACTCCCAAAAAGGAGGGAGGTGCTATGTTCGTTGTGGGTTCACTCATATTTTCGTCCATTGTTAACCGCTTTTGATGATTATTTCGACATTTTTATATTTTGTATAAAAAATATCCCAAAAAAAACTATTTTATTCACGCCAACTAGACCCTACCAACTGCCGTTTCTTTTACTATTAATATACAGAAAATATCTCGTTTTTTAACATTTGGTCGATTATACTTTCTGTGAAAACTACGTACTAGTGTTTACCCTAAGCATTAGCGATTGGATCGCTTTTCGGAAACTCGATATTGCGATTAATGTCATTTAATCACTCATTCGAACGCTAGTCGCAGCGATTCAGTGGGGATGTCCATCTCACTCCACCTCCCCATCAACCGATGGCGCAGCGATAACAAACGCTAAAACCTCGAACGCAATAAGATACCAACATGCTGTATCGGTGCACCCGCAAAATCACTTATCACCAATATTAAAAAGTATCGTGTGCTTCTACCCTAATAGAAACAACAACCATATATCACTTTGTGACATCTGTTATAACTTTGCGTAGACTTAATAAAGATTTCTTCTTTTATAAATTCCAACTATGATACGTGTTTCTAAAAACTGTACTATAAACTGTTTTTTATGCAATATTAGTCTACATTAGTAGACACTACATAGAACAGAGTATAAGAATTAAAACAACTTATTGGCTGACACTAACGCTATTTTGATCTCATCCTTGTAGAAGTGAAATACATGTCTAATTGCTACTAATACTTATTTATTTTGTATGTAAATCACTTCAGTCTGCTAAAAATCCACATAATACGTAGAAATGATAGACGTCAACCTTTTCAATAAGTCATCATTGAAGGAACATAATTTAATGTCTGATGTTTGTTGGTTTTACCTAAATGATACTTTTGTATTGAAGGTTTTCTAAGTTTTCAAATTTCGTTATTTAATCGAGTAAAGTTTGCTGAAATGTGTTCCAAAGACTACATTTTGGTATTTTTCCTCTTAAAACATATATCTCAACGTGTGCCGAACTGGGCATGCGTTATTAATTTCCGCTCTACGTCATGGAAATTATCGAATAATGCCAATCACAAACAAGAAGGAAGTAGAGATTTTTGAACACTTCAAAACAAAGAATACTTAAATGCTAGTATACTTTATACATTAGTATTAACTTATATCTACATGCCTTTCGGGAACACTGTTTCTTTATGTAGACCTGATACTAAAACTAGGAAAAAATTGACATTGTGTAAAAAAACATATTAAAATGTGTGGGTTTCTTGTTCCGCTCACAGACTAATACTAGAAACAGACCAAACATAGGACTAAATAGCGCGGCAAGTTTCCATGCAAAAGAATAGTTTTGACATAGCAGCACTAGAAGCACGACTCGCGCGATAAACGTTTACGTCGAGCGAGATAATATCTGTCCTGTTCATTCGTTTGGATCAAAATATACAACTAACCCGCTTGTCTAGAAATTAGTTGCATTATCAGGTTAATCACCATGAGCCACAGGATGTCCACTGCTGAACATAGACCACTCATAGATTTCCAGAGCGATCGGTTGGAAGCAGCCTGCATCCAGCGACTTCCCGCGACCTTCATGGGGTCGTCCATCTTGTGAGTGGACGACCTACGCTAAGCTTGCCGGTGCGTGGTCTTCCTGATTAGATCACGTAGCGCAACGCTGAGCATTGACCTCTCCATAATAATAATAAATATTTACACACACCAATCATCTAGTCCCAAACTAAGCAAAGGATACTAGATAATCGATAAACACACATAAATATACAAATATCCATGACTCGGGAAATTTATTGTATTCATCACACAAACATTTACCCCTAAAGGCATTCGAACCCGCAACCATTGGTCAGTCCACTACGTCTCCATAACTCGAACGGTACAACAGAAATAAAAAAGGTATTGGTACATAAATTCTTCAACAAGGCCATTGAAAGGTATTCGCAGATACATTCTGATTCGAATTATCAGTTAAAATGAGGATCATAGTGAGAAACCACGTTTCAGTGCCATTAGTCATCACTGGTTAATTATGAATAGATTATGAATTTGTTTATGCCTAGCCTAACAACGGTATTTTGTTTGGATAAAAAACAAGATTTATATTTGAAAAGAGCATGTACCTTAAGCTGTATAGGCGGTCTAAGCATCACCATTGCGTACGAGTATGTTAGGTATTATTGTTTGGTCTGCAACTACTTCCGGTTCCGCTTCTATCTCCAGCAGAACATTTATATTCTTCTTAGGTATCATAAAGAAACAGTATCCCAAAAGCAAAATAACCTAACTACATAAACCGTCGGTTTCGGTTTTGCTTTTCAAATGTAACTCATTCCGCAGCAAAACTACATTACCAGATAGGTTGGTCAAATATATCTTGGCATTGCAAAAAAATTGCAATAAAGTTCCTTTGATTTTGATCACCTTGAACAGTCGCTTTCAAACACTTGATGCGAGATCTTTACATTTCCAATCCCACTATAAAACAGTAGTTATCCTTAAAAGTATAAAAACTAACTTATTTGCTAATATATCGTTGATACCGGCATAGAGAGGAGTCCACCTAAATTTTCAATTAAAGAAATAGTCATTCTTAAACGTAAAAACACCCTAAATACATCAAACGAAACATTGAACTACCTACTCTTTCTCAGCGAGTCGGCGGCAAAAAATTTCAATATTTTGGGGACAAAACGCGGGAAAAAAAATTATAACTTTTATATCATATACGAAGTAGTCCAGACTCCTTCAATCATTTAATTCACGCCGAGACGTTTTTAAAACATAATTTTCATATACAAGAGCGACCGAATTGAGCGGATCTCTCATACAATAAAACATGATCAACGTCAACAGAGAAAGAGTCCCAAAAGATAAATGAACCGCTTACTACTAAAGTCCATCGAGAAGGCAAAATCTCCACCTCGAATAATTCTTGCTTAACGTCTTGCGAGATGTTTTCGTATGCGGTAACGACCGATATCTCGCATAAAATACAAATGACTCCAAAACACTAAAGAAACAGCATTCCTTAACGTAGAAAAAACCTATCTACTTAAGTTATAACAAACCAAACCGCTTACTACTATAACCTTCGCAGAGGTACGGCATAAGGAGACCTCCAGTCTCTTTCAAAGACCTCTTGTAGTTCCCGCCTGATGTCTTGCGAGATGTTCTGGCCGACACCGTCTTCGTATACTAGAGCAACCCCAGCAGTGTCGGTGAAGTAGTCTCCGGACCAGTTAGAGGTGCCGATGTAGGCCGTCCGATCGGTCACCATATATTTGTTGTGATTGACGCGGGCGAATGGGATTTTGTCTTGCTCAGGAGTCGATGGGACGATGAAGCGTCTCTGTAATTATAATAAAATTAAATACAATGAATGTATCCTTATAAAAATGAATGCAAAAATTGGCGTCCATATGGAACTTTTAGCAGATTTAAAACATAACTAGATCTCTGCTAGTGTATTGCGTATATTGAAATTTAGAAGGTTATAAATCATATCAGAATGCACTCTCACATTATCTCAGTCAACCGACACCAACACATACATGTTGTAGTACCATTTTTGTTTTGATTAGATTCCGTTGTTTTCTATTCTAAATTTTCTTATTATAAAATACGGGCCATTAGTACATTAGTAAAAATTGTCGTATCAGAATAATGCATGCATGTATATCTTATTTTGTGGTAGCAACTACTCTGGTGGGGGACACTGAAAATCAGCAGCTTTGCTGAATCGCTACGAATAATTTCGGTTTTGATTTACAAGATTTAGTTGTCAAATAGTTTTGTGATTGTAATCGAACAAATCAAAAAGCTATCTCCACTACAGCACTCAGCTGTTCACACTCACCACTTGGATGTCGACCCGCGGGTAGGCCTGCGACAGAGCAGCCAACGAACGCAAGAAATAGTCCTCAGAGTGCTGGGAATGTTTCCACCAGCTAATCAGCATCCTCACCCTAACCCGGTGTTCGATGGCGGCCTTGCGGATCGCGTCGTCTATCTTTGGCCAGAACCTGCAAAAATTAATGATAATAACATCAATGTAAACAACACAAGGTTTACAAAATGGAGGACGCGGGTTCCATTCCTAGCAGATGTATGTTTAATGCTTGGTTTGGTGAGTGGTAGGGTAGGTCTAAGTCTGCAGCCAATCTGCATTGTGTTTCGATTGTTTAAGATAAGATAGGTAGCCCCGAAATATTTTGGGAGTTTCAGGTGATCGCGCTTCCACATTCCTTCACTTAACATCAGATGTGATTTGAGGTCGGCGCTAACCCGTTATACATACAAAACCTCGACCCGTTATAAGCTTAAAATTTCAATTCAATTACTTTGGACGCCAAACTGCAGGGGTCCTCATATCCATAGGCGAAGAGGCTCAGCTATGCCGCATACAGTCAAAAAATTTTGACTAATATCGGTCGTAAGTTAAATCCACACCCTGATGCCTTAGAGTATTCTGTTGTGGGGAAATGGCGCTGATATAAATGCAATGATTGTTTTGCACAAACGAGCCGGTCTTGTGATTTACCAAATTTAAAGAGAATAATATTTTAACCTTTTCGTCACAGTACATTCTTAAAATTTTAATTCATGTCAAAAAAATATTAAATCATTTAAGAAAAATAGTGATAAACATTATGCCAATACAAGAAATAAAGATAAATTTGCAGGTCACAAAACTCTCCTCCGCAAAGTCAGCAAAAGTAATTCATTCAGAGGGCTATGTATACGTTTTTTCAATAAGGTTCCCGTTGATATACAAAATCTTCCTTTCAATAAATTTAAAGATACTATAAAACAAAAACTTATTAAGAAAGCATATTATCGGACTACCTATTTAGATGATAATCATCCCTGGACATAACCAGCTCGTTCGAATGCCAGGCTATTTTACAATTAATAATAAAATATTAATGTGCCTAATAATAAAAACCTGTTTTTAAAAGAGCAACCCCTCGAGATTCTTGCTTGTTCTTCTCAGGGGAAAATTGCCTTTTGAACGAACAGTAGATTAAAAAATGTAAAACCCGACCATTTTAAGAATACCCTGTGTACCTACAAAATAAAGCAAGGAACAATACTCACTGCAGCTTGGGTGTGTACTCGATCGCTGGCGCGTAGTCCATGACCGATATGTAGACGAACTTTTCGGCGGACGTGATGATGGAGACAATCGCGTCGTCATCGTGTGTGCGCCCCTCTGGACCGAACGGTGGCGGCGAGCTCTGCGGACAGAAGTCTTTTAGCATCACCGTCATGACTCAATATAAACAACTGAAGATTTACAAAACGGAGGTCGTAGTTCGATTCCCAATGGAGTACATGTTTATTACTCGGTATGGTTGGTAGTAGGACAGTTTAAATATCATCAAAGTATTTAAGTACGAGTAATCGCAACTAAAAGTATGTATGTATATTTGTTACCTCGACACGCCTAAACGGCTGGACGGAGTTGGATGAAATTTGGTTGGTAGATAGATTAGGACCTGGATTAATGTATAGGCTAGACACAGAGAGCACTCGCATGAAACATCCGCACTTTCGTTCGTTCACTCTGTCCCTACTATTGGTCATACGTGCTTTCTTATCATTTTACGACGGTTTTTAATTATGTTTGATTTCAAAACGAAATGACGTATTGGTAATTTTTAAAATTCACTGAGAAAAGTGTCGTTCACTGTACCAAAAGTTAAACGTTTCTATTCAGTGTCACTAAAATCGCTACTTACGTTATTACTCCATTACCCCACCCTTTTATGTCCAGCTAACATTAAATATCTTTCCGTTGGGAAAGTTCAAGCCGCGATGAAGGTCGAATATAACTGATTGAAGTTGTTTATGCAAATGAACTTCACGGGATATCAGGGCTTAGGCTATAAAATTTGGAGAGGCCTTGGCCTGGCGCGGTCGCCTGAGGTGAAATACGTCTAATGGTGAAATAGTAATAAATTGTATAACCTCACACTATTATTACAGGCTGAGTGATAATCATTGCTTTGTTCTTATCAGGACAAAACTTCCGTAGACTCTAATTTCGCGCTGGTCAAAAAGGAAATAGAATGCCCGTTTCAGGATTTTTAATTGTATGACACTCTTTCTGACATTATTACAGGGTGAAATTTAATTCGTGTAATTCCTGTTAACAGGTGACTCCACTCCATTACGAACAACTTTCCAATAGGACCCATAGTCGAATTCGGTCAAACATTGTTTGACTACCCATACAGAGTAAACCATTCTGAAACCACCTTCAGTAAGAACAGTATAAATATGGCTATGGTTTCTAGTGGAAAGTTGTTCGTAATGGAGTGGAGTCACCAGCCGAAAATTGTTGGAATTGTAAGTGCAAATCACAAAATTAATTATTTCAATTAAAATAGACGCATTATTGAAAATCTAAAACATGAATTTGTTTTAGTAACATATACGACACAATATTGTACAAAATATCATTTATGTTAGTGAATGCATATCTGAGAAAAATAAGATTTCATGCATTTTTAGATGCTACTTTGCAATTAAATTCTATCGAGAGAAGATTGTGTAATTATGTTTTGAAAACATGAATCATGTCAGAAATATGATCAATTTTACCTATAACTTTTTTTATAATGATACGAGCTTATAGGCTTTACAAAAAATGATAATCTTTCAACGCAATTGGCTGTTGTCAGCCTCTTAAGGGTGGCTTTAGAACGGTATACTTTGTATGGGTAATCGAAAATTTTTTGACCACAATCTCACCTGATGGAAATTGACGATGTGGTCGAAGATGAAGCACGCGATCCCAGTAAGTGCCTATTCACTCTCCTTTTGAAGATACTAAAGTTGTAGGATTCAAGAAAGACTGATGCTGGAAGGGAGTTCCATGCCTTAGCTATTCGTATTATGAATGAAGAGTCGAACTTCTTAGTGCGAATGTTCGGTATATTCCAACTAATGTTATAATTGCGAGTGTGTGTGTGTGTGTGTGTGTGTGTGTTTGTTTTGGCGTGCGCGTGCTGTGTGTGTGTGTGTGTGTATATACATGATGTATGTATATATGATGAATGTACGTATGTATGTATATTTGTTACCTCTTCACGCCTAAACGGCTGGACAGATTTGGTTGAAATTTGGTTGGTAGCCATATTAGGACCTGGATTAACCTGTAGGCTGGGACCTGTAGGATGGGACCTGTCAGACAGGTATAATTAGTGGGATTGATTTGGAGTCATAGATTGACGCATTTGGTAGATTTGAATTCTACGCGTACGAGGTGGCGGGTAACAGCTAGTTATACGGGTAGTTTAAGGAGACACCCAACGAAATGACAGTCGACAGTGCTGCCACTGAAATAAATATCTACGACCATCATCTTCGACCACATTGTCACTTTCCATCAAGCGAGATTGTGGTCAAATTCGAATCCAGTCAATCATAAAAAAAAAATTATATATCTCATAAACAAAGCCCTAACAGGGATGATTGTCAAACTGAAGTTGATTTAGATTCCGACATTTTGAAATACTGTGACAAGTCAAAACTATAGCAATAAAACATAAACATCGTCAGTCAAACTAAACTGCACCTTGACGTTACGTTTTTCACCAGTTTTGGTTCTGTTTATGAGATATATATTATTTACCTGACTAGCAGCACCGTCGAATATCATTTCATAGGGTACCCCCTTAACATAATGTTTGTTATTACTTAAATGATACTACATGCTTCTTTCTTACTTTTCTGTTTTAATTTTGTGTAGTTTCTCACCATATAACTGGTCCTTTGATGCAATAACAGATCGTGAACGTAATAGGCGTCAGGCTGAGTACCAGTTGGTAGGTTGGTACCAGTATGATAATATAAACTGTATATGACCGCATATGTGGCGTGATATAAGAGCGATAGTGTGGGCATAATAACTAAATTCCTTTGACAAAACAGCAAAAACTGCCGTAGCACTGAACAGCAAAATGTTGCCACAACTCAAATTACAAGGAATATCCGTTCGATTTTTATTATTAATTTTGATAAGCAAAAAATAATTGGCTGAATGACGCATACCCTCATTAATTAAAAATATTGGTACTTCTAATCTAGTATTTTGATATTTTACCAGTCATGGCACTTGGTCAATAATTCTGTTTGCTTTTCAATTGTAACAGGACTGTTGTGTTCTAAGTATAAGGCTCATGCGCCACAGCAAGTGAAACTATTAAGATTGACAAAGTGAAATGCTTGCTGAAATATTGTTTTCGTGTACAATTATATCTGTACTTTGTGTAATAGCTGTACTCATAACATGGTGCATTATGCCTCGATGGCGTACCTTACAGAATTACATGTGTGTCTGTCGGATTGTATCTGGTGCCTTGCATTTAGTGATGGGCTATTTATATTACTCTCTCCATCCTCTGATAGTCTCAGAGCGTATGCGGACGATTACAAGGAATTTATTTTTAGCATCGGTTTGTTGGTCTCTCACCTCCTTGCTAGTGGCTTACACAAAGCTCATTCTTCGGTTCCCTGGAATAGTAAATCATGAGAAGAAAAAAGTTACTTTATTTACATTGTGGACATTTCTTATAATCGAGCTTATCTGTGATGGCATTGTAGGGTATATATTCGATTTGGATTCCCGAAGTTCACGCAAGGTAAAATTACTGCCTCTGGGTGTGATTGCCACAGCCAATGTAGCAGTTTTTATTAAAGTGATGAAATCAGCAATGGACGCTTTGAGAAAGAGTATGGGTATCGCTTTGATCTGCGACTCTATTATACTTATAGTTGGATTCCTGTTACATGAAGACTCCGACCCAGCGAAGTGGGTTCCAAACTATTGGCTGAAAATGATTATGATGATGGCGTTGTGCTTAAGATTAATTCCACAATCTCTTATAATATTATACAACAGATCTTCGAGACAACATTGGAAAAGCTACTGTAATCAAATAAAAAATCGACGCCTGAATGTCATTGAACTTGGAACTAAATAAATTGGCACTTCATTTTTGATGCTTATTTTCCTATCACGCATTTCAATTTAATTAGCAAATGTTAATGATGATGTTGATTATTAAAATAAATACGAATACATAACTCTACTATTTCATAATTGGACGCGTTGTGTACTTCACGTATTTCTTAGCAATGCAAGACCCCACAAAAATAATTTATTCCACGGGAGCTTTGCTGTCGACATTTTGCGTCATAGCATTAGTAGCGACGTGGTGCATCTTGCCAAGATGGCGCACATTGCATAACTACATAAGCATAGGTCAAATCACTGCAGGGACTTTGCACCTGTACGCTGCTAACATGCTATATGGCGTTATTGGAGCAGGCCCATTAAACGCAGATTCACTCGTAAAAATTTGCGGCTACCTGTTCCTGGCATGCGTGTCTTGTTCACTGTGTGCGTCGATGTTGGCTTATCTGAAGCTGGTGCTGCTCTACACAGGCAAGATAAGCTATGAGAAGAGAATATCAAGTGCGTTTGTTCTAAGTGTGATCTGCATGACGAAAACCATATCCGATGTGATTACACCATTTTATTATGAAGAATCCACACATAGGTTCTCAATAAGATTAATTGGTCTACTCGTGCTATTAACTTTGAACTTCTTTTTCTTCATGTCGGTGGCCATGTCTGTGATATCGTGTTGTAGAAGGCGTATGTCGAGGCGGAATGCACGCCACATTTTTGCTATAATTGGCGTTGCCATTATATGTGATTCTGCACTGATTGCTTATTTATTGTTGATAATATTAAGCAACGGGGTGGTGCTGTTATTTGCGCAATGTATGCTGTCTCTGCGATTAGTTCCTCAAACAGTATTCCTATTGTTCAACTCTTCATCCAGACAACAGTGGAAGCGATATCTCGAAACAAAACAATCTGCTTCAAGTTAATGGATACCTAAATTGTTTATTATATTTCACCGAATACGATTTAACGATGATATCCGGATAGATTGCTATACGTATATTGCAATGAATATACATTTTATGTAGGTAAGTAATGTCAAACATTATATTGGGAAAGCAAATTTTATTATTTTAATTAGAAAATGTGGTGGAACTAATGATGTTGTTGATTATTATTTATTACAAATAGGTAACAATTACGACATTTTGATCATTTCAAAACGAGATCGTGTGTAGTTAAATGATATATTTCTACCCTCAGTAGAATACAGTAATGAACATTGAACAGCACATTCGAAGAAATCTACAATTTGGGATGTATACTGTTATTAATTTATGTGATAGCATTATTAACGACCTGGTGCATATTACCGAAGTGGCGTACATTGCACAACTACATCAGCATAGGGCAGATCACTACTGGGACTTCGTATTTGTGTGTCGACAACTTGGTGATGAATTTGAACCTACC
Source organism: Oegoconia quadripuncta (assembly GCA_949316235.1). Classification (NCBI taxonomy): domain Eukaryota; kingdom Metazoa; phylum Arthropoda; class Insecta; order Lepidoptera; family Autostichidae; genus Oegoconia; species Oegoconia quadripuncta. Next base: position 16,933,589 of record OX438743.1, read on the forward strand.
TCCACCAGACAAGGAAATACTTGTAGTAATCTTAATCTACTATTCTTAGCATCTGTGTCATGTTCACTGTGTGCATCGATGGTGGCTTATCTTAGGCTGATGCTGCTTTACACGGAGAAGATAAGCTGCGAGAAAAGATAGCAATAGATATAATGTACTTGGCATAACGAAAATCATATCCGATGTTATTACGCTGAAAGTTTATCTAGAACTTACATTTATTCAGATACATGAACAGGATTGCTTTGATTTATGGTTTTGGCGACGGTGAATTTGTTCGTTTTCGTGACTATGTCTGCATCGGTAATGTCGTGTGGCAGAAGGCGCATGTCTGAAAGGAACGCAAAGCACGTTCTATTGAATTTTTTTTCGAAATTTAAATGGCTTTGCCAATGTAACTCTACATCGGTGGCATTTATATTAATGACTGAGGCCGATAAGTTTGATAGAGTATTTTGTATGATGGCGTTAAGATTTGTTCCTCAAACGTACTTTGTTCTTTTTAACGACTCATTCAGGGAGAAATGGAAACAATATCTATCCAGACAAGCGCGAGCTTTCAATTATAATATAACTAATACATTTTGAAAAAAATTGTTGGCCAAAAACACTTCTATTGAATGTATACATATTGAGAGAAGAGGAGAGCCGATATGATAGTAAAGGGAAGCTTGTCTGCTATGTGCCAATAGCTGCCCTCGACTCGGAGGAACGACACGCCAAAAGGCTCATAGGCGACTATTCCAATGTTTATTAAGAACATTTAACATCGTTGTAAGGGCGCCTGCCAAGCAGTTTTTTGCACGATTTTCCACCATCACCATTCCATCTCCGGAGAGTTTCCATCCGTAGGTGTTTTGTTGACGTACTGAACATTCGCATTTTGGCTCTTCATTCATAAAACGAACAACCAAGGCATGGAATTGCGCGTGTCAGACCACGCACAATATGCAGACGTAGAAGCAGTCTTTTCGTTATTGGACAAACGAACGACACGACGAAATTGGACGACACTCGACTCCAACAATAATTAGCACTTTAAAGCTTAATATTTCTTAAACGAATCCCTAAATCAAAAAACTGTTTGATATAACCTATGTTTCAAGATGTTATTTTACTACTTTGTCGGACCTCTGAGCTAAGCCTCGGACAGAGAGACAGACGGACATGTCGAACTATAAGGGTTCTTTGTTGACTACAGAACCCATAAAGGGAAACACGGCACACACACACACGGTGACACAATGGTAGTATTTGCATTACAGATACTTTTTATTGCTCAACACAATTTACAACAAATACCAATATTTAGTTCGCGTACCGAGACAATGGCTTGGTTGCATGTCAAGCTCCTATAATTGACATTCCGATATACACCGTGACTGAAATTGCTTCATTTAAGACCGCGTGTGCGTTTAACCGACTAACCTTGACCGAAAGTCGTTAAAGTTCTCGGCAGACATGTTACTTTACTCTGATATCAATTGTGTTAATTCATAAAAAATTCGTTAAAGAAGTACTTCATAAAATAATCGGTTCTGTATAGAAAGAACTTTTTCAACAAATTTTATGTCGTTAGACACGTCTACTTGCTTCCGAACATTTTTTATGTATTTAATAAATTTTTAATAATTATCAGCGCAGCGGGTCACCTACCTCATTCGCACACAAAACTTTACAAGTTTTCGTAGGCGTCTTAAGAATAAAGATTTTTAAATATGTTTATGGATAAATAAAGGAAAAAAATAGCCTTTTTTATTCATTTTATTTTGATTGTTTGGTAAACTTACAGGATGTACTAAGTATAGTGTAACAATAGCTTACTGTAATGCCAATAAACAGGTTACACCTATAGATTTTACAAAATTCTGAACGTCTAATTGTAGGTATTGATGTAAATAAGAACAATTTTATAATAACAATGTTGTTTTATCACAATGTTAGGGCAAAAAGTCCATGTAATCAGCTATCATCAGCTTCCGAACACCCGGGATGTTTGTTGCGAACAAGTCAATCTCCTCATGTCTTCTAGACACCTCATTCATTTGGGTAATTGTTCTATAAAAGAACGAACTGCGTCGATAATTAGTAGGTGCAGTGGGCAATTAGAGGATATACTTTTAGCATGACGTTTATCAAAAATAGAAAACATTTTATAATAAGCGACTATCACTCATTCACGCTTGATTTAATACTGAAACTTATCCCTATAGCTAGTAAATCACCTCAGTAGCATATTTCAGTCGGCTGTTAGACATAAGTCTCTCCCATGAGGAGGCCTATGTTCAGCAGTGGATGTCCTGTAACTGATATGATGATGATGACAGTTTAATCACCCCATCAACATTTAAGCCAAAAGAAATCTTTAGCTGGACATAAGTCACTCCCGAGTTTCATCGCTTTCCACTGGAGGGTTTTCCTTAATCGCTACGCTGGTCAAGTCATCATCATCAGGAAGTATGGGCCGTAGTCCACCACGCTGGCTCAATACGGGTTGGGGACTTCACATGCCTTTGAATTTTTATTGCTCAGGCATGCAGATTTCCTCACGATGTTTTCCTTCACCGTTAAGGAGCAGTCGGATAAATGCACATAAGTAATTAAATTTAAACATTGGTATAAACTCATGCCTGGGAATCGAACCCGGACCTCCCAAATCGGGAGACCGCGTCTAACCGCTGAGCACCGACGCTGATACACCAAGTATATATTTATGGCTTATATTTTATTCTTTATTATTCTGTGTAGAATTGCGTCCATAACGTCATTGGAGGCTCCACTGAAAATTTGCGTAGCAGTATATACCTATGCTACAACTAATGCTGAGCGTACCATCATCAAATTTATTCGAAATTAACTAAATACCAAAAATAAATAGAAAAACACCTTTTACAGGCTTAATGCTGGAAGAAGTGGCGCAGCACTATTCATTTACATGCTGTTTACTGGCTAATGACACATTCATGACATTTTGTTAATGTATTGTTGTTTATTTTCCAGCTTTAGTAAGCTAAGATACAGGTGAATCTGCCTACTACGAGAATCCGAAAAACTAGTATCATTAATGTTAAACTGGTCTGGAAAAATAAACAATTTTGTATTTGTAAGCATACTTATGCGTCTTTGTCTACGTATATAACATTTCAATTGTATTTCCTTCAGAGGGTTTACTGAAAGAAATCTCTTACAAAGATAAGCTCGCGTTTGTGTATGGTAATATATATCCTTTGTTTATTTAAAGTTAAATATATTCGAAACGGTTTAACCGATTTTCATCAAACGTAGCTATAAGAGCCTGTCCCTTCGTTGAGTCTTTAATATAAAAAAATCGCATTCAAATCGGGCCAGACTTTATTGAGATACATCCGGACAAAGTCTGGACACACACAACGCTGTCAAACACATAACACCCGTCGTCTTTCGTCGGGGATTAAAAGCAAACCTTATCTAGTGTTGGCCAGTGTGAACAGGCTTTTATGGCGATACGATTGTCATTAGGGGCACGCCGCCGTGCCTCGTCAATTTACAAATAAACTTCCAATGCCACAAACCCCGACGTAGTAACCTTCGTCGGCCTTCATACAGTTAGTCATCGCCTGATGTATAATTAAGATAGATTACTTTACAACGAGCATTTAGTAATCTGACAGATTCTAAAAGCGGACTACCAAGTCGACCGAATCCCTATAGGTAATTAAGGCAGCTGATAAAGATAACTCACCACCACTTATAATTATGACGTTTATTTTATTTATTTAAACTTCAACCGCCTCCGTGGCTCAATGTAAACAACATTGGGTTTACGATTCGGAGGTCGCGGGTTCGATCCCCAGCGGGGTTGTTTAAGTACTAGGTTTGGTTGGTGGTAGGGCATTTTAAATGTCCGCCTGGCTAGCTACCACCATCTTGTCATAAAGCAGCAATGCTAATAGCATTGTTGTGTTCCGGTTGTCAGAGATAAGATAGCCAGTCCCCCAAATGTTGGAGTTTCCGGGTCAGTACGCTTCCACCTTCGACCTCATCTTCACTTAACATCAGGTGTGATTGAGGTCACGTACGAACCCGTCATGCATAAAAAAAAAATATTTATCGACTATATTTATAAGTGCCAGTGCTACAATTTATAACTAAGTCATTATTACGAGATAGATAATACAAATAAGTATTAATATTCGCACTACTAACTGGGCAAAATTCTGTACTGCCACTACAGCTGTAAAGACAGGGGGGGGTATGTTGGGTCCGAACAAATATCATATTCCATGTCAATGCTTTGAGGCAGGGTTCCTAGAAGTCTAGCCGCGCCGCCACGTTATATGGTCAGACTAAATAGCTGGCCCTAGCTACCGGCGCTCTCTGATCACCCGATTCGGCATGGTGTTGCTACGTCAACTTTTTTAAGAGCTTCCAAGTAATGAACACTAATTCTACCGTCTTAAATATCTAATTCTAATCACGGCGAAACGGATAAACGGATTTAGATGAAATTTGGTATCGACAGCCAGTAAACATCCCACTGCAGGGATATAGACCTTCCCTCGTATATGAGAATGGAGAATGGACCATAGTCCACCACGCTGGCCCAATGCCAGATTTGGTAAATAGGGTAGAATATATCTGGATTAAGACAAGATATTTTTTAGTATAAAGTGAGTAGTTCCCGCGGGATAAACGAATTAAACATATTCGCGATACAGTTTTTGTAACGCATACGAAGCCGCGGACGGAAAGCTAGTTGATCTATATATCACAATATTTTTGGGATGCCGAGTCAAGAAGAAAACGGTAACATCAATTACCGGCCTAAGTATAAAGTACCTAATGGCATTAGCTATAGTCCAAATATTTAACCTTTGGGGCGTTACCGATGCCTGCCAGCAGCGAATGCATTATAGCCTGTTTACCCTTTTGATGGGTCACGAACGACCCCAACTAAAGGCGATTTTTTCCAGATTTTACGGTACTATGTTATCTTAATGACCATTGAAAATGAAGGTATATTCGGATAGCGTGCACATGCTACTTCTTTCGGGATAAATCAAGTTCGGCTGAATTCGACCTAATTACATTTTTAATTTTTGGGCTGTCCGAGTGGCCTATTCTACGAACACCAATAGAACAGTTACTCTACGTAGTATTTTTTAACAATCTCTCCCATTCAAAGTGACGATATGTTTGAGAATAAAACACTGCAATTCCAATATAACAGCCTATTCGGTTGGGAACTGGAGATCTGTTAATGACAATAGAATCAGAGAAAAATTTGACGATATATTATGTCTTTAAGTTTTCTTTCCCAAACCATTTATTGCACTAAGGCATTTATTATTAATAAACCGTTCTCAAGATTGATATGACGTTAGCTGACGCTTGAGAATCTGTTGCATATTAAAACAGTTTCAAAAAAATAGTCTTGAAACTGAGGCCCTGAATGCTAAATGAGATATTTCCGAATACATACTTGCACGCCCTTTAAACCTTCCTTTCAACATTTTTCCGGTTATCAAACTTTGTCATATCATTTCTTGGTAAGGGTTACAGCGGTTCGAAGCATTTGCGATAATCCATCGATGTTTTGTGAGTCAGCGTTAGTTGTCAAGGCTAGCGGATGAGGGTAGAAACGCCATAAAAGCATTAAATGGAACCGAGGTGGCAGGCACTCGCGATATTGCCAATTTAAAACATTTCAGCGCGAATTGCTTTAGCATTTACGACCTCTAAAGACCGGGCGCACACTTCCGATTGATAGTTTCAGCGTATAACGCAAAACTTAACAGTGCACTTGCGATATGTGAAGCAAGCTGTAAGTTAAAATATAACGGAAAAGACAAATGAGACAAATTTGTGCCATACAATAAAAAGCCTGTCCTTTTCTATTTACGAGCACGTAGCGAGGACGCCATAATATAACATTTTACTCCCACCGCTTTAATTCGTTCTGAAATTATAACTTCAAAGGAATTAAATTATTTTGATTAATGTACACCAAAGCGCATCTTATTGATTGATAAATAATTAAATATTATCATGACTTTTAAGATCAGTCTTATCGTTTCCAGCCTGTATATTCCCGATGGACCGATTTACATATTGCACAAACAAGACACCTGTCTAAGTTTTCCCTAACAGCAGAAACTTAGAAACAACATGACGTGAAGTCGGCCCAAGTTTCAAAGCTATGCTCAGAAGGTAACGAAACTAACCTCGCCAAGAGGCTATGAAGTTGATTTGCTAATAGAGATAAGATTTGTCCGCAATCTGAAGACAGTGCTATGAACACTTCTCGTGGAACCGACAATCTTGTGTCATACAAGTCTGCAACTGTGTCAGTCCATCGGAGAACTTAATCCCGTCAAAAACAACAATGTAGGTAAGTTTCTGTCATAGAGGTCGCAAATTCTGAGCGGCGCTGATGCAATTCAAAATTCATTTATTGTTGCTTTCCATGGTTACAAGGTCTTTCAATTTACATTTTGGTTCTTAACATGCCAATCAGGTCAATCAAAGACAGCCGTTCAACGCCAAGTGTCATCGCAGGAATGATACACAATCATACTTATTAATCTAACTAATCTAATATTATAAATGCGAAATATTGATGTTCGTTTGTTTGTTGCTAAATCACGGCGAAATGGAAGTGGATAAAATTGGGAATATAGGTGGAATATATTCTTTTTTGGGGTGCGGAATTGCTTTACGCATACCGCTCGCCTGGGGACGGCGAGACGGTTATGTGGGACAACCCTCCCTATCGGAAGGGATACCTGGGAACCCATGCATCCGACGACTACATTGCCCCGAGATGTAGCCGCCCGCGATCCTCAGGCGACGTGCAGGGGGGCCAGCGAGCGTTGCCGCCCCACCGACGTCGCCTCCTGCGAGCGGGATCGGCCCTCTCCCGATATCCCGATAAGACAGCATATTTTTTTATGCCGATAAAGTGAGTAGTTCCCGCGGGATAAACAAATTTCCGCTATAAAGTCATTCCAGCGCGAAGTTAAGCCGCGGGTGGAAAGACAATATTAAAAATATGAAAATACGTTTATGGTCCTTTTCGCACTTCGTTACGAAGCAAACGGGTTTTTTTATGCACAATGGGTTAGTACTTGACCTAAATCACACCTGATGTTAAGTGAAGATGAAGCCGAAGGTGGAAGCGTACTGACCCGGAAACCCCATCTTATTTGGGGGACTGGCTATCTTATCTCTAACAACCGGAACACAACAATGCCCTTAACATTGCTGTTTGGCAGCAGACTTAGATAAGATAGTAGTAGCTACCCAGGCGGACATTTTAAAATGCCCTACCACCAACCAAACCGAGCACTACACATGTACCCCGCTGGGTTTCGAACCCGCGACCTCCGATTCGAGCCACAGAAGCGGTTAAACGGGTTGGGAAGAATTTGCTTTTTATCCCGAAACAAAGTTAAAAATCCAAAGTTTATGAATCCCACTCTCCACAAACGTCAAGACAAGTCTGTATGTTCAGTACGTGTAAGTTAGCCCAGACGACGGCAACGACCGCATTTTTAAGTTACCGTACCAAAAGAGCAAAACGCAGCCCTATCTGTACTACGGATACTACAGTTAGACGGTATATAGATAATATGAAAAACTCGTACTATATAAAAAATTAAAAAATAATTTTATTAAGTATTAACTTTGTACCCATCACGCTCTTGTGAGCACAAGTAGGTAAAGATCATTCTATGTCTACATTGATATATTCTATTTGACCAGTCACATAGAATTTATTGACATTACTTATTTTTGTGCGTTTTGTTCGTTATCCTTTCTTTTTATGTTACATGATTTATAAAGGCGTACAGTCTGCAAAAAACGCTACCTATTATTTAGTTTCTTTAATATGTTTTTCTACCAAAACATGTATGTATATTTTAAGATTAAATAAAGACTTACTAAATAAAAAAAATATGAAAAAAAGATATTATCCATGTCATATCATAGTCATATCCATAACTCGGGAATAAATCGTACGTATTCGATTCGAAGCCGCAACCGTTGGTTTCGAAGGCGGGGCCCCAACACCAATCGGTCGTCTAAACTGCTACCACTTTCGAGCCCGTCATGGGTTCTCTAGCTTGTAAATGGAACGAGTTACAGACATGAAATTTGGATAGCTTGTGTAGAATGTTGATTCAAAACCGATCATCGAATTAGTAATTTAATTAAATTGCTTTTCCAATTCTAAAATTATCTTTCTTACTCAGTCCTCATCCTCCTCATAAATGGAGGCCCGTCAAGTTTTCAGTTTTAGTACATTTTATCTATCTCAAACCTAAGTTAGTTAGGAATTTATGTACTACTGTATAAACAACAAATATTGAAAACGCCGATTAATAATCACGCGTGTTCCACTCACAATATTTAATAGTTTTATTAATTAACATGAAGCGATGCAATATTTTGTAAGTAAACACATAAATTGAAAATTGACAAAACCCCCGAAAAAGCAAGCGTTTAAAAAAACGGCTAAACCGATGTTGATAAAACATGTTTAAGAACCATAGCTAGAAAACCTGCTTTTGAATTTAAAAAAACCGCATCCAAATCGGTTCACCCGCTTAAGAGCTACGGTCTAGTGGCTGTGGTTTTAATTTAGGCAAACCGCGAGGTCTGTTCTCTTTTTCTATACTGCTTAAATCGATAAAGTTGATATCCAAATCGAGTATTGTAAGGCATGCCGGGCTTTTGAGCTTATATGAAGGTACTGCCTACGGTCAGACACACAGACAGACACACACACATAGCGATCAAAGTTATAACACCTCTCTTTTTTTTGGGGGGTTAAAATAGCTGACATAATAGATATACCATTAATAAGAGACACTCACAGTGATGTAGGCGCCGAAGCTACGCATACTGTCGCTGATGTTAATAGGATGCTCCATATTGATGTCAGTGCTGAGTTCCGAAGGCCAGCTATCAGGGACCTTCGCGTCTGGGGCACCGAGACTCCAATACACCTGCGTACAAACAAGGTTTATACTATCACTTCAATTGCATAGCTATTTCTATGGAAAAAATAATCCCATCTTGAAGCGTTAATTGGTCGAAAAAAGAGAGTTTACCCCGCACGATATTCCATACAAACTTTCAAGTCCAAATTATTCTAAATGTATAAAACGATTCTAATGAAAATTATACGTGTATAACAGTCAGTATGACCCCCTATTCACATATGACTGTATGTACGGGGGTCATGTTTCTCTGTAGCCGAGTCTACATAGATATAAAAAGTTAGTAAAGAACATTTTGTAGAGTACTGAGACTAATATTTTTTTCGATAAAATTCGATATTTCGAAAATGTTTACTAATGACTTTTTAGATCTATGTACCCTGCTTATACGTATAAATTTTCTTTAGAATCGGTTTACTCATTTCGGAAAATTTGGACTTAAAACTTTGTATGGAATGAAGTATGGAATAAACCCTGAGCCAGGATAATAATTTGAAATACATAATTTTCACACACAACTTCTTCTTATAGATAGATATGTATATGTATCATTATTCTAAGCCCACATCCACCCCTTGCTGGGATAGACCAAGAAAATATTGTATGCCAAAAAAATAAATAGAAGCATGATAGTGTATGAAGATTACTACTCTGTCTGCGCTGGAAAATGATTCTGAACCCCAATGTTTTGGTTAGTATACTTGACATACATACATGATATCATGCCTGTTTCTCGTAGAGGTAGACAGACACCACAGACTTCCACTTGCTACAGAATCTCACATGTTACAGACACACCTCTTTTGTTTAATTCACTCCCATAAGGTTGTTCATACATGCTCATCGGTTTAGGGTACTCTTGACCTTGGCCTTTCTTTAAGACGTCCCCGATTTGATCATGATACGTTCACCATGGTCTTCCCCTACCAACACTACCATCCACATTCGCTTCGTATACCTATCTCTTCCGTTAGTCTTCTTTCACTCATCCTCTCCACATGTCCAAACCATCTCAGCATACCTTTTTCAATATTTGCTACTATGTCTTCTTTCACACTGCTTAACTCCCTAATTACATATTTAAATTGGCAATTAAAACAAATAGTTGTGAAAAAAATCTAAGTCATAAAATTTCAAATTCCAGAACGGTGAAATACCATAGCTTATGTAGGTAAATCTTATCTTAAAGCTCAACAACCTTTAGCTCGGCACGAAGGTAAACGAATTACGATTTAAACATTGTGTTAGCTAAGTTTATTACAATCAAGGTAGTTGTTTTAAGATACGCCGTCGTGGTACCCGGTGCCGGGCGCCAACTTAGCGTAGCTGACAATGATTTGAACTTCGGTAATGTTACTTGCGGGTAAATTTATGTTACTGAACAATGTTCAAACTGACATAAATTCCTTAAGGTCGGGCAGTAAAAAGGTTGAGTGTTGGTCGAAGTTAATCAAATTGGATCATTTGATGTTCTACTTCCGCATTTTGATGGCTGTAGGGGTTAAGCGTTTTGGCATAGGTGGTAATACATAAAAACACCGCTATGTTTTGTTTTGCATGCTCCGTTCGTCATGGTTATGTATTACTTCGCCAAATTTAGGTGTTTCGTCCGTTAAAGCTAGTTTTGGTCCAAAAAAGTTCTTTTTTTTATGCACAACGGGATGGTAATTGAGCTCAATCACACCTGATGTTAAGTGGAGATGAGGTCGAAGGTGGAAGCGTACTGAACCGGAAACCCCAACACATTTGGAGGACTGGCTATATTATCTCGTGACAACCGGAACACAACAATGCTATTAACATTGCTGCTGGGCGGCAGATTTAGATAAGATGGTGGTAGCTAGCCAGGCAGACAAATAAAATGCCGTACCACCAACCAAACTGAGTATTAAAACATGTACCCCGCTGGGGATCGAACCCGCGACCTCCGAATCGTAAACCCTAATCGTTGTTTATAAGTTCCGTTCTATTTAAAGAATTTTGGTGTAAAGTAATTCGGGCTGGCGCAGTGACGTGCCTACGGTTTCAAAATAGGGCAAGCTCGACCATGTTTTTGCAGTTTTTACACAGCTGGTGAAATTCATAGGTAAGCACAACGTTTCAGTTTGACAAATGTTTAAATAAAAGATTTCCTATACTGTTATAAGATCTGATCGCGTACTTAGTAAGGCAAGCCGACTCTTGGGCTTATATGGCGGTACCGCCACTGGGTTGGCGTATCTCATTCACTTCGTACAAAACAGTCAAAAAACAAAACTCGCGGGTGAAATATTGATACAAACGGAACTTATGATACACAGGGAAGAGACGTGTTGGCCTTATTCTTCTCAATCAGGATGTTTCTGCGTTGAGATTTAAAAAAAATTTTTATGCACAAGGGGTTAATAGCACTTGACCTCAATCACACCTGATGTTAAGTGAAGATGAGGCGTACAGACCCGGAAACCCCATCTTATTTGGGGTACTCTCTATCTTATCTCTGACAACCGGAACACAACAATGCTATTAACATTGCTGTTTGGCGGCAGACTTAGATAAGATGGTGGTGGCTAGCCAGGCGGACATTTAATATGTCCTACCACCAACCAAACAGAGTACTAAACATGTACCCTGCTTGGGATCGAACCCGCGACCTCCGGGTGCAACGATCGATAAGGATGCATTAAAGTACATTATTACATACATTACGTGCACTTAATCAACTAGCGTGCCCAGTGTCGTATGTCGCGATAATTCTAAAAATAGCCACAGAGACACACAAGGCCGTCCTTGTGAAATGACATGACAATGAGAATTATAAACGGAACCAATTAGAATAGCTTCTTTAATACGCGCCTTACTTTGTTTTCTAGTTCAGAATAAACGATAACTTTCTTTGATCATGTCGCTGATATAATAGTCACTCGCTTTGTAGATGGCTGTTATTAATAAAGGATTACAGATATGAAGGTCGCGGTTCGATTTTCAATAGCATATTTTGGTGATGGCCTTTGCAGGGTTCCGCTAGTCGAAATTCCATTGTTCCCTTTTACTCAGAGACTATTTTCGTTGTAAAGCTTAGCAACACCTTAGAAATTGGTTCTACATGCAAAATTATCATCATCAGCCCGTAAACATCCCACTGCAGGGATATAGCCCTTCCCTCGTATACGGCTGGCCAAATGCGGGTTGGGGACTTCACATGCCTTTGTTTTTTTATTTCTCAGGCATGCAGGTTCCCTGACGATGTTTTCTTTCACGGTTTAAGAGCAGTCGGATAAATGCACATAAGTAATTAAATTTAAAAACTCTTTGGTACAAAGGCCTGCCTGGGAATCGAACCGGGACCTCCTAAATTGGGAGACCGAGTCCTAACCGCTGAGCCACAGAGGCTCCTGATGATGATGATGATAAAAAAAAATATAAACAATATGGATTGGTAAGAAATTAATGTAAAACTATTTTCTTTCTCAATTTTATAATAAGGCTCGCGAAAACATTCATGCCTTTAAGCAAATCCTACACAAATGTAAAATAGAAATTACATATAAAATTTATGACTTTTTAGATGATAAGCAAACATCGACATGAACTACTCGGTGATAATATAAATAAAATGAATAAATAAATATTTGGCTCAAATTAGGCAAATTCTAGAATTTATATCGACACCCATGGTTTTAAAATAAATGCACATATTCATCACATAAACATCTACCCGTAGCGGTAATCGAACCCGCAACCGGTGGGTTTTAGAAGCTGGGTCCACGTTACCAGACCAATCGATCGACACACATTACAAATTAAAACACTAATACCTATGCAAAAATAGTAACTCCTTCTTGCTCATTATTCTCTGGTGAGTCAAATTTGTATGGAATGCCGTGGGGAACTTGTAACTCTATGCTTTGATTGATTCAATGTAGGTAATGAAAACAAAATATATATACACTCACGTCGAAAATCTTCGCCAAATCTGAGGCAAGGCATGAGCAGTTGTACGCGACGATACCCAGTTCCTTCACCTGGGAACAATTAAAGATTGATCATGCATAATTTTATCTCAATTAAATTTAATACTGCAGGCTGCAATTTAATTCGTGTAATTCCTGTTAAGTGGTGACTCCACTCCTAATTACGAATAACTTTCCACTAGGAACCATAGCTGAATTCAGCCGAAAATTGTTGGGACTTTCATACTAAATGTGATTGCGTTGTATTTGTAATCGAAAATTTTTTGGCGAAGTCGACTATGATTCCTTAGAGAAAGTGTTCGTAATCAAGAGTGGCGTCACCAGTAAATAGCAGTTACAGGAATTCAAATTCACCCTCTATAGTAAATTTTAAAGACAAGATTGGTTCGAAAATGACCCATTAAAAATTAACTATAAGACTTCTTGTTATTTTTTCTTATGATGGGCTGGAACCGTATTTTAGCGCAATATCACCAGTGGAAAGTTGCGATATAGTTAATATGCCTTTATATCCAAAATTGAGTATGTAATTCTATTTAGAAAGAAGTAGCAATCGTATGGCAAGTTTTATAGAATGGAAAATATCATCCTCACCTAGAGGGAAAGGTTACTTTATTCTTCAATATTCATTGACTTTTACGAATTGCGTACTTCAGCAAGGAATATGGAAGTCGACTGCTGGATATAAAACCCCCATCATTGGTATTTTTGTTATCTCGGGACTGTAAACAGACGGTTTCACCCTATTTTTCTCTGCCTGATTACCAACAGAAATGTTCTAAAAATCGTTCTGCATTAAAAAAAAACAGTTTTTAAAAGCTAAAGTATAGAACAGTGATTATTTACCTGGGTAAGAGACCGCCAGTCCATGTTAGCACTACCGATGTAGAAGTGCTTTCTGTCGACTATCCAAAACTTAGTGTGCAGCACTCCACTACCAAGCAACTTGGAGAAGTTCAAACTCCGCACCTGTAGGTGAAATTGCCATTTAAGGCCATGCGCAGTCTTACGACGTTCACCTGGGCGAGACGCGTGTATTGCGTAGATCGATAGGCATTTTGTTTTAAGTTTACAAATCATTGTCGCACAATACACATATTTCGCTCCGGCGGATATCTTGTAGCGACCTAGGCCTTACCGGTGTAAATAATATATATAAATCAACCATACAATGACATGATTAAAAAGTGCTGTTTACAAATAAGCCTTAAAGGCATAACAGCAACATCAACAGCCTGGTCAGTTGGTATTGACTGCTCTCACTAGGAAAATAAGGCATCCATCAATGTTCTGTTTCATGGATATAATAATAAATAATAAATATAAATAAATATTTCGGACACTTACACCAATCATCTAGTCCCAAACTAAGCAAAGCTTGTGCTTTGCTTGTGCATAGCAAAGATAACGGATAAACATACATAAATATTTATATAAACAACCAAGACTCGGGAATAAATGTTCGTATTCATCACACAAACATTTACCCCTCGCGGGATTTGAACCCGCAACCGTCGGTTTCGCTGATAGGGTCACTATCCACTACACCAATCGGTCGTCAAAATGTAATATGTGTTAAAGTAGTGGCCATCTACCACAGAAACACTTGTATGAAAATATGACTACCATATTATTTAGTAGTCGCCCTTCCAAGAACTGACCGCGTCTAGTAGACACCAAAATAAAAATTATTAATAAGTACGAAAAGAAAAGTGTTGATTCGCAGTTGCACGGCCGCGGCTCGACGTCACTCCTTAGAATCCCAGCGCCAACTACATGATTCTTGTGGCAGGTTGACTAAAAAGTGCTCGAACCTAGATTTCACTAGTAGCAGTATGTCACGTGTAAGCCACAGAGTATTTTTTGATAAGCTAATATCAGTTGTATGACAATTTTATTAAAATTGGGTTTCAATTGTGATCTTTAAAGGTCGCTTTGTGCGCTAACCCTAAAAAAATGGACATGGCAATTCTCCAGCTTATCTTATGAAATACAAAAAAAAGAATCACCTGTGCTGCTTTTTTCTTAGCTAAATATTCTGTATCTACATTTGGAAATAACTTAGTGGGCCAGTTTTGAGCAATTTTCAAATCGATTTTCCTTTTTGACCCAGCGGCAAATAAGGCTTGGAACACTTGTTCACCCTGAAAAATAAATTATAGTTTAAAGCTCTCCGTTTTCAGACGCGGGCGCCTGCTTTGTTCGAGCGAGAACAGGTATTGGTAGGTCATACATGAAAATAGAAATGTCTAATAATAATGCCACAGAAACCCACTCTGGTTAGCCTAAAACTATGATACCATGTACTTACTATAAGAACCACACCACGACTTCTGGGCCAGAACACTCAGATTCATGAAAAAATTTATAAATGTGCGTTTTCTAAAATGTTCTGGGGCTCGGCCGACTAATTCGATTACTTTCTCTATAGCTAAAGCATCATTGTAAATCTTTAGGTGATTTAGAAAAACCTACCACTTCGATCTACCCTTCCATCAAATATAACATTTCAATTCCTTCATTGCATATACAGGGCGTCCCAAAGTTATGGGACATGAAGGGGAAGTACCTTAAATATCGTAGATAGTGAATTTTGCTCAAAGAAGACTTTATGTTATTTTTAAAAGTTAGTAATTCTGCATTCATAGATTTTCTAAAAATTATTTGCTTCGGCTGGGAATCGAACCGACTCAAATGTGAAAAAAAAAACACCCTACTTTTATGATGCCAATCGAAAGAATAGCTAAAAAATAATAACTCTGCCTAAGTAACATAGTATTTTAAAAGAAAGGAACAACGTGAAATTAATCATTTTAATCAAATAAAAAACATACATGAAACTGCCGTAGTCAATTAAGTAGGTATTTTTTTGTAAATTAATTAATTAAATGCTCAAAATGTGATCCCTCTTGTCTTACGCAAATCGCCAATCTTTTAATGAGCCCGCTGCCTGTTGATTTTCTAATCATTTTATGGTGAACACTCGATGTGATATGGCACAATTCTGTTTGCAACTCGCCTACGTTCTCGTATCGCTTTTTGTATAGCATATCTTTCACGTATCCCCAAAAGAAGAAATCACTTTAGCAATAAATAACTTTCTTGAAATTTGACTCAATCATTTTATGTTGTTCCTTTCTTTTAAAATACTATGTTACTTAGGCAGAGTTATTATTTTTTAGCTATTCTTTCGATTGGCATCATAAAAGTAGGGTGTTTTTTTTTTCACATTTAAGTCGGTTCGATTCCCAGCCGAAGCAAGTAATTTTTAGAAAATCTATGAATGCAGAATTACTAACTTTTAAAAATAACATAAAGTCTTCTTTGAGCAAAATTCACTATCTACAATATTTAAGGTACTTCCCCTTCATGTCCCATAACTTTGGGACGCCCTGTACTATAGTATAAGATCCGGCCATAGAAATATATACCCTCATCTGTTATTCGACTATAACAAAATTATTATGTTAGTTAATGAATATATTAATACATTGAAAATGGGTTGCCTAGCTAAATCGCGGGCCAAACGGTTAATTAATGTAAATCCAAATTAATTGTTTTTCAATTAACTTCCCCGATTTGTTATTTATAAAAATCGACCATTATCTGAAAGAACATAACATAAGGAACTGGAAAAATATAGGTTGCCTACTTTCCCTTCAGCCTAACTATGGAGTTGTCATGTATAAACATGCGAGCAAGCGTTATTAATATACCCTCATCAGTTATTTAATTGATTTTTTTTTAAATTAAACGTTATTTTATTCTCTTTCTAACAGTATAAGGTTGCCTCAGTAAAAGTTTGTCACATGCACGGTTGCTGTGATTTTAGATGCGTCGTACAAGCGAGCTACATTGAATAAATATTGGATTTAAGTCAGATTAAATATTAAAAATGGTATCAAATACTTTTCACTCACATATTTATTTAATAACAATACATAATTATAATTACATAAAAATTAGAAAATTTTTTTGTTTACATATTTTGATTCATGAATAGCAAAAATATTTTTTAATATCTATTAAAAAATTATATAAAAATTTTCCAATAAAATATTTTTTTTAAAACTTATTCTGCTTCTGATTCGTCAGAAGTACTGATATCAAAATCGAATTCTTCATCGTTATCTTCTTTTGATTCGGTGACTATATCCTCCACTTGTAAGGGCGTTGGGTCCCCTTCAAACCACGTTGGCTTCAAGTAGCCATCCAAAAACCAACCACAATCTTCAGGACTTAGATTGACACAACGTGCATTTGTTGCATGAAGCCACATTGAATTGACGTAAATTGTGCACTAAACAATTCATTCTTTTTTTTCCATTTAATTTCTTGTATCGATTTAAAACCTTTCGTGGCCAACTCATGACTATTTAGTTCTGTAGTGTTGTATTACAAGCAACAATGGTGTCGATTCGGATGTACACCAACGAAACTAAAACCAGTTTTGGCGTGGTGCCGTCGCATCGTACTATTCCAGGGAGAAAGAGACAGTACTACTTTAAAACTAGTTTTAGTTTAGTCGGTGTACATCCGAATCGACACCAATGCGTGGTTTATTCTACCTCGAATTAAATAATCTCTCAAACTTTCGTAACGAAATGAATTGAATCAACTCAAACCCACCTTCGTGCAAATAGAGATAAGATGACCCTATCAGTTTGAGCTTCACTATGTTGAAAGGTGAATCGGAGGCATCAAGAGAGTGCATTACATCTTCCTGCTGCCTTTTTAGAGAAAATATTCAGGTCATCTGACATGAGTAAAGGACGAGAGTGACTAAACAAATGCATATAGTGAACCAATATTGTTACTAAATGTTAAAAGAAATAATTTGGTCATAATATTTTATTACACTAAACCTGTAGCGACTTGGAGAAAGAAAAATTTTTATATAATTTTTTAATAGATATTAAAAAATATTTTTGCTATTCATGAATCAAAATATGTAAACAAAAAAATTTTCTAATTTTTATGTAATTATAATTATGTTTTTTTTTTTTTTTTTTTTTTTTTATGCACGACGGGTTCGTACTTGACCTCAATCACACCTGATGTTAAGTGAAGATGAGGTCGAAGGTGGAAGCGTACTAACCCGGAAACCCCAACACATTTGGGGGACTGGCTATCTTATCTCTGACAACCGGAACACAACAATGCTATTAACATTGCTGCTTGGCGGCAGATTTAGATAAGATGGTGGTAGCTAGCCAGGCGGACATTTTAATATGCCCTACCACCAACCAAACCGAGTACTTAAACATGTACCCCGCTGGGGATCGAACCCGCGACCTCCGAATCGTAAACTCAGTGTTGTTTACATTGAGCCACGGAGGCGGTTATGTATTGTTATTAAATAAATATGTGAGTGAAAAGTATTTGATACCATTTTTAATATTTAATCTGACTTAAATCCAATATTTATTCAATGTAGCTCGCTTGTACGACGCATCTAAAATCACAGCAACCGTGCATGTGACAAACTTTTACTGAGGCAACCTTATACTGTTAGAAAGAGAATAAAATAACGTTTAATTTAAAAAAAAATCAATTAAATAACTGATGAGGGTATATTAATAACGCTTGCTCGCATGTTTATACATGACAACTCCATAGTTAGGCTGAAGGGAAAGTAGGCAACCTATATTTTTCCAGTTCCTTATGTTATGTTCTTTCAGATAATGGTCGATTTTTATAAATAACAAATCGGGGAAGTTAATTGAAAAACAATTAATTTGGATTTACATTAATTAACCGTTTGGCCCGCGATTTAGCTAGGCAACCCATTTTCAATGTATTAATATATTCATTAACTAACATAATAATTTTGTTATAGTCGAATAACAGATGAGGGTATATATTTCTATGGCCGGATCTTATACTAATAGTAGCGTTAGCGAAATCTCTCGTAGAATGTACGAAAAGTCATAAACGATAGCTATAGCGATAGCAGTCGAGTTAGGTGGTTTAGGGGCTGGTCAGAAATCAACCCTGAAACCTATAACTTTTATATACACACACATATATATATTTTATATCGACGGGTTCCGGGCTATTTGTATTAACCGCCATTTTTGAAACTTCACACCAGAGCAGTTTAAAGTTTCGATTTTCAGAAAAAAAATCATAACTTTAGCAAATCGCATTATTTTTTCAAAGCAAAGGAAATTTCTGTTTCTGTTACACATTATTCATATTTTGATTAATGTTTTTTCCCGATATTCCTATTTTTAACGAAAATAAATGTCGATTAATACAAAATGACCCACATTTTCGTTTTTTTTTGTTCCAGGCTAAATGACTTAACCGCCTAGGTTTATTAATATATGTTCCAAGCTACTTGACTTAACCGCCTAAGTTTATTAATACATGTTCCAAGCTACTTGACATAACCGCCTAGGTTTATTAATACATGTTCCAAGCTACTTGACTCAACCGCCTAGGTTTATTAATACATGTTCCAAGCTACTTGACTTAAGTACCTAGGATTGCAAATAATAGCTCTAAGCTAAGTGCTTTAACCAATGAGTTGGTCATATTTCAAACCTAAGCTAATTGATTTAAATACCATATCTCAAACTTATTGATGTATGGCTAATTAGTTTATGTGACTTATTTCTTTTTTTTAAATTGTTTGCAATCATACTAAAATAATAAGGTGTGCAGAAATTGACGGCTAAAACATTGATTAATTAAAAGGTACGTTGAAATAATAGGGGGTTTCACCTATCTTGTTAATTATTATCCCATCAAAAACAATACTTGTCAAAAAAACCAAGTCTCGCAACTCAGTTGTTCTGCGGTAAAAAGTTGTGAGATCCATGTAATACCAAGTCGGTTGTTAATTTATTCAGTCTCTACTTAAGCGACTTTCTGTCTTAATACGTCCAGTCTCTAAGACCACGATTGTGGTCCATAACAATTGAAAATCATTTGTGTCTGGAATCTCCGTACTCGAAGCATTAAGTTATTACGTAATAATTAACAGCATCTTATAGTGACGCATATCAATATTAAAATTCTTTAATGTTTTATATAAATATATCGAGACTTGGCCATCGCACTAAATAATTGAATTTACATGTGTTTTCAGGCGATTGAATTTACACGTCTTTTCAGGCGATGGCCAAGTCTCAATATATTTATATAAAACATTAAAGAATTTTAATATTGATATGCGTCACTATAAGATGCTGTTAATTATTACGTAATAACTTAATGCTTCGAGTACGGAGATTCCAGACACAAATGATTTTCAATTGTTATGGACCACAATCGTGGTCTTAGAGACTGGACGTATTAAGACAGAAAGTCGCTTAAGTAGAGACTGAATAAATTAACAACCGACTTGGTATTACATGGATCTCACAACTTTTTACCGCAGAACAACTGAGTTGCGAGACTTGGTTTTTTTGACAAGTATTGTTTTTGATGGGATCTCATTTCTTTTTGTATTTTGTAGATACTTAGGTACTTAAAGTATCAATATTTAATTTATTTAAATTATTTATCCGAACAACGTCCAAATTGTAAGCAAATAATATCAGTAAACCAATGAGAGTAGCCTTTAGTCGTCAAACTAATATAGCAATCGAAATTATCAATGAAAATCGCAAACTTATAGGTAAGAATTCTGGGCACATCCGAACAGCATTGGGTCGCTCGCGCGTATGAGCGCGGCTGCTGCTCGCTCGGCGACATTCACCTTTCCGCGCGCCCCGCCACTGTCCCCGCCCCGCGCCCTCGCGCTAGCACCGCGCAGCGCGTAGTAACGGCCCGCGCTCACTCGCTAGCATCGCAGCGCGTGGTATATAATTATACAACCTTACGCACTCGTAATAAGTACGAATACGCACGTAGGTACGTTTTTTGCATTAATAAATAATTTAATACACGTGTTTTCATCACCGGAATACCCATTTTTTGCTCGATTTGGCAGGGGCACTACCATGCGCCTATATTTATATGGGACTAGCTTAAACCCGCGGCTTCGCACGCAATAATAATAATTGCCGTAAAATAAAATATTGAAAAATTTAATTAACTGAAGACTTGGCTGTATGGGCTTAATTTTCTTTGCTGTCTTTTCTAGATTTTTTAGTTTTTCCTTGATTCATACACCAAACACTACTTATATTCCAAATTTGAAGCTTCTAGGTCTGCTAGAAGTGCCTTAGAATTTTGATGATCGGTGAGTCAGTGACTGACAAAATTAAGAAATTTGACCCCTTATAATTCTTAAAATACTGGTTCAAATTGAATGAAATTTTAAATATACGTGTCTTTACAATGCCTGCATAGTTACTGAAAATTTCAGTCTTCTATTTTTATCCACAACGAAGTTACAGGGGGTCGAAAATGGTCTGAGTTGCTTCGAGAAAAGGATGGTACGGCCGTGACGCTTTTTTGCTCGACTTGGTGGGGGCACGGCCGTGCCCCCAGATGAAATGAAAAATAAAACATAGATAATAAATTGTTCAAAGATAAGTTTTTTATTTAAACTAACTTGTGTAAAGTGCGCTGATGCACACAAAACAGCAGACTGTCCCAAGAAGGATCGCAACAGCCCAGCAAAATGCGCTTTATGCCTTGGTAACCATCCTGCAAACTACAGGGGTTGTGATCTCTATAAAGAAATAATGAACCGAAAATATAACAAAAGAAACAACACTGACACTTAAAAACCATTACGGAAAAGTAGTGAGGAGATAAGGCATGCGAATAACACTGAAAATGACAGAACTAAAGAAATAAATACAACCAACCAAGCAACATATGCAGATGTTACCAAAAATAAAAACCAACGCGTAAGTGTTGAGCCAACCCAAGTAGTGCAAGACCTACTTATAAAACAGTCTGAAAAGATTGACCTACTCTTACAGCATATAGGCAACCTAATGGGCCTTATGACTAAACTCATAGACCAACTATTAAAGTGATTGGACTACGGATTGGAACTTGGAACGTAAACGGACTTGCTCCAAATAGAGACGAAGTGGAAGTACTGTTGAGTATGCATAGACTAGATGTGCTTCTGATATCTGAGACACACTTCACTAATAGAAGTGCCATAAGGATACCACAATATAATATCTACACCACAAACCATCCCCATGGAACGGCTCATGGAGGATCTGCGATTATCATTAAATCTAACATGAAGCATCACCAGCTGCCTTGTTATAAAACGGAACATATACAGGCGACAACAATTTTTGTTGAGGACAAAAATGGTGGTTTTAGTGTGTCCGCGGTATACTGTCCTCCAAAACACAACATCAAGGAATACCAATTCACTCACTACTTTGCAACCCTCGGAAGACGTTTTATAGCTGGTGGCGACTGGAATGCAAAGCATACATTCTGGGGATCACGACTCATACATACTAGAGGAAGAGAGATGAAGTTATGTATTGATAAGAATAGATTCGTGACTCTGTCACAAGCTGAACCAACACACTGGCCAAGTGATCCAAAGAGACTACCGGACGTGATTGATTTCTTTGTTGCGGGAGGTCTCCCAAGACTAAACTTTCATGTTGAGACTTGCTTGGATGGCTCATCGGATCGTGTACCAGTGATTCTGACGGCTGGTGCAACTGCACTGCATCATGACAGTCAACACCGACTATGCAATAACCTGACTGACTGGAACTCCTTCCGAGAAATGGTTGAGGAAGGACTGGAGTTGAAGGTGGCTTTAAAGACATCGGATGATATCGATAGAGCCGCAAGAGAATTCATGGAAGCAGTGCAGTGTGCCTGCTGGCATTGTACCCCTGTAAAAAAAACCTGCAAAATCAAGAAACAGCATACCATGGCAGATACGTGAGAAAATTAGGGAAAAACGAAGATTGCGACGGGTTTGGCACATTAGTCGAGAGACGATAAAGCAGCCCTAAACAAGGCCATCAAAGAAGTCAGAGAGGTTATTGCTGCTGCTAATAGTGCAACACTAAACGCTCAACTGGAATCTTTAACAGCGACTAGAGCTACAGACTATTCATTGTGGAAAAGTACACGGAGCATGAATCGACCTCAAACCACAAAACCTCCAATAAAGATGGAAAACAATGACTGGGCTAGAACAAGTAAGCAAAAAGCTGAAGTGTTTGCGGAACACCTAGCAAAGGTATTTGTGCCTAACTCGGCCGAAACAGACGTGGATGACTCAGATGTGGAACTCATTCTGGATCAGCCATACCAGATGGAACTGCCTATCAAACCGATTACTCCAAGAGAAATAGTAAGGCACATCCAAAACCTCGGTAATGGGAAGGCCCCTGGTTTCGATATCATTACAAAAGAAATACTGAAAGAGCTGCCAGGGAAGGCTGTGACGTATTTGACCCTTCTGTTCAACGGTATACTCAGGGTGGGACATTATCCATCTCTGTGGAAGGTGTCACAAATAGTAATGATACACAAAGAAGGAAAACCAGCGCACGAGGTAACCTCATACAGACCTATAAGCCTGCTTCCCATAGTATCAAAACTCTTTGAAAAATTACTGCTCCATAGAATGTCACCAGCCCTAAGAGACAGGGCAGTAATCTCAGACCACCAGTTCGGCTTTCGACAGAAACACGCAACCGTTGAACAAGTCCACAGAGTTTGCGGTGAGGTGAGGAGGTCCCTAGAGAACAAGGAATACTGTGCCTCTACTTTCCTGGCATATACAGCAAGCATTCGATAGGGTATGGCACATGGGGCTCCTGTGCAAAATCAAACAATCATTGCCACACACATTTTATGAGATCCTACAGTCGTACCTGACGGACAGAATCTTCCAAGTTAAGGAAAGCGACTCGGCATCCAGGTTCTACGAAATTAGAGCCGGCGTACCCCAGGGTTCAGTGCTGGGACCAGTGTTATATACAATATACACAGCAGACCTACCACAGCCGCTGACTGTAATGACTGCAACATATGCCGACGACACGGCCATTCTGGCGAGCCATAGTGATCCCGAAATAGCATCTAACATTCTTCAACTAAGCTTGGATGAAATAGGCAAATGGTTGAAGAAATGGAGAATTAAAGCTAGTGCATCCAAATCTGTCCAGGTGACGTTTACGCTACGGAAGGGCAACTGTCCTCCTGTTAAACTTGACGAACAAGAACTTCCTCATAGAGACTCGGTGAAATATCTGGGAATCCACCTTGACCGAAGACTCACCTGGAAAACTCATATTCAGGCTAAAAGGGATCAGATCAACATAAAATACAGAAACTTGTCAGTACAAGTTTTAATATAAACTTTAATATAAATAAAATAAGCCAGTGCTTATAGGCAGGAATTCAGTTCTTTCCACTGATAACAAATTGTTAGTGTATAGAGCCATACTAAAGCCAGTCTGGACGTATGGCATTCAGTTGTGGGACTCTGCATGCACATCCAATCTCAACATCCTACAGAGAATGCAAAATAGCATCTTAAAAAACATCTCAGATGCACCGTGGTACACAAGGATCGCAGAGGTGCATGACATACTAAAAATTAACACCGTGCAGCAGGAGATAAAGCTGTCTGCCGAACGCTATAGGATCAGACTGGACAGACATCCAAATCCGTTGGCTGTGCCACTGACAAAGCCTAGCCACCAAAGACGGCTTAAGAGACTGGCAATCAGCGACCTATGCGGTTGACTATTGTTCTGAGGAAGAGATTTTCTCACTAGAGAAAACACTCTACAACGCCACTCCCCCCACACATCTGCTTATAGTTTAGCAACTGATCGCAGATTGCCTAAAGAAAAAAAAATAATTGGTAAACAGTCTTTTCCCTGAAATTAAAATTCTAATTATTTGAGATAATATTGCAGTTACTCATTCTTCTTTATTGTTAATCTTTAACATTTAGAACTGTTCCTATCCTAATTCTAAACAAGTTAAAGAAATGTAGCTTTTGTTAATTGTGCAATAAAGAGTATTTGAATTGAATTGAATTGAAAAGTCTCTTCAATGACGCGGCGCGGGGGAGACGCCTCAAGCGCCCGCGCGCCTTGGCCCCCGGTATTCGAACTCGCGCGGTTAATCACGCTGGCGCCAAAATCAATGTTTTAACCAACGTCTTAATAGTCAATCCATACAAAATTTCGATTGTATTAATGTGTATACTATACTTATTCCGTTGAAAATAAACTGTTTGATGTACTAGAACTTTACTTTTGTTATAGCTGAAACGACAGTGCAAATCAAATATAGACTAAGAAAAATAGGTTTAACCATTATCTGTAAATGTTTACTGTTGAAACCATAAATAGTTCATGCGACCGGTATACCATAATCTACTACAAGCTAAATGGTTGAAGTGACAACATCTAGCATTTCAAGTACCAAGCTTAATGTATGAACCGACACTGGACATAAATTTGACAAAGAGGCTAGTTGTATTAAGCGACACTGGATATGAATTTAAATAAGAACCTAATTGTATTAAGCGACAATGGATAAGAATTTAACTAAGAGGCTAATTGCATGAAGCGACATTTCTATATATTTATAAGGTCAGGCTAAATGCTTGAACGTACACTGCCTGTAAATTGTTGCTCCAGGAAAAAAGGTTTAAACGACTATGTAGTATTTGGTAGTGAGCTTAAGTACACAAGTCTTAAATTTGACAATATTTTGTGTCGGTCCATACATTGCAGTGCAAAATAGGCCAAAAAAATGCGGTTGTATTAAGCGACATTTTTATGCTCCGATCGTCACCTAACTGAGCTCAAACGACGCAGAAAAATTCGCTGATTCCAAATATATATACAGGGCGTCCCAAAGTTATGGGACATGAAGGGGAAGTACCTTAAATATCGTAGATAGTGAATTTTGCTCAAAGAAGACTTTATGTTATTTTTAAAAGTTAGTAATTCTGCATTCATAGATTTTCTAAAAATTATTTGCTTCGGCTGGGAATCGAACCGTCTCAAATGTGAAAAAAAAAACACCCTACTTTTATGATGCCAATCGAAAGAATAGCTAAAAAATAATAACTCTGCCTAAGTAACATAGTATTTTAAAAGAAAGGAACAACGTGAAATTAATCATTTTAATCAAATAAAAAACATACATGAAACTGCCGTAGTCAATTAAGTAGGTATTTTTTTGTAAATTAATTAATTAAATGCTCAAAATGTGATCCCTCTTGTCTTACGCAAATCGCCAATCTTTTAATGAGCCCGCTGCCTGTTGATTTTCTAATCATTTTATGGTGAACACTCGATGTGATATGGCACAATTCTGTTTGCAACTCGCCTACGTTCTCGTATCGCTTTTTGTATAGCATATCTTTCACGTATCCCCAAAAGAAGAAATCTAATGGTGTGAGGTCCGGGGATCTGGCCGGCCATCTAATCGGTCCATTTGTACCAATCCATGTAGGAAAACATTCATTTAGAAAATCTGCTGCTCTCCGACTATTATGAGCCGGAGCTCCATCTTGTTGGAAAATTAAGTTTTCTTGCTCCGCCGCGGAATGGTTTCTTATCTTATCCCTTAAAATTTGAAGTATTCCTAAATACTTTTCTGTGTTCAAGGTTCCTTGGTAAAAATGGATTAAGAAAACCCGGTTTTTTAAAAGTCCGCACCAACAGTTGAGTGAAAAACGCACTTGGTTATTAGTTTCAGTCACTCGTAGGGGATTTTCTTTAGACCAAATACGATTATTGTTGCGGTTATACATACCGTTATTGCTAAAGTTAGTTTCTTCTGTCCAAATAATATTATCCAAAAAATTTGGATCTTCGAGCAATCGTGCCTGGATATCAAGACAGAAATTTTTTCTCCTTTCTGTATCGCCCGGAAGTAATTTTTGAACCAATCGTCCTTCAACATAACTCTTAAAACCGTGTTTTTTTAATACACGGTGTATTTTACTTTTTGAAACTCCAATTTCATGTTCTCCTTCTCTCACCGATGCTTTCGGAAAAGCCGAAAAGTAAATTAAAATACCAAGTTCTTCGTCGTTGATCGTATGGTTTTCTTGCTGTGGTTCTCTTGGGCGTTTATCGAAACGTCCCAGAGTTTTCAAATTGTTCACAAGCCTTTTCAAAACTTTACGAGACGGTATTTGTCTATCAGGATATTTTACGCCATACCACCGCAAACTTCTAGAGATATCTTTATCGTTCAAAAAATATGCTTCCATTAGATCAAAACTTACTTGATATGCCATGTTCGCAATAAATTAACACAATAACACTTGTGTAAGTGAATTGAGACTAAACAGATCAATATCCGAAAAACAAACGCTCGCACATACTGTTCCATTTTCAAATTTAAGAACAACATTTAAAAATATCACTTCTTTTTAAAATATCTTAAAAAGTATGCATTCAAACAAACGCTGTCATAAACTGTTCCATTTTCAAATTATAAATTATTTATTTTTGTTTTTAATTTGCCTTCTGTCTAGCTTACAGAGGACGTATTGAAATACAAGTTTTATCATTTCATCTACACGTGCACTTATAATAAGGAAAACTATGTTAGTACCTATTTTATGAAGTGGGTACTTATTTACGAATAATCAATGCTATCTTTGGAATGATAATATCGCTACTTTTCGAACGTCGTCGGCAATAAATAACTTTCTTGAAATTTGACTCAATCATTTTATGTTGTTCCTTTCTTTTAAAATACTATGTTACTTAGGCAGAGTTATTATTTTTTAGCTATTCTTTCGATTGGCATCATAAAAGTAGGGTGTTTTTTTTTCACATTTAAGTCGGTTCGATTCCCAGCCGAAGCAAGTAATTTTTAGAAAATCTATGAATGCAGAATTACTAACTTTTAAAAATAACATAAAGTCTTCTTTGAGCAAAATTCACTATCTACAATATTTAAGGTACTTCCCCTTCATGTCCCATAACTTTGGGACGCCCTGTATAATAATAATAATAAATAAATATTTCGGACACTTACACCAATCATCTAGTCCCAAACTAAGCAAGCTTGTACTATGGATACTAGATAACGGATAAACATACATAAATATTTATATAAACATCCATGACTCAGGAATAAATGTTCATATTCATCACACAAACATTTACCCGTCGCGGGATTCGAACCCGCAACCGTTGGTTTCGCTGACAGGGTCACTATCCACTACACCAATCGGTCGTCATATAAAAGTCTAATAG
The DNA here is from genome assembly GCA_949316235.1 of Oegoconia quadripuncta. Lineage (NCBI taxonomy): Eukaryota > Metazoa > Arthropoda > Insecta > Lepidoptera > Autostichidae > Oegoconia > Oegoconia quadripuncta. The sequence goes on from OX438743.1 coordinate 16,961,672, forward strand.
CAAAAAAATGGCGGTTAATTCAAATAGCCCGGAACCCGTCGATATAAACACCCATGACTGAAACGACTTTTACTTTAGACTTCATAAACTTACGAAACTCTTTATACCTATGATAATGTCTAATATGATAAATAAATCTAATCTAAAGGTATGTATAAATATCCACTATAGACAATTGTCTGATTATTCAATCATCATGCGGACCTGTAAATGTGCAGTGGGATATTCCTTATTGGCTGCCCAAAATGATATGTGCATCAAACTTACCTCTATAGAGGAATTATAAGGATATTCTTCATTAAACCTAAGAGACCAATAAAACGATGCTATTTCTATAGACTTTTGAGCTTCATCTATCAAATCTAGCCACACATTCTTAGTGGGTAGATGTGTAGCATTCGGAGGGTACATGTGACCCTCTGGAATACTTTCAACTAATGATAACCTGAAACAAGTGATGTCATTAGTTCAGAAATACACTATAGATATATAGATGAGATGAACTGTAGGAATCCAACCCAAATGTTTGCAGTACAATGGTACAATTCCTTCCACAATATTTGGTCAGATGATGTAATATCTGTTAGATTATGGTCAGTGCTGTAGTAAAAGTTTAATGACCCGTCCACTCACACATGACTATAAGAACGACACCATCATATTTCTCTGCAGCGGACCTTACATAATCATCATTAACAAAGCATCATTATAAAAGTCCAAAGCTGTAACTAAGTCTCTCCATTAGTGCATGTTCAGTTCAAAGTGTAAAAGTCCCTGTAAAAACTTTAGATTTAAAAAAAATCTACTTATTGGGCAAGTGGGTTGGTGAGTACACATTTTTTTAGGAACTACAGCTGAACCAATAACGCTTTTGCTAATGTCTCGCTCAAAATCCCTTTGTCGTTTTTTAAGATACCGATGTGACGGGATGAGTTGTAAATTGCACATTGATTTTTAAAAATCCTGCAATTAAAATGACAATAGAATTTTATTTGTTCTTAGACCCAGGAATTTCATCATCAAGTTAATTCATTAGTAAACAAGAAAATTCTCACCTACACTCATCTGAGCAAAGTATAGTGACGGGCGCGTTGGCCGCATTCGACTGTAAATTAGGATGATCCAATAACGGTACAAGCACAACTAGGACTATTAACACTATCACTATCGAAACAGGAATGCATGATGGTCGACACCAAATGCTGCGTTTCTTCCTCCTGTGAAAAATAATTCCAGGTAAAGTAACCTGCATTAGGTAGTTGACAAAACTGTCTCACTATATAACATCAATAAAGTAGTTTTCGAGATATTACTGTTTCCATTGACTTATATATCACCGCGTATATATAAATCAATGACTGTTTCGCATTTTGTCAGTTGTCATCCGAAATGAAGATCTCATTGAGAATAGTCCTAAAAATAGGCTCAGTAGTTTTCGAGACATTAATGGGATATGATGACAGAAGTTAGATTTGATCAACTTACAAAGTAAGAGGACTTAAACGGATCAATGAGCCCTATTAAGTTAGAGGGCTCAGTAGGAAAAAAATCGTTGCATTGATTCACAGTGTAATATAGATGTTGCTTTCCTAATTGGTAAGTGTGACACAAAAGGGTGTAAGCCAAGGGCAATAAAGGCAATGGAGATGCATACTAAATCCTTTTAGGGTAAAAATTACACTAAGTACCATGCCCAATTTTTACATACAATTCGCTTTGTGGACTGGCCTTTGTTTATATCTGAGTTGAACTGAGTCTGAGTACATAACCTTTCCATTCATAGGTGAGAGCCTCGACACGAAAAGTACATGTCCCAAAGATTTTATGGCTTCCCATAGTTGAATATTCTGAACTTTCTTGGATTTTGCATCTTTCATCCTAAAGGTCTATTCTATACCATACGTCAGTGTTGACTGACTGGACTGTTAGCCTGCAGAGATGGTTGTAGTCTAATAAGCCTTGCTCTTCTCCATATATTCATTCCTAGGTAGTGGTAAGTCTTCATATTCCTGAGTAACCACAGTACATTGGACATTTGTTTTAAGACGTTGTTTTGTATCCAATGCATAAATCAATGTTTGAATTACAGGTGTAGCCCTACAGCTCGTTACCTAACTGGTGTCAGCCTTGTGAATGAGCAGTATTTTAAGTAATAAACAATTTCAACGATAACTTCTATGAGATAAAAAATTATTAGTGTTTGACAAATAAGTACATTTTCTAAGAAAAACAAAATAAGAGTTTTTTAGCATTAAAAACAACTTTTGGCTAAATACATTGTGTAAGTCTCCAAAATATTTTGTTTGACTTCACACAATATATAGTTATTATTAGACCCGCATCCTTACCATTTCCTAAATAATGAGCAATTAAAGAATTTGTAAAGCAAAGTATTCTATGTTCTATAAATCATAATCAACAATCTTGATAAACATATTCAAGGACTTTGAAAAAACCATAACAGAAAATTTTCATTGTAACATCTAGACTAGAGGTAAGGCCTTGAGTTGAAAGTATGTTCAATAACTCATAATAATTCTTTTGACCTCAAATACAACAGTCACAGATATATTATCGGTCTGAGGACTAAGATATTAATGCCTGTAATTTCATTGGTTCTCTTATCCTTCGACCAGGACACAGCAATGCAGGCATTGACGGTTGTCAACAGAAATAGATAAGAGGGAGAGTCACCTCTAATTCAAATAAGTTCATGTTTTTAACATTTATGTTATACCTACTATGTTTTTTTTTTATGTTTACATAAAAAAAAAACATAGTAGGTATAACTGTTGCATGGAATAAGAACATATACCAACTTATCATTGTAACTATTTCCATTCTCATCTCTCATCATGAAGATCTGCTCCCACTGTTCCAGCTCCTCATCAGATGACGATGCGTTCCCCACACTCCCCGACTCTAGCACAGTCTGCAACAAAAGAAAAATCCTATACTACAAACTATAATCATATACAGTAGAGCACATAATTACATGGAGAAAACATAAGAATTTGGTGCACTTTTGCCTCGTTGAATATTGACAATTGACATGTTTGTTGAATTGGAATTCCATTGTGGGTATTAGATGTTATCCCATGACATGAAATGTATATGTGTCATTGTTAACTATGAGGCAGCTGGGTCACGGTGTAGCCTTCGGGCTGTTCACAAGACTTTGCTAAAGACAATTTTTTCCATGCTTATCACTAAAATATAAATCTCGAGCAATCTCACGCGAAAATATAGAGCGGGCATTATAAGTAGGTATATGCTGATATAATGTGGCCCTAGTATGCCATTTTAGGTACGAATAATTCAGTTAGTGATACCACTGTCAGCTTGATAGCATTCATTTCCCCCACCTATTACAATTAAACTCGTCTTTAAGCTGTACACAATTAAACCTGCGTTAGTAATACGATTTTCTTAAACTGCTCCGTCCTTGTCAACTAAAGGAACAATGCTACAAAACTGCACTCATTTCGGAAATAGAAATAGGTAATTTTTAGGTTATGATATGAAACAGAACACCGAATCTTTTGTAATTATTATAAATGAAACATTTTAAACATTGACTATTAATCAATCAAATACTCTTTATTGTACCATTAACAAAAACTACACAAAGATTACAGCGTATATCATTAATCGCACAAAAAGGCGGCCTTATCGCTAATTATTATATTAGGTTATATTAGGTTCTCTATACAAGATATAAGTATTTATGTAGATACTAACTTTAAGATATTCCACTAAGCGCACAATAAACAAAGAAAAGAAACGCATTTTGATATATTCGCACTTCTTTAAAACAGTTTTAAATCACTTCTACATAAATACATAATACTACAGTTGTTTCTAATTTCTTGCTATAAAATAATTAACAAAGAATTTGTTCTACATTTTCTTTCATTAAAATCTTTTGTTTACATATTTTGTTTGACACACACAAATACACTTTGGAGTTTGGATGTTGCTTGACAGATTAGGGTGAGGTGGGGGTATATTGAAAAATAGGTAACCGGGCGATAAGGGCCCACGAAATCCAAAAGAGTCGCTCCGTAGGTTTTGTATAATACTCTTGTTTTTTTATGTAAAAGCATCTCAAGTGTTAACTTAATCATTTAATCATTTTATTTAATATAATACCGTCAGTTTTTAATAACTGTACTGCAGTCACAAAGAGAAAAAATGTTTACGAACAGTTGCTCTAATCTTATGGTGACAGTGCCTTACGAAAGATTTTGGCGGCTTCCTATGGGAACACGTAAGTTCAGTTTATTTACTCCACACAGCACTTTATTTACACATGCCTTCACTTGGAGACAATTATTAAAATTACTAACTGTTGATGCACAATATTCTGCTTTACACTTCAAAATAAAACTCAAAAATGTACAAGTTGCAGCAGAATTTATAAAGAACGAAACGTCACTCGCTGATTTCCCGCCAAAAGGTCTTTTGACAGTATTACCGGAAGTTTCATATTAGGGATGTTCCCGTTCATATTACAATCGATGGATTTAATTTTTCCAAATAATTATAAATTAGTTGACGTATTTTTACCATATAATTCAACCAAAATTATAAATCGTGCATCAATTCACACTTTATTTTTTTGCAAACTAATTATTAAATCAAAGTGTAACAATTAACTCAAAAAGTGTTATTTCAAAAAGTTACTAACCATTTAAAATAGCTTTTCATTAACTAAGTCACCAAATAATAAAATCCAATTTTTAGGAAAACACCCGCTCTAAAAATAAAACCATCTGAATTTTTTCGAATGCTAACACAAACACAACACTTAAATAACTGCATTTTTATATTTCCTATAGCTTTCCTCTTAGTATTCGTGCAGGCGCATTACTAGCAAAAATAATACTGCAAAGTAGATGACGTCGACAACCACCGCATTGTGCATGTGCATTTTAAATACTGGGTTAGTTCAATTTGAACCGTAAACTATTTAGGGCACAGCAGTGTGAAACACTGTTATTATTGTCATACAACAGAATGATGCATAACGTGCTGCTTAATTATAGTTGTATAGTAAAACTTTCGAATGAAATATCTCGACACAAAGGACAAAGAAAGTTAGGAATAAATAGAACAAAAGTAAAACAAACTTTCATGAGAGTTAAAAGTGTGAACAACCAAAAAATAAATAATAAATTATGTACTAATATGTAACCACAACTTTAGCTACAATAGTAATTTTATCCTACAACATTACTTTCGTGATTTCGTACCATTTTTCATGAGAGTAAAAGTATGAATATCTAATGTTTTGTTATAATAATTATGTGCTAATGTAGTGTAATGATTCTACATTAACAACAATAATAATTAATTGTACAACAGTACTTTCGTGGTTTCGTGCCATGAAACACTTAGCAAGTTTACTTTCTAATTTGTTTGTTTCCGTGCAAGCTGTGAGTGAAATCATTAAATAGTCACTGTACGTATGCGGTTTTATAAACAACAAACACCCTCACCTTCGACAGGACGGAGTCCGGCGATACGACCCTCGCGTGTCGCTCCACTGTTACTATCGCATACAACAAAGTTCTAACTAATAAATATAATGACACGGAATATTGGCGCTTCGAACAAAAAATCGACATCGACAAAATTTCCACAACCCGGTCGTGTGAACACGCCAACAGTCCAAATTACACTGTGGCAAAATTTAGTTCAGATTTAGGAAAGTAAAATATTAAACGACAAAAAGAAACACTGACAATACGACCAAATATATACAGTTACGGGTATAAACATAGAGTTTTGCTAGTCGAAATAAGTATTAATAAACAATTTTAAGATGATAATGGATGCCCTTTATAACATCCACGAACATTTTGTGACTCAAAATCAAAATCAAAATCAAAAATGTTTTTATTTCGTAAGTTATAAGAATAACATTTGAAATCGTCATGACATACAGTTATCGCTCATTCACTAGGCAGGCAAAGTTATTAGATACTAGAAAAATATCTAACAATAGCCTCAAAAGATAAAAAATTTGACTGCTACACACAAACAAAATATAGTAAATAAAACTGCAATAAGCGTAACACGTCCCATAATAAATTATCGATTGTGCAAATGATTATTCGTTCCCCCCAATACGGCTCATTCATTCTCTCTTCCACCTTTAGTAGTAATAGGTAGGGTAAAGTTAAAAATAAGGGGCGCGGGATTTCGAATTGTTATTTTTGCAAGCGAGTCACTGAGTTTTAATAAATAAATAAAAAATTAATAATACTTATAGATTTTTGAAAATATTTGTTGATAAGTAAAGTAACTTCGAAATTTACGGCGATAGGCTCACCCCCTGTCACGTGTGCATGTAAATTTGTACATGTCGAAAGGTGAACCGTGGATGTTGTTTCAAGCAAATGTTTGGAATTGTTTGGAACACTCAAACGTTCATATTAGCCCAGCAATAAATATGTAATTTTTGTGGTAACTTCCCATAATCTCAAAGTTCTTGATTTTTTTATAGAAGGATCAGTAATAGAATATTCTGTAACTTGCTTTAGGTATAGTATAGGTATTTATAATAATATTAAATTAAAGTTACTACTGTGAACTTCATTGCATTGTAGAAGATGCTAATATCTCATAAAACAAATTTCTAAAAAAATATATTTATATCATTATATTCTCTAAAAATAGTTTATAGAGTCGAAAAGCATGAAGCTACACAATAAGTAGATACAGTCGGCGTCATAGTTATTCGTACAGGGCTGATTAATGGTAGCATCATCAACAGTCTTACATGTCCCCATTGTTGGGGCACAGCCTCCTCTCATTGGGGGAGGGTTTGGGCCATAATCCACCATGCAGGCCCAGTGTGGTTTGGTGGATTTGTATCAGACAATAGCCACCTGACTATCAGTGTTTCTGCCCCCCCTGAAGACCACCGATTTAGCATTGAAAACAACCGCGCCCGATTATTTAACGTGGTCTCCACAGCAAGGAAACAATATATTAAAATGTACCAAGTGTTCAAAACAACGAGTGCGCCACGAGTGCTTCAACGAACCGCAGTTCCCTAAAACGACCCTCTTGTCTAGACCAGAGATCCCCAATTTTGTTGGCCACGGAACCCTAATTGATCTATTTTTTTTGCGGATCCCAAAATTGAAAATAACAAATGTGATTGTACCTTGTGGTTTCAATATTTTCATTTTTGACATGATAATAAAAATACTAATGTAGAGAAGTATGGAAAGGACTCCACCGACAAGAGCATAGCTCTTAAATATAAGAGAGAGAGAATAAAAATAATTTGTACCGAAACTGCGTAGGTACCTATTTAATGTGACCAATGAATTTTTTTTTATATATTTTATAATAGCACTAAAATAAACCTTAAGTCTGACTTATTGAACGCGAACATCTGGAGCTGCATCCAGTTTGTTTCTGTACTTGTTAAATTGTAATGGTCAATATAAGTAGTAAATGTTTTGGTTAATGTCGGATGGAACGCGAAACCCCTGCGATCTTTCAACGGATCCCCAGGGTTCCGCGGACCACTAATAGGGAACCGCTGGTCTAGACTATCATTTTAAAGCACGACAGATGATAATAGCTTACACAAGCAGCATACTGCCTTTAATCATTCGAAATAGCCCCATATGGCTAAATATGGAGCCGACTGTATCTACTTCACACACATTTAATTTCTTTCCTTTTCAGGAACTTTGTCTCGATTAACCTAAAAGTTGGTCCCAAAAGACAAATTGGCGCGAAAGTGATGCGTTATTTGCGTGAAGGTTTGTTGACGCGGGGCGGCGCGACGCGAGGCCAGCGAACTCAACGGCCGGTGTTTACCTAACCTTCATCAAACGCATTCGGGTTCATGGTTCGATGGGGATCACCTAAGTAGATAGGTATAAAATGAGGATATGCACATAAGTAGCGCACATTAACCCTTCGAGTTTCTTGCTTGTTCTACTCGGGGGAAAGTTGCCTTTTGTACAAGCAGTAGCTGTACTCACAAACACACACACACACTACCTCTGTTTAAAATACTTAAAATAGTCAGTTTACCCTGTGTACCTACAAAATCAATATTTTTTTTACTTTACCCATAGGTAAAGTAAAAAAAATATATAGCTAGGTATATAAAATATTATATACCTACCTACTTATATTTTTTTTTTAATTTAAAGGAAAGCAAACAGCTATAAATATTACAAGAGTATTTGTTACATGCATCGTACATTAGCCAACAAAGCTTCCACGGATAAAGATAATATACATTTGCATTGAGTTAACACATGCAATGTTTTTGAAGAAATGCTAATGTTATATTACTACCACTTTAAACGGGGGACACTCCGGGGGTCCGAGCGTTTACAGCTTAAAATGGCCCAGGAAAGATCCATAACGCAAAAGGAGCGAAGCGTCAGGACATCAAGCAGCACTAAGTCCACCATAATAAAAGCCTTAAATGCAATTGTGCAGAGCGTGATAAGAAATAAAACGAAAAATAAAAGCGCGGAGAGACAGCTGGTAGCCGTTGAGAATACCGGTAAAACCCACAAGATACAGCCGCCGAAACTCCAGAACAAACGAACCAGAGCGGATATGGGACAAGTGAGCCCGCCCAACCTCAGACCCGCGACCGTGCCGAGGGACCATATGATCAACGCCTTCCTTGAGTTTCTCGCAGTCACGAAAGCGACGAGGAAAGTCAATGAACAAACCTGCAAAAACATCCTGCAACCCTATCACCTAGGCACAGAAGGACTGCTTCAAGTGAGACTCGAGGAGGCGGAAGCCGCCATATATAACAACGACACTTCCCAAGTTTTAAAGGGGAAGATGGGTCAAAATATGGTGGCATACAACGCGACGTATGGTTTTGTAACGCTGGACGTGGATGAGACAAGGAGAATGGGCATGCCCAAGTTTAGAACCCCTGCAAGCGACCCCATAGTAGTTACCGCCCGGTGCACGAGGGTAGAGCTGGAGGACAAGATTCTCAGTATGGCCGATACCATATCGGGAGTTCACGACGCCGAGAAAGCCTGGGAGGTACCACTTATTAAATGGGTCAACGGAGTTCCTGGGTGTGGAAAGACTATTTGGGTCGTACACCACTTCAAAGTGGAGAAAGACATAGTAGTCACCACCACAACCGAAGCGGCTAAAGATCTCAGGGAAAGACTGACGAACCGGATGGGAGCAGACGCCAAAACCAAAGTGCGCACAATGGCCTCAGTCCTCGTAAATGGAATCAGAGACTCCGAGAAGAGGACAGACGGAAGGCTCATAGTCGACGAGGCCCTAATGAACCACTTTGGTGCCATAGTTATGGCCTCACGTCTGACCGACGCCAGGGAGATAATTCTCATCGGCGACATCAACCAGCTGCCGTACATTGACAGGGAAAATTTATTTAAGATGCAGTACAGTCGGCCAAACCTGGTAGCAACCATCAGCCATGAGCTGCTATGCACGCACAGGAATCCGCTGGATGTAGCATACGCCCTCAACGAAATCTATAGTGGCATATACTCTTCCAGTTCGCGGGTGCATTCCTTGAGGCTGGAACGGTTTACGGGCGCAGAGATACCCACCACCGCCCCGAATACTCTCTTCCTGGTTTATACCCAGGCGGAAAAAGAGATCCTCATAAATCAAGGATACGGGACGGGTATAGGGTCACGCGTTCTGACCATACACGAGGCTCAGGGACTGACATACGAGACGGTAAGGATCGTGCGTACCGCGACAGCCAGACTGCAGTTGCACAATAGCGTACAGCATGCTGTCGTGGCAGTGTCGCGTCACTCTGTCAGCTGTGTTTACTACGCGGATGACAGGGATGATGCGATGGGCAGGTTTATGCAGCGGGCAACGGCTGCTTCGACGAAGAGCATTTTAGATTACAATCTGAAAATGGCAATACGCCATCGTGACACAGCGGTCGTGGAAAAGCTGAAAAGGTTTGGAGAGGGAGGAAGTCAGAACCTCCAATAACGAGGCACAGTCCATGACAAGCATACAAGATTACACAAGATTATTCTATCACTGCCATTGTACTCACTCCCATAGTTAAAAAACGCACCTCCCCTTGAATTGTAATCAGTTGTAATCATCATAGAAATAAACAAATATTTAAAATTTTACATACCATAATTATATCGAGAATAGGAATAAGTAAAAATAATAATAATAAGAATATGACAAAGGGAAGATATGTGTGTATATGTATGTGTATATATATATGTATGTATATATGCATACATAAAGAACAAGAACTCACTGTTTTAGATTTAAGCATAGTCATAGTCTTTAGAGTATAAAATGTAAAAAGAGACAAGTTAATTTATAAATTATATTTTTGTAAACAAGAGCACGGACCATGTGTCTGTGGAGATTTAAATTACTTTAAAAAAAAAAAAAAAAAAAAACGGGGGACACATACGAGTATATCTCACAATGCCTGAACAGGGAAAAGCAAGAATGTCAACCTGTAGTTGATTTAGATTGCAATATTTTAAAGTAATGCAAACAGTGTTAATTGTGCTTCTCAGATAACCAACAACGTTTTTCATTGGCCACCGTGATTCGTTTTAATGATGGTGTCTTGTCTAGTTTCAGTACTTTTAAACATCGGAATCTAAGGCCCGTATTAATAAATCGTTCTTGAGATTGAGATCGCGTCTCAGTCTCAAGACTATTTTTCTGATGCTGTTTTAATAAGCTACAGATTCTCAAGCGTCATGAGGCCATGTCAATGTTGAGAACGGTTTATTAATACGGGCCTAAATCAACTACCTACAGCTTGACATTCTTGTTTTTTCCTTGTTTAAAAGGTTTTATTTTGAGTGGTAGCATCGTCGATTTTCATTTCATTTCATATAGTTTCATTTCAACTGGGTCCATATAGTATACTTATATATGCACTTGGACCTGTATATGTACATTTTAGTATTCCGTAGTAAAATTGAAAAAACGGAACACTTATCGCCTCACCCTGGTATGTCTGCGAGCTGCGGATAGACAGACAGTTGTGATCTATTCTTGAGATTTAAGAATGCCATTTCACACAAATCGTCACTAAAATCGCCACTCAGCATAGATCACGACTGAATAACGTTCTGTAAAATACGGGCCTTACAGTGTTATTTAATGAGAAATATTTGAAAAGCTATTTAGCATAACACTGCTAATGAAAAAACGAACTGTCACACATTAATCTATGACAAAAAATCCCAATGAGTCACAGTGTAACTTGTAGTGTCATCTCATACCACATACCTCCTCCTCTACCTATTCGAACCGCCATCTAATTAATAAAATCTAATCCATTAACAAAGGTCAGAAGTATACCACATTATACTCATAGTATTAGGTAGTAATTACTGTAATTACAACTTAATGCAATTTAGTTAGAGGAAAATTAGTTTAGGGGAGTGAGAGCAGTGTATGTAGGCAGGTATTAACTGGATTCCTGTCAATCTCGACTGACCCGAGTTACACTTAGAATTAAATAATTAGGTACTTAAGCCAATGAAAACCTAAAGACATGAGAACATCTTTTTGCCTGACTACTAAGAAGTTCAAAGCAGGGTACCTAATGTACCTACTCAATGCGTCAGTATGTATGTTACAGACTAAGCACCTCAACCGAATTGGACAAATGAGGTGTCGTTAGATTCGTTCTGTTCCTGAGAGTGTCATACATATTATTATAGTGTTAAATGTCATCATGCTAAATCCAATACTATATTATAAAAAAAAATATGGCGGACGCTAGCCGTCATACCTGTCAACGAATAATTCCAGCAAACCCATCGAGGTAGTTTCGATGTAAGAAATTCAAAAACAAGCATCAATGTTCTATAAGAAAAATTGATTAAATAAAAACGTTCAGAAAGGTTATAAGAAGCAGACTACGGTTAGAACATCTTGGCCAAGTCCTCAAAAAAATATTACCCACAATGAACCGCATAGAGGCCTCCCACGCCGGCCTAATACAATAGACTCTTGTTTTTAATTTTTTCTATGTAGATATTTCAATCGTAGTCGGATTTAACTTACTTTTTTAAAAGTTTTTATAGCATATAGATAGTATAGCTAACGGTAGATGGATTCTCGATTATTGATATGGTCCCCCAACTATCATACCCATTATTTTTTATCGTGACAAATCAGTGGGTTTGAATCACTTTAAGGTCATCAACATTGCGTGCGAGCAACACTTATCTACTCGTGGGGGCGTTGTTAGATAAACAAACATTTCGCCTTAATGGACAGTATCGATTTTACTATGATTCTTTCAATATTTTACAAATGACCGCGAGCCTATGGCTTAATGGCTACGATTACCTCGTTAGTTTCAACTACCGCCTCCTTGGCTCAATGTAAACAACATTGGGTTTACGATTCGGAGGCCGCGGGTTCGATCCCCAGCGAGGTACATGTTTAAGTACTCGGTTTGGTTGGTGGTAGGGCATTTTAAATGTCCGACTGGCTAGCTACCACCATCTTATCTAAATCTGCCGCCAAGCAGCAATGTTAATAGCATTGTTGTGTTCCGGTTGTCAGAGATAAGATAGCCAGTCCCCCAAATGTGTTGGGGTTTCGGGGTCAGTACGCTTCCACCTTCGACCTCGTCTTCACTTAACATCAGGTGTGATTGAGGTCAAGTACGAATCGTCGTGCATAAAAAAAATCCAAGTTACCGAGGCGATGTTTCATATTTTGAGGAGTAGTAACTTTACCATTTAGGCCCGTATTTCAGAATATTGCTCAAGTATAGATCTGCACTTGAGCATAGTAAAAAGAGATGCTGCTATACAAGTTACATAAAGCTGTCCCCTTTTAAGTTGTAAGATCTCTACTTGAGTAACATTCTGTAATACGGGCCATAGTCTAGGTCTCTTCAGGGCAATGTAGTCACAGAGGTATATGTATACAAAAATGGTTTTCGTTGATCTCGAAAAGGCATATGACCGCCGTGACGTTTTGTGGTGGGCCCTTAAGAAGAAAGGTGTGCCTGAAAAATATGGTTGGTCTGGTCTTATTCACATTATCTAGATACAAAATATCCTATATTAAAATATTAAAAATAAAGGATAACATACCCTGGATTAAAGGGTATATTCTACATATATAGTATACCAAATTTCACCCAAATCCGTGCATCTATGTATTTCGCCGTGATTGAACAACGAACAAACAAACAAACTTTCGCATTTACAAAATTAATTAGGTAGAGTTAGACAGACTAATTACCAATCAATAGAATCTCAAAAGGCAGTTCCCAATAGGATAAAGGATATAATTTTTTTTAATGCCTATATCTTTCTATACATATATACCTAGTTGCTACATCTGCAAGTAAAGACGTTCACTCACATGCCCGAGGGAAGTTCACAACAAATGGAATTCGCGACAAGGTCGAACCGAATTGTTCCTGAGGAAACGTTTAATATTCATAGCTGTTTATCTGGATCGCATCGCCTGAAGTCTAAAAGTATGGCTTTTATGCTCAACTTCAAGCATATAGGCGGTGATGCATAGAACGATGTATAGGTTATGTAGGTACCCTATGTCTTTATAGTGTATTAATTGAATTAATTGAGTTTCTACTATAAATGTTTTGTTTTTTAAGCACAACGGGTTAGCACTTGACCTCAATCATACCTGATATTCAAAGTCAAAGAATTTATTGTTCGCCACGATATAAATGTGTATTGGAATTTCTTATCATAGGTACAGAACGTTGGATACAATGTAACGCCCTGTAAGGACATTGCAATTATGAAGAGGGCTCTACCCTTATAGGGCGCTACATTATAACGCCCTGTAGTTATGTTAACTGATGTTAAGTGAAGATGAGGCCGAAGGTGGAAGCGTATGATCCGGAAACCAGATGGGGTTTTGGGGAACTTTCTATCTTATCTCTGACAACCGGAACACAACAATGCTATTAACATTGCTGTTCGGCGGCATATTTAGATAAGATTGTGGTAGCTAGTCAGGTCAACATTTAAAATCCACCAACTAAACCGAATATTAAACAACCGAATACTATCGAACCCGCGACCTCCGAATCGTAAACCGTATATTGTTTACATTACATTGAGCCACACAACGAGCCACGAGGGTACGGTCAAAAATTATTATGATGTGTGGGTTTATAAATCATCTGTATCTATACCACAAGCATTTCTAATATTTAACAGGCGTGCTGTGTGTTTCAGGTCTGCAAAAACAGAACGATCCCGTCTGTTCCCGTGGGTGTCATAAAAGGCGACTATAGAACTTTTTCCACTGAAAATCATAGACTAATTGTGTGCATTTCTATATATTTCAAAAGGTGAACTGTGGATGTACCTAGTTTGAAGCATTAAACTGTTAATGTTTGGAACAACCAAATACTTGTGTTTGGTAAGTATATCTCTGACCACGAATGTATGTATGTATGATAGTGAAAAAATGCCACAAACATTGGCATGGACATTTTAAAAATGGAAACTTGTTAACATCCAACCTACTCGTTATTAAATATTTTGGACACTTACACCAATTATCTAGACCCAAACTAGGCAAATCTTGAACTGGCTACATCTTCATTTTAAGAACTATGCTCTTGTCGGTGGAGTAATGACCACGTCTCTCTACTTTCCGCCCTCGTTTTAACCTCTTGGTACGACACGACATTCACCTTTTCTTTCACTTGGTCAAAGTAATTACGACTAGGTCTTCCCCTTCCTCTCTTAACTAAATGACATAAGATGCCTGTAAGCCACAGTTGAGAACCGAAGAGGAAAGATGTATTTTATTTTTGTGTGCAATAAAGAATTTAATAATAATAATACGTCACTTGATACGACACGATATTTTTTGGAAAAACATAATTGAAGGAACTGGCTACTAGGTAACGAATAAACATACATAATATTTATATAAACATACATGACTCAGGAATAAATGTTAATTTTCATCACTCAATCATTTAACCCTACCGGGATTCGAATCCGCAACCGTTAATTTCGAAGGTAGGGTCGACTACACCAATCGGTCGTCAAAGTATGGTATCAAATTATTGTCATACCCACCCTTCGACAAGATTTGGACGAACGTCGTCGATTTCGAACTAAACCAAGTGGGTAAGCTGTCTGCAATATAATGATAAAAGTAATCACCTAGGAGTAGGAGCTAGATTAAGAACCATTCTGTGATCTCTATGTACAACTAGTCGAAAGAGATAGATAAATTCATATTTCTCCAGCGAGAAAAGGATGGCAATAATACCTACTTAAGAATCATGTGGACCTTACTGTCGAGTACAGCTTTGGGTATTATATTAATTCTGTGCTTTGGGTATAGAGCAAACAGGCCGCACCCCTAATAATTTAAATAAATCCGGTATTTTATTATGTCAAGGCATGACAACCGAGCAAGCAATTCACATAATGGAAAGTAATTACTACCTACTGCCCATAACGCTTGTAACCTCCCAAAGGTAATGCCCATTTTTTCATACCGGAACACTACTGTGCCCCGTATTCAAAATGATTCGACAATCGATATTCTTGGGTTTAGCTGAGTTGTACATTAGTTCATTCAAAGGACAACAGATTTCTTAATATGGAGACAGTGCACATGCCAATCGCTTCGATATGCTTATTTTGGACACAAATCGATGTATTGGAGCTCGCTCGCCGGCAAGTGTACGACTAAAATCTGTAGCAAACAGCCGGTAAGCACGAGCCTCTCGCTCGACGGTGTTTTGTTATTAATTGTACGCAATCTATGTTATTGTGGAACGGACTTCCGGCAGCGGTATTCCCGAACGAGTACGACATTGGAACCTTCAAGAAACGAGCCTACACCTTCCTCAAAGGCCGGCAACGCATCTGTGACCCTTTTGGTGTTGCGGGTGTCCATGGGCGGCGGTGATTGCTTTCCATCAGGTGACCCGCATGCTCGTTTGCCGCCCTCTCATATAAAAAAAAAATATTCTGGCAAAGCCCGTATCATTGCTTCGAGAAGCAAACGTCGTTATTTTAGGATTTTTACCTATACTTGGCTAGAGTTCATCACACAAACATATGCCCCAAGCGAGATTCGAACCGGCGATCTCCAGACATAGTATTTAGGGCTTCTAACCATTGCACCAAACACTCATCGACTACATAGCCACGTTCCACCAGGTGAGTCCACCAGGTGAGGGTCTCTGACTATCATAAAAACCGTTTTAGAGCGTATTTTTTCTACAAGGGTTTTTACGTGTTTATTTGTCTGTGGTCTTTACTTTACCTACAATGTTTTCGTTTACAAGGTCGTATGCAAAGCAGTAAATATTGGTGAAGTAAACACTGGATTGTGTACCGGTCCGCAGGTCGCTATAGCAACGTGTGTACTAACAAAATTAGGCAAATATACGACACCAACGTCGGCTTAACTAGCTTAGGCAACACCCTTGCAGTGTTTTGAATATTCACCCTTTTAATGAGGGTAGGTATGTTCATTATTAATTATTCCGAGATCCACGTAAGGCCTTCTGAGGAACTGATCTAGAAACTACTTCAGCCTCCGTATTCTAAATGGTTCGACAATCGATATCGGAAAGTTTTAAAGCTTATAAAATTGTATTAGCTATTTAAAGCTTTATTAAAAAAAAGAACAGCCGAGACGATTTCCCTTCCCGAAACGAGTTTGGACATACTGACTTACAGATGAATAAGCCCTATTATTATTACGAGTAGATTTAAATTAACATTTAACTTATGTCATGTATTTACTTGGAATAAATTCTTGATGTTTGAAGTGTGGAATGAGTTTTTGTTCAAGGAAAGGCATTCGAAACTCTCCTATACCGAGTCGAATATCGACTGTCGAACCACTTAGAATACGGGCCAATCAAAAAATAATTAAGAAAGGAATCGCTTCTTTAAAAATAAAGTAACTAATATGTTAATATTTCAGTTAAGTCTAGATCAAGGAATTCAAAGAAAAAGTAATATCTGACAGCATTCCTACTGCATATTTTCAGTGTACCAACCAATACTTGTTGCGCTATGTTGGAGGACTTTAGGATAACAACGTTATATGGACAACGAAATACTTTCTTTCATGATAATTAGAGATGAACAGGACAAGGGTCCATCTGATGGAGATCCCATCACCACACTCCTCCCACCGTAACTCCTATAAGCAACAACAATAACAGTGGCAGTTAGTGGACACAGGCAGCGCCAACTGAAGGTATACGGTGCCCACCGTGACTCTATTGCTATATTAGACCCCAGACTAATTAAAGAAAGAAATAAGGAATGTAAGTAGGAAAAAGAAGTTTTCCAGTTCGCCCCTCGGCATATGGGATTGTAGCCAACGAAAAAATACTGAGGCCGACCCTATGAGGAAGGAGGACGAGTGAAGGTCGACCCCAAAAAGGTACACCACGAGCTTCGCCTAGCGGGGCAGTGTCAGACAAGAAAAGGGTCAATAATAAAAGGGACAAAACCGCTTTTTAAAAGGTCGGAAATTGTGACTATTTGAGAACAAGTCGCCACAGAACACCGGACGGATTACAGAATTTGGAAGGAAAGTGGTCACTACCTATAGGTACCGTACAGTACATTCGTAATAGGTATCGTATATACAATCATATATTCATAACGTTCCATTAAAAAACCTGCCACCCCAATTTATTTATTAAATCCATCAAACACAACTACCTATCGTAGTGACTTCCACGTTATTCTCTATCAACTTCGAGTTCAAATTGATTATATGTATACGTATAGATACATATATGTATACTATTAGAAATAACACACGTGGTCTACTATCGCCTGAGCGACTAGTTGCTTTGCTCGATTTTGTATATAGGCTTCGCTCACGAATGCGTCTCTGCGGGTTCCGTGTCCAACGTTTGAAGATTCTCGTGGGAATTTAAATCACAGTCAGACGGACGGTTGCATGTGCAAGTGCAACTACAAATCTAGCGTATGGTTATTCAACTACGGCTTTGATATACATGGCCCCGAGAAAAAAAGTGATGATCCATTTGCACAGTTCCTCAGATGGTAATTTTAATAAAAGAGCCTTATGCCAAACAGCAAAAGCTTCCCATTTGCTTCTACAGTCTCTGCCCTTGCCCAGAGATGCGTGGGATAAGCAAGAAGATTATACCAGCGGAGCGAATATTACGGAAACAGTATTGGGGGTGACTGATTGCTTGTCTCGTCCAGCCCCTGTAGCATGACAAGCACGATAAACGTTTGTCGCGCGAGATAATATTGGTCCTGCTCATTCGCTTGGACGAAATATACAACTACTCGTATCCTATCCTCACTTCTATGTCGCGTGCGACAAACGATATCATGCTACGCAGGCTGGTGTAGCTAAAAAGCAGGTAATAATCAACTTGCTTCACATATACAAGCTTTTATAAGTCCATTAGTGAATATAATTTCTCCTATGGAGAAATTTGCATCCCTTTCCATGGGACGATTTACCTTAATCGCCACCTTGGGTAGGCGGGGCGGAGATCTCAATTTTTTTAAGGAGTCCCCACCAATGACGCTGCTTCCTATCACTTGTCTCTACTGTTATGCAGATGCTCACGATGTTTAGTCGAGTTTTATGACACTCGAGTCCTAACCACACGACCACTTGCTACATCACCTTTTTTTATGATTGACTGGATTTGCGTTTGACCACAATCTCACCTGATGGAAAGTGACGATGTGGTCGAAGATGAAGCACGCCATCCCAGTAAATGCCTATTCACTCTGCTCTTTTTAAAAAAGATTTGGCTTACCTACGTCTGATATTTATATTCTTTTTAGCCAAAACTGTTAGGCCTGTATTTCAGAATGTTACCCAAGCAGAGGACAGCTAAAAAGGGACAGCTTTATGTAACTTGAATAACGGCATCTGTTTCTAACTATGCTCAAGCGCAGATCTACGGCCGAGCAACAATCTGAAAGCTGCCAAGGTTGGCAATAATTTCATTAGGCTGTTATTAAACGGGTTGGAACTAATCCCTGTTCTAAGCCCCGAGCTTAAGAAGAAGAAGATCGGTCACTAGTGAAAGTGTCAATACAAAATGAATCTATATCTACCTGTGCATCATATATTATGACGTTACAGACAGGTGACAGGGGTTAGTATAGATCCACACATGTTCAACCATTTCTGGTGTGCAAAAAAATATAGTACATGTATATGCTACATTACGTTATTATAATTATAATCTCTTATTATTATTATCTCTTTATTTATTACTGTTGTTAAATAAATCAATTTCATTATAACCTATAAATCATATCAGGTATTACTACACCCTTCAATCGGTCATGCAACTAATACCTACATGCGATAATCGGCTGTCTGTAGTCAGTCTGATGGAGCTTCAGTCAATACGAGTACCTTCACAAGTCAAACGTCGATAACAACTTCCTTATGCTCAACAGTTGGTTGTTCACGAAAATCACGGCATGCATTGTATTGAAAACAATTGATGTGACATTCTGTACCATTTATCTATACACCATTATAATACAACTTCTATTGTGTCTGGTACCTGCACGTGAACGGGTAATAAAGTGGAATGACTAAGGGCCGGTTAATAAATCGACCTTTAGACTGAGATCGCGTCTCAGTCTCTATACAATTTTTTTTGATACTGTTTGATATTGCAACAGATTCTCAAGGTCATCTCAATCTTAAGAACGGTTTATTAATACGGGTCTAAGTGTGGAATAAGTAGATTAATATCCAAAAGGTACCTTCTACTATACTCTTATCTCTAGTGAGTCATCTTCATTATCAAATCAATCACAGGACGTCCACTGTTGAAAATAGTGTATTAAATTAGGGAGTCGAGCTTCACTTGACTCTCTCACCCATAGGGTTAGCCGCTTTGGCTTTTTGCGTCACATTAGCTACACTCCCATTTGCTGGGGGGGAGGTGGGACTTTCTTCCTCTCCTACTTTTCACCCTTAAATTCTTTCTTTAATTAGTCTGGGGTCCAAGGTAGCAATAGAGTCACGTAGGGCACCGTCTACCTTCAGTAGGCGCCGTGCAGAGTACCACTGTTGATCCTGGCTTACAGGAGTTACAGTGGGGAGGAGAGCGGAGGTGGGATCTGTTGAAAATAGTCTCCATAGTTTCCAGAGCAACCAGTTGGAAGCGGCCCTTGTGATTGGACGAGTGGGACACTAACTAAGTACATATTCGTACTGTTATATCCATAATTAATACCGAGTAAAATGCTGACTCGTAACTTTCTTTCTAATAAAACTAGTTTGCGCCACGCGGTCACAAGCAGTCTTGTAGTGTGTTGACACACCCGTTTATATAAAAAAACTAAACGGGGTCCACCGCACCGCAATACGTAGCTGCTAGGTGAGGAGAAAATTTAACATATTTCTTTTGCTAATGTCTTTTGATCAATCAATCAATCAAATACGCTTTATTGTTTAAATAGGGAAGGTACATTTAAATATCTTATAGAAACTACAAATTAGGCGGCCTTATCGCTAACAGCGATCTCTTCCAGGCAAACCTATCATCACGGAATTCAATACGAGTATTTAAATGGGTTAGCACAAATAATTTCTTAATTGTTAAGTACATCTGAAAGTTCTGCATATTGAAATCAAAAAATGTTATCTTTGATATTTGATATTCAGCAAATCCAAATTTACCACGGCAGTGCACACTATATTACATTTTGCTTTTAACCGCCTCCGTGGCTCAATGTAAACAACATAGGGTTATGAATCAGAGGTCGCGGGTTCGATCCCCAGCGGGGTACATGTTTAGTACTCGTTTTGGTTGGTGGCAGAGCATTTTAAATGTCCGCCTGGCTAGCTACCTCAATCTTATCTAAGTCTGCCGCCAAACAGCGATGTTAATAGCATTGTTGTATTCTGGTTGACAAAGATAAGATAGCCGTCCCCTAAATAAGATGGAATTTCCGGGTCAGTACGCTTCCACCTTCGACCTCATCTTCACTTAACATCAGGTGTGATTGAGGTCAAGTGCTAACCCGCTGTGCATAAAAAAAACCTACAGGGTGCCCCGTAAATACTGGATAACACGTAGACTGCAAATTGGTGACCCAATGACTCAGTTCTGTATCAAAATTTGACCTTAGTAAAAAACTGAAGGTTTTCAAGATAATCTAAATTAAAACCACTTCTAAATTAGTGTTGTCTTTGTGCTCCTGAAATAATATTGTCTCAAAGCTTTGTCACAGCCATGATATACGATTCGAGAGGAAACATGTCTTCATTTAAGTACTACGGTAAAGCGTAGCACGCTCGCGTAGCTTATATTATTCGCCACGCTACGCTACGGCGGAAATAACAAAACAGCTTCGTGACGTGCGGGAGGGGGGAGGATTTACGAGTATATGACACTCGACGAATAGTAATTTCTTTGTATCACATAAAAAACCCTGCCTAAAAACCTTTATAAGTATGTCAAGATCACTTTAAGATTCGGAAAGTAAGTTAATGCCGTAAAAACAAATGAAAGGCGTCAGTCCTGAATCCTACAACCTTGGGATCTTTAAGAGCAGAGTGAATAGGCATTTACTGAGATCGCGTGCTTCATCTTCGACCACATCGTCACTTTCCATCAGGTGAGATTGTGGTCAAACGCGAATCCAGTCAAAAAAAAAAAGGCGAAAAAGCAATAACTATTTAAAAACTAAAAAACCCGACAGCATGATTTGTATTTTGCGGGCGCTATGTTGGATTTCTTTACCATACAATGTATCCTATGACACTTTAGGGATCACGACGAATCGAAGACACTTGCACTTCAAAATCGGTCGAGTCGTTTAGGCTACAGGAGGTAACATAGAAATCTACATACTCGTAATTACATACAAACATACACTTAAACACCCTCCTGTGCAGGTTAATCCTTCTTTTTGGGGGTGTCGGTTAAAAAACTAATAGGTGTTGCATACATTTTGATGATCTGCCAGTGAGTGGAACTTTTGGTATGAAAATACCTACCATCAAAACGATAGAAGGATCGAATACGCTTTGAAAGGCATAACTATGAATTTACAGCGGTATGGAGTTGTAGATCTTAGTATTCAATATTAATTTAACGTGATATATCTGCCCGTTCTGAGATGCGGTTGTCCACACGGACAAGAAAGTAATCTATCAAGGGTTCTGTTTTTCCAAAGTGACTAACGAAACCATAAAAAAATACAGTCGAATTATTAACCTTCCCTTTTTTGGAAGTTGGTTAAAAATTGATTATTATCATGACGGCCTTCATTAGATAGCAATTTACCTTTGATGTTTTGATGCACGCAAAGCAACAGTTCTGTTTATTAAGCCATAAATTATTGACGTGGAACTCGACGGAAGTCATCATAATGGTAATTAAAATGGGGAAACTAATTTGTATTAGGTGGGTACTTTCAAAACTTGAAGGCCGAGGTCACGGAGTTTACTTCCTTTACCTATCTATGTATACAATGCTTCCTTATATCCAACTAATATTATTACGCGGAGCTTTTTTATGGATTGACTGGATACTTGACCACAATCTCACTTGACGAGTGTCGATGTGGTCGATCTCAGTAAACGCTTGTACACCACATTCCAAGGATTTCGGAAAGACTAACTTGTCGGAAGGGAGTTTCGCAGCCCCAAGACATCCCGCAGAAGATCGGTATGTAACTCCAGACTTCGTTTTTAAACTAATCCGGACATTGTTGGATTCTCCCCTCTAGATAAGATTGTATAACTTTATGATTCTCCATTAATCACCCAATTTTACTGACTTCTGTCTAGAATTGTAAAAGGTAGACACTTGTATTTGTTCTAAGGAACCCCCACATCGATTTTAGAGATATAAACATTTTCATCTTCTGCTTACGCATTTTATTTTTTAGGGTTGCGCGTCCCAATGGTTTAATACGGAAATCTTACAGGATCATAAGGCCCTTTTTCTTCGATACGGTTAAAGCACAGTATAACCATATTTTTTGGTTATACTGTGGCTAAAGTATCAAGCGTCTGCGACTTCATTTGGTATTGTATGTACTCGTATTTCTTTCTACACCTATTACTATGTAAAAATTTGAAATGTTTAATTCAAACCTACACAAGGCTATGCCTGTCATACTCATACTCTCATACTGATTGACCTATGATCGATAAGTAAAGAGTAAATACTTCCCGATGACCAAGAAACTTAAAACAACTAAAGGCAAAACTAATGGATTTCTAATTGTATGCGAAAATATCATCAACATGTTTGTCAAGGTGTAGAGTAGGGATGGTCGCACTTGATCAGTTTTTTTATAACTCAAACAATTCGAACTTCAGCTATTTATCTAAAAAGACAATAGATTTACTGATCTTCGTTTAATTTATGGCATAACGTTTATTAGAGACTAGCTTTCCGCCCGCGGCTTGCCTGCGTGGAATAACTTTAGCGCGGAAATTTATTTATCCCGCGGAAACTACTCACTTTATCGGGATATAAAATATCCTATGTGTTAATCTAGGGTACATTCTATATATATACCCAATTTCATCCAAATCCGTTTAGCCGTGATTGAGCAACAAACAAACAAACATCCACACTTTCGCCTTTATAATATTAGTTAAAAGTTAGATTTGGTCCAGTAGAGAAGTAGGTTAGGGCCTGGAGAAGGACATCATTAACAACATTAAGATTACAAGAGTCTGCGGTAAATATATTTGTGTTCAATAAGTAGAACACAATAATTATCATCACAAATTATTGTAAATTATTTTGTGCGATGAAGAGTACTTGTAGTCAATTCACGGAGGCAAAGCCGCGGGCTGAAAGCTATAACTTAGAAAGTAATCTGTACATGCGTGAATATTTAAACAGTGCCAATGATTGATGCTTCTCAAAATCGTGTAGTGTAGAAACTTCCAGCAGTACTGGTGTTACGAGGAAATTATTATTCTAAGTTCAGTAATAGAATACTTTACAACCCCCTTCATTTAGGACTCTACTTCGTCGTCATCAAAAGCGTAGAATACCACTGCTGGACATGAGCCTCTACATTAGAATTTGCTCTAATTGCCTCGCTGACGGATTAATAATCTCAGATATGTTTTGAGAGCATATTTTATGCACAACGGATTACTGCTTGCCTTAAATGGCCCCTAATGTTAAGTGAAGATGAACCCCCAACTAAATGCGGGAACTGGCTATCTTATCTGAAATATGCATCAATATTGCTGATTGGCGACATACTTTAATAATATGGTGTTAGCTGTCCAGGAGAACATTCAAAAATACCACAAACCGAATGCTGGACATGTACATACTCTGCTGGAAATCAAATCCGCAACCTTCGTTTTGTAAATCTTAACTTGGAGTCACGGAGGCAGCTCTGCACTAATGCTGCTGCATCACTCGTTTTTTTTTACTCCAACGGGGACTCTATTCCATTCTATCGAAAACCACCCGACAGGTTAAACTTCCAAAGAATCGATGACTAAGTGACTGTACATGTTTATATCATCGTAATCACGACAATGAAGCGTCGTAATCCGATTATTGCCTCTCACCCTTCACCTTTTAGCTAAATGCAAACAAATTACATTTCGATGAAATCGTTTCAGTGGGTGAACCCTACGGAAGTTCATGGAAACAAGGTTATCATAAAAGAGCTCGTCATGTGCGACTCTAAATAACACGCTAGTTTCCCGATTTAGTTCTTTTTTGCGATTCCGTACCTCAAAAGGTAAAAACGGAATGGTTATACGATCATGTTACAACAAATTACCCGAGTTAGTGACCAGTGCACTCTCAGTGAACTCTTTCAAAAACAGACTGGACAAAGATAAAAATATACCTCTAACACACATACAAATATTTTATTTGCTATTAAATATATTTAATGTCAGGTTAACTCATGCAATTTAGTTCTTGCCTCTAATCATGTTAAACATGCTGTTAACATAGCACTCGGTAAATTATTTAACAAAATTTTAATATGCAAACGCTATTATGCAAAGCGACGGATCACTGCTCTTGCATTCATTTGACATTTTGTAATTACATTTTATTTTTTTTAATTTTTTTTTCATTTTATTTTATTATCTATCAAATTACAAATGTCAAACTTATTAAATCATGTTTATAAAATTTCAAAATGTGAAATCTATGTAAGAGCAGTATACAACTCGCACACGCATATAATAATTGTTTTTTGTCAGGAACTATGACAGCAGCATCAAGAAAATTAATACTAAATGCTAAGGCCTACAGCGCCCTAACTAGCTGAAGTGAGTGATTGATGTTCACAACCTTTTTTCTACCGGGAGGGATACCCACTAAAACCCCGCGGCGACCTTCTCGGCAGTAGGGAGGACCTGGGAACGCATAAGCGGCTATGTATTAAATTGACCCCATTGTCTAGATAATAGCCAGCATGACCCATTTGTGATTAGTACGGAGGTGACTGTAGTTCTCGTTGACTTAGTATTTTTGGCATGGAGTAAAAGAAGGAAAGAAAGTATGTGAATACCGCAATTATAAGTTAGATTTTTTTTTGCTGCATTTGTAAGTTTCTTAGATACGGAACCCTTAGAGCTTTCTTACTCGCACTTGAGCGTATTTTGATACTAATAAGTAGGTAATAATGCCGATGGCTGATGATAAGCTAACTTTCATATAAATTAAAATAAACGTAGGTACAAAAAGAAAACATGGCGATGCTATCGCACTTCCCATCGAACCAACACAGCTAATAGTTAGATTAATGCTAGGGGCGATTCGTACAATATATGAAATATTTTTTTTTTTATGGTTAACTGGACACGCCTTTGACCACAATCTCACCTGATGGGAAGTGACGATGTGGCCGAAGATGAAGCACGCGATCTCAGTAGAGAAGTAATATACACATACAATTACATTATTTACGAAAAACTATGAGTGTTAGTTATATGTTTGTGTGTGCTGTCCTTGTCCGGACGTATCTTAGACCACGTATTAACGTGTCCGATTTGAGTGTGATTTTTTTTATATGAAAGACAAAACGAGGAAACATTGTGTTTGATGAAAGTCGGTTAAGCCGTTTCGAAGATATTTAGCTTATAACACAAGTTTTTGATGTACTTCCATGATATCAGTTTAGAGTTTTCGAATTTATGTAGCTTTTAACTCTATATTTAGGTTTCAGTCTACCTGGACGATATAATCATTTGTTCGATCAATGTTGTCGCGGCTTTTCAAAATTTTCAATTTACTTACATATAGGTATTTAAAGTGGTGGGGAAGAGGAAGACAGGAAGGGCTAGAAGAACATACATGGTACAAGTAAAAGAAAAAGTAAATGCCGTGTTATATCAGGAAGTCAAAGTAAAGGCGGAATGTAGAGAAGTGTGGAAAGGACTCCATACCGACGAGAGTATAGCTCTTAAATATAAGAGAGAGGAATTTATAGTTATTTATATTATTGTCGGACTTACTTACATGTAAAATACGCACTGATTCGACATAAAAATATTAAACATTTGCAAGTTGAAGAGCAGTGATAGCATTAAATTAAAATCTGCAGGAATGTAGTAAAGGTAGAAGAACCGTTATCCGAGTTTCAATCTAGTGATGTTTTCAGTAGATTCTCTAGGGTATTATTAGGTTGTCTACCCGTGGGCGCGCCCATAGTGGCTGTGTGAGACAGAGAAGACTGATAAAGAGCCAATGAACTATCGTACTAGCCTTTGTGAGGGGTGTGCGACAGACAGGATAGATTTGACTCTGAGCTCTTTTGGTACATACAAATGTTTCATCGAAACATAGGACTATATGAATTGATAGAGTTGTGGTATCCATACCAGTTGTGTAGTGTATGTTGTGTTTGTTAGTCACATGATTTATTCACTACTAGCTTTCCGCCTGCGACTTCGTCCGTGTGGAACATTTCACCAGAATCGGTTTAGCAAAAAAAATTGCCTATATGTTAATCCAGGTCCAAATCTGTTAACCAACCAAAATGTCATCCAAATCCGTTTAAGCGTGAAGA
Organism: Oegoconia quadripuncta; assembly: GCA_949316235.1. NCBI lineage: Eukaryota > Metazoa > Arthropoda > Insecta > Lepidoptera > Autostichidae > Oegoconia > Oegoconia quadripuncta. The sequence goes on from OX438743.1 coordinate 16,988,713, forward strand.
GGCAACACACACACACTCAAACTATCGCATTTATAATATTATGGTAGTTAGGATTCGGATAGTTGAGATTAGTGGGGATGTTTATTTCTCTTTTTATTGGTTTTCTTTATTCTATTTAATCGATGGTGAGCGTTACAAATAAAACACAAAATATATAAGAAACTTATGACTACGATATGTTAAATGGTACACAAATAAAAACAACAACAATAAAGAACGCAAATAAATTGTTTTCTGACATATCTGTATACCTACGGCCTTCAGTAACTCCACCCAGTATTCAGGGTTTGGCTGCTCAGCTGTCGGTCACTATGTTCAATCGTTTACCATTTTAGCAGTTTCGAAGACATTTAGCACTTAACACTTTTTTTTATTAACGACGTACTTGACCTCAATCACACCTGATAAGTGAAGATGAGGTCGAAGGTGGAAGCGTACTGACCCGGAAACCCCAACACATTTGGGGGACTGGCTATTTTATCTCTGACAACCGGAACACAACAATGTTATTAACATTGCTGCTTGGCGGCAGATTTAGATAAGATGGTGGTAGCTAGCCAGCCGGACATTTAAAATGCCCTACCACCAACCAACTCGAGTACTTAAACATGTACCCCGCTGAGGATCGTAAACCCAATATTGTTTACATTGAGCCACGGAGGCGATGATTTTGTTATTTATCATATAATAATCTCTGTCAGTCGCGGGATTTCTAATTTTTTTAGATAGTTGTGTGAACCACACACTGATTGTAGTTGTTTTACATCGCAAAGTCTCCATTTAGCGATTGTTTAGCGATACTGCGCCCGAATAACTAAATTATGCAAAGCATATTGGCATAACAAAGGCCGTAGTGCTAAAAGCAGTGAATATATCGCCGGCAGACTTCCCCAACTAGGTCATTGTTTCACGATATGCTAAATAACTAATCAGTAGTAGTACTCTGGGGGCGAATGAAGGAGGACAAGAGCCCCTTCGTCTCAAAGACAATAATTTAACACTATGAGAAGCGGGCGTCTCTATTCAAAGGCAGTATATCACCTCTAGCTAATAATTTTCAATTTTCTTATTATTCCTGAAATATTACTTTACATACATACATTACGTCACAACCTTTGTCCCAAATGCGGTGGTCAGAGATATCCCAAACATTAGTATTTGGGTGTTACAAATATTTCAGAGTTTAATGCTTGAATAAACATCCACGGTTCACCTTAGGAAATTTAAAACAAATACACACGTGATATGGGGCGAGCCCATCTCCTTTAAACCGTGCAAATCTAATACTAAAATAATAATAAAAATGGTTTATTTTCTCAACACAAATGCCGCTTTACAAAGTGATTTTAGGACTAGGTAACACATAGAACACATTACAGGTCACTAGGCCCCCCAGCTATGGACATAGTGTATAGAGCAGAGATATGGTGATTGAGGAAGAAACACTTAAGGAAAGAAACAAACGAGAAGGAAATCACGAAACATAAGACCTGGTTTTTGGAGTGGAGGTGTAGTGTTGTGCACTGTTTTTAACACCCGATGAAAAACGGGTGTTATGTGTTTGTTGGCGTTATGTGTTTATGTATGTCCAGTCTCTGTCCGCAAGCAATAAGCGGTCCAGTTGGAGTGCTGTTTCCAAAGTTTCAATTTATAGTTGTTATTTAATAATAAATTACCCTAGTACTTGCAAGATTTCTTCGGTTTCGTCGTAGTTTAAATTTTGAAGCCAGTAAGTAACTATTTTTTTACAGCGAAAACGATTTAGCATGTAAAGTGTTAGTTTTTTATGAATTTTATTAGATGTTTTTCCCATAGTCGCTTTTTTACCGGACATCCATAAGAAGAGACGGGTTGGTTTTTCTTGTTACGAACGAAACTTTTTCTGTACATTACATTAACAGCCTATAAAAGTCCACTAATGGACGTAAGCCTTTCCCTTTGCATATCTTTCCATCAGAGGTTTTGCCGTAATCGCCACACTGCGCACTGGGCTTATTGGCGGTCCCTGATTTTTTAGGGGCTCCGCATTAATGACGCTGCTGCCCACTACTGATATATTAATCATTTTTAATACCCACCGGAAGAGCCGGGTTGACCCTACTCTGTCGGGAACCATATGAAACGAACGACCGATTGCTGTAGATAAGTCCAAACGACGCACTACTAGTGGATAGTGACCCTAAGAAAGGTTGCAGGTACGAATAAATTTAAAGATACTATAAAACAGAAATTTATTAAGAATGCATATTATAAAATATCAGATTATTTAGATGATAAATATTCATGGACATAAACAGCCCGTTCGCATAACCAGGCATTTTCGCATAACACAATTAATAATGAAATATTATAATATAAAATAATGATTAATAATTTTGTAATATCAAAACCTTTTTTTAAAAAAGAGCAACCTCTCGAGTTTCTTGCTTGTTCTTCTCAGGGGAAAATTGCCTTTTGACCAAGCAGTACCTTAAAAAATGTACAACCTGAGTATTTTAAGTGTACCTACAAAATAAAGCATTTTTTGATTGATTTTGAATCCCGCGAGGTCTAAATGTTTAAGTGATGAATACGAACATTTAACTATTCCCGAGTCATGGATGTTTATATAAATATTTATTTATGTTTATCCGTTATCTAGTACCCATAGCACAAGCGTTGCTTAGTTTGTTACTAGATGATTGGTGTAAGTATCCGAAATATTTATTTATTTTCTTTACATTTAAGTATAAAAGGATAAAATGCGCATTATGGTGATTGCAAACTTTTGGAAAAACTTTTCCACTGTAAAAGTTAACATCAGTAGGCGCGTCGAGTACCATTCAGTACGATCTCTACTTTCAGTACAAGCTCATCTAAGCACAATTTTCAGCTCTGTTTATTTCAATTCTATCAATCTTATTTATATCCTAATGTGTGTGATAATAATAGTTAAAGAGGTATCGTTGGTTAGAGTACTACTTATAGAATGGTAAGTCTGTAGATAATCCTGAAAGTTTAGTTCCAAAAAATAGATCCAATAGATTTTGAGTTATTAAGGTGTCAAAAGTAGCTCCAAATGCTTCCGTAACGGCTGCGGCGGCGGCGTCGCCAGTTACGTTTTCTTGCACTTGGCTTGCTATGCTACCACGTCTCTTGATATATAAATTAAAAAAACTAAAACTAATAATTTTAAAGAGAAAATTAATTGGTGACGTCACTCTTGATTACGAACAACTTTCCCCAAGGAACCATAGTCGAATTCGATCAAAAAAATTTTAGATTACCCACAAAGTAAACCATACTGAAACCACATTTAGTATGGAAGTCCAACAATTTTCGTCTGAATTTGGCTAAAGTTCGAAGTGGAAGTTGTTCGTAATCAGGAGTGGAGTTACCAGTAAATAGATTTGATTGTTTTGCTTTTCTATTCGGTTTTTGAGCAGTTGGAATTCTCATAATCATTTTTTTAACAATTCTAGGACAAAAGTCGCTCAATTTCAAGACTAAAGTCGACTCTAAGGCCCGTATTAATAAACCATTCACAAGATTGAGAACAGTCTTGTGACCGGTCTCAAGTAAACGTGTTGATTAATAAACTGAACTTGAGACCTGAAAAGCACGTGCTTACTCAAGCAGTACTCACTTGAGAGTTTCACGTATTAATAAACGGAACTCACTTCATTCGCCGCTGAGGCGAATATTTGAGACGTGATCTCAGCTGAGTAGACCTCAAGATTGGTTTATAAATTAGCACGGAGCTTGTGATAGCGTCAACATCTTAAGACGCATCTCGGGTGATGCTTTAATCTATAACGCTATCTTAAGACGAAGACTTTAAAGGCCGGCAACGCATCTGTGACCCTTTTGGTATGTTGCGGGTGTCCATGGGCGACGGTGATTGCTTTCCATCAGGTGACCCGCATGCTCGTTTGCCGCCCTCTCATATATAAAAAAAAAAAAACGCATCTCGGGATGATCTCGGGTGATACAGCCTCAAGACTTGTATGAGATTGGTTTATTAATACGGGCCTAAATGACCCAAGCGTATACCCTTTAAAAATATTATCAAAGTAGTACATACTGTAACAAATCTGTAGTGTCAGATTATCTAGATATGAAAATACACTGTATGATTATATTATGATCTGTTTTATTTATTACACTCTAGGTAAGTGCTTACTTAGTTACCATACATGGAATTGCTATTTAATTATGATAACCAAACTAAACAGAGACTGAGGTTGATTTTATGTAGGTAGGTATAAACATATAAATAAAAGATATAAAAATAAACTTGCTGTTCATGGCAATCGCTTATACAAAGTTACTACGTCATTCTAGGGACAATGTATACGCCTTTATAATAAGGTTCCAGAAGACACTCAAAATTTGCCTTTAAATAAATTTAAAACCACCATTAAACGGAAACTATGTGCCAAAGGCTATTATAAATTTTCTGACTATCTAAATGATAAGAACGCATGGACATGAACCGCTCGGCGATATCCAGTCTATTATTTTTTGTCGAATAGTATAGATTGCATAAATTGTATTGAATGTAATTTAAAAAGAGCTACCTATGAATTTCCTGGTTGTTTTTCTCTGAGGCGTCGGCCTAGTGAATGAGCGATAATTGTATGTCATGACAATTTCAAATGTTATTTTTTTTATCTTACGAAATAAAACTTTTTTTAATTTGAATTTGACACAATCAATGGAACAGTCGTAGGTCCAAAATATTCCAAATAACAATTTTGTCTATAATAATATTTTTTTTAAGTATCGAAAAGTGCTCCTACAGCACTCAAATTGTATGCGAAATGCTGTTTTATTTAGTAGAACAACTAACAACACAAAGAGACATACGCGAATAGCAACTCTGTTTTATATTATTTAGTGACTAGAGAATAAAATCTTCGTAGTGGTAACTAATTATATTAGAAACAACGAGCGTAGCAGCCAAGCGTAGCAGCCTAGCTCCGTAGCAACTTGTAGCATATTGGGAGAGACCAACCTGATATAATATTTTGCAAACCAGATGACGCAATAAAGCAACAGCTCTATACTATTAATGTATGTATATACGATTCGACGAATTACGTCGTATAAATTCCACACGCAAGTTGTTGTATGACGTTTATTGACTTTCTAAGTTTCCTAAAAACACCCCCACGAGTGCCGTTTGTTTGGTGAAGTGGAACAAGGTCGAAATGAACGGCGCGGCCTACCGTCTGCAACGGCCGTGTTTCTAAAATCAATATAATGGCAACGATCGCATCGCATTATGTCACTAAATATAAACAAAATAAATCTATCCAATCGGAAGATGCTAACACTGAACACACGCGTACGAGAGTATAAAAAATCTGCTGCGACTTCGTAACTGTCAAGACAACAACACTCCCAACAGCAACAGAGCCAAAAAAAAAAAGGAATATTATGTCTTACAAAAAAAGATATTTCAAGGCACATACCTCAAGGTGAATCAGCTTGCAAAAATTTTAAACACAACAACTAACAGGTAAGTAGTGTACTCAACGGAAGTATGATACCCACTGTTATTGTCCGTTATTGGTGTATTAGCGAATTGTTATCGATGAATAAATGCACTGCACATGTCTTCCGCGCCTATGCATCTTTTACACTAAAGACAAGGACACAACTTATTGGCTGTAAAAAGTTTGATTGACGGACAGGGCTGTTGTTACCGGGGCATGACCTTTCGCAATTTTATCGCGTTCTGGCTCCGGTATCGTACGCTAGATTGATCGTATAACGTCGTAAACTCAAGATCGTGAAGTCGTAAATTATAATTAGGTGGTCACATGCAAAAGCTTTTCACTGATTAATTTATAAGTTTACATATTTGCAGAAAAAAAAGTTTCTGTGAAACAATAAAACTTGGAAGTCACTTACCGAAAGTCCAGGATTGCATCCCGAAGTTATAGAATTCTTTCGAAACTTGGGCACGCAGATCTGCATAGAGCTCTTCCCTTTATCGGGGGGTCCGGCGCACCCGTATTCATCGCTCCTGTTATTCCTTGTCAAGTTGATATTGTTAGTATTGTTCACTTTGACCAGGATGTTGCACGTTTGTGACGCGATTTGAAATAATCCCTCCTCTAAGTTTCTCTTGTTATTGTACCGTCTGTTAAAGTGGAGGTAGTCCCACCAGGAAGGCATTTTCTCTGATGGACCGCGCTAGAGTTACGGACTTTGAAGTTAGGAGGGTGATTCGCGTGCGGTCGCGTAGCGGTGCGGCCCATCAGTGCCGTTTTCATGTAGACCCGAGGCGCCACTGACTTGCGCGTTAAAAGTTTTGTTTTTCGACAAAGTACTGTTGGCGAAGAAATTCAAAGTTACCTAAAAGCAACTCTGCCAATTATAGTCCTTATTCGTGATAATATTCTATGGATAAATAAACCAAAAAAAAAGTAATATTAAACCATAATTGCAATGTAGTTGCTCAACAATTTATTAGGTCATACTGAATTCTGTATACCTTTCTATCAAAAAAATCTATCGCCTTTGCCTGTCACGTCAGTGGTCTATGGAGGTGGCTTAAGAACACTGACTATCAGGTGGCCAATAGTCTGACATAACTCCACCAATCCGCACTAGGTGGATTATGGCCCATAACCTCTCCCAGTGAGAGCAGGCTATGGATCCAACAGTGCGGACCTCTAAGGCTGTTGACGACGATCGTCTTTCCTGTCTGCTATATTTCAATAGGTTTTTAAGAAAAAACGCAATAATTTGAATTATATTAGGTGGGTACCTACACACTAACTCACATACTTCTATTATTTTCGTGAAAACAATTCTACCTTGAGTGTACATTCCCCAGGTGGACATTTAATTTTTAATGAAGTTTTATTGACTATTCAAAAAGACAATTTTGGTAATGTAAGTATACAGGTAACTGTACCTAGAATTTTCCACGTGTTTGTAGCGAGAAATTTTTGAAGGGTTTAATAACAAAGCTATACAAACATCCACCGACGTTTATTTTGTGAGTCATGGCAGCTTTTATAGGCGAACGACACAATTTAGTTTATCTAAGTGCTGTCGTTAACACAGTCGTAAACGTTGCAATTAAAAGCTTTTACTTAGTCTCCTATTGTCAATACCAATCACAATTTGATTACTTCATTCGTAATCAAAATCAATGATTTTATTACATACTAGCTTTCAGCCCGCTGCTTCGTCTGCGTGGAATAACTTTATCACGGAAATTTGTTTATCCCGCGGGAACTACTCGCTTTATCGGGATAAAAAATATCCTGTCTTACTCTCGGGTATATGCTACCTATATACCAAATTTCACCCAAATCCGTTTCGCCATGATTGAGCAACAAACTAAGAAACAAATAAACAAACAAACATCCAAGCTTTCGCATTTATAATATTAGTTAGGTACTTACCTAGTGATAGATAGTTATGTAGGTAGTTACATAAAATTATAAAATTAGTCTAAAAATTTGTTTTTAATCACGGACGCAATATATATTTACAATGGTGTCGATTCGGATGTACACCAACTAAACTAAAACCAGTTTTAGAGTAGTACTGTCTCTTTCTCCCTGGAACAGTAGGTACGATGCGACGGCACCACTCCAAAACTGGTTTTAGTTTAGTTGGTGTACATCCGAATCGACACTACTGTCATGTTATTTTACATAAAATTATAAAATTAGTCTAAAAATTTGTTTTTAAATCACGGACTCGATATGTATTTACAATGTCATACAGGGTGTCCCAGAAATAGTGAATCATACTGCTATGGGAGGTAGCTTGACTAATGTCCTATACATAAAAAAATATGAAAAAAAAAACGCACATGACTATAAAAAAAGGGATGTCCGAAAAACGGGAAAAATCATCTAATAAAAGAAGAAACAGAAGACTTCTTGCAAAGTATCTAGTTGCAAAATGACGGATGTCCGGCCCACTATGCACGAGAAGTGAGGGCCCACCTTGACGAAGTGTTTCCTGAACGGTGGATTGGCCGACTAGGGCCCATTTTATGGCCAGCGAGGTCGCAAGAGAATGGATTTTTTTTGCGACGCCTTAAGCAAAATTTTTTAAGAAGATGCAGATTGTGCATACGTACGGGAGGACGTCAGTTTGAGCACCTTTTGTAGGGATTGCGATTGTTTTAATTATTAATAATTTGAAATTGTTAATTCAAGTTTTTTTAAATCACTTATGTGTTTTCTTAAGTTTATCTTACACTGAAACCTTAGTTTTTTGCTCTTATAATATTTTTACACTTATTTTGAGCCTTATGGAACATTATTATTAAAGTGGCAAATAATTGTTTAAAAAACTGTAATTTTGAAATTGAACCAATTTCACCCTTGCTCACAAAAAAAAAATATTTCTCCAAATCTTGTAAAGTAAATACACTGGTTCGTACCATTTCAGAATCCGCATTAAATAGGCAACTTTTTGGAGTAGTAACAAGTCCCATACATTTTTTTTATACCACAGCTGGTTGAAAAAACAAGAAAAAATTTCGGTTCAGAAGAAAACAATTAAATTGAGTGATCTGTAATCCAAGTGTAGACATTATTTTTTGAAAAATGTTAACAATCTATCGAAACAACCTCTAACAATTAATATTGGCAGGAAAAATGTACAAAGAAACCCAAAACGCAATAATTAGAGCTGGAAACTTAATAAAATTTGATGATTTTTCACGTTTTTCTTAGGTAAAAAGGGCTTAAACATTACAATTAGTAAATTTGACCATATTGTAAACAATTATTAGGAGACCAAAAAATTACAACAAAATAGAAATTAAAATATTGTCAACTTGAATTTTGAGAAATTTGGACAACTGAACCCCTGAGGATGTGTGTTTGTGTGTGTACACGTACACTCAACTCATTCACACACACATCCACTCGCACATATTACTCCGTATATTTTCTCTCTTCCTTACACCCACAAACACAACTGTTTGATATCTCGATAGATAAGGTAACAAAATAAGGTAGGTATGTATAAACTTACTGAGATCTATTTTGGCTTCTGAATGTATAACTTATATTTTAAATTTGTAATTATGGCTGTGATTTTAAATAAATAATTAAATTTAAATACCCACATTCCTACATACGAGTATGTCCGTAGGTAGGTCGTTGAAATAGCAATTCATTAGACGGATCGTAGGTAATGTATGGTGGACATATCCGCTTGTACCGAAATCTGTACTGCTCAGAGCGGGTTGGATAATAGGTTCTGTTAAGTTCCTTTGGATGCTGCCACACTGCTGCGGACGAATGCATTGGGGTACCCGAGGCTACGCTCCGCTATGGCTCGAGTGGAGGAACACCGTTGGGTTTTTAGTGAGTATGGCCTTCGAGTACACTCACACATAATCATTCCTTTTCCCCCAAGGAACGGTGCTGGTGCCCGTAAAGGGTTTTGCCAACGTAAAAAAAAAGGTTCTTTTGGATACTTCCCACCTCCATACTCCTCCCACAGTAACTCCTAAAAGCCAGGCCACACGAGCGGTGCGGTGCCGCTGCTTCGTAGATATAAGTAGTTCATTGCCGTAAGTCGCTATTGCTAATTTGGTGAAACCATTACGGGCGGCAATGAACTACGTACATCAAAGATGCCCGCACTATGTGGCATAGTTGTTTGCTAGGATCAACAGTGGTACTGGATATAGCGCGGCGAAGGTAAACGGTGGCCTACGTGACTACGTCTACCTTGGCCCCAGACTAGGTGACGTGACGTGTTTATTCTCGTGCCGGACGGAACGGGACGATTTTTTGACATCGTTGCATTTAAAAACATAGCAATAAAATACACGTGGCGAGAAACACGGGCGGAACGGGACGGCAATAGAAAAAACATCGTTATGGCATCTTTTTCATCTAATGCTACGGCAACCATTGCTAGTTCTTCAAAAGTAAAATCGAACATTTTGTACTGAAATATGGTTGCAGCACTGTAGGTACGTAAGTTTTAAAACCACTTTCACGTTAGGAACTATACCCGTCCCGTCTCCGTTCCGTCCGAGAAATTACCCGTCACGTATGCTAAGACGTATGTATGTAAGTAATGAAATCATGAAATGAAATCACTTTATTTGCATTGAGTAGTACTAAATGAAGTTTTTCCACTTCCACTTTGGATACTGCAGGGGATCATGCGTGGATCGCGCCTCCGAGCAGCGCAGTTTCAGAAACTTCAATGCAGAAAATTTCCTCCATACATTATGATTTCCGCCTCTGCATTGAATTAAATGGCTGTTAACTACGACTAAGAACCAGCGCGCAATTGTGATTTTTAATCGACCGATAGTTTAGTCACAGTCATTTTCGATTGTTCATTCGGTTCGTCAAATGCGCGCACTGCCTTATATAACCCCATACTGAAACCCAAAACTATCGCCCGTTTAAAAATCACAAGTATGCGCTGGCTCTTACACATCGTGTTTCATAAACGGAAGCCGCGGGTTCGACCTCAACGGGGTACCAACATGTTTATTATTAGTTTGGGTTTGAGGTATTTCTAAATATTCCCCTGGCTAGCTATCTTATCTTATTAAATATAGCTTGTTATTTCAGATGTTAGTCAGCCCTTCAAAAGTTCGAGGTTCTCGGTTACTGCGGTATCGTTTCATCTTCACTTAATATCAAAGTGTGATTGAAGCCAAGTGCTTATAGGAAAACATTAATTAAACCTTCGATACGCCTTCAATCGATATCGTAAACTTTACCAAGTCTTAAATAACATGATCGAATTTGTTATAATATTCTAAAATATATAGAGACATCATTTGGAAACGTAAGAAAACTTAGCCTTTCATAAAAGGCTGACATTTCATACCTTTTATGGGGTCAAGATTTTCGTGACATTTTACGACTCTATAAAGCTTTGTAATGCTGGAAGATGGCAGAGTTTTATGATTTTCATGCGGCTATTACATATTTATCACACTTCATATTTAAATATTAATAAGCTTGACTGAGCATAAGAATGACTTAATTGCGGTTCCTTAAAAGGTATATTAGTATTAGTACTTTGTTTTCCTCTGTCACAACCCGTTTTCTTCGGAATGGCTGGAGGTATCAAGATGAATTAATATCAAGCAAGTTAAAAGGATCTGTAAACAGAAAAAATGTCATATCCCCATACTAAATGAACTGTGATCAAAAGTAAGAAGCTCGATTCTTCATCCGAACAGCCAAGGCATGGAACTCCCTTCCCGCGTCAGTCTTTCCTGAATCCTTGAGATCTTCAAGAGCAGTGTGAATAGGCATTTACTGGGATCGCGTGCTTCACCTTCGACCACATCGTCACTTTCCATCAGGTGAGATTGTGGTCAAATGCGAATCCAGTCAATCATATAAAAAAAAACCTATAGTACTTCGTTGATCTACAAAACTTGAAAGGCATTGAGGTAAAGATTTATACCACAACTAAAGGAAAATGCCGACAATATTCCATGTCAGTGCCTAAAACCAATAATTTCTAACAGTTTGTGGTATGGAGCAACAAAACTTAATTTTGTGGTTTCAATTAATACATTATCTATTCGCATGGTGGATTATGGTTCATCTCACCTGTCGAAAAGTGATAATGTGGTCGAAGATGAAGCACATCACCTCAGTAGATGCCTATTTACGCTCTTCTGTAATATTAGCTATGACCCCTCAGGATAGTAGTCACTTTTAGTATAAGGGTTGGAGAAGGACGGCTACTTTTTTCCATGCAAAAAAAAAACTATTTAAGTATCAGTTTATTATGGTAAGATCTTAAAATACTAATATTTAAACAATAATACTACAATAAAAATTCTCATGTAGGTATGTTCAGATATCTCCAGTAGGAGAAGACAACTCAATATTGCTACTTATTTAACCATTTTTGTCTAATGCTCAGAATGGGCATAACATGATTTTAAATCCACAGATAACAAAATAGTTGCGACTTAGTTGCCACATGAACAAATGTTAAACGAAAATAATGTTTTTTTTTTGTGTGTGTAATAATGTGACTGTGAATCACCTTATTGTTGTTGTTGTTCCTTTTTGCCTTAACACTTTTGCGGGCACTGATCACCTGTAGACGTTATAAAAAATAAAACTTCTATTGTGTCTGGTTTACTGTCAGTGAAAGTGTTAAAAAAGATTTTCATTAACTAACTGTTTCAACTGTATTTAT